>BCGF01000003.1:2363823-2963823 GCA_001599175.1 Pestalotiopsis sp. JCM 9685
TTAGTTTTAGTTTTAGTTTTAGTTTTAGTTTTAGTTTTAGTTTTAGTTTTAGTTTTAGTTTTAGTTTTAGTTTTAGTTTTAGTTTTAGTTTTAGTCTTAAATAATAAAAATTAAAATAATTTTAATTTTAAATTTAATTTAATTATTTAACGTGTGAGTTTTGAGTTAACTCTGAGTTAACTCACAACTTATGAGTTTGAGTTTGAGTTTTGGGGGTAACTTAACTTATGAGTTTGAGTTTTAAAGGTAACTTAAACTTATAGGTTTGAGTTATTACTTTTTACTAACTTAATTAAGTTAACTTAAAACTTAAACTTAATTGAGTTAACTGGCAGTTAACTTATTTGCAACCTTAATATTAGTAAATATGCTTATTAAAAAGTTAGTATAATTTAATATATAATCCTTGATAATTTAACTAAATAATTAATAATAATTGAAGTTGTTAATAAATTAACTGGCAATTAATTTAATTTAATTAATTAAGTTTAATTAAATTAAATTTAAAAAGATTAAAACTTTTAAATTAAAATTTTAAAATTAAAATTTTAAAATTTAACTTTTTTTAAAAAAAATTCCAATTTCAAATTAATTTAAAACTTAAATTTAAGCTTGCAACCTTGTATATAACAGCTTTAAAACTAATAAACATTAATAAATAGTAGAAGATAATATTATTTTAAAATAAAAAATATTATAATCAAAGTTGTTAAAATTGCAAGCTTTAGTTTAAATTTGAAACTTAGCACTTTAAGATTAAATATTAAAATAAGATTTTATTTGAATTTAAATATTTAATACCTGGGAAATAAAACTAAAAAAGTAAATAATACCGGATTTAAGTATTTTCAATTTAATATCGATATTTCGAATCTTTATATTTATTTTTGTTTTATTATTTTCAGGGTTGCAAATGAGTTAACTGGCAGTTAACTCAATTGAGTTATCAAAAGTGCTAACTCAAAACTCAAGGTTAATTAAATATAACTAATAAACTAATTAATTTTAAAGCTTTGACAACCGTTAAATAAAGTTCAAAAGGTTAATGAGTTATTAACGTACTTAGACTATTTTATTTTTATATCGATATTTTAAATTTTAAGAATTATTATAAAATTCAATTAAAATCTTTTTGATTTTTTATTTAAAAATAATCAAATAAAAATAATTGTTAAAATTGGAAATATCGATATAAAATCAAAATAGCCTAAGTAAGTTATTATTAACCTTTTTAACTTTATATAACGGTTGTTAAATATTACAATTTAAATAGAATTTTATTTAAATATTTAATCTTTGAGTTTTGAGTTAATAACTCATGAGTTTTGAGTTAACTCAAACTTAACTCAAACTCATGAGTTAGTTAAAAATGCTAACTGTAACTCAAACTCAAGCTTGCAACCCTGCTTAAAACTTAAATATTATCTTAACGAATAATAATATTTAAAGCCAAACAATATTAAATAGCGTTTATTAACGTTAAAAGAAAACGATTAGCTTATTTACTTTTGTTTTAAAGTTATTATTCGATTTTTAATATTTAATTTAAAATCTTTAAGTTAGTAAAATGCTAACTTAAACTTAATTGAGTTAACTTAAACTTAAAGAAGTCAAAACTCAAACTCAACTCAATTTAATTAAGTTATTAAGTTATTAACTTAATTGAGTTAAGTTAGTAAAAAGTGCTAATTGTAACTTAAACTCAATAAGTTAACTGAAACTTAAACTCAAAACTCAAACTCAAATTGCCAACCCTGCTAATATAAATATATTAAAAGCACACCGGCTAGCATTAAATTAATAAACTTTTATATTTTAACCACTAAGGTTGCAATTAAGTTAACTGGCAGTTAATTTAATTGAGTTAATAAAAAGTAATAACTTAAACTCATGAGTTTAAGTTATTTTTAAAACTCAAACTCATGAGTTTTAAGTTAATTTTAAGTTAATTTAAAACTTAAAGATTAAATATTTAAATAAAATTTTATTTAAATATTTAATCTTTGAGTTTTAAGTTAATAACTTATAAATTTTAAGTTAACTCAAACTCAATAAGTTAATAACTCAATTGAGTTTAACTCAAAGAAGTCCAAACTCAAACTCAACTCAACTTAATTGAGTTAATTAACTTACTAACTGCAATTTAAACTCATGAGTTTGAAAAGCTTGCAACCCTGTTTACCACACACTTTTAATGATTTATATAATAATAGTCCTCACAATAATAATATATAAATTAAAACTGTATTTAAATAATATAATTAATTTTACGAGCTAAATGGGCTGTTTTGGTCACACCAGCCGTTAACAGGCTAGAATTAATATTAGTATAAACCACTTTGACAAAATACAAAATTTACTCACCAGGCAACTTAAATACTTGCACCAGCTGCAAGTATTCTGATATGTGTAAAAGTTGTTCAATAGAACAATAAACACAACAATAATGCCGACAAGGAAACCGGCTCGGACAAGCCACCAAGCCCACCACAAAGGCTTCCTCCCTTTGAAGAACCCAACCGGGTTTCTAAGGAAGGGGGGAAAGGCCACACTAGAGATGCCATTGTTAGAATTGTTGACGGTAGAGTACGTGGGACCTGTAAAGTGGTCCTCGCCAATCTTTCGGCGCAGGAAATTCGGTGAATGAAGCACACAGATCCCAAGACACAGGCCCATTAGGAATCCGCCGATGTGAGAAAAGTTGTCCAAACCAGGTAGCAGACCCAGGACAAAAGAGATGACAATCTCTAGCAGGATGAACATGAGCTCCCGAACAGGATTATGCCTCTCCTTCCACGAGTAGAGTAGGTCGAGAAGCGTCAGAGCAATAATGCCAAACAAGGCGCCCGACGCACCAGTGGAGGAGATGTTGAGGGCGGCAAAGTTGCCGCCCATCACGAAACCAAAGATGCCCGAGCTCATGTACACCAGGAAGAAGCGGATGGAGCCGATGGCGCGTTCGATTTCCTTGCCCAGCGTGAGCTGCAACAACAGATTGAATCCGATATGAACGATGCCGGCGTGGAGAAACATGGGCACGATGAAGCGCCACCATTGATTGGGATAGGCAGCCTCGTTGAAGCTGACTGTAGCGTTGGCAGTCGGGGGGTTTGGAACGCCGCCAAAGCCGCACAGCTGTGAGAGCGTACACTGGTTGTCGGAGGAGTCTGCGTCATTTGTCGTACTCCAGGGACATGGCCAGTTGATACTACCCTGGCCATCATAGTTTGTGACATTCTGGACGCGGTGCATGCAAATGACGTATCTCGATCCCATGTTGATAAGGACATAAGAGGAAGGCCCGATCATGGGGTTGAAGGATGGCTGGGTTTGGATTGGACTTCCGGTCAGCTGGGCTGTTCTCGATGTTAGCAGCAGCACATTGCTGGAAGACGGGTGATGGTCGAAGAAGAATGACCACGGGCAGAGACGAGAGAAATCGATACGCACCTGCCTTGACCATCTCGCCAATAAAGACGGCGATCTGTATGATGGAGAACAGATAGACGAATATGGGGATTCTCTTCTTCCCTGAACCGAGCATGCCCAACTCGCCGAAGCGGATCCTGCCCTTGCCGGCGGATCGTTCCGCGTCAGGCAAGCGGCCACCGGCAGGAGCATCGTATACGTGGTCGGTCGAGTCCATGGCATAGCCCGGTGAGCCCATCTTGTTGCTGCTGGCAGCAGCATCGGGATGCTGTCGGAGAGGAATGTCATCGCCCACGGGTGAAACATCACCGGCGGCAGGGCTGTGGTATCGGGTGTCTTGGGCAAAGCTGTGCTGGCTGCTCATGGCGTCGGCCGCAGAGTGGGAGCCGGTGGGATAGACGTGATCATCGAAGGGGGTCTGGAAGGGCGATACGGTTGGCTGACGGTCTGGGAGCGAGTTGTTGTTATGCGGCGCGTTCGTGGTATAGGAGGGCGGGTACACGGAGGACGCTGGGGTGGCTGCTCCGTGGTGGCGAAGGTCATCGGCGTCGTCGTATGCGTTGTAGTATTGTGGCTGCGACGGCCGGGTGTTGTAGTAGTCGTTTGCCGCCATGGCGAAAGAGGAATTCCGCGCGCGTGGACTTGCTTTGGCTTCTCTGCCGTTGGCTGGCTCCAATTATTTCCGAGGGAGGAATAAAAAAAAAAGAGAGAGATCAAATCTCGCTTGTGTTGCCTATTTCTCTCACAGCGGCTGGCTCTTGCTGGCAGCCGTTCTCGCGGGGAGGGGCGTGACTTGTGGCGGTAGCTGCGGCGTCAAAAGGCAACAGCAATTGAAGGTTTCGGTTTTTCCTTCTCTGGCCAGCCAGTAGCGAGTGCAGGTTGGTAGGCTGGGGCAGCGACTGTGTCTTGAGCCTGGACGGCCCTTTCAGGATGGTCTGATCTCACGTCAGGTCGGCGGCTGGCGGCGACGATCTCAGCGCAGAGGTGCCGTGGTTGTGCAGAGACAATCCAGGTATGGAAACAAAGTTTCTGGCGGTCGTTTGCTTCGATGGCGGATGGATGGGTAGCAAGACGGTCTCTCGCGGCTGGGAGACAGGCAAGGTGATGGTGCGGACTATCGATCAACGGTGACAAAACGAGTGTCGAATCTTGTAGAAAGCAAAACTCGCCGTGGTGCTTTTTGCAGGAAGGAAAGATTGGGCTTCCTGATGTGAATGGGGAAAGAAGATTGAAAAGGCCGAGTTTGAGGTTGAGCGTGGATATCCAATGCCAGCTACTACCTTAGTGTTCGAGTAGTCTAGGTCAGCTAAAGGTACTGTGCTGTCACAGCCTACCTACACACAGGGGGGGCTGAGAGGCAAAGAGGGAGGGACGAAAGGGAAAAAAACACAAACCCGCTCAACTACCGTTTGGTATCTCGAAAGGTGTATGTAAATCACTAACGAACAAGATACATCAACTCTGAGAACAACAAGCACACATTTGCAAGTACACACGCCCCGGAGGAGGTGAGGTACCCATCTGTACAATTACTAACCTAGTACCTATGTTCCGCGTTGCTAAAGCAAAACGTGAGACGTGGAGTGGACAGCTAAAATTAGCAGGCTTTCAATGGGACCTGTCCCCCAAGCTAGACATGTATGTAGTGTAGCCGTTACGTTGTTGACGAATACAGACAGACCTCTCTTGGCTGAAGCCAGCCACCGTCTTCATTCTCAGCTCAGTCCCATGCTGGTCCCAAGCCTCAGCCACTCACTCCATCCCCGGCCCGCCTCACTGCGGCGTCGACAGATACCGCGTTACTCATTTACTCCTGCTAATGAGAGGTAATGAGATGCAGATGTCTTCTTCGTATACTACTACTACTACTACTACATTTATACTGGCTAGCCGTCTGGAAATCAGCGGGCGGTGACAACACACTCAAAACTCCTCGGGGTCGGATATTTCAAGAGAAGGAGAAGGAGGAACACAAAAAAAAAAAAAAAAAAAAAAAAAAAAAAGGAGACTACATACAGGCTACCCCGGTGCGTTTTTGCTACCTACCTATGTACCACACGTCAGCCGGCCTGGACCAGCAGTGATTACGAGATACCTACTCCTACTACTACGTGTACAGCAGGTTTGGCGACACCACACAGAGCACGCAAGGCACGGAATTGCGGCAGTGCTACGATCTGCGCAGTGTCGTGTACAATCCCTACCTCGAGTTTGGAGGCGACTGAATGTCGCCCTTCAACCCGTCGTATGTCCCTTACGAAACATCACGCCGTCTGTCCGTAATGTAGTGCGTGAGTGCTTCGGTCTGCATCATACCCGAATCGCCCGACCTGGGTATATCGTAACCGGTACCAGCTGTTGTGTTCAGGCCTCTGACATCTGCGCGGACGCAATCACCACCATCAGTGGAGTCTGTATCGCATTCCACATCAATCACTTCGCCCAAGCAAGTTCCGTTGTTGATCGGCAGCACAGCACATCCGCCAAGCCTGCCGTGTTCGTCATGCTTGAGCCACGACAGACATGGTTTGCTCCACTACCCACCCAACCGTCTCTAGTACATACCTGCCTACATACAGTATAGGTAGGTTTTCTACCTACCAGACATCCGATCTTTTTGATCTCTTTGCTCCCCGACTGGGCGAGTCTAATCAAGCGCGAGAGAATATCGAGACATCGCCCAGTCTGCGCCGTGGCCTGAATGGATCTTCGTCAATTATATAGTTCACGACTTTGGCGAGAGAGCTTGCGTCGCATCGTGTTCGCCTCGTGCTAGGGGATGAATATGGTTCCGGTATGATTGTACATAGCCGTTGCGGCTACATCTGGCTCGAGAATAGTACATACGGAGTAAACAAAAAAATCCAGCTCTGCCGGGCATGTTAGACGCGCAAGCGCGGCTTAGGCACGCCCCACGTTTTCCACGTTTTCCAGGGAGCGAGGCGGCCGGGCATGGGCGGCGCCGGGCTGCGCCTGTGCTTGTGCTTGCTTTGCAGTCTGCAGTGCAGCTTGCGCGTTGGGTTCTCACAAGCCGCCCGAGTTCATCTTGCACTTGAACATCAAAACTACTCAGTGTATTCCGTACCTACCTACCTACGTCTACTATGGGAGAGCAGTACACGGGTGTCACATGACTCGGCCGCATCCATACGTTTCTTGTGTATAGCCGGCGGTCCGCCGAGTCCTCCCTGGGATGATTTCCGGTCTGTATGGCCGGCGGCCTCGTCGCCACTTCGAAGATGCTTCTCAAGAACGCGATATATCCATACCAGCTTGCTCCGGCCTAGGCTGTTGCAAACCTGCTCTTCTGCCTCAGGCGCCTGCCAGCACGGAAGAAAATCCAAGGAAATGGCAGCATGGCAACTGTGAGGAATGCTAGCAGACTCGACCCCCACTGGTATCCGAGCTTCTGATACATCTGCAGCCCAAACAGCGGGAAGGCGGCTGTAGCGAGAAACTGTATCAGCCGACGGGGCCCTCACTGGCTCAAGGTTCGAGGAGGGGAGGGTTCGGCCTCGGCCACGACACTGACCTGCGAATGCGCATCTCGCGAATGCATTGGCCGCGAGAGCCGACGCTGCATAGAGCGGGTATGCATCGACGAGGAATGTAAAGATGCCAGTAAAGACAAGCAGTGTCCTGGTTTTAAAAAAAAAATGATCATAAGCTAATCGCCGTGGTATCGGTTGTGTCGAGGATAGGACACGGAAATCTTCATAACTCACCCCATCCCGAATACGCCGGAACCAATGATAGGCACGATCCAGTGAACCCAAGGGTAAGCCGACCAGGCGAACCAGAACAATCCGATTGGTACCAAGAGAGCACCCACCACGGCCGATGGGAGCCGGAACTCGGGTTCCGGGATGCCTCCATTCTGCGCCAGCAGTCTGTTGTACACTCGGTGCCAGATCGGATTCGTCGCCGAGGCTGCGAGCATGCCTACCATTATTCCGAGGAAAGCTAGACCTGTCTGCCAGAGGTTGAAGCCGTATACGTTGCCAAATATAAGGCTGAATGCGCCAAAGAAGAGGTACAATATACCGAGCAGAATAGCTGAGAAGAGGCAGAGCAGGAGGCACACTGTAAGGTCTCGAGTTAGTTGTGTCTCTAGGCAGCATGTGGCGCAGGCCGACGATACGCGTAGGCAGTGTCCCCAGTGTCGTCCGAGGTCATCTGCAGACTGTCCATGCAGCTTGACCCGAACAACTTGGGACAAGACAGAGTGAACAGATTTTGCTTACTGGGCTCGAAGGCCAAGAGCTGGAACGGTCGCAGGAGTGAGTACCCGAGCGACTTGGCCACCGACTTGTTGTGCTTCTCTATTGGGGCCTTCCAGCGATCATCTCCCGTCTCCTTCCGCAAAGCACGCGCCTTTTGTCTCAGCTTGACCGGATCTGTCCGCAAATGAGTTTCTTCTTCATGGACAGGAAACACGCATCTGCTGTTCTTACGAAAGGTTTCGGGCGCGAGGAGCACAATGCAGGCCAGCATGAACACGGCCCATATGAGCAAAAACTAGCACAGGCGTGTCAGGCAGGACAACGCCGCCATACCGTGATGGAACTTGCTAACTCACATAGTACGTCCATCGCCAGTGCGCGTTGGAGTTGATGAAGCCCCCGATCAAAGGACCCAAGCTCGGACCTGTCTCGCCATGAGCTCGCGAAAGCAGGCTCGTGCGACCCGACACGTGGACTTACCGATGAAGGGGCTCAGCGATATAATGGTCATGGGTGCTTGAATCGAGTCCCTTCGGAAGACGTCGTTCACGGTACCTCCAGCGACACTGAGGAATGCACTTCCAGCGAAGCCATCAAAGAATCGTGCCTAGACAGTTTGGGCACGTCAGAACGGGCCACGGAAAACGACGAGCGAGGCCAGGCACACTCACCACGATCATAGTCGTGGCATTGCGAGCGACGGCAGACGGAACGATCCAGACCGTGAACATGATCCTACTCGGGAGTCAGTCGGCGCCAAATAGCCTCGAGCAGTTTTTGCTTCACCATGAAATAAGGTAGATCGGCCGCCTGCCATAGAATTCACTCAAGGGGCTCATCAGGAGGGGGCCCAATGCAACTGCAAGAACGTCCGTTTAGTGGTCCTTCTCCCCAAGTCGGCGCACGAGTCAGGCGAGGAGTGTGTAACGTACTTCCGAGGACAAACGTGGACAGACCGAGGGTGCCGACTATCGTCGAGATGCCGAACTCGGGGTTCATCTGTGAGTACGTCGAGGTGTAGACGGAACTCGCACATGTTCTGCAGAGAAGAAGTCAGACGGGATCAGCAGCCATGCATGTTTTCCCATCCCGAGGGACACGACGAGGTTGACCGCTTACACACACAAACTACCCAATCCTACTATCAGGACAATGGTCCATTTGTGCAGCTTTGACATGCTTCGTGGACAAAACGGGTCATTGTCGCCGTCCCACGAGACTTCGAATGGATCCTTGACCGGGCCATCGACACGACCGACAGCCTCGGCCTCGTCAGCGCTGTCATCTAGCTCGGCGCAACCATGACCATTATTCGAGCGCATACGGGTGACGGTCGCGTCCGAATGGCCAGGTATGGCGGCACCTCGCGACGTCTCGATTTTCTCGGGCACGTCCGATTTCACATCTGCAGACAAGGGCCGAGCCACGCTGTCAATCTCATCGGCTTCCATGACCAGAGATCGGCAACCGCGGGACTGGACGAACCTTTAGCGAACGCGGCGTTGTCGAATAATTGATCGGGGCAGTCGAGGGAGACTGTTCACCACGAGCGCCAGTCCACCCACCTTCACACGCAGGTAGCCAGGTGTGTATGTAGACGGCCCGTGTGCGAGAGAGTTTCGAGTTTCCGAATAGCTACCATGAAACAATGACACTCGACGTGGCTGGGCGAAGCAAGTGCTATATGTGATGTTGTTTGGGCGAGACTGGCGGGCAGTCTGGGGAGTACTGCATATATAGACGATCTCCGGTCTCCAGACTACCTACATACCAAGGCGTCACGTCGGCGCGGTCTCGGGGACCAGGGCTGCTGCTCTCCCAAGGCGACCAATACGGTAGGAGTCGGATTGAACCTGCTGCAGGGTGATTATTAAGCCCTGATTGTGTAACACACCATTGCATTCGACAGTGGGTTGGATGCAGTATGGAGTCTGCGACCATATGTAAAAGCTGCAGGTACCGAGGAACTGCGATCCATTCTGGCGTAGAGTCCTCAATGACCTGCCTGTGTTGTATATATAAGCAAGGAACGCGGGCAAATGAGCATGTAGAAACATTGTCCCGAAGGCGCCTCTTTTGGGGGCCAATTGGACTGTATATTATTAACCTAACCTAGCCAGCTCGGTGGCACAGAGTCAGGATCCCACGTGGGAAGTGCCAGACTGACTCTGCTCCCGACCTTGCTGATGAATGCGAACCCAGCCGAGCCAGCCCAGCTTCGACCGAAAGCAGGAGCCCGTCCCTACTGTATGTACATGCTCGCAGCATAGAACAAGTCAGGGAATCATTGATCTCGAGAAGTCTATAAATCGCAGTTGCAGTCAGGGATGAGTGACCCGTTTCGTCATGTGCTCCGGTGAGGGATGGACAACCGCAACGATTCTCTGCGCAAAGCTCGACTTCTGGACTTGACTATAAACCAAAAAAACCAAAGGGCCGTTACTGATTCACTCCAACATCTGGACGGCTTGATTATACGTTTCATTGCCCCTGTGATGTGTGTTATTCAATGCCGCCATGTGATTGGTGGGAGGCGGCTACGCTGGTGTAGTAAGACTAACCCCCCCCTGCCAGCCCGAAAATCAGGTCCGAAGACGGCCCCGGATCCTCTAAAATTTTTGGCTCGACTGCCAGTCACCAAGGGCCGATGGGTCATCGTAACCAACCTCACTACGACCGACCAACTGAATGACTCCCTTGCCCAATCCGGTTGCTTACGGTAGTAAACTCTACAGAAATCGAGAGAGGTTCAGATCCTAGGTGACCTCGATATCTAGTCTGCACCATTGGATTGAGTCTGTACGTATATTTCACCGTCCTGCCCACTCCTTTGCTCTCCTGCCCCATCTCGGCCTTCTGTACAAACAAACTACATTACACACGCTCACTTTTTTTCTGCGCCCACTTACCAGCTGACTCACTCTTGTCCATTGGCACACGTCTGTCACGTACACGTCACATTTCATACTGACCGAGCCATCGTCTTCCCCTTAGGAACCGCCAGCCAAGCTCAACCTTTCTGTTTGGTGTCAATGCTGCGCATCGAGCTCAGATCATCATAGGCAAAGCCTGTCCGCCTCCTGCCGAACCTCCCCCAAAGCACCAACCCGCCCCTCTGTCTCCTACAGCACAGCCGCCATGACTGCCCAAGCCAACGGAGTCAATGGCCAGACTGGCCCGACGCGCATCAACATCCTCGGCGCCGACTCCATCGTCGTTGACCACGGCATCTGGCAGAGCTTTGTTGCCAGCGACCTCCTCGAGAACATATCCTCTTCCACTTATGTGCTGATCACCGACACCAACCTTCGCGACCGATACGTTCCCACCTTTGAGGCTTCCTTCCAAGAGGCAGCTGCCCGCCTCGGCAACACCGAAAGCCGCCTCCTGACCTACACCATCCCCCCGGGCGAGACCTCCAAGGGTCGCGAGACCAAGGCCGAGATCGAGGACTGGCTGCTGTCCCAGCAATGCACCAGAGACACCGTCATCGTGGCTCTAGGCGGGGGCGTCATTGGTGACATGATCGGCTATGTCGCCGCGACCTTCATGCGCGGCGTCCGCTTCGTCCAGGTCCCGACCACCCTGCTGGCCATGGTCGACTCCTCCATTGGCGGCAAGACGGCCATTGACACCCCCATGGGCAAGAACCTCATTGGCGCATTCTGGCAACCCAAGCGCATCTACATCGACCTGGCCTTCCTCGAGACCCTTCCTGCCCGCGAGTTCATCAATGGCCTGGCCGAGGTCGTCAAGACGGCAGCCATCTGGAACGAGGCCGAGTTCGTCTTCCTCGAGGAAAACGCGACTCGAATCCTGGCCGCCATTCGCTCCAAGACCGCCGACCCCTCCGAGAGGCTGCTGCCCATCCGATCTGCCCTGAAGCGCATCGTCCTCGGCTCTGCCGGCACCAAGGCCGAAGTCGTCTCCCAGGACGAGACCGAGGGCGGCCTACGCAACCTGCTCAACTTTGGCCACTCGATCGGACACGCCATCGAGGCCATCCTCACACCTCAGCTTCTGCACGGCGAAGCCGTCGCCATCGGAATGGTCAAGGAGGCCGAGCTGGCTCGTTACCTAGGTGTCTTGCGCCCCAGCGCTGTCGCCCGCCTTGTCAAATGTATCGCGAGCTACGATCTGCCCACGTCGCTGCAGGACAAGCGGGTCGTCAAGCTGACTGCAGGCAAGCACTGCCCTGTAGATGTCCTTTTGCAAAAGATGGCCGTGGATAAGAAGAATGTCGGCAAGCAGAAGAAGATCGTCCTTCTGTCTGCCATCGGCAAGACCCACGAGCTCAAGGCGAGCGTCGTCGAAGACAAGGCCATCCGAGTCGTCCTGTCGCCGGCCACCCTCGTGGTTCCGGGCGTGCCTGCGCATCTCAATGTTGAAGTAACACCTCCCGGCTCCAAGAGCGTGTCCAACCGCGCCCTCGTCTTGGCAGCGCTGGGCCGTGGCACATGCCGCATCAAGAACCTTCTTCATTCGGACGACGTCGAGTTCATGCTGAATGCCATCACCCAGCTCAACGGCGCCACCTACTCCTGGGAGGATGCTGGCGAGGTCCTGGTGCTGTCGGGCAAGGGAGGTGCGCTGCAGGCCAGCGAGAAGCCACTGTACCTGGGCAACGCCGGCACCGCCTCGCGCTTCCTCACCTCCGTTGTGGCCTTGTGCTCCCCGTCCCAGACGACTTCCACCGTGCTTACCGGAAACGCCAGAATGCAAGTAAGACCGATTGGGCCGCTGGTGGATGCCCTCCGCTCCAACGGCGTCGACGTGGAATACCTGAACAAGGAAAAGAGTCTGCCCGTCCGAGTCAATGCCAATGGTGGCATTGAAGGTGGTGTCATCGAGCTGGCCGCGACTGTCTCTTCCCAGTATGTCTCGTCCATCCTCATGTGTGCGCCCTACGCCAAGAACCCGGTCACTCTGCGCCTGGTCGGTGGCAAGCCCATCTCTCAGCCGTACATTGATATGACAACCGCCATGATGAAGGCCTTCGGGATCACGGTGACGCAGTCTCCCGACGAGCCCCACACCTACCACATCCCCCAGGGTGTCTACCAGAACCCAGCAGAGTATGTCGTCGAGAGCGACGCCAGCTCGGCTACCTACCCGCTGGCAGTGGCAGCCATAACCGGAACAAGGTGCACCATCCCGAACATTGGCTCAAAGTCTCTCCAGGGCGACGCGCGCTTCGCCATTGACGTGTTGCGGCCCATGGGCTGCAAGGTCGAGCAGACCGACTTCTCGACGACCGTGACGGGCCCGGCGCCGGGCACGTTGAAGGGCATCGAGCACGTGGACATGGAGCCCATGACGGATGCATTCCTGACGGCTTCGGTGCTCGCGGCTGTAGCCTCTGGTGTCACGAGGATCACAGGCATCGCCAACCAGCGTGTCAAGGAGTGTAACCGTATCGCGGCCATGCGGATACAGCTTGCCAAGTTTGGCGTGCAGAGCGGCGAGCTTGAAGACGGCATAGAGATCACCGGCAAGAACTATAAAGAGCTCCTCGAGCCCAAGGGCGGCGTCTACTGCTATGACGACCACCGCGTCGCGATGAGCTTTAGTGTCCTGTCCGTCTTGTCCCCGAGCCCAGTCACCGTGCTCGAGCGCGAATGCACCGGAAAGACGTGGCCTGGCTGGTGGGACGTCTTGGCCCAGTCGTTCAGGGTCGAGCTGCTCGGCGTTGACGCCGAGCCGGGCCATGAGGAGGCGCAGAAGCCCGACGAGGGCCCCTCCGTCTTCATCATTGGAATGCGAGGCGCCGGCAAGACCACGACGGGCGGCTGGATGGCCAATATTCTGAACCGTCCCTTTACAGATCTCGACACGGAGCTCGAGCGAAGGATAGGCAAGTCCATCCCTGACATGATCCGCGAAAGTGAGGACGGCTGGGCCAAGTTCCGAGAGTTGGAGCTGGACCTCCTCAAGGACATGCTCAAGAACCAGTCACACGGGCACGTCTTCTCGTGCGGTGGTGGCATCGTCGAGAGCCCACCAGCTCGTGAGCTCTTGAGCTCGTACAGCAGAGGCGGCGGCGTCGTGCTTCTCGTGAACCGCGACGAGGAACAGATTGTGGAATACCTCCTGCGGGATAAGAGCAGGCCCGCCTACACGGAAGAGATCCGGGGCGTGTACCAGCGCCGCAAGCCGTGGTACCAAGAGTGTAGCAACTACGAATATCACAGCCCGTACCTCGACGGCATCAGCGAGGCCCCCAGCGACTTCAGGGACTTTGTCAAGCTCATATGCGGGCAAAGCCGGCACTTTGAAGGGGTGAAGAAGAAGCAGACATCCTTTTTTGTCTCGCTGACGGTGCCCAACCTGTCGGCTGCCATTGATGTCCTGCCGCGGGTCGTGGTCGGGTCGGACGCAGTTGAGCTCAGAGTGGATCTGCTGCAGGACCTCTCGCAAGAGTTCCTCGTCAGCCAGCTGTCACTCCTGAGGTCCACGGCCAAGGTCCCCATCGTCTTCACCGTGAGATCCAAGGACCAGGGCGGGAGGTTCACCTACCAGTCGGAGGAGGAGCTGCTCCCGCTCTACCGGATTGCCATCCGCATGGGCGTCGAGTATATTGACCTGGAGATGACCCTCTCCTCGGAGACGTTGGACGCCATCGCCAGCATCAAGGGCTCTACACGCATCATTGCTTCGCACCACGACCCCAGCGGCACCTTGTCCTGGAAGAACGGCGGCTTTCAGTCGTGGTACAACCGGGCCCTGCAGTACGGCGACATCATCAAACTGATCGGCGTCGCCCAGACCATGGATGACAACTTTGCGTGCAAGAACTTCAGGGACAGGATGGTCGCTGCTCACGACAAGCCCATCATTGCCCTCAACATGGGACCCATTGGCAAGCTGTCACGAGTCCTCAACGGATTCATGACGCCCGTCTCGCACCCAGACCTGCCATTCAAGGCAGCCCCCGGACAGCTCTCGGCCGCCGAAATCCGTGCCGGGCTGGCGCTCCTCGGCGAGATCGAGGCCAAGAACTTCTATCTCTTTGGCAAGCCCATCTCGGCATCGCGCTCACCGGCGCTCCACAACGCCATGTTCAAGCAGACGGGCCTGCCACACCAGTACAGCCTGCACGAGACGGACGACGCCTCGACCGTACAGAACATCATTCGGTCGCCCGACTTTGGCGGCGCCTCGGTCACGATCCCCCTGAAGCTCGACGTCATGCAGTACGTTGACGAGGTCACGGACTCGGCCAAGATCATCGGGGCCATCAACACCATCATCCCCCAGTCCGAGGCCGAGGGCCGGGTCCATCTGGTCGGCACCAACACGGACTGGATGGGCATGGTCTACACGCTGAACCGGGCCGGCGTGAGCTCGGCGTCCAAGTCCAAGCCTGCCAGCGCCCTCGTGGTCGGCTCTGGCGGCACGACCCGGGCGGGCATCTATGCGCTCCACTCGATGGGCTACAGCCCAATCTATGTTGTTGCGCGCAACCGGCAGAGCGCCGACGAGCTGTGCCGGTCCTTCCCAAGCGACTACGCGCTCGAGGTTCTCACCGATGCCAGCCACGTCAAGGTTCTGCCGGCCGTCATGATCACGACCATCCCGGCAGATAAGCCGATTGACGCGGGCATGAAGGAGCTCTTGGGAACAGTTCTACGTCAGCCCAACTCGATCAAGATGTCTCGAGTGCTTCTCGAGATGGCCTACAAGCCCCAGCACACGCCGCTCATGGGCATGGCAGAGGACTCGGGCTGGCGGACCGTGCCCGGGCTCGAGGTCCTCTGCTCCCAAGGATTCTATCAGGTGAGCTATTTCAAGTTTTCTCATGTAGTCATTTCCGATGACGAGGCTAACTGCAACCAAGTTTCAATTATGGACCGGCATTGTCCCAGTCTTCTCTGATGTGCGGGCTGCTGTTCTAGATGTTTAGGTAGCATCTCTAGTGGCGAGCACAGCAAGGGAGCCAGGGGCACTTGACGGTCTTGGCATGTTCATTTGCTAGACTATCGACGACAACGACGATGGGTGTTTTGTCTTTGTCAATGCTGCTATGGGGCGGGCAAAGGAGAAAAAAAAATAAGCAAATAGAGGTTGCTTGGTTTTGTGAACATACTAGGTTAGGAAGAGCCAAAAATAGAGTCTATGATATCTGGCCGGGGCTACTGCACTCTACAGGCACGTGTGATTGAATGTCGTTTGAATGTCTAGGACCACTGGACAAGGGTTGACTTGTAATAAAGCATGGGAAGCATTCAATCGCCACCCACCATGTATACCAAGTCAGTGATAGTAGGGAGGCTCGACATATCAAATCCCGAGATGGGAATCAAGGTTGCAGTATCATGTCGTAGTGACGGCTACATGTACCTGGTTTGTGGCTCAAGGCGGCAGGCTTGGCAAGGGTCTCGAGCGGGCAAAGCCACGATTTGATAGGTATCTTGATTGACCTGAAAGGCGACAATCGACAACACGAGCTGTCCGTTCAAAGCCCCGGCTTATCGATTGCCACCATCTTGACCACGTTACGGGGTGGACCGGTGAAGAAGATGGCAACGACGAGTGGGATTGCAGGCGTAAGTTGATTGATTCCAAGTACAACGGCCACCGATTAACATGTGTACATCACGCGGACGATAGGTCAAGTGAGGGCATACAACATCTGCATGTTTAACGATGAATCTTTTATATGTAATATATAATCAGTGAAGCAATCAATTGGCCTTGCGCTTTTTTTGTCTCCTCTATCGTTTTGATCCGCTAAACACCACACGATGCTTCTTCGTCATCTAGAAAACCAAGCATCATCCAATAGTCGTGACCGTCGTAACCCATCGTTTTGCCATCTAATGAACTGAATCGCTTGCGTGCGTCATAGCATGTTTTTCCCCCCTCCGATACAACCATAAATATACAGGACCAGGAGTACAGCACAAGTACAATGTGATTACAAAGACGTGCAGGATATATGCAAGGAAAAAGTGTTGGTAATTTTACATGAATATTAAAATGCAATGGGGCTCATGATGCAACCCAGTGTGCTGGGCGCCACCAGCAACGTGGGGAATGAAGAGCAGGGAGGGATGGTGAGAGAGAAGAAAAAAAGAAACAAAGACAATCCAACCGAAAATCTATCGAGTCCCGTTACCCACAAAGGGGATGGCGTGCCAGCAAGAACCGGCAGAAGATAGCAAGCGGATCGATCAGGTCTCCCTGGGAAACAAAGAACAACAGCGATACGACCACTCCGCTCATTGAGGGCCAACCGGAATTGATGAAACTGGAATTAAGAGTGTAAAGACGATGATGACGAGGATTGGCATCATACCGCGTCGAAGAGTGTGGGCGGATGTGACGAGAGACGTCGAGGGACGCAGATGTGGTGTGGGGGAGAGGCAGGCTAGCCAGCCCTGACCGCGGGCCCAGAGAGCAGGATGATGCAAGAGTTCCCGTCGGGAAGCCAAGCGATGATGTCGGTGGTGATGCCAGTGTCCACAATGAATGGAGGAAGGATATCGGGCGGGAGGGATCAGCGCGAGTCGAGAACCCCCAGGCTGACGTCATGAAATCCAGACAGATCTGCCCGCTTAAACCCAAAAGAAGCGGGGCTGTAGGGAATCGAGCCAATGGCAGGGCGATCCGCCGATCGACTGCCCCGTTTGGACAGGTCCTGGCGCGGCGCTAGTCAGAGTCCCTGCATATTGACGTCTGCTGGTGCAGGACCCTGGATTTCGTAGGGGTTTTCCCGATCCCCCCAGTGGCCCCCCAGTGCCCGGCTCTGAGTGGACGGAGCCCCGAACCCAATCGTCATTGCCCATGGACCCAACGCCCGCAGCTCGCACCACCCCACCGCCGTGGGCGTATATGCTTGCTGTGCTCACGGTTATGCGTCCAGCACTCGTTTGCGGTGCTTGCCTGGGAATTCGCGATCCGGGTGCACCACGCGGTAGTGCCTGGTGAGCGCGTCTGCTCGGCTGAACGTCTTCTCCTCGGTGCAGATGTCGCAGCGCACCTTCTTCTTGCGGTTGTTGTGTATCGTGTCTTCGTGGCGTGTAAGGTCGTAGGGCCGCGAGAAGATGGTATTGCACGGCTTACCCGTGCTAGGGTTGATGCGGTCGCACTTATGAGGGCCCTGCTGGCTACCCAGCACAATATCTTGTGTGCCAGGCGCCGCCGATACCACTGGTGGTCGTGCCGTGGTCGCCAGGCCGTTGGCTTGGCGATGGCCCTCGCGCTTGTGCTTTTGCAGTGCCTGGGGCGTCTCAAATCGTAGAGTGCACCCGTGATAGGTGCAGGTGTATGTTCCGCCGTCAGCCATGGTCCTAGCCGGCCTCGAAATCGTTGCATCGCTGCCGTTGGAGCCACTCGTCTCAGTCGAGCTCATCCGGGAGAAGGTAGACGAAGGAGTGACGATCTGCTGTTGCTGCGGTCGGGGCCTTGAGATGAATGGGTACTGCTGCGGGAGCTGCGAGGGGAAGTCAAATGCCGTCTGAAGCGGTGTTCGTTGTTGCACCTGAAGCGGCTGCTGCATCCGGGGCTGCGCCTGGTGTTGGTGCTGCTGTGGTGGTTGCTGCTGTTGCTGCTGCTGCTGCTGCTGCTGCTGCGACTGCCTGTTGAACTGGTGCAGTCCCAAGTTGGTGGTGGCGTCCTGTGGGGGAAACAGCGGGAAGTTGGAGGATTCGTCATTGTCATTGAAATCGAGGACGGCATCCTTGGGAGAAATGGTGCTTGGGGTTCCTTGTTGCTGTTGATTGGCGGATCGGGCCAGCTGCTCCTGCAGGGCCTGCGCGTCTTGCTCCTGCTTCTGCTTCTCGCGCATCTGCTGCGCCGAGTTCAGCCTCACTTGGAAATCACTCGACGCCGGGGCCAGCGGAGAGCCGTGGCGAAACGGCGAGTCGGTGCGCGAGACGCTCGACACTGGCGACTGCGCAGCGCTCAAGTGCTGGTTGTTGGCAAGTGCAAGGCACTCGGCAAAGACGCCATTGTTGGGCGACGTGGCCGTCTGGGCCTGCGGCTGTGGCGAGGCAGATGTGATGGCGAAGCCCGGGTTGAAAAGCTCGTCTGCAAAGGAATCTGTAATGGTCCTGTTGAACTTGGGGGTGACATTGTTGTAGCCTGCATCGGGATATAAGCTTAGAACTTCTAGAAGCGGCACGTCTCCGTCACATGGCGCGAGGCCGTCACTCTGTGCGGCTGGGCCATGCAACGGTCGCCGTAGGTGCCTTGGGTTGCGCATGGGGAGCTCACCATTCTTTCGCCTTCTCGACTCATCTTCGAGAGGTTCCTGAAAGGACGGCGTGGCAGGTTGTGAGTCACCGCCAACCGTGCTACTCGCCACCGAGACGGGATGCGACTTGGTCTGCGCCGAGCCGACCGATACGACGTCTGCAGAGGGCAGCAGCCCTCGGTCAAACTTTTGCTGGGCGGCTTGCTGCTGCTGTTGCTGGTTTGCCGACGGGGTCGACAGGCTGTCTGTGGAAAAAGGCATGCCCAACATGTTGTGGGACTGAACGGAACCCAAGCCGTGGATACTCGTGTACAGGCCGTTGGGCTTGCCCAGCTGGTATGAATAATTGCTGTCTCCGTTGCCGAGATCGTGGAATGCTTCGCTCGAGTCCGTAATGGCTATGTGCGGATTCGACGTGTTGGCATCGTACGGCGACGCGGGACCGTTGGAGTTGAGCGACGACAGGGACGACTCGCGGTTGTGTCCAAAACGGGCACCCCTCGGCGTCTGCTGGTAGCTGTCAAACCACGACGATGGATCTGCGGTGGACGGCATCAGGTCTGGGACTTGGTTGAGAGCCTGGATGGCGGTGTTGCTGTGGTTGAAGCTGGCCGCCGTCGGGTGCAGGTGGTGGCTATTGTTATTGCTGTTGTGCTTGTTACTGCTGTTGTACAGCGAGAGGGTCGAGGCTGCTATGCTGCTGTGGGGGTCGAAGGAGCCGACGTTATTGCTATGGTTGTTGTTAATGTTGTGGTTGTTATGCGTAGAAGCGAGGCCGTCGTCGAGATAGAGGTAGGGACTCGCTCGCTGGTGTAAGTGGTGATTATGGTTGATGTGGTTGTGGTCAGAAATCATCTTGTGGGAGAAGGATGATGATGATGTCTTCGAGTGTAGTAAGTTTTGGTGTAAGTGAGAGTGAGTCTAAGAGTGGGTCTAGGTAAGGCGTGGGGTGGCGAGATACCTTTATAGTCCGAGAGGGAGGGAGGGAAGAGGGAGGGGGGGTGCGCGGAGCCCAGCTTCCGGCCCAAGCATGTGTGCGTGTGTCTACTACCGGTACAAGGTTACTGTTTTAATTTTTAATTTTTTTTTTTTTACTTCTCCCCTACCTTCCCTGTCGTTTTCCCGCTTTTGCTGCGGAATTCAGTTGGCCGAGAAAGCGTATAGCTTGCTGAATTACATTATCTAAGAAATGAAATCCTTGTTCCTGGAATCCCTTGGAAGGTTTGGTCCGACAAGACCTTGCTGATTAAAGGCCGGGCGGTCCTCCTGAACTCGACTCTTTCAACGGCCTCGGTCATGTGGCTTCGGGGCATTGATTTCATGTTGTCTTGACAAATCCATAAAGGTGCGAGGCCTCTTTGTTAGGTCTTGTCGAGTACATACTTATTACTCGGACTTGACAATAAACTACCTATAACACCTGGCGGATCAACGTGCTGCCAGTCATCCAGACGACCCGTGATGGTGATACGATCCCAGACATGGATGGCATGATGACAAACTGACCTCGACCAACGGCATATCCCGGGGCAGGCGGCGACATCTACATGTCACCATTATTGGATGGTATAATTGTCACAACTGTCGAGATCATGGATGAATTATTATTTTTTGCACTGCCCATCTCGTGGGGTGTTGCATGCATGGATGCATGCATTCATTCATTCCATGTAGGGCTCTATTTTCCCCCCTCCCCAGGCCTTTTCCTCGCTGCATCCGCTCGCTGCTTCGTTCTCTTTCCCTCTGTGGACGGATGATCTGAGAACAGCAGGACGGGACCCTTTGAATTCCCTCTTCTCTTTCGGGGTCGCCCATCATCTATCTGCAAGGCTTCTATTCAGGCATGTTGTGTGGAACGCCAGAGCACGTAGAGTAGCAGTGTAAGAGGGCGTGCGCTTTGTGTCACTGACGCCAATTGAGTGCAACCGGAGAATGGAGGTGACGTAGCTGGGCATGAAAAGGGTGCATCCATCAAGCCTCGCTACCGGGGACGCCAGCTTGGCCGAGCTACTTTGGGATGCGCCAGACCCTGTAGCTTTTGGGACTGCGGCGCACCTCCGACCCTCGAAAGATACCTGCCGGGGGGACTGAGAGAGGTATCCCATGCGCCATGCCGTAATGAGGGGAGAATGAACCTACCTGGGGCCCCTGTACGACCTGGACCCTGAATTTGACTGACTGACTTTTCTTCTTCTGCTTCTTGGCTTTTCACGCGCTCTCTGTCCGTGTTCCCTCCGGCACCCTGCAATCGGGGCATCAACATTGATGCCCACGCCTGGGTTTCCTAGGTCATCCATTCATCCTTCTTGATTGTCTAGACGAATGCATAATCGCCTGGCCAAGTTCTCCATGGTGCAAAATCCGGCCATCTGCTATCAGGCGTATCCGGGTTGCAAGCCGAGAGCCCACCCAGATAGCGCCGGCCGACCTGTGTATGCATACGTGTACGAAGTATTCTTGTGGCTGTTGATACGATGTACTGTGTAGGTAGGCCCCAGGAAAACTCGTAGTGCACGGGATGGGAGAGCCGAATACGCTTGAACGCATCGTATACTGGTGGGCACGCACGCACTACACGGCCTGGCAGCTGACCAATGCCCAACAAATTCGACGACATCTCTACCTGATATACGGACTTGGACCTACCACACCTCGAGACTCGAGAGAGTCCGAGGGAGTGAGCATGAACATTATTGAGCCTGAGCCTGAGCCTGAGCCTGGACCCTTGGAGATGGAGCATGGAGTATCGGCCAAGGTACGCTATAGTGTAGTGCTGTAGAAGTGTAGAGATCGTGTCATCCCAGTCAGTGTCACTGCCATCGAAGCCTCTCGCCAGTCCGGCCCCGTTCCCCGTGAACTGCGCTATGCTGTGTAGGTACACCACTACACTCGACTACGTGATCTGTATATAGAATCCGCTTTTTTTTTTTTCTCTTTCTGTAGTGTGGAAAAGTTGTGCTGCAGCTGGTTGGTGGCTGGCTGGCTGGCTGGCTCGGCTGGTCACTGGTATCATCCATTGGGAGATTCGGCTCTTCTGGCGTCGATCATTACCCCATGTCGGCTCAATTCGCGCGCACACTGCGATCCCTGTACAAGGTGCGCGAATGCTCTAGATACGGCTCGAGTCTCGACGGTCGAATTGCGATCACGACCAGCTAGGTAGTAGGGGTACCACCTGCTGCATATCCGAGCTGGTCCCGCGTCCCCCAATGCACAAGTGCACTGCCACAATAAATGGACCTCTCTATCTCTCTCTCTCTCTGTGTGTGCCCAACAAGCCGAGCCGAGCAAGCCACAATGCTGAAATGGACCCGAGATACAGGGAGGCCCGCGAGTCCGGTGTAGTGCAGTGCAGTATAGTATAGTGCAACGCTCTGCAGCCCAGAGAATAGAGAGGCCCCAGCTTGGGCTCAGAACCAGATTAGGCAACTATATCCTGCCAGGCCTGTGGTGTACCTACATATTCGGATTCAGACCAGGTACGCCACAGTTGATGGAGATTTTCACTGCCACCATGGGAATGTTGCAACTTTGCCATGCGGGCTGTCTACCACCGAGTATCTTTCCCATGCTTCATGTTGCATCCGGACGGACACGGGGAGTGTGGCGTGAGGAAGATGACAAGTATGCACCTGGATAGGTGCTGTAGGCAGCCAGACGGACAACTCAAGTTCATGTGCAACGAAGATCCCTATCAGCCAGCTTCAAGGTATCGTCATGTTAAGCAGCAGCCTGGACTTCATAGCAGTGACTTCTGTCCAGGCTCTCAGTTCCAATGTCAAGTCATCGATGCCACGATTCTCCCCCCGGGATTACATTTGCCCTATATGTCTACCTACAGCTAGTCCGCTCATACAGACAGACATTCCAATCATATGTAAATGCAGGGACACATATACTGTATCAACAGCAGTGCATTCTATCGAGGGCGCATTAGCGGCGGTCGCACCGGCAGCCACAACCCGAACGAGCCGAGTTTTGTTCAACTCGCGTTCGGGAGCTGCTGCTGCTGTTCCTGGATCGGGCTATGGGAGGACAAAAAAAAAGGATTTCCGTGTGCATCAGATAACTTTTTTCTTTCTCCCACGGCTTGCCCGTACTGGTGAAAGTATACCGCTGTTCCCGGGTTCCATATGCGGGTTTGACAGCAGACAGCAGGCAGCAGACGCATTCCTCGCTCTTCGGCATCTTCCCGACAACAATATTCTCGGTGCTGCGGAATAGCCGGCGCAGGTAGTTGTTGAGTCATCTCTTTCACTCATCCGGCCATCAGCTGTAGTGTAGGTAGGTTCCCCAACAGTCCGGGGATTACTGTTCCCCGCCTATGTTGCCCGCCCATGCCCATGTTCTTTCACCAGTGACTAATTCAGCCTCGAAACTGGCAGGCTGCATTGATCTCTCCCCCAGATCGGCACCAACAGTCGCCGGAGCGTAGTGTACACTGAGGATAGCGACATGACAAAAATAAGGATTGAAGAATTAGTCATTGTCAAGGCAGGGCCTAGGCACGCCATTGATGACCCACGACACTACAGTCATAGAAGTCATGTGTGACAGACATGTTCGGTTGGTCGCCCTGTATTGTACACTACACTACATAGCTGGTAGGCCGGCGACATGCTTCATGCTTATCTCCGAACAGAGAGGGAGGATCCAAGGTTTGTAAGACGGCTCTCTATCCCCGATGATGCAACGTCGTCCGAAGCCACCCATTCACTCGCTCGCCCGTTCTGGTAGGTACAGACAGACAGACAGACAGACAACCAGCCTTGGGAAAGTAAATTTTTTTTTATTCCACGTCTCGGGGACGCAGGAAGAAAGAAATCTTGTTGCATTGGGCTGAGCTGAGCAAGTTCCAGCGAGCAGCCGGCGGCCCCCGGGCGCTGGAATGGACTGGAATGTGGGTGGGATCGCCCGGCCGCTCAGGTGATCAGTCAATCGATCAACTGAACGGATAGGTGCGGGATCGCGGGAACGGTGGGGCGAGCACCGGGGGCGGGGACGAGGGGGACGAGCAAGCTGCAAACGTGGTGTAGTGTATGCACGCTGTCACTTATTTACTTAGTAATTCGATGGTGGCTGTGCTGCACATAACGTGGCATCGGCATCGGCCTTGCCGCGCCCATCTTTATTCTTCCTTCGCGGGACCCTTTTCTTCCCTTCCCCTTGCATAAGGCGAGGCCTGGTCTGGTAAATGGCAGATGGATGGCCCATGGCAGGCATGGATCACTCGGGTCAACTGCCGCAGCTGAACCTCGAACCATAAACCATACACCTGCATGCAATATTGTCGCACGAATACTCAGTCCAGGACACGATTCGAAGTGACGAGCGAAGCCGAGGCACAGATAGATAATCTTCCAAGCAGTATATTTGTGGATATGATAGTATGTAGCAGTGTGTGCAGAGTATGGAGAAGTAGGTAACGGCTCAGCCTGCCCGAGTCTCGACTCTCTGTCGGGGCTTCAGTGTCTGGGTCTCGACTCTGGAGTCTGGAGGTAACCGACGGCTGGCAACTGGCTGGCAATTCGAGATGTCCATATTTTTTTCCTCCCTCCTTTGGGCGGCAGATCTGCGGGCAAACGGGAACGCTTGTCGCCTATCACTGGCTGCATGCACGTCTAAAATGTGGGTAAGGTATCAAACAGCAGCAGTTCGCCTTCGTCCTAGTCTTGGTTGTGTATGGAATACTACGCGAGCCCAGCACAGCCACACTTCTATACCATGGTCGAGGTGTTGCGGTGGCAGTCTCCGGGTAGGTAACCATGGAGAAGGCAAACCTCATCTGCTGTATACCTCCTATACACGAACGACCGTTGCCACCGTTGTTCTAAACATGGCACACTGCTGCTTGCCGGGTGGGCGCTGTGGCTGAGATCCCAACCCTTCATGAAGCCTCAACAAACTGTCTTGGGTTTGTTTGCAAGCCTTCCATGATTCGACCAAGGTGCGAGCGAGGTGGTTTCCTTGTTGGCATAACACATGTTGCTAGATATACCTCTACGAGATCTGGTTGGTTGATGGGAGGCTTGTGCGCACACCTATTACCGGGAATCCATCTACGTACATGCATGCTGTAGAGGCAGACAACCTTACCACCCCCATCGTGTCTATCCGGAAACCATATCTGAAAGCTATCGTAGTGGGTGCCATACTCTAGGATGCGCATGTATATCGCTCTCGGGTGGGCAGTGTCCAATGGCAAGGAGGCCTCTTCTCGCTCTTGAGCCAGTCGTCGGCCTGGGTCAGTTGACTACTCTCTGGAATTGACACTCTTCTCTGAACCACGGTGAGGAGTGGAAGTCTGTACAACGCCGTGAGGCTTGCGGAGGGTCTCAGCCTCGATCTAGTGAGTACTGCCATGTTGATATTTGCCTCGCAAGGAAACAAACATCTGCGGGTCGGATCCATCATCTGTTTCCGGGGGCGGTGACTATGATCATGGATGAAGGCAATGCATACAGCTGGCCTTTTGGAAACCCCCGTACGCGAGATATTTCTCTTGTAGCGCTGACTATTTCTCCTTCTCTTTTCTTCCTCGGTCACCTTGTAGTAGGACTGCAGTGACGATGGGTCCGTGATCATATAGAATGTTTGTATATTGTTCCAATCGCGGGCCTGGTATTCACTTCTAATCCCAACTCGAATCGACGATGTACTCGAAGATACAGTGCTCATGATAGAAAGTCAGGCATGAGTCTTTGCGCCTGTGTAACCACCACAGAGGACCGCCAGGGTGTGGCGAGTCCCAATGGAGGGCGGATGAAGTCAGTAAACTAGGCGCACACGTCGAGTCTGAATATGTCACAGCGTTGTGGACTCTTTACCGTGGTAGTCATTAGAATCGCTCGCCACCTCGAAGCGCCGGTGGACAGACTCCTTTTCAATTCCTGGCCAGGCTGAAAGGGCATGCTGTCAAGAGTTTTCATATGGGCATGATACGCATCGTCCGTTCCTGGGATTGAGACACGATATTCTTCACCATGTTTTCTGTAGTACTGTGTTAACTTCGGAAGCGGGCCAGGCACATAGCAGCATCCGAAAGATGAAAGGAAAAGGCTTCCGGAATCGAGCATGTGGAGTTAATTACAGTTAGATACAATATTTCGCTTCCTGGCGTGCTGGCAGAGCGATTGGAATATTGTATAGGTTATGTAGAATACTGTGGCTGAAAATTGTCGTGGTGCTGCATCCACACGACGCGTTATACACCACTTGACACAGCAGACATCGAAGTATGCCGACATTCGGGCTCGTAGTTCTCGGACACCGTACTTGATAATATTTATCTGGCAAGTACGAGAATATCGAGCCAGACAGCTGATATATCACGTCCTCTGTTCCAGGGTGCCTTTTTGTTGACCACGACAGTAAGAGGTTATCTCTGACGAATGCCCGTTGGAAAAATATACTTGCTGCCATGACCACGGAATGGTCTCGTGTGGCTGTCTTATATCGCCGGCGTTCAGTACGACGACTGCTATCACGTGAGATCAACATGCGTGTACCCATGGATAAACCACAACTCCAACAGGTACCATCACCTCAACATCTTACGTGTTATCATTCCATGGATGCATTTGCGTTCAGGTCTTTGCCTATCTGCCTCGCCAATAAACAAGTCACCGTGAAAAACACAGCACTGAATGGGGAGACACTGACTGGGGAAATGAATAGATTACAGGGCTGGACAGAACGTAGTCTGAGGTGAGCCCACGGACGGGATCTTGGCCAACGCTCGCGGGAGCGTAAACATATGCAGGTATGTTCTCATGTTATGGCTGTCGCGAGGTCATTATCCTCGAATCGCGGTTGATAGTATATTGGATGTCGCCGTCACGATACCAGCTGTAGAATCACCGTCTCGACATCTTACTCATGTTTCAATGCCCCCTCGGCCAAGGTGTTTCCGCGTTATTGGAGTTCGAAACGTGATGCATTGGCAAGATGGCGTCCATTGCGCTTTAGTCCTTCGTGAATTGACAAAGCCGTGCTGAATTAAAATCATGACTGGACCATAATCATTCTCACGCTTCCATAGATTCCATCCCCTTCCCCTGCCATTCACTCACGATATCTAGTGTCAAACGGTTTCACGCGACTGTCAACCAGATCGCCAGGTTATATTGAGGGCGGCCCAAGAGAACAAAAGTTGGGATGGTCTACGAAGGAACCCAAGTCGGGCGAGGTACGGGACGACAGAGGAAACTTGCGAGCCATGCTTCGCATACATACAAGTATTGTTGATATTAAAAACAAGAACATGGATTTAGCTACATGATGCGATTTCGACAGTGCAACGCAGATCGTCGGCAGGCCGAGATCACCACGGGACACGTTGCCGCACGACACGCATACAGCATATATATCAACCATGGGCAACAGCAGCTCAATTTCACCACCACGACAGCAGTCAGTTGTAGGAGATAAGCCTCTAGCCCACTGGATCCTCGAAACCGTGCTTGCTGTTCTTCACTCCGTCGACTGGTGTATCATTTTACTAGAATTGCCCTCGGCATGTAATTGCCTCGGGGTAGCATCAAAACAGCCAAATAAGAATATGTCCAGAAAAAGAAAATTGGCGAGGACACGCAACAGAATGATGTCCCCCAACTTGCGGCTGCCTCAAGCAGGCGGCTCACAGCATGTACCGTATCACATTTTACATATCGGTTAGATCACCAATCCCAATGGCCCGCACAGCTACCTACTTGGAATGGTACTGGCGTATCCAAGGTGTGACTCATACTCTGTTGGGACTCTATCAGCTGACCATCGACCGAACCACGCCAGACGACATGAGCGCGTCGATATGCATGCACGCGCCACTCTAGGAAATCACAATACAATACACACATATGGCGAGCTGGACGCGTATAAGCGGGTCTGCCACGGGGAAGACCAGAGACGCGACCAGGCAAGAAGACGCGACCCGCCAAGACGAGAGGCACACGAAAGGCACACGAGGAGTACACGGAGAAGGCGAGAGAGAGTTGGTTGGTTTGTTCTCAAATGTCATTCGACGGATTGATTATGCCTATTCGGACAATCCATATAGTTGACCCCCTTTCCCTTTATGGTACATTGATTTCAGAACACCCAAAAGCAGAACCCAATCCCATGATTCATCATGACCAGTCACTTGTGTTGATGAAGTGTGACCACCTTCGCGCAAGAAATGACATCGTAACAGACGTGAAACCACAAAACCAAATATGTAGACCCCTTTGACAATGTGAAGACGCTTAACCACCGAAACCGTACAGGGTGCGGCCCTGTCTCTTCAAGGCGTAGACAACGTCCAGCGAGGTGACCGTCTTGCGCTTGGCGTGCTCAGTGTATGTGACGGCGTCGCGGATGACACCCTCGAGGAAGGACTTCAGGACACCACGGGTCTCCTCGTAGATCACTGGGAAGAAGAGGACGGTCAGCACCGGCGGAGGAGAGAGGGCAGTTCGGAAGGACTACTTACTGGCAGAGATACGCTTGACACCACCACGACGAGCGAGACGACGGATGGCGGGCTTGGTGATACCCTGGATGTTGTCACGAAGAATCTTTCGGTGGCGCTTGGCACCGCCCTTGCCAAGACCCTTGCCGCCCTTGCCGCCTGCAGAGAGAAGACGCGTCAGTACGGATGAAGGAGAGATGCGAGTCGCCGCGACGGGTGATCCGAGGCAGCGGGCGCGGGGGACACGCCGAGACCGCGGATCACCGGGGCAGAAGAGATGGAGGGGTTGTACTCACGTCCAGTCATTTTGTATTGTGGTTGGGGAAAAGTGAGAGAGTAGTTTGGTGGGATCTGGGGGGGAAGATGGGATTGAGGCTGAGAAAGTTGGGCGCTGGTTGTGGAATGGTCGTCTGTCAGATGTAATAATGGGAAGAAGCAGGTCTGAACGTGGGGAACTGGACGTGTTTAAGTATCGGCAGGCCGAGCGGCAGGTCCAAATCGAATCAGCCCGGATGTGGAGCGGCACTACCTAGGTAGGTACGCGCTAGCGCCTGGGTACGTACCCGCCCGGGGCCAAGCTGATGGACGCGTTTTTCCCATCTCTGCGGTTCCGAATTGGGAACGACGGGGAAAATCAACCACGACTCTTGGGAAAAAAAACAAAGGATCCGAGAAATAAAATATGGGGGTCGAGGGAGCCATGCACGCTTGTTACTGCAGGAAGAGAACCCATCCAGCCAACCATGACATTGGATTTGACTACTCGTCCCATTCTTCTTACTGTACACATATAGTACTACTGACTTGTATAAATCAGAAATACGTACAGTTGCTACAATGTTCACACGGCACCCTCTATCCCCAAAGAGTCTGTAGATTGATGCCCGTCACTCACACACAGTATGGAATCTGGCTTGATGTACTAGGCAGCAGCACCTCGTTCTTGTCTATTAACCTTGTCCCGAGCCTGAGTCTATCCACATGATCACTCTGAGCGTTGACTCTTGGGCCAATCACCCTTTCCTCGAGCAACTCTTGTGCCATGTCCTCCATACAGTGCCCGCGTGATGCGATGCTATTCCATGATCCATCCGACGTTTCAAGAGTCGGTGCATGGATAGTGATGGAGCTAGTCATGCCGTCGGTAGGATCTGGCTCACCTTGGAGTTGGAAATTCCGGGGAAGTTTATTTCTACTACTACTATAATCATCATGTCACCCCCCTTCCACGAGCCGTTTGTTCTGTGGGCTGGGCAAGCAGGCGCGATGCTTGGAGAAGATGTATTGTATATACATATACATGTCTATAGAAATGACTCGAGTCACTTGGGCCAGATGTCAGTATTGTTGATTTTCAAAGAACGAGATATCTTGGTTGATCATGTCAATTATTCTCTCTTAACCAAGACACCACCAGTGTGATATACAATGCCAGCCATGCCATCTAGAATAATACTATGGGCAGATAACACATACATTTTCAAAGCACATGCATGCCTATCAAACACCACAGCCACTTGGCCACAAGCAATACTCAATCCATCATGACCTCCAAAACTGTTGTGTGTGGTTGGCCTTTCCCTTCCATGCCAAGGCTTATCGGCGCCTTGCCCGATCCAGATGGGAAAATGGCAAGTTGGATCAGATGTCGCTGATCCAGAGAGGCGAAAATGAACATGCTAGCGTGTTGGGTGCCTTGCATTGGACCAATCAGAAAAATCGGAGGCTCCAGGCTTGAAAGAGTTCCTTCTGATCTGGATCCGCAGGCGGCATATGCGTGTGTTTTTTTCCTCGACGCGCTCCAAGGGCCCCCCACCTTGGACTTGCTAGGCTGGCTTTATTCGGGCTTGCTGGGCGCCTTTCACCTTGCCTACAGCACTAGCGCCTGCCCGCCCTTAGAAGAGAAAAAAATAAATCCCCCGCCCAAGTCAAAGCGACTTTGTTGTCAGAAACGGACCCCTGTCTGGCCGCAAAATCGACTCTCTTTTTTTGCCAATGTTCCAACAGGCACTAGCGCCAAAAAATAAAAATCCCATTCACCCAAGCACGCACTGCAAGTCAATCAATCAGCCGCTCCCCCCCAGGCACCTTCCCTAATAAAGCAACCGCGCGCGCAATCAGCCATCAGCCCGCCCCGTTTCTCACATATTTAACACTCCCCCCGCACCCAACCCCAAGCACCATTCTCCTTTCATCATCATCATCACTCCCGCATCCACACCCAACCAAAAAAGCATCAACTTTTTCAGCCTTTTGCCATCTGCGCATCCCCCATCTCATCAACCAAAACAAAACACACAACCACATTCTTCGCAATGGCCCGCACCAAGCAGACCGCCCGTAAGTCCACTGGTGGCAAGGCTCCCCGTAAGCAGCTCGCCTCCAAGGCTGCCCGCAAGTCCGCCCCGTCTACCGGTGGTGTCAAGAAGCCTCACCGCTACAAGCCCGGTACCGTCGCTCTCCGTGAGATCCGTCGCTACCAGAAGTCGACTGAGCTCCTGATCCGCAAGCTCCCCTTCCAGCGTCTGGTAAGTCTTCATCGCCCTCACGCCCGCGCAGTCCCCGACGCGTCGCGGCGCGCTCCTGCCCGTACCCCACAACAACAACAACAACAGCAGCTAACATGACCTCTCCCCCACCCGCAGGTTCGTGAGATTGCCCAGGACTTCAAGTCCGACCTCCGCTTCCAGTCCTCCGCCATCGGTGCCCTGCAAGAGTCGGTCGAGTCTTACCTCGTCTCCCTCTTCGAGGACACCAACCTGTGCGCCATCCACGCCAAGCGTGTCACCATCCAGTCCAAGGACATCCAGCTCGCCCGCCGTCTCCGTGGTGAGCGCAACTAAGTCATGCCTACCAGCTAGGTTTTGATTTCGGGGTCGACAGCGAAGGAAAAGATGTGTCACTTTCACAAATGATACTCTACACACTGGGATGCTTTGATGACTTGGGGTTTTCTAAAGGGCAATGGTAATCATGGCGTTTTTATGATGCGGTTGTTTTTCAGAGTGACAAACAGCACTCTTGCATGGATTTGTTGTACATCAGTCTAGGCGCGAAAGGTGGGACAGACCACCTCGATACTGAACAAAGGAATGAACTGAATCAAGAACAAACACAAACCAACCAAAAAAGATCGTCTTTCCTTGCTGCTTACCGCTTGCGTGCACCTGTCTTGCTGTGATGAACAACCTCGACCACCTTCGGGGACGCGCCGACGACGGATGACGAGGGACCAGACGCGTCTGCTCTTGTAAACACCCCAGGCGGGCCTGGCTCCTCGGCATCACGAACTTCAGGGCCAAGGCCACCTTGCGCATCACTCGGGAAGATCCAACCTCTGCAGCTGCCATGCATCCATGTGTCCATGGTCTCTGTGTCCGACTGCTACTACTGACATCTGATGGCTGGCAAGTCTGACCAGTCGTGCCATCTACAGTGATAAACCAGGTACTTACTCTCATCGGGTCACGCTGTTCTGCCAATCCATGTTGCTGCTGCTCCGTCGCGTCCGAAATTTGCGCCTGTCAAGCTGACGTCGCGGAACGGATCGTGTCACGTAAATGTCCACCTACCTTCATACTTTTACTTCTCTCTTACCAGAGGGAACGACTTCTATCTAGAGGAATGTCGGAATCCGACGCGCAGAACAAGAAACCTCTGTTGGAAACGGTCTTTTGTACGCAGCGGCTGCCTGCCTGGGAAGTCGAATCCAGACCCCGAGGCGCCCCCGTCGCCATTCTCTCTTCCTTACTGACTGCGTATTTGGATCGAACTATGCACACGCGCACATCCAAGTCCATGATCCGCGCGTGCATCAACCGAATCAAGTGCCAGAGAAATGGTCTGTTACTTGCATGAGCAATCAGGTTATTGCTCAACTCTTTATTATCTGGAAGGGCGGTGCTCTCTGGAATAGGCCCCCCCGTTAGTAATAGCAATCATCAATAGTCATCGGTACCTCCAGGATTTCTCTAGCAGTACCTAGGTACAGTACGGAATGAATGCATCGCTTGTAAGAGGCCACTGTCGATTCTAGGAACCGAGCAAAAGGAAGCGCCAGGGAGTAACCAATGCCCCAATATCAAAATAAAAGCCATCAAGTCGTCAGCCTGGTCCTGTCGGCGAGGCAGACGGTGGGTGCTACAGACTCATTTGCACGTGTCCACCAGCGGCAACCAACACTACTTGGATCACACAGGACATGTCAAATGCAGAAAAGATTCAAAAAAAGATAGGTTTACAGACGTCATTACGCCACAGCAGTCAACTGGTATCTCTCTTTCTATATACATCCGTAAGGCTTTCGGAACCGCAGCAAGAGGAAAAAACATTCAACCGAATTTGAAAAAAGAAACCCAACTCCATTTTCACACTTTGCTTTCCTTTTCTCCTTCCACATCTACTCTTTTTTTTCTTGGTCCTCTAGTCTTGAATTCCGCCCCTAGATCCATTGGTTCTTGCCGTTCTTAGGGTGGACCCGGGTCAAGACGTCAAAGGCGCCCGTTCCGACCTTGCCGAGTCTGCCCATCACGATACGCCCGCTCGGCGTCGTGAGATCGTCCCAGTCGCCATCCAGCACCGCGTCCTTCAGGAACGCCAGCGTCGTCTCGAAGCTCATCTTGGTGAACGGGCTGACGTTGCCCTTGAGGCCGTTTCGGTTGAAGGGCGAGAATCCGCCGTTCCTCGTCATGTAGTCACCGATCAGATTCAGGTGACGGTTGTCCACGCTGATGCCGTGACCACCGAAGACGTTTGCCAACTCCTGGATGATGTTGTTGCGTGCCGCCTCCACTCCATACGTCCGGAGCACGGCAGCAATGTCGTTGGTCTGCGTCTTGTTGGGATTGATGAAATCTCCATAGTTCTGCATTGCCACCAAGTTGACGCCGTTGGTGTGGATCACGGGTATCTTGCTCGTCTCGCCCGTGCGTAGATCCTTGACCGTGTCCTGCTCCACAAAGGTACAGTCGCGGATGCCCTCGATCTTCTGCACGAGCGTCTTCCGGATTGCGTCCTGCACCACGTTCAGCATCAAAACCTTGGGGATGCTGGCGTCGAACTCGAGAGCAAAGTCGCACCACCCGCCCTGCGCTTCGTCGCACTCGAACCGCGAGATGGACTTGATTCTCTCCATGACATCCGCCTCCCTACTCCTGTTGGCCGTGGCCTTCTTCGCCTTGCCACTGCCCTCGTCGCCACTCTCGGGCTCCGGGCTGCCGCCAAAGCCTTCATCCTCGGGGAGGTCATCATCGACGTCCGGAGAGGCCTCGCGCTCCATCCGTTGCTGGATTTCGTCGTCATCCTCGTCATTGGGACCGTAAGACACGGCCTCGGCCCGGTTAGCCCGTTGCTTGGCGTTGGTGGCATCGTCGTCTCCTTCTTCGTCGTCGTCATCATCCTCGTCGCGTATCCTCTCGGCATCCGGGGCAGCCATCTCGACGTTGCCAGCCTTTGTGCCGACTTCGGGCACAGCGCCGTTGTCCTTGTCGCCTCTGGCTTTGATCTCCTTCTTGATCTGCTTCTCGAGTCTGTCCAAGAACTTTGTCGACACGACATCGAGTACATCGGACTTCTTGATGCCGTAGGTTTCGGCATAGTCCTTGGAGTTGAAAAATTCCAGGCGCACGTCAAAGGTCTTGGCCAAGCGGTAGCCGGCACCTTTGCCGACCTTCTCCTTGACCGTCACCTTGTCAACGACATGGGAGAGCGGCAGTTCGCTGATGGCCTTGGCGAAGCGCTCGAGCTGTTCGGTGCTCAGCTCCGCGTTGGCAATGAGGGTCATGGCAGGGGTAGAGATGTGGTCACTTGCTGTCATCAGAATTTCTCGCAGACGAGGAATACCAAGTGTGACGTTCTTTGCCGAGTGACCAGCCAAGTGGAAAGTGTTCAACGTCATTTGTGTGGACGGCTCGCCCACAGACTGTCCGGCAACGATACCCACGGCCTCGCCGGGTTCCGCCAACGACCCGAGATATTTTGTGTGGAGGAGAATCTCGGCGTACTTGCGTGCAATGAGATCGGCCGACTTGCTCTTGTCGCCCTTCTCCTTGAGTAGGCCGTCCTTGTTCTCCTTGATGTAGTCTGTGACCTTTTCGTAGAACTTCTCCGACGTGGCAAAAGCGTTGCGGTTGGGGTTCATCTCGGCCATGATGGGATCCCGGGCACGGGCGTCGTTCGACTTGGACTCCTTGATAGCCTTCTTCATATACTTCTGAGCGTAGTCCTTGGAAGCAAAAATGTCCTGGTCCCAGCCTCTCTCGTCAATGGACAGCTGCGCAACTTCGGAAGCCCTGTTCCTGAGCACGAATCCGAAGTCGTGCAGGTATCTCTGCTTGGTAATGTCCAGACCGTCCTCACCATAGAGGAATTGGACAATAGACCCGTCCGAGTCTCTGACCGAGGTGTCGTAGGCTACTTTGAGACCCTCCATACCCTTGATCAAACATCGCTGGAGGTAACCGGATCTCGACGTCTTGACAGCTGTATCGATCAAACCTTCGCGACCAGCCATGTGATGGAAGTAGTATTCTTGGGGCCGGATTCCAGTCAAGAAACGGTTGACGATGTAACCGCCCGCTCTGACATTGGTTTCGAATGGCCGGAAACAGGGCAGGGTCTTGCCACTGACCATGACGGGGACCCTGCGGCCCTCCAAGACTTGTTGGCCAAGGTTGCAGGAAATGAGGTTGGCATTGACACCACTACCCTTCGCACCAGAAATAGTCATAGACTGCATTTGGTTCTTGGGGAAGTGCTTCTCGAGGCCGTTTGGCAAGCACGCCTTGGTAACGCCACTCGATACAACGGAGCAGGCGGCGTTCATCAACGCGTCGAGGTTTTCTTGCTGGCTGTCATTCCGCATGACCGCCTCCAGACGCTCCAAGAGCACGGGATCACGCGCGTCAATGTCGCCTTGCTGATCCAGGCTCACAAACTTCAGAGCTGTCTCCAAGCCAGCCTTGGATGCCGCCTCGAGCTGCTTCTTCCGGTTCGTCTCGCCGTCCGATGTCAGGGTCAAGTCGTCCATGCCACACGTGAAGGCGCGCATGTTGAGATACCGGGTCAGAAGTCGGCCCATGCAGCTCAGAAGTTTAGCAGCCGTTTCTGGGCCCCAGGTCTCGTGGATGGCATGGATGAAGCCGCCACCGCTTGGTCCAAGGTGTGCCTTGTCCAGGATTCCGTGAATGAACTCTCCATCCACGAACAAGACGGACCCTTCTTCCGATTTGGCGCCCCATCGGTCAGCTGGAACCTTGGTCTTTCCCGTCAGCCACAAGTCACCAAAACCAATGGGTTTGATGTTCTTGAGGATGGTCGTGATGACCTGTTTCCCAGTCCATCGCCGCACGGGTTTGATGATGGCGGGTGGAACAAGCTCCAGCCTCTCCGTAGTGATGTGGCCATGTTCCGGGCGGAGGGCATTGTACACAAGCTGCTGATAAGCGCCCTTGTCAAAATAGGTGTCCTTGTTGCAAAGAGCCACCGAGACTGACAGATGGTCCTGGATCAAACCACGAAGTGGCTCGCCGGCTGTACCAGACAAGTACTGGTGGTCAGTGTCGGCTAGTCGCATAGCTTCGGCTCTGGCAAGCTCATTCTGGGGGAAATGCATGTTCATCTCGTCACCGTCAAAGTCGGCGTTGTAGGTGTTGCAGTTGGCGTAGTGCATGCGGATGGTCTTCTCTCCGGGCAAAACGCGGACTCGGTGTCCCATGATGGACGGCTTGTGCAAAGTGGGCTGACGGTTCATGAGAACAACATCGCCATTGCCGAGATGGCGATGCACCTTTTTGCCTCTCATGGCAGTCTGATTATGTGTCGTGGGGGCCAGGAGCTGGTTAGCCAAAGCGATGCGATCCTCCTGCGTCTTCTTCTTGAGGTTGATGATCTGCCCATTCTCGTTCTCAATAGCTGCAGCTCCGGGCCACTTGTCGGGGCCATTGATGACAGCCTGCTGCATTTCCCTGAAGTTGTGGCTTGTCACTGGCTCGGGATATGTCAGCTTCTTGGCAAAGACTGGAGGTACACCAATCTCGCTGGTCTCGATGTTGGGATCTGGCGAGATGACACTTCGGGCCGCATAGTTGACACGCTTGCCCATCATGTTCTTTCGGAAGAGACCTTCCTTCTTCTCCAGCTTTTGCTTGATACCGTCCTCGTTGCGCTTGCCAGCGGCGCCGCGGACTGGATTCCGGTCCTTGTCGATCAGGGAGTTCACGCAGTCTTGGAGCGCAACACAGGCCTCGTGCAGTTCTGAGAAGTTTCTGTTTCGACCCTCGAATTCGGCGCCTGCTTTTGCGGCCAAGGCAATCTCGCGATGTATCTGGGCGACTTTGGCGGAAGCATTGAGAATCTGCTTGTACAAGGAGTTTTGCTGAGCCTCGGCAATACCGCCATCACCCTGTCGAGCTTCCGGGCGGAACTTGTTGGGGGGAACCATGATTGTTTGCAGGAAGAAAGAGGCGGGCGTCAGGGTCTTCGAAGACTTGGCTTGCGGCCTGGAGTTGTACAGCAAGGTGACAACCTCCTGCTCCTTTTCAAAGAGGAGCTCAAGGCGAGCCAAGACCTCGCTGGTACTGACATAGCGATGCGGCGGAGCGTCCTTCTTCTTCTGCTTTGGTGCTTTGAGGGCCGCGTCGGTCATGACCACGTCGCCGTTTTCATCCAACTCCTCGCCGTCACCCTCGTCCGACTCCGACTCCTCGTCTTCCTCAAATCCGACATCGTCTTCGGCTGGTGACAGCTCCATGTCGGCGATGCCCTCGTCTGTTTCCAATGACTTTTTCTTTGGAGCAGCCTTGGCCTGCTGCCTCATGGCCAGGGCATTGCTACGTTTGAAGCTGCCCTGGGCCATCTTGGCGGCGTCTTTCGTGGACAGCGTCTTCTCAAAGATCTTGACGAATCGGTCTTTGCGGTAGTTGGGCGAGATGCCTTTGCAAGACTGGCAGTTTCTGCCCTTTGTCATATCCTTCAAGAAAGCCTTGATCAGCTCTCTCCTGGCCTCGTAGGCACCCTCATGCTTTCCTTTCCTGATCTCTGCAGTGCTGAGCTTATGTCTCCTGATGGCCTGTTCTGTGTACTTCTCCCGCAGGAGCGTCATGTGGGCCGAGTCCTCGACCTCGTCGTCTGAGCCGGCTGGGTCAACACCGTCGATGTTTTTGCTCTTGGGCGTAATCTCTTCGACGAGGACGGCCTCATCCAGTAGACCGAATTGAAGCAACCGAAGCTTGCACTTGTACAGGGCTAGATCGGCAGGTCGCATGCGGAACCGGTTGCAATAAGCGCATTGAGCTCGGAGCAGGCGCATGACCTGGTCCATGAAGACAGGATGATACACGGGGACAGGCAGGTCGATGTGCCCGGCGTGGCCTGGACAGCTCGTTCCGTTTAGGTTACATGTTGTACAACTATAGAAGAATGTCGCGTTAGAAGGTTGTAAAAAAAAAAAAAAAAAAAAAAAAAACGTATACTGCGGCTTCTTCACGGCCCGGGTGGCCGAATTGCTGAGCATAGCTTACAGAGAGTCGCCCCAAGCTCCTAGAGCGGGATCGTACAGACCACCTGGGGTGGGATTGAGAAGACTGTCGAAGGTGGTGGGATTCTCGATCCTCTTGACGGAGATGTTCTTGATCTCGGCGGGGGTCAAGAAGTCAAAGTCGACGCTGTCAATGACAGACGAGACGGGCTGCGAGACGTTCATGGTGATAAGTCGGACGGCGCAAGACTCCCGCCAAGGGCAGTTTCGGCGCAACAAACGATGCGATGTGCTAGAGTCTTAGCACTCGATGAGTTTCTCTTCTTCCAGGCCGGCAAATGGCCTAGAGGTCTCAATAGTGCATACCCTCACTATTGCAAGAGCTTGAAGCATGCAATCAATGTTGTATGCAAAAATGGGTTCGAAGGGGACGAGAGAAAGAAAAAAGTTCACGGGCGCATATCCTTGGCATCCGGCTCTGCTCTGCGAAGTGGGGTGCAAAAAAGCGAGACTCGGGGACTCTCCAAGGTGCAAACCGAGAGAAAAACTTTGGCGGTCGGCAGCGGCAGAAATCAGGATGCCTGTTTTAGCTGTCCTACCTTGCCATGTAGGTATGTACCTACCTAAAGGTTACCTACCTTACCTTATCCCCACCTTACATATTATGCACCTGATGGAATTTCGCCGTGACCTACGAGGTACCTACGGGTGCTTTGCTGCACTACTGCCACAATTGGCACCTGGGTGCGGTCTTATGTCCTGTTATGCAGAGCTACAGAGCTACAACGTACCTAATAAGGTACCTAGCTAGCGACCTTCCGAGCTGAACCCATCACTCGCTGAGACACCCATACCGTCAGTACCTGTTCTGCTGTATCCATTGGCTCCCAGCGCAACATTTCATCTTTCGCACATGCGCACCCAGACGATACCACCTCTCTGTCACGTCATTCTCGTTGATCGTATCGCATCCCATCGCATCGCCTAGCACCAGTGTTCAGGTCTGGCCACGCTCATTCGTCTTGATCCCGAACGCTCGCATCTTCGCCGTATACTCCGACAGAAACGCCCATCGCGCCGCTGCCTGTCCCAAGCCGTGGTCACCCAATCTTCAACCTTGCTGCTCGCTACTCCTCACTCATGGATCGACACGGCTCACCTGCGCTGGGCCCTCAGAATGCCTCCTCACGCGTCTCCAAGGGTGGCGAGAGCGCGGCAGAGAGGCTGGCTGCTCTGAAGGCAAGAGTCGCCGCAGCCATCAACACGAGTTCGACTAGAGCCCCAGGTGCCGCTCAACCTTCGGCTCCGTCTCAGCCTCCGGCTCAGCCTCCAGTCCCGGCCAAGGCTACCTCGGGTCTCAACGTCCCCCTTCACCCAGCCCTCCTCGGTGATATCGGCGGCCCTTCCAGATCCAACAATAGATCCGGCCACTCACAGCAGCACAGGTCGTCGCAGAACCGTCATGATGGTACCAAGTCCTCTGCGCCGCTGAAACAGAAGCAACTCGACCTTTCCGGCCCTTCGGTCGATGATGTCAGGGCCAACCCCTACTACGATCCCAGTATCCAGGGTCCAGCACCTAGGCAACCAAGGCAGCTGCAATTTAATGACCCGGGGAAGTACATTGCACAGGCCAACGCCATCCGTCGGCAGGAGAAGCTCGAGGAGCTCAAGAAGAAGATCGCTGCAAGCACGCAAAAGGCCGCCGATGAAGACGCAGATGTGCAGAAGAACTTTATGGTGGACGCCCCGCCCGAGGTCGAGTGGTATGACGAGGGCTTCGTCAGAGATAACAACTACGATCTCGTCAACCTGGAAGAGGTGCATGCACTTATTCAGCATCCCGTCCCGATAGACCCGGATAGCGCCAAGGAACCCTCCGTGAAGCCAATGTACCTGACCGCAAAGGAGCAAAAGCGCGTGAGAAGATTGCGCCGGTCGGCGGTCATGGCCGAAGAGCGCGCCAAACAACGACTCGGTCTTCTCCCTCCCCAGCCGAACAAGGTCACGCTGAACAACATGTTCAAGGTCCTTGGTGACGAGGCTATTCTGGACCCTTCCGCTGCCGAAAACCGCGTCCGGCGCGAGATCAACGAACGACGCGACAAGCACCTTCATGAGAACGAGGAGAGGAAACTCAGCAAGGAAGAGAAGACGGAGAAGCTTGCCCGAAACCAGGAAAAGGATGTCGCGCGCGAAGTTCATCTGCTTGTCTACAAGATCAATAACTTGTCCAACGGAAGCATACGCTGGAAGCTGTCCAAGAACGCAGAACAATTGGGCTGCACCGGAGCTCTCATCTTGTGCCCCAAGTTTTGCCTCTGCATATGCGAGGCTGGCCCATATGGAGCAAGGAAATATCGCAAGCTCGTAGAAGATCGCATCGACTTTACCCAAAACGCGCCAGACAAACACAAGGAAACCAGCCATGAGCTCAAGGAATGGCTCAAGGCCACCGACGCAACCGGCAATTTGAAAGACTTATCAGCCAATGAAGCCCGTCTGGTTTTCGCAGGAGAGGTCAAGGCCCAAGCTTTCTCCAAGTTCTCGAGTCGGGTATGTGAGACGGAACAGGATGCGAGAAGTTTCCTGGCGAGAGTCAAGATGGAAAATTTCTGGAATCTGGCCAAGAGTATGGTCTAGGTTTCGGCAGCTGGACATGAATTGATCCAAATGAATTTATATATTTGAAAAAAAAAAAAAAATTGAGTAAGGAATCTTTTCCTGTCAACATACGAGCCTCCAAAACGCCACTTGGGAAGCGTACACGGTCATATGTGTTTCGATGTTGCGAATTGTGGCATACTGCTGAGGAGTTGGGAGACGAATACTGTACTCATGCCAAGTATCAAGATACACTGCCATCCAGTAGCGCGCTGCGAACGGTGACTGGATATCGCTGGCCGAGGCAGTCAGTCCACAACAGCGCGGCACGGCGATGATCCACGGGCAAGTAAAGGGGTTTGGTCAGTATGTGGTGTATAGAGTTAGTAATGGAGGAGACGAAAAGCATAAGGATTGGGTGTCGTTGGGAATGCAAGCAGCTCCACGGGAAGGCATCTCTCTCAGTGACTTGGTATGCCCCAACAGTTTCATAATTCAGACCATCCTGATCGACGGCGTGCTTCCGAGTCACGCTGCACCTTCTTTCGTCGTACTTTGCAGCTTCTGCAATGGGCACTTTAATAGGAACTCTCCTGCAAGGAAATGGAGAAGAATGACTTTTCCACCACCCCCACCTGATGAATTTCGTGTTACTTTGTGTGGCATCTCGTGGTGAGCCTTACTCGTCACGGCGACCAGCAAGGCGTCACTATTGACTGGCACATCTCTGGACGTTTTACTTGGCAGTGGCTGTATCGAGTGTCGATATACATCGCCCGAAGTAGTATATAGACGTGAATACCTGGCTGGTGCTGCTTGTGTGATCATATATAAATGGTGAAATCAGTGTCTTCGTAGGGTTCGTCCCAGGGAAGTCATCTGGGTGCCTCCAAGGGAGAGGCTGTAGACTGTAAACTCGGCATCCGATCAAGTTTGCGCATCACACGAGTCGATAATACCGCTGCCACGTTAAAATGATCGCATCACAATCCAGCTTAGAGAGCCTCGAAGATTATCGATCCAAGCGGGTATATGATACCTCCTCGCCAGGGCTGTGTCAGTATCACTGGTATAAAGCAGGCGAGCCTTTGACACATTAATACGGAAACAATCATCTGCTCTATTCCGCCCGCAATTCCCATACAAGATCCGGTCCGATGGGAATATGAACTCTGTCCAAAGCTCCAAGCTGTCGACATTATCCAGAGTCAAGTCTGTGTCTATATGGTGGCGGCACTACCTCCATCTTCCACATTTCTTCCTACATGGAGCCTGTAAATATCCACCCACGAGCTTTTTTTCTGGCATGAATCGTAGGTGGTTTCCTCTTATGGCCATCGTTTGAACTGTCGCGGTCTGTCCCCCTCTTCCATCCTGTCTTCGCCGGAGCAAGTTCGAAAGTGCTCGTACTTTGCCAATGCCCTGGTTCTAGAAGCCAGGTCCAAGGCTGTACTTGCTTACCGTGCAGGCCCAAATATACTCATCAATATTGAGTAGGAGCCAATGGTCATTTGCTGCAAGGCTCTGTCTCGACACGGAAACGTGGAGTTCATTGCCTAGCATGTCGCGCAACTTGTAAGTGACTTCGCCCGGTGACCATCAGTACTTCTATTGCAAAATCAACTCAAAGCACGATACTTGTTCGACTCCATGGAGGAAATAATATAACATGGCGCGTGTGTGATGCCATTTGTGCAACACGAAATATATAGCAGCATTTGCCGAGTTGTATTGGGAAACCGGTGCGTCGTATTTCCTTCTTGCATGCGCCCTATCGACCTCCCCGTGCGCGTACATGCAACGTCACCGTCGGAGCCTGAGAATATGGCAGCATCCGGGCATGGGTGTGGATGCGACTGAACTCGCTGCGCAGCAAGTCCTCTGGACCCTGGAGGGGCGTTAATCGGACGGAGTACGTCCTACTTGGGTGGGCTGTGGGTGCTTTCAACACCAGTCACAAAGGACCGCCGAGTCATGTGACCTGCCGAAGGGCGTGTAAGGCTGGTGTCGTGCAGATAGATGGTAGGTTATGTGACGATAGTCTGAATCAGCCCTATGGGGCAGAGATGCGTATGCATGAGTTCGTACCAGATCCGAGCCCACCCATCTGTAAATGTTGTCAGGAGGCACGGTGAGCGAGCGCATACTACAGCCTCTTCAACGGTTGCACCTCATGGCCCGTGTATGTTGTGGAACGCTGTACGGAGTATCATGAAGCATAGTGGACGCCCAAGTGGCAGGGCTGACGAGGGTCAAACAAGGACGGGGCAGTAATACAAGATACGACTACCTTCCACATGCATCCTATAGTCTGACGCCGCGACCAGCATGGGTTGTCTCTTCCAGCTGGAATGATGACGAGAAGCCACATTTCCTAGAATCTTGCCAATGGCATGAAATAGAGCATGTCAATCAACTATGGAATGGGGAGTACAAAACAGCAAGGCAGTGGAAAGTGGACAGGCGTGAGTTGGGCTTTTGGGCTTGTCTATAGACTGGCCTTCAGGGTTGGATACCAGTATGCCCGGCGGAGGTCATGCTTTCAAGGCTGCTTTGAATGAATTGCACACCCGTAGGAGGATCCTTTGACCCCGATAAGGCTGGTGTTACCGAGGTCCTCGCCAAGTTGGCCATTCTCTGTTTCGTCCAGTCGTTGAAGCTACACTAACCGGTCATAAGTCTGCGCACGGGTGCTTCTTAGGGATTTGGCGGAGAATCCGATTCGGCCAAATGCAAACATAGATAGTATACGGCACACTTTGTATCATTAATAAAATTAAAGATCAATGGTATTTCAAAGAGACGGATTATCTATCTAAGGGGGTTCCTGATTTTTAAAAATTTATTTGTGGTAGGTACAGCTGTGTGAAGATGGTGTGTTTTGGTGGAATTCGGCAACCGTGCGGAGACTTATGACTGGGAAGTATAGCTATGAGTTGCTGAGGGCCCACGAGCCGAGGCACAAGCCGCTCGAGGCGATGGAAGACGAGCGGCTACGGCGTTTCCCAGCCCATGAGATCCTATGCTGTTGAGAATCACTGGGGGATTATGGCATTATGTGATGCAGCTCGAACCGGCATTGTCGGCCTTTCTCGTCGTAGGAACATGCCTGGAGCAGTCCTTACTGTGTAGACCATGCAACTCTTGGCATAGGAACACAAGGTCACCGAGTGGTAGTTGTCCAGAAACCAGGTGGATAGAATGAGTGCTTAGAGATCTACGTCAGGCTGGCTGTGCAGAGTGTCTGTTCGCGCCTGTTGTGGCTCGAAAGTGATCTTACCCACCTTCCTACTCGTGACTTGTCTGTATGTGTCTTCCTGCAGGGCTGTCTATCTGCCCAGATTGGGATCTAGAGATCAGAGCAAGTGATGAAACAGGCAAGCTTCTCAACTTCATGACAGCGATACAAAGCACCGTACGGAGTCTGCCCTTGTACATGGTGGCCATCCAACCAGCCGTGATAGTCAGCCGCCGGTGATGAATCAGTACTTTCCTACCTATAGACTACTGTGCCCATATAAAGACTTGGTAGAGGAAAGACGATAGCAGCCACGCTTTTTCGTGATAAGCAGCAGGTTGTTGAAAACTGCTCTGGTATAATAAGCGACCGGAATGTCTCCATCGTTCGACTACCTATGGGTGTGTCCCGCAGGTTCCAACCGACTGTCGACCGATCCCGAGAAAAATCATGGCTATTTGCAGTGATACCTGACCTGGTAAATAACATCACGTATCCGAACTCCCAGGTTACCAGGCTACCCACCTACCTTACTTACCTACATTACCAGATTTCCTCGTTGACCCCAGCAACATTGAGCCCAGCCGGACAGTTGCTCAAACACCAAAGTTAGGGTCACCGCTGGGTCTCGACGTTTCCTGAGAGACAGGGGGACCCCGGACTGCGCCAGCTCTATCTTACAGCCGCAATCCGATTGGCTACAGAGGATTCCGGGTCGCGAGCTGGCCAATTGACACTGCTGGTCAATCTCGAAAAAATCATACGCTGACCGCTTCTCCGCACGTCAAAAGGCGGAGACGAGAGAGAAACAGACACACACAAACAGCGAGACAGCAGACGTACAGACGGACAGAGCGTGCCAGAGGAACGGCATCTCAGCAGAGGATCCGGAGGCGACCAGCAAATACCCACCGCGTCCCTGGACCAGGTCGCTACAAAGTTATTTCTGTCCCTCTGTTACCATGTACAGATATATGTACATTACCATGTCCCATCTTATGAGTGGCCCCGGTGTGGAATACAGATTACTGTGTAAGGAAGACATGAATCGGGTATCCGATGGGAAAGGGAAGCGAAGTATCGCATTTACGAAGTCGGTACGGAGTAGTAGCCAGCAGAGAAGCCCTCGGTCGCGAAGAGTCGAAATATCGAGCGGGACCAGTCGCCTCCAGCCACGCCCCCCTTGCTGACTGACTTATTACTCGCATGTGCGGCGGCCATCAGTCAGACATGGCGTGGACGCCATACTGTAGAAGTGGTGAAATTCCGTGCTTCCCTCCTCCACAGCAGGTCAAGTAGCACGCATGTTCCATCTCGAACCTACATACAGAAGAATGCGTGGAAGCATCTCATGCGGACGGGCGGCGTTGCTCGTGGATAGATGGCGGGAAGGGCACGGTAAGGCTGAAAAGAAGGCACGTCAGCACCTTCTTTGTCCTTGTATCTATCCATCTGTTGCGTCGATGGCGGCGCAGCAAGTGACAGCTCCATCCAATCGAATCGGTCCTCACGATCAATGGCGAGTAAACGAACAGATTGGTTACCATGTAGTGTGAACCTATCCTGTCGCTGCCAATAACGTGGTTCCTCTTCTCTGGCGACTGTACACCCAAGGCTTACATGATACTCCGTAGCACTGGGTCATGTCCCGTGCTGTCACCCCACCGCGTACTACATGATACCTTGGTGCCTATACGATGCGCCTGGCCCTGTGCTGCGCATGCACAGTTCGTTTATTCCCTTTCGGTATCGGTTCAAGCTGAGGTTCTGTGACGATCTTGGCTAACAGCTTGAACCGAATTCTTTTTTTTTTTATATAAATTTTTTCCCTCTCTGGTAGCAAGGGCCGGGGGACGAGAGGGGGCTTACTTATTTTCTCACTCACGTCGATGATCCCATCTTGGTGTCGCATTTGTTGGCACTTGAGGCATGTGATCTGCACATAAAATGGATATGGAAGTGGTGTCTGGGCTTTTCCAAGAGCTGAGAGGGGAGCAGCCCAACGGCGCATCCCGTCAAGCCCCTCAAGAGCTAGGTACCCGGACAAGCATGTATGTAACTTGAACAAGGTGAGATGAGGAGCGAAAATAAGAAGCGGCGTAACGGGTACGAACACACTAGATCCAGTTGTAGATGGGCTGATGGGTACCAGGCATGAACTAACCTAACCGCGACTTGCATACCCAGGCTAGTTCAATGCAACTCTTACGTCCCTGCTTGCCAACGGCATTGGATCGAGTTCTTGGCCCCCAAAGGATGATATGATCAGTAATGTCAATCCATTGGTGTGAAAGTCAGCCAGCCAGCGAGTGTTTCCGCTGCTCGAAATGCATCAACATGGAATGATTCGTTTGTTGTATTATGGTGTTACCGCTTGTCTGGCAGTCAACCATCCTGCCTGCCTCCAGCTGTCTGTCCTCCTCACCGTCGTCGTTCTTTTTTTCCACTGATGGCCCTCATACGATTGACTTGACTCAATTGATCCCAAGGATTCGGAGCCGAGGGGCCGAGCTCAGCACACCCTGCAAAGCCAATTCCATTCTCAGGCAGTCCGTACAGTATTGCTAGGTTGGACGATTGTGCTCGAGCGGCCGCAGTGAACGTCCCGGTCCATGTATCATGGATGTGAGCGTGTACAGAGTAATGTATCTGTGTTTGCAACTCATGTCTGGTGCGGGAACCCTACAGCGGAACAGCTTGTTCGGGCTAGGGCTAGGTACGTACTTGCGTACATCGTAGATGAGTATTTTAGATAGAAAGGTAGGCGGATCAAGAGCAGCCGGGCCGACACCCGCGGGAATATAGTCGCAACGAACAGGCCAATCGTGGGCGTCCCGCGCGATGCCGACAGTCCAGGCCGAGTCCCCTGTAGGAAGGTCCGCAAGTAAGGTAGCCAGGCAGTTAGTTGTTGGCTCCAGAAGAGCTGTTGGAAAAATCAACATGTCTGCCCGTGCTAAATGGAAGCAAGTCCGTCCAGGAGAAGCACATCAAGTCCATACAAACATGACATCCAAGGTCAGTCGGAAGAAGGAGATAATGTTAGCTTCCAACGCTCGTGCCTAGCGGCAGCGGCAGCTGTACCTACCTAGGTACAATTAGTGGGAAAACCACCCCTGACATGGCAAGGGTCACTCCTGCAATGCACTTTTCAAAAAAGGGAACATGCCGCTCTGGAAGCAGTCAAGAGCTTCCTTGGCATCTGATGTGACAAGCACCCAGACTCTCCTACTTGACCAGCGAGCGTAGGTTGTACACCTTTCAATGTTCCCATCGACTCACTCTCTGGAACTCGATTGCTCACCCCAAATCGAACATGCTCGGTGCGACCCTGAACTGCAAGACTTACACATATTGGCTGCGCACTGCAGTCTGGCAGGCCAGCAGTACAGAGTACTCTGTACATCGTACGTTCCCCCGTAATTCTCTGCCCTGGGAGTGCAACGGATCACACACCCTCCTGCTATTTCCAGAGAAAAAGGTCCCATCTGACGCTACATTATTGGCAGAACCATGATGCTGGACTTGTCCCTCATTGGTCTGCTCGGAACTTGGGGATTTTTAGGGCCCTCGCCAACCTTGGAACTTGTGTTGCTGCTTCCAACGAACCCATTTCTTTCCCTGCCTTTTGGTACACCCCTGCGGTACGTTCATACTAAAACCAACGACAACAAATGTGCGCGATGCCATCCATCCGTCCATCATTCCCAAGTACCTACATCCATATCCATTCGTTCACGCCTTGCCGTCTGTTGGCAATCGTCGCCAACTTGGAATCCACTCCATCCGCCATCCTCTCCCCACGTCAGATGTCACAGCCCAACCTGCTCAGAGACCTGACACCTGATCTGATGCTTGGTTCACGGTCGATAGGTAGGTAGGATGGTAGGGTACGTACAGTAGGCAGACTCCTCCCAGCCAGTAGAGGGCATCGATGGATTACCGGGGACTTATCAGGCCTGCTGAGCGACGACGTATCATGTCGAGGGTGTCATATCGTATGGGTCTACGAAATAGACTAGAGGGGACTTTTGGCCTCGCTGATCTGCCCCTGCCGCATATGGAGTATACCTACAAGGTACCTGGTACCGGGAATATGCACTCCGGTTTTCTCAATCACGCAGTCACGCAGGGCATGGAAGACGTGCTACGTACATGCTGCTCTGCGTTTTGCGGCTTGGATTGCCATAATGTAGGCATGTAGGTATTCCCGCGCAGAAGTGAAGAAAGGTACGCTGTAGGAGTGTGTTATGCTGGATGGAAACTGCTGCCCTTGGCCGATCCCTCTACCCCGGCAATCCCAATCCCTTTCCCCTCCCCGCCGTTGGATCGATCTGCATGACGCCCTACAAGTTGTACCTCACACTCCACAGGTACGTATGTATGGTGTTTCTCGGAGCGTGTTGCGGAACTTCCGCTGGAAGGATTCGCTGCAACACGTACCAAGTAGCCATATGTCATCGTGGGCACGTGTATCTCCTCTGTTGCGCTACAATCCTCCAATCCATGCTCGTCGCACGACAAAAGCGCACATCTGCCATGACCGCTCATCAATCGCTGCTGACGAGAGTGTTTAGGCAGATTTTTTTTCCCCGGGTCCACTGATGGTAGATAACTGCAGCAAACTGGGACTTGAAATGAAATCATGATAAAAAAATATATTGAGCGATGGCTCTGACATGATTCGTCGAGTTGTATATCGCGTCTTTGGTATCTACATACCGCCGGTGATGGCGCCGCCTGGGGCTGATCGTGAATATCGTTAAAAAGGCAAGCCATGAGCCATGCCAGGTTCCAAAAAAACAGTAGTTGTACATGACGTATATGTTTCTTGACCTTGAGGTCTCCCATTTTTGCTTTGTTGTTCCGAAAATTATCATCCATAACTCCTTGATGCCGCTGATGATGAGATATTCTTGTTGTGCTGTCGCGGCTGCTTGTTCAAGTAGCGTAATTTCGGCGTCTATTCAATATCCGCGCCGCATCAGCGTGGATACTGGCTCTAACAGGTTCGTACTTGGACTGCGCGGAACAGAGTTGGTCATTGGGGGTAGCTGCGTCGGCGGTGGCGCAATGAGATTGGACGCCGAAGATCGAGGGCTAAATGATGGATCGTAGCCCTCTGACGAGCGGACGTCGAGAGTGCCAATATCGAATCGTTTGGAGCAGCCATCTTCCATGTGCCTGTGAATGAGTCAGCAATACAGCCCGGGAACAGAAAAACTCGGTAGAGCGAGCGAGTCTATAGCATACCGTCGGAGGGTGTCCTTTCTTGCAAAGGATCGATGACAGTAATCGCATCTGTGGTTCTTCTCCCTCATATGCACGCTTTGGTGGTGTCTCGTCAGATCCGTCTTGCGGACAAACTTTCGATCGCAGTCGCCCATCGTGCACGGGAACGGATACTCGCGGTTCTCGTCGTGCGTCTCAAGATGGGCCTTGTAGTTATAGCTCCTGCTGAATAGTTTGCCGCACCCCTTGACCTCGCACTGGTAGTTGGCGTCCTCCTTGGAGGTGAGTTTGCGCGTCTTTGGCCGCGGGCCCCTGTTCATCCGGTGGTACGGCAGCATATTCTGCTGGTGCGAAGCTGGCTGCCCGGCGGACATGGATGGGTATACGCTGTTCTCCAGTCCATATTCGGACCTGGGCATTGAGCTGGACGGAGCATCGGACAGGTAGCCGGTGCTGCTTGCTGCGCTGCTGTAGCCGCCGATCTCTACCGGCATGGCCGGGCCGGCATGCGGTGAAGGGTACCTTGAAGCCTCCGGGTCCGGGTACTCGCTGCTGCTGCTCTCCATCTTGACCCGCGGCTGTGGAGAGGCGCTGGGGCGATAACCGTAGAATGGTCGTTGCGCCATGGCTGGAGAATGCGACAGCGTCCTCGGAAACGGCTGAGGGCTGAGTGATCCCACAGCGGTCGGGGCTTGCGAGGTTGTGTATATGTTATGGTAGTCCGAATGGAGGGCAGTGTCGTATCCGGTAAAGGTATCGTACGTGGCAAGAATGTTGTGAGGCACATCTGCTGAGGAGGAGGGCGCCAGCAGAGTGGCATTCCACTCTGCTGACGAGGTTGTGTTTAGCGCCATGGACTCCGCTTCGAGGCTATGATCCATATCCATCCCACAGGCCTGCTCATACAGCGATGGGATCTTGTAGTGGGAGTCTCCCAGACCTGGCGAGGGCAGGTCAGTGTTGAGGGAAGATGCTGGGGATCTGCTCAGCGGCGGAGGCGTCAGATCCATCACGAAATCGACGCCGGGGGAGTTATGAGGACCAGGCAACGAGATATGATGTGACGTGTAAGCAGCACTGGATTCGGAATCTTGTCGACTAGACCGGCCTTGGATACGTCTGGGTGCTGGTTGGGGATGTAAGAGCCTGAGAGCGTGGATGCAATGTGTGTTCCAACGTATGTTCAGGGCTGGCAAGCCTATTTGCAAGTCGTGTGTCTTGTTTTTCTCGTTGAATTCGAAGCAGGCATAGAATAGCTCAAGTCTGTATCTTCTTAGAACCTAGTATGAGTCTGAGCGATCAACCGGTTTGGGAGTTGCTGGACCGAACCCATATATGTACTATCATGAGTGGACCAACTGATAGCCAGGAAGATGGGCTAATAATAATATTACTTCTAGGCGTGGTCCGTTATGGCGGACGGACAGAGAGACCGACGGACAGGCAGATCTGGGCCGGTATCCATTCATATACACGCATACTACTACTACATGGTATTGCTGCTCATGGCAAGGCAAGGCAAGGCAAGGCAGGCTGGCAGGGCAGGCTTCTGCCTGTAGGATCAAATTTTTGGATCGGACGGCATATGAATAAACTATGGCCGCTGGGTGGGTGAGTGGGAACAACAGCAGAGCGGCCCCTCTTGTTGGACCCCGAGAATACCTGACGTGTGGATGCGAGGTACTTTGACCCAAGCGAGAAGTGAAGATCGGGTACAACACAACGGTCGGCACGCCCCATATGGTGCGTACGGAGTACCCACGTATTACCACGAAGAGGAGGGAGGAAGCTCTGGGGAGTAGGTACGTACCTGACCTGACCTGACCTGACCTACCTGGACCGACAACCAGAATTGTATTACCTGGAGCTCACCCGTGGGAGAGATTTCCTGGGAGCGAAGCAAGCTTATGACTGGGTAGCCGACTCTTTTCGAACCAACGCCGAGGGGGCTGTGAGGGTCGCACATTGTTGCTTGGTTGCTCGTTCGCTCGCTCGCTCGCAGGCTCTGCTGCTGCTAAGGTTCTCTGCAGGGGTGACCAAGGTGACTAATAAGGCTGGAAAGACCCAGGACGAAGGCCCTGGACGGGCTAATGTAGCCTTACAGGGGCGGCGTCTGTCTTTCCCCCCTCTCCTTGCCTTCTCCATCTCTGCATCCTTCCCCGTCTCCGTGCGTACCGCGCTAGGTATCGTACACAGACTATTGATAAGTCAGGAATGTCCGCTCTTGCCCCGTACGTCAAGCATCACCATGTGTATGTGTATGTGTACTATTACTGCACCGGCCAGTGTCGAGGTCTGGGGCTCTTCTTGATGGACCCACGAGTTCGCAAAAATTACATTCGCCGCCGGACAAGAAATGACGAGCATGACCTACGAATCACGGACCGCAAGTATAAGCGGATTGAGAGGATTAGGTATTGGCAGTTGGCACGCTGGCGAGGATGAAAAGACCAGCCCTAGGCAGCGTTGAATCTAGCCCGCCTGCCCGATCTTCAACTCTGAAGGATCAAACAGGAGACCTGGAACTTGACGAGAGAAATCGATCTAGGTAGGAGGCATTATGAGACCAGACGCGACTTAAATGCCCCCTCGCGTGATGGTGACACGCGGGCAATGACGAGCAAGACTATCCTGGCCTGAAATTCCCGTGCACACTACATACAGTTTGTAGATAGGTAGGTAACCTTGTTAGTCTGACTACTGCGCTCAGCTATTTGCTGTATAGCCCAACGGCCATGCGGTCGGAGCCGTTGGGTCTAGATTGATAACAGTCATCTTCTCCGCGCATAACAGGCACATAGACGGGAAGGGAAATCGAACTACGTTCCAGTCAACTGTTGGCGACTATTGTCTAGAGTTTGATTTAGCTCAGCCATGCCAAGACTGCTACAACCAGTCCGAGCAATTGACGTATGAGTTCATACACTATATACTGCCTATACGTGTCACCCAAGCACTTACCCAATATAGCAAAAGTGCACTTGGACGAGAAAATAGAAAGTAAGCACCGGCACGTCAAGTAATGACATTGATCAATGCTTGAGGACTACGAATTATCTGGCTGAAGGATTCCTTTCCATGCACGCCTGGCCCTCGACTTGGTCATGGTATTCGCGTCGACGGACCCGAAGAAAAGATAGAAAATCATCACGCCAGGCGTGATTGATTGATTAATTGATCCAATGTGCCAGGTGAGATCAGATCATGTCTTGCATGCAACAATCGACGATTTTGGGGGGGTTATTTTATTTTTGGCAATGCCGTGCCCATCGGCGCGTAACTTTCGACCACTAGGCTCGGGGCGAGTTGCAGTAGCATCGGAGTACCACTCCAAATATAAACACGCTATTGTGGTATATCCTTCGATGCAGTCAGTGTTGGGTGTCTACGAGTCTACCTCTTCTTACAGATGCTGTCATGATTTCTGTCGCCTTCAACTTGGACAGACCCTCGGATCTGGCCAGCGTCGGAGGCAACTGAGGAGAGTCGCGATGCGAACCTGCCAACAGTGGCGCGTTTCTTTACATGATTGTATTATTATTTTGCATTTCTGGGGCTCCTCCTTATTATCGACGACAACTGGAGACGCTTGCCAATAGGACACTGCAGGTACCGCAGGTACAAACATACATACCTACCTACATTAGATGGACTACCTCAACTGGGAAACTCCAAGGGCCCCCACAGCTCGTCCCGGGGAGGATTTTGCAGTGGATATGTTGAGGCTAGTCAAAAAGTACTGCGCAGGACGGGACCCATCCAACGAGCCCCGGGCCCGCAGCTCGTCCAAACTTCAGACTTCCAGCGGCCGGCCGGCCAGCCAGGCCTCAACTTCCAATCTTTCTGGGCTGGCAGCAGGGGCTGGCCGGTCAGCATGGACTAGTAGGTGAGGTGGTCAGTCAATAGACAGCCCACAGAATAATTCCAGGATATTCCTCTCAATGACTCCTCCCCGTATCCTTGGAATCAGATCATGCGAATCATAGTCGCAGGCCTAGCCATTCTCTGCGCTCTCCCTGCGTTGTACTTGCTGGGAGACTGTTCCTACTTAGAGCTCACTCTGTAGGTATCGAACATGACTTTACCTTGCTCGACAACCTGTCAATCCTGATGGCCGGGACTTGGACTTTTCGCAGGCAAATTGAAGTCGTGCTTGAGAACTAGGGTCATGTCGTTATTCTTATGCTCTCAAACTTGTACACAATCCGTTCTTGCAGCCCATTATGAGTGCGATGCTAAACTTGTGAGTATTATCATGGCAGTAAACATGTGAGAAAACCCTATTCTCAAGATGGTAAGTACTCCAATGCAAACAAGCCAAAGTGCTATCGTCGGCCCCATCGCCTTTTGCTTCTCTTCACACTTGTATAACGCGTTCTTGAAGATGAGTTCTCTGCTGGTGTCGTAAATTCCTCCATTCTCATTTCCACCTCGCAAGAGAATCGTCGCGATGAGCGGAAATGTTGCAACGAGAATGCAGATCAGCAGCAATCGTCGGTCCATATTTAGGAAGCAGTCTCGACTGTCTCTAGAGTTCCATCACATTCACCTGTGCTGTACGCTTTGGCCGCTGAAGAACGGCCTCAATGGGGAATCCATCCAGTTCTCGGACTCGCCTGACCGACAATTGAGCAGCGATTGAGGGTGATATAGTACACGAAAGCTGCGGTCGAGGAGAAGTACCCTCCATGACTCGGCATTCTGGTATTTGGCGCGACTGGGGTGTGCTACACGGTCTTTTGTCCTTCTAGAAAGATCGCAACGTATTCTAGGCGAATGGGGAGCTGATCTGCTGCTGTACCTCAGAATGTCACAGGAACCCTGGAACCATATGCATTGAGGTGGTCATCCACAGAGATTTCCTTACTATACCTCGTAGCAGTAATGAGAATTCTCGCTAGAACAAAAATGACAATAACTTGGGCCTTCACGTTTCCAATTTATGTTTCCCCTTGTACAAATCCTCTCCCCTCCTTTTCAGCTGTTTTCTGCAGCTAGTTTCTTCTCGCCTCGTTCTCTGGATAGTATCTTTGTGGTTCTGATCCTGATGATCGAGGCATAGATGATTCGGGACCGAGGGAGGGGGAAGAATGGAGAAGGGAAGAGTACGAGAACAAAACGGGACGCCGGAGGTATACGAAGTACGTATACGTCTCACAACTCACTGGGCAAATATCATCGCAAGGAAAGTCCCGCATAGCCTCACATCTGAAAAGGACTGTCCCTTAGTCGAAAGCATGGGGTATATAATCTGGAGATGGAGCTTAAGTTATGTGCCGCAAAGGAGGGTAGGAGAAAAAAAAAAAGGAAGTGAACTCCGCATATAGGGCTGTTCGTACGTACAACATAGCTGCGTACATGCAGCATGTGCACAGACTACGCCTTACAGATCTGCGTACGTACGTGGGATCCAGAAGTGACATAGAAAGTACAGACTCTAGAGTTCGGCCAAGCAGCGAGCCAGCAAGCGTAAAGGGATTAGTACTATTCCACTGACCAAAATGGTATCGAAATGGAATCTACCCGGGGCCGGCTTGTTCATCGAGAATAGTTTCCAAAAAAAAAAAAAAAAAAAAAAAAAAAAAAAAAAAAAAAAAAAAAAAAAAAAAAAGAGAGAGAGAAAAAAACTACCCCGGGGGCGCTTTTTAAACCGAAAAAATTTCCAAAAAAAAAAAAAAAAAAAAAAAAAAAAGAGAGAGAGATAACTGTATGACTGAGAAAGGGTTTTTTTTTTTTTTTTTTTTTTTTTCAGTCCCGGTAGTGTCGCAGATATACTTCACTGTCTTCACCAAATCAATTCGTATCTCGTGAATGGGAGAAACATGATGAGGTATACAGTTGGTAAGAACAACGTGGAGCCGTGGACTGCTTCTTCTTCCGCTCTCTCCCTCTCTTCCGGCGTAGAAGATTTACATGGTTTCAAATAAGATTCATCTGTATCGTATGCGTGAATCAAAAGAACATTATCCGCTGATGTGAGGGTCGCTAATAGCTGGCATACACTGGATAATTTCCTTCATCGATGCGTACACATTTGATGCAAGCGGGTGGTCAAGTGGCTGGATGTGGCGGTGCACCAATCCCGGTGACAATTTTACTCAGCCTAGCGTACCTAGGCAGGTACCTACCTAACCTAGTCACTGGAATGTGGCGCTGCCAAAACAACGAAACACTGCCAAGGTGATTCATTCATCATGCACTTTTGGTCCATTGGTGCCTGCACCCGTCGACGCTCAGCGATCCGCATCTGAAGACTCCAGGACTGGAAGCACGAAAGAAGAATATCAACAACAATCCCTCCGCTTAGGGTCTTGGTCCGGTGCCCAAGACGTCGTAGCCAGAGTCGTCCTTGAGCCCGACCGTTTTGACATTGGCAGGTGGACCTAGGTGGAATTTGGATGAGCTCGACCTCTGACCTGGCCTCCAGCGGCCTGTGACGAACACGTCCAATTGGGCTTGATGTCGCATAGAACACAGATACAACGCTGTCTGGTAATTGTCGAGGAAAAATAAGCAGATCGTCTCGTGAAATTATCATCTCTTTCCTTTTTTTACCTGATGCAGTATCCTGCTGCAACCACCCCGTCTCTGCCGCAGCACGCAGACTGAATAACCACTGGGGCACCACAATACTCGAGGGGGGAAAACCAACTCAGCACCATCATCATAATTATCGTCGATCGCCAACATGAAGTTCTTCATCGACGACCTGCCGGTCCTCTTCCCGTACCCACGGGTGTACCCGGAGCAGTACGCGTACATGTGCGACCTGAAGAAGACGCTGGATGCCGGCGGCCATTGCGTGCTCGAGATGCCTTCAGGCACCGGCAAGACCGTCTCGCTCCTGTCGCTCATTGTCGCCTACCAGCAACACTATCCCGAGCACCGAAAGCTCATCTACTGCTCGCGTACCATGTCCGAGATTGAGAAGGCTCTGGCCGAGCTCAAGGCCTTGATGAAGTTCCGCACTCAAGAATTTGGCCACGCCGAGGACTTTCGTGGCCTGGGCTTGACCAGTCGCAAGAACCTTTGCCTGCACCCCTCGGTCAAGCGCGAGAAGAGTGGCGCCATCGTCGATGCCAGGTGCAGGAGCTTGACGGCCGGCTTCGTCAAGGAGAAGAAGGACAAGGGCGAAAATGTCGATGTCTGCGTCTACCACGACAACCTGGACCTGCTCGAGCCCCACAACCTGATCCCCAACGGCGTCTGGACACTGGAAGGCCTGCTCCGGTACGGAGAAGATCACAAGCAGTGTCCCTACTTCACGGCCAGGCGGATGATGCAGTATTGCAACGTCATCATCTACTCCTACCACTATCTCCTCGACCCCAAGATTGCCGAGAGAGTCTCGAAAGAATTTTCAAAGGACTGCATCGTGGTCTTTGACGAGGCGCACAACATCGACAACGTCTGCATAGAGTCGCTCAGCCAGGACATTACCGAGGATTCGCTTCGGAAAGCGACCAGGGGTGCGCAGAACCTCGAGCGCAAGATCAACGAGATGAGAGAGACGGACCGGGAGCAGCTCGAGAGCGAGTATCAAAAGCTAGTCGAGGGTCTCCGGGACCAGGACGAGGCGCGCCAGGAAGATGCCTTCATGTCCAACCCCGTCCTGCCAGATGATCTGCTGAAAGAGGCCGTACCTGGCAACATCCGCCGGGCGGAGCATTTCGTCGCCTTTCTCAAGAGATTCATCGAGTACCTGAAAAGTCGTATGAAGACGAGGAGGGTCACGTCAGAAACACCCACGTTTTTTCTCGACCATTTGAGAGAACACACGTTCATCGAGAAGAAGCCCCTCCGGTTCTGTGCAGAGCGGCTGACGTCCTTGGTGAGGACCCTCGAGCTCACCAACATTGAGGACTACCAGACTCTGCAAGAGGTTGCCACTTTTGCCACGCTGGTGGCTACCTACGAGAAGGGGTTCCTGCTCATACTGGAGCCGTACGAATCGGAGAAGGCAGAGGTGCCGAATCCGGTGCTCCATTTCACTTGCCTGGATGCCGCCATTGCAATCAAGCCCGTCTTTGATCGGTTTAGTTCTGTCATCATCACGTCGGGCACCATATCGCCGCTGGAGATGTATCCCAAGATGCTCGGGTTCAGCGCCGTCATCATGCAATCCTACACAATGACTCTGGCACGCAAGTCCTTCCTGCCCATGATCGTCACCCGCGGGAGCGACCAGGCGCCCGTGTCGACCAGCTTCCAGGTCCGGAACGAGCCCAGCGTGGTTCGGAACTATGGAAACCTTCTTACCGAGTTTGCCCGGGTCACGCCCGACGGCATGGTCGTCTTCTTCCCATCCTACCTGTACATGGAATCCATCATCAGCATGTGGCAAGGCATGGGCATCCTGGACCAAGTCTGGAAGTACAAACTGATCCTGGTCGAGACGCCCGACGCACAGGAGACGTCATTAGCCCTGGAGACCTATCGTACTGCCTGCTGCAATGGCCGTGGCGCTGTGCTCCTCTGTGTCGCGCGTGGTAAGGTGTCGGAGGGTATCGATTTCGACCACCACTACGGACGGACTGTGTTATGCATGGGCGTACCGTTCCAGTACACCGAGTCCCGAATCCTTAAGGCCCGCCTAGAGTTTCTCCGCGAGACGTATCGGATCCGCGAAAACGATTTCCTGTCCTTTGATGCCATGCGACATGCTGCGCAGTGCCTGGGGCGCGTCTTGAGAGGCAAGGATGATTACGGAATCATGGTGCTTGCCGATCGCCGATTCCAAAAGAAGCGAGATCAGCTGCCCAAGTGGATCGAACAAGCCATGCAGGAAGTCGACGTGAACCTGTCCACAGACATGGCCGTGCTGGCGGCGAAGCGCTTCTTGCGCGACATGGCTCAGCCCTTCCGGCCCAAGGACCAGGAAGGCATCAGCACCTGGAGCATCGAGGACCTGAGGAAGCACCAGGCGCAGATGGACGAGGAACGAATTGCGGAGCTCCAGAGGGAACATGAGGAGACCATGGCACAACGAGTGCGCTCGCAACAAGCTGCCGCCGTGGCGCTTGACGATGACTACGACATGGACGAGGACGACGAAAGAGAGATGATGGAGATTGATGGCATGGCGTGAGCGGTTGCTGCCCGCAGACATGATCTAAGAGATGCCGAGGGGCTGTACAATAAACAACAAGATATAGCATTTGGTCGCATTTCGATGCCACACTAACGGAACGGTGCATTGCATGGCGCCCTCGAATGCTGTTGCGTCGAAGAAGGTTTCTTCCAATAAAGCCCGTTCAAACATGTTGCAACTTGCAATATTCAGCGCCCCTTATGTTGATTCTCGTACGGCTTCCATGTCGCCTTCCTCTATGCACGTGAAAATAAGAAGAAGAAGAAGAATAGACATACATGTATCGTTACCTGGCGTTCACTATCATCTCCGCATATGCATGCGGCCTATCGGCAGCAGGCCGAGGGTGCCCTGTCATGCAGATAGATGGTAGACCTCGGATAAGTACCGTACTGGCTGCGTTACCCCCCGGACCAACAAACAAACCACTTGTCTCCGGCATCGGTGCTAGTGCGTTCCGCAACGCCGGGGAAGGGGTCGCCCGGCCACCTCCTCTCTCCTTCTCGCGTACACGGGAGGTCGGGGCCGGGGTCTCATTTGGCATCACTCCCATTCCACACCGAAACTTATAAAGATCCCACCCAGTGAGCAACAGCGGACACGTCGGTCAGTGTACCTTGCTTCGGGCGTCCACGACGACTTGAGAACGAACCGATCCCGACACGCACTCGCTGTCGCAGTTTGCCGACGGAGATGTCAGAGGCAGCTGCTGAGCGTCACTCGGGCTTGGAGCCCAGCCTAGGCGAAAAGGTGCCTGCTCTACGCCATGGCAAGGACGTGGACGAGGACGTGGACATGGAGCAGTCCGGCGATCAAGACGGACTGCCACTTGGGCAGCCGAGGCCGCCCCTGGAGCGATGGGATGTGCCCCGGATCAACGCGTGGCGGTTCATTGTCACCAACTACTCCTTCATCGTAATGGGCATGAACGATGCATGCGTCGGGGCACTCATCCCGTACATCGAGTCGTACTACGGCATCTCGTACACACTGGTGTCACTCCTGTTTCTCTCGTCCTTTGTCGGCTACTTTGTCGCCGCTCTCACCAACAACATCGTCCACCATCATCTAGGCCAGCGCGGCGTCGCCATCCTCGCTCCCTTGGGACGGCTCATTGGGTATATTCCCCTGTGTCTGCACCCTCCATTTGCCGCTTTACCGCCGATCATGCTGTTCCCCGGATTTGGGAACGGCATCGAGGACAGTGCTGTAAGCAGCCCCGAAGTCTTTTTTTCCCCAATAAGTAATTCACCGTTCTGCTCGTCCTGGTGCATCATGTGATCAAGAAGAGTTGCTTACCGCCGAACTTTTATGTCCAGTGGAATGCCTGGATAGGAAACATGGAAAATGCAAATGAGCTGCTGGGATTCCTGCATGGCTCTTATGGGCTAGGAGCCACCATCGGACCCCTTGTCGCTACCGCCATGGTCACCAAGGGCGGCCTTGAATGGTATCAGTACTACTATCTAATGATCGGGCTGGCGGGCATGGAGCTGATCTTGACAACGACTGTCTTTTGGAACGCTACAGGTGCCGTGTACAGGGCGGCACATGCAGACGCCACTGGTGGAGTGAGGACGACGACGCGGACCGTTATGAAATCCCCCATTGTCTGGCTGGTGGCCTTCTTCTTGCTCGGCTATGTTGGAGCCGAGGTCAGCCTCGGAGGCTGGATCGTCACGTTCATGCTAGTCGTGAGGGGCGCCGAGGCCTTTCAGGCCGGCCTCACGGTGACATTCTTCTGGCTGGGCCTGACGATAGGTCGCGTGGTACTCGGGTTCGTCACGGGGAGGATAGGAGAAAAGCTCGCCATCACCGTCTACCTTCTGCTGTCGACGGCGCTGCAGCTGATGTACTGGCTTATTCCGAGTTTCGTTGCCTCTGCCGTCTTCGTTGCCTTTGAGGGTTTCTTCCTCGGCCCCTTGTTTCCTGCCGCCATCGTCGCTGCGACCAAGCTGCTCCCCAGCGATCATCACGTATCGGCCATCGGGTTTGCCGCGGCTTTTGGCGGTGGCGGAGCAGCCATCTTTCCGTTCGCCGTCGGTGCGATAGCCTCGAGCAAGGGCGTCGAAGTGTTGCAGCCCATAATTCTCGCCATTCTACTCTTCATCCTCTCGCTGTGGATCACTCTCCCGGGTGGCCTCCGCAGAGGTGGACTGGAGCATGCCCGGGACACCGATGAGAGGCTGGGCCATCAGTTGCGAAGGGGGTACCGATGGTCCAGACAGAGGCTCGGGGGAAACTAGACAAGTCTACAGGCACGTTCTTGATGGATATCACTATCCTGAGTATATGTTATGGTTATATATTTGCTAGCCTGCCATGGTAATACCTGTATAGGAGCAACCAGACTCATCCATGTGGTAACAACTCCCGGTCAATGAAGCGATGCCTGCTGTCTTCATCCTTTTCCACCTTTCATCAGACCGCTCCATCTCACTCATGGAGCTTTTTGCAACAATTCGCCAGCTAGGCGCTTCACGTAGAACTCCTTCATCTCGGCGGGGACTTTGTTGAACGCGCCGACGATCCTGGAGATGTCTTGTCGGCCCTTTTCGTAGGCCGCAAGATCACGATTGCCGTACACATCCCGGCCAGCAGAGTAGCCGCTCTCGAGGTTGCGGAAGAAGACATTCACAGCCACGCCCAGGTCGCTCAGGGAAGTCGCTGTATGAAGCCAGAGCGGCGGGAGAAAAAGGACGTCTCCAGGGTGAAGGACAGCCTCTCGAGGACGAGTATTCGCCAGCGAGGTCGTGTCGAGCTCTCCAAAGACGTCCAGGCTAGAGCTCGAGGCCCCCGGCGGAAAAGACAGCTCCGTGACGTCGCCTGGAGGAAAGAGCACCAGCCGCTTTGTGCCGACTATTTGACAATAGATATTCGCCATGACCTGTACGTAAAGAAACCGAGTCAGAACAGACAGACGCAGGTGGACAGCTATCGTAGCGAGAACGAGAGTTGCGGGGACTTACATCATAGTGAAGCCACATGTTGACTGGGCCAGTAATGCGTAGAACCGAGCTGAACGTGTTGTCTGTGACGAAAGCAAGCTCTGGAGGCAGCACAAAGTCGTCGGCAAGGCTGGGAAAGTCCTCGTCTAAGCGTGCAGGCTTGTCGGCCGGCTTCTCCTCTGAAAGCGCGCGAAGGTACATCTTGCTTCCCGTTTGGACCTCGTCCATGAAGCTTCCAAACTCCTTGGTCACATACTTGAAGTTCTTGGAGTTGAAATCCATCTTTGCGGATGCGGCCTCGTGCACCACAACGTTGCGGTCCTTGCCGACCTTGGAGACGAGGTATTCGGGTGTCCAAGTCGACACGCTCCTGCCTAAGCTCGCCTGCCCAATGACCACGGGCTGGCCAGCCTTCAAGATCTGTTCGAAGTGGGCAGACGACTCCAGCTCTATCCTTGGTATTGCCCGTATCGTCGGTCCCCCGCCTTGGACGCTCGGTTTGGCAGCATGTTGCTGTATCGGCGCACTCGCGAGCTCCAGTGTCCTAGAAAACGTCCACCTCGGCACTGGTGACGAGCTGTTGCCGCCACCGAGATCCAAAACGTAGTAGCCCTTGTTCCAATATGTGCCCATGGAAAAGCAGGTCGCACCACCGCCAATGAGTAAAACCCGCCCCTGGGCATCTTGCACGGCAGCTGTCCCTAGAAGAAGAGGTCGCGGGACCGCACTGGCGCCTAGTTGACAGGTAGAGGCTATGTTCAGGCTGTCGTCCGAGACGTCGACGAGCAGGATTTCGTGGCGGCGTTCCAGCACTTGTCCCTCGACGATTCCGCCCATGACTATTAGCCGGCCGCTCCTGTGCATGATGGCGGTAGCTCCGAATCGATCCAAAAGACTGTTGGATCGTGACTCATCTTGATCGTTTCGGGTTACGATTGGAGTGAAGGCGATCGTTGGCTTCTCGAGATTGGCCACGGACAGATCCCATCGGACATGTTGCCTAGCCAGAGTGCCGTCCTCGAGTAGACCTCCGATCAGGACACCGCCAAAGGCATCGGACCGATATCCAGCCGTACACGCCAAGACTGCGCCGAATACCGGAACGTATCGCTCTCCCAATATTTCACATTCTACCCAGCCCTTGTCGGGCACGTGTAGGAGACAGCCCTCGTAGACAGCCGACGGTCCGGTCTTGCCGCCCACAATGAGGCTCAAGCTGGACTGGCCGAGCCTTGTCGCTGCGTGCCGATAGAGAGGAATGGGAAGATCATCGCCCTTCCGCCAGGATTTCTGGACATTGTCAAAGACCCATGAATCCTTTAATGGCGCGGACGGCGATGCGCGGCCTCCGGCCAGGAGGCTTCCGCATGTTCCAAGCTCGACAATGGTGTGGCACATTCGACTCGGAGGCCCGGTTGGCTTCATGTCTATCGTGCCGGATTCTTGGCCGTACAGATCGACCGATGACAAGCGACTGGTGTTTCCGAGACCAAAGAGGTGTGCGACATGTTGCCGCCCACTGTAGTCCTCTAGCATCATGGGTGCTCCAAAACGACGTTGACATGTCCGGGGGACATCAGCAAAAGCAGTCTCGACCTCTGTGGACGGCAGATTCTTGGGGCCACCGGTTGAACTATTGTGATCTTGTGGCTGCCCACGAACGTGTCGGCCTGGGTCATTTGTGGCGGAGACAACGCAATAATGACCACCAAATACGGCGAACTCCTCCCATTCGTCAAAGGGCTCAACATCATTGAGCCTCTTGCGATCGTCCGTGGTTAGATATGTGTCGCAAGACCAAGTGCTCCAGAGACTCTCGACCTGGACGGCTGGCCAGCCAAGATGAGCGAACCGGTCTTTTTGAGACTGAAGCGTCGGGTATGCTGCCACAGATTTCAGAGGGGTCTTCAGCTTCTCAAAGTGGCGCAACATGGTCTCGGCGAAGGGGTGTTCGGGCCCATCGGGCAGGATCTGCTCCAAGAGACAGAACTCGGCTATTTAGCAAAATTAGCACGCGAGGTTGCAAGTTCCAGAGAAGAGAAGCCCGGGGCTTACCTTGGCCGAGCGAGTTCGCCCATTGGATGACGGCGTCTGCGGCGGCTGTCTCCATATATGTGATGGAAACCTCTGCGACGAAGATGAACTCACTGTCGTCGATGTCGATCAGCCGGGAGAGCGTCTGCTGTATCTTGTCGAGTTCTCTCAAGTCACAGCCCATTTGTATATACTCGTCACTCTGCAAGAAGACCATGGGATCTTGGGAGACGTTCAGATTTGTGAGCATCGAGTTGAGCTCTGCCGTTTCCTGGATGACCCTTCTCTTCTTCTCCATGAGATCTGGAAAGTCAATATCTACGAATTTGACATCCTTGCAGGACTCGGTATATCTGGTCATACACTGCCACGGAAGCACATCACTATGAAAACGGTCGACATGTCAGTGAGGGCTTGGCGATATATGTGAGCGAGAGGAGGTGCCCATGACTCACAATCCAGCTCCGAGGTTGACGACAACCTTGCGCTTCGAGGAGGGCCTCTGAAGAAAGTTCCGGACAGCCACGTCGATGACGTGAAGCCGTAGATGGTATCCGCGGTTGATCAAGGGGGATCGCCTCTGGAACTTCTTGACAAAGAAGCGAAAAAAGTGAGGCTCGTTGGGGTAGTAGATGCGCTCCACGCTTCTCTTGGAGACGATACTGCTGCTGTTTGTCTGTGAAGAAACCACGCGTGAGTGTCTTTCTCCCCAACAACATAATCATTGCGATCGCCTCCTCAAAAGAGACCGACTGCCTCGGAGCGGCCACTTACGGACATGACCAAGTCATCCTGTGCCCGTTCCTTGAGGGACCGACCCTCGGGCTTCTTTTTGGCCATGGCGGGCCTCAGCGGTCGCCAGACGGAGCTGGGAGAAGGGAACAAATGTGGTACACGAAATATACCATGAATGGAACACGGTACGCGGGCCTGCCTGCATATAAGGTCAGGTCATATACTATAAGCCTTTGTTACCCTATGCACAATTTGGCCGAGGCGGGTCAGCGGGCGGGCTTCTCTTGGAGAAAATTTTCTACAGTGACGGCTTTGGAAAGGGATTCGTGCCACATTTACTAAACCATCTGCAGGTCGTCTTACAAAAGGGAAAAAAAAAATACAAGGACAAAATAAGGATGCGGTGTTTTCGAGGATTCGTTACTTACCTATGGCCAACCTATAGACTCATACAGAAAAGTGGTAGGCCGGGATATTCACAACTCAATGGTTATGAGAATCTTTGTAGAATCAAGAGCCTATCAGGTATCAAGTTTCTACCTGAATGAGCCCCACCTTTTGGCGCTGACTGCACTCAGTTATAGCTGTACATTACCTAGTAGGCGCTACCTTGCCCGTAGCTGCCTAGGTAAGGTACAGAGTAGGTACGAGGTACTGAAGCGTTGGAACTAATGGCACATGTAGTTATATAATGCTACTCGAGCTGATTGATCTATTACCAACGGTTCATCTCAACTATAACCTCATGTATCCGAACCGAGTGTTCAGACTGGAACCAGTGGAACCAGAGTAGATGCGAAAGGAATACATGAACAGCAGTCTACCTCGACCTAGGGTAACTGCCGACCGTAGTACACTGGCAGTTATTTAGGTTAGGTCAGTGGATTGAATGGTCGACACATGAGCGTCGACGGTTCGCACGAGTTATGAGTGGACTCGTGACACTGGCATATGGGCAGCTGGGCAAGCTGGGCCTGCTGAGATTGACCTGGGATCCCTGTTCTGACGAGTGCCTGGCCAACCGGCGATTCATTTATTAAATAAGGCAACAGAGAGCACCTTGTAGGCACATATACCAGGTAGGGACGGTAGTAGTAACTTGAAGCTTCTCTCAGCTTGAGCTTTGGCGGCTCAGCTGCGAGGAACCGTTGCCTGTGATTTTTCACCTGAACAATATAGATAAGAAGTTGCTATAGTATGTAAATCATACAGCAGCAATCTACAAATGACAGCTTGCAAGCTGCCCAACCTTTGGGGAAGTAAAGCAGACATGTATACATGCAACCTTATTACCTTGATGTGCGCTGTAAGAGACATGGTAGGTAGGTAACCAGGTGGTAGGTAACCTCGTGTGTTGACAGACTGACCAGCAAGAAGCTCCCCCTCCCCCCACAGAACAGAACAAAGCTCTTGAGGCCTTATTCCCACCCCCCACTTCCCATCACCAACCACCCGCCGATGGACGTCGAATAGACCGAACAGACCTGCTACTTTGCTTTTGCTTCCTTACTTTCTCTGCGTAACGTTGACATTCGAGAGAAAGAGGGAGAAAGAGACATCCTTTCCCTCCACACTACCCAAAAAAAAGGCCTGCCCGTCTGTCTGGCCTGGTCTGGCAACTGGTCTGGTTTCTAGCGACGATACCATGCCCATCTTTGTTCATTCGTGACCAAGCGAGAGCAACCTACGACGACACAACAAGGAACCTGCCTCAAACCATACGGCGACACTCCGCCCAAACCGCCAATAACCAATCCCAACCCCCGAACCGCCGCCCGCCGGCTACCATGTCGACCTCAAACTCCTCCGCGCTCAACTTCATCACCTTCAACCAGGACCACAGCTGCCTCGCCGTAGGCACCGCCAAGGGCTTCCGCATCTACCACACCGATCCCTTCTCCAAGATCTTTAGCAGCGACGATGGCAGCGTCTCCATCATCGAGATGCTCTTCAGCACCTCGCTCGTCGCCCTCATCCTCTCCCCCCGCCACCTGATCATACAGAACACCAAGCGCGCTTCCGTCATCTGCGAGCTCACCTTCCCCTCGGCCGTCCTGGCCGTCCGCCTCAACCGGAAGCGCCTCGCCGTCGTCCTCGAGGACGAGATCTACTTGTACGACATCCAAAACATGTCTCTCCTCACCAGCATACCCACCTCGCCCAACCCCGCCGCCATCTGCGCCCTCTCGCCCTCTTCCGAGAACTGCTACCTCGCCTACCCGCTGCCCAAACCGCGGGAGGACGGGGCTGCCCCCGACCGCCGTCCCGCACATGCTCCTCCCGCCTCGCTCTACACTCCCGTCACCTCGGGTGATGTCCTCATCTACGACACCCTGACCCTCAAGGCCGTCAACGTCATCGAGGCCCACAAGTCGCCACTGTCCTGCGTCGCTCTCAACCACGAGGGCAATCTCCTGGCCACCGCAAGCGAGACGGGCACCATTATACGCGTCTTCAGCGTCCCGCGCGGTCAGAAGTTGTTTCAGTTCCGCCGCGGTACCTACCCGAGCACCATTTCGAGCATGTCCTTCAACGCCACGAGCTCGCTCCTGTGCGTCTCCTCCACCACCGACACGATTCACATCTTCCGGTTGCAGCAGCCGGGGCCGCCGCAGACGGCCGAGGTGCCCCGGGATCGCGCATCCAGGGCCAGGAGCTATGACAGCGGCAACGACTCCCCGAGTAGCAACACGGGCTCACCGCGCAGCGACGTTGTCGAGACCGCCAACCCGCCGCCGGTCAACAGGAGGCAGAGTGGTTCGTTTAGTAGCATACTGCGCCGATCTTCGCAGATCATGGGTAGCAGGGTAGCAGGCGTCGTGGGCAACTATCTCCCCCAAACCTTCAACGAGATGTGGGAGCCCCAGCGTGACTTTGCACATATCAAGATTCCGAGACCACCTCAGAAGCAAGGCGCTGGGAGGAGCGTCGTTGCCATGTCCAGCAGTAGTCCCCAGGTCATGGTTGTCACCTCGGACGGCGGATTCTATGTGTTCAACATCGATATGGAGCAGGGCGGAGAGGGATACCTGGTGAAGCAATTCTCGTACGTGCATTTATTGGTTGACCAAACAGCCCTTGTCCCCAGTACTCTACTAACACATGACCGTGACAGCGTTCTCGACATTGATGACAAACTAGATTCCTCGAGTTACGGAGCGTAAAGTCTGCTTGCCAATCTGTCACCCAGAGTTCTTGACGAGGACACGGAAACACGCCCATGCAGACCCACGAAGCCGACACTCAATTCAGATAGACTCCTCGCTATCCTTCCGATCCCACAAGGATACGCATGAGCTCTACGATCTGCCCCTTTTCTATTTCGTTTTATACTTGTTCTATGCATCAGCGTTTGGCGCCTAATTCGGTTATCTATTCAATATCCTACTGGGGCGGGGGGCACGATGATTTCACGCATTGGGGACACCCGGGCAGTATTTATTCCAGCTAATCAAGCCGATTCACCATGGCCATTTGATGAGAACTGCGTAAAACATGGCCCCCCACATACACCAGTCAAGTCTAATAAATGATATCATCCAAGCATGTGGTTGCAAGGCTTTAGAAATTCTTCCGGCCCCAAGGAATCCCAGTCACGTAGGTATGGGTTATATCTTGCGGCATATGAAATTGATGTTTTAAATGACACGTCTGGAGACTTGCCTACTGCATATTTGCTGGATCGGTTCTGTGGGAAGCACACAAGTACCCAACAACCGTGTACTTATCCCCCAGCCCGTCAATCCTGTGACTGGGAAAATCAAGTATAGACATGTTACCAGAAGCCGGGGCTGTACTCCAAAAAAGCAATATCGACAACGCCGTTCGTGCGGTGCGTCATGTGGCATCCAAATAATTCCGTCCTCCTGACGCCGGACAACAGGACTCAAATCCAAACAAACCCCCAGCGAGATGGCCCTTGATCCGGGCGCTTTCATACTCTCTCGCTCTCTAAGCCAAAGTCGCCTTAGAATTTATCACACAAGCTGTCCACCGGGATGTGAGTTTTCGGCCAGAGGTGAAAGTGCAACCATATGCCATCCGTAACCAGCAAAAGGAAATAGATCGTCAAAAAATGCCTAGCCAGGCCATTCGTATCGTTAGAGTGAAGGTGTGGAAACACATGTAGGTCGTGATCGTCGTAAATTCTTGAGAGGGTCCGGCTTCAATCACGGCGCGCTCTTTATTGGAACAGAAGCCATAGAGGATCTTCAAACAGAAGAAGAAGAAGAAGAAGAAGAAGAAGGGGTATGAATCGTTTGACTCCAGTTACCGGGCGTACGGACGATTCATGAGGGCAATCTCCCGTGTGATCTCTGGCCACTCGAGTTCCCGCTTGAAGAGTCCGCGGCGATGGTCAGCCGAGGCTCCTCTACGGGATTGTAAAAGCTCGTCCCATTTGAGCAGCTCATAGGCGAACCTTAAGTGAGGTTGAATGATGACATTGAGCCGCCTGGCCCTGACGAAACAATACGCCCGGGGAAAGGAGGCGCCCAGTTCGCGCATGACTTCGGCAATACAGATGGTCGCGCTCCGAGAGACACCGACTCGACAGTGTACCAAGGTAGCCGTGCCGTTGCGCCGTCCGCGTTCTGGACAAGGTCAGTCGATACAGGCCACGAGAGTGTAGGGGTTCCGTGATACTCACCAATAAATTTCAGGCAGCTCTCGAATTCGTCCGTCAGCGGGTCAATGCCATTGTCTTGTACACCCTGGACGACTTTGACATTCTCAGAACCCCATGCCTCCAATTCACCATCCCTCCACATGGCTGTCTCCCCGACGCTTAGGATTTGCTTGATTCCCAGGGCCCTCAGTAGATCAGGGTTGTTGGCGTGACCGAGATTTCCCAGATACATATAATGGAGTACTCGGCTGGGGTAAGATCCATCCAGGCTCGTCAGCCACTTTGGTTCGTCGCGAATCATTGCGTTGATATCGGACAGCGACTTATCGGCACAGAGAGGCGATTCCTGGAGCAGGCGCGGGGAAATGGCTGTCAGCAAAGCCACGTCAGTCGGGTATGCAAAGAAGTTGCGCTGCTCCGTTGTATGCAAGTTGAGCCAGGCGTCTGGCACGGGCCGGCCAGTGCTGTAACTATAATACGCTATGCCAAGCATGGTCGACTCAGTGTACCCGTCCGCACAATGGATGAGAATTCTCTTGGGCGCTGGAGGACCCTTTGCTGCCGAGGCGTCCTCTGACATGCTTGTGTCTCCATCGAAGTCCATGTCGTTCTTGGCGGGTAAAGTCCCGTGGGAAATATGCCATATCCATTTACACGTCTCCAAAATCCCGTCCGCATCGGCATGTGACCACGTTGGTGGTAGGATGCTGCCGGATGATGGGAAATCCAAGAAGGCCTGACGGCCGCGGTCGCTCCCGGTGCCCTCGGCAATGGCACGGAGAGGGGATGGATTGAGGCGGCCGAGATCACTGCATTCAATCAAGATGTCATACTCCTTCTCTTCATCACTGGATGGCTCAGGCGTTGGCCCGAGCCACACGTTGCTCGAAATCTCGGATGCCTGGGTCATGGCGTACATTTCCAGCCGCTCCTGCTGGAAAAAGTCCAAGACATCCCCAGTGAGCTCACCGGCGCTGTCGATTGAAACGATCTCGGCATGGTCCTTTTCGAAAACGCTGAATGGCGAGGCGCAGATGAAGGTATTATAAACTGGAATGGTGTGTCCTTGGTCTTCATGCCTTTCGCGCCACCTCGCCTGTGCCGACGCCACTTTCCAACCGACCTCTCTCAGGACGCCGGCATTGTCGCCGTAGATGATGATATCCGATGTCATGGCCGACTTTGCCGTCTGGATCTGAAAGTTCCTAACGGAAAAGCCCTCTTTGGGATCCACATCCAAGAATTGGCCGACGGAACCAGATTGCAGGAAGTCGGCCGGGGCGATTGCGCCCTTGAGCTTGGAAGTAGTGACATCGCCGTCGGCCTTGACAATGGTCACGCCTCTCAAACAGACGGGCGTCCTTCTGAGGGCCCTCCTACGGGCAATGAAGAAGGCCTGCTGGACATGATTGTTGGGGTGGAGGCCGTGAAGCCACGGAAAGACGAGTGACGGGTCTGGCAGAGGCTGGCGCGAATGGAAGTCCAGAGCAGCCGCAACATCGGCGGCGCTGATCTTGTAGAGCGACAGCGGACCCGAGTCGACTCTGATATAGTTGTCCGGGGGGTAGAGCAGAGACGCCTGGCGGGACTCGGCCTCCTGCAGAGGGGATGGCGGCGGGGTGTTGGGGTCTTGGGCGAGAGCAGCCGGGCCGGTGGGACAGACGGGCAAGTGTTTGTTTGGTACCGGCTGTTGTGACTGCTGCTGCTGCTGTTGTTGTTGTGTGTTGACCGTGTCGAGCGTGATGGGGGCCGGCAATGTCACAATGCCAGACGAAGATCGGTGGGGCGCAATGGGTCTGGGGAGAGCGATAGTCGCCATAGCTCCAGCTGCTGCCGCGACTAGGTTCGTAGGGCAACAAGTTATTACGTAGGTAGTACCTGGGGTGGGCGGGTCAAGAAGTCGTCGACTCGTCTCGGTTGATGGATTGAATTGTCTAAAAGGGAAGCCGTTTGTTTTCTCTCTCTCTTCAGTCTGTCTCCTCAGGATCGCGGCATTAGACCGTCGCTGCACGTTCAAGCTGGGCGCGTCCTCGTAGAATATGAAACTGAAAGTATGTAGGTGTGTATGCGTGTGTTTTCTTTCCTCGCTGCGCCACGCGACCAGTCTTGGCCCAATGGTGCGCGGGGTACCGGGAGGTAAGGTAGGCAAGTCAAGGTAGGTAGGCGGCAATCTCTGGGTGTTACAAGTCAGGCTTGGAGCGAACCGTGCAAATTGGATCCCAGCCCTCTCTCTCTCTCTGTTGGAGAATATGCGATATCGTGCAAACGGTCCCAGAACTGGCAGCTTGAGCAGTCGAGCAGCGTCGCATTAGTTCGTGGCGATCTGATCGCAATGGTCAACACGCAAAAAAGGAAAGATCCGATCGAACAAGCAAAGAAGGGAGGGAAAAATTAACGAACAACAGGAATAGGAAGGGAAGATGTGCCGAGAGGAGTCGGGAGGGACAGAGGGAGTTTGGGAAGAGGCGGGGAGGGTATATCAGGAATGTTTCATACAATTCAAGCTGTGAATGATTGGAGGCACAATCTTATCGTGGCCGTGACCCCTGTACAATGGTGCAGCCAGCAACAGCGCCAGCGGTAAATAATAGTAGCTGTATGTGTGTAGGCAAGGTAGGTGAAGTAATAGATAGGTGTCGTGGATAGATGGTAGACGATAAGAGGCCGTTCAGAAAGAGGCAGGATGCCAATGAGCCAAGATCAACGCAGTATAAGTAAGTACCTCCAGGATCTTGAAAGTGTATGTGCGTACAGTTTATTACACGGAGCGATATGATTCTTCTCTCGAAAGCAATCAGTCTATGATGTGAGGTTCTCAGTGACAACTGAGGTGGAGATGGAAGCGGGCAAGAGAGAATGAATCGAGGGGAGAACGAAGTGAACCCAGCACACCTAGCACACCAAAAGAGCTTAGACTTCGGGCTGGGCTCGAGGTGGCGTTTGGGAACCACGACGGCCGGGGAGCCCTGGAGCTTCTCCCATCCAGCTTCCTGATGCCGCTGCCGCTGCTGCTGGTGCTGCTACTGGACGGCTACTGCTGCTACCGCTGAGCCTGAGCCTGAGAGAGCGCCTCCTCCTGCACATGTTCGTCCACATCCATCTGTTGTGTGCTTGGATGATCTGCAGCGTCGTCTGAGACAAGGATGGGCGGGGTGCGGCGTCGCACCCACCAATATAGCTTCAAGGGCGGGGGAGGGGCCAATTTAGTGGCTGGCACACAATCGATTCTAGGATTCTCCATCTCCTTGCAGTTATCCGTTCGCTTCGAGGACTAATACCCTTGGGTTAAGTGTGTAGACACATCTCCCCATGTCTCTATCTTTCTGCTGTTCACCCATCATAGTGTATATCCGAGAGGCCTATACTCCGTAGATCGATGTGAATGGCCATCTTCTTGTTGGTGTTCTGCGTAGAAAGGATGACCGAAGTCTAGGCTGGCCATGGTTGAGACACGATGGATGAGTCTCTAAGGTGTATTTCTTACCACCAATTGCGCGTGGCCACAGTGGGAAGGCGAGATAAACTTGCCACGCAGAAGGAAAATACCAGTCATTTGTAATAATAATAATCCTGATGGTTTCGTTTTAGACATTTCGCTATACTGATTTCCAGTCGTCGACTGGCACATCGTCGGGCAGAATTTGATGACTGCGCCCAAGCAGCAGCAGAAGCAACAGCAATAACCAGCACCATTCTTCTGCTGTAGGTGGGAGGGCTGGATACACGACATTGTCTATTTGGGCGGAATCAGGTCGTGATGGCGTCCTCGTAAGTAATATGCAATGCAGCGTCTGCCGCTACTCAATGCACCCGGACAAGGTTCGTTTGGGACATCGAATATGAAGAGCATGGCGGCCATGGGCGCGGGCAAAAGGCCAAGCAAACCTTGATAGGCTTCTTCCCTCGTGCCCCCAGCTTCACCCCAGCAAGCTGCATGCTCGCCAAGCTCGTACATTGCAATGGAGGGCAGCAACTGGGTAAGGAGCATCAGTTATTCGTCAGCGGCCGTACGGGGCGGACTAAGGCAGGCTGGCAACGATGGGACACCAACAGTTACAACAAGATGCAGAAGAAGCCAGCCAATAATGGCAAGCGGATGCCATTGGTTATACAAGGAGAGCTCGTTTCCAAGGCAAATGGGCAAAGCTGGCAAAGACTCGCCTTGTACCTGCTTGGATCATAGGCCCGTGGTGGTGGTTGGCATCAAATGCCAGATACAACTGTCAACGATATCAAATAATACAATCACGCTTTGGTTGTTCAGCGTACTCTATGCAACTACTTGGAATCGACTACAAGAAAAAATCAACACAGCCCGTCTACTACTAATCAAATGCGACTTCCTCATAGATGCGCTATATCATGCCATATTTACCTATTCTAGAGCTCGAGACATGCGCCCGGTAAGCTTTGAGAAAGAAGAAAACAAGTGAAGCAACAATAACAGTGAAAACTCCTTGAAAATTGTGTCAGGGAGAGCTCAAAGATGCCAAGTCATATAGGAAAAGAAAAGGTCGGTACAGAAATTGAAAGCAATAAGCTATACGAAGTTTATAATTGATTATCACCGTATTTGATACTAACACACACGCTATACTGCAATCATCTCGCCCGGATAGGTAAGATTCTCCTTCTCTTCTTCTCATGTTCCTCGCTGTCACGTAGTGTATACTCTGTACCATCATCATCCATGCCCAACTGTCAGCTGTGTGGAGCCTCTAATGTTAAACATTCCGTATTCCCGGGCCGCTCAAGTGGGTTGCATGATTTAGTAGAGTATCATCGTGGCAAGCCAAAACTAGATCACCGTAACTACCCAGTTGCGATCTACGCACTATATGATCCTTGAATGTGCCATATGCAGTAATTCTGATGGGGCGATGAATACACTTGGCCCTGTTCATCCCGGGCCACGGAGGAAGAACATGAGAATGTATTCAACGGAGCGACGAGACCTTCTCCTATTGAGTCGGACCACCGAACGTGTCACGTTCCTTGGGTTAGTTGTAAGACGCTCAGCGGCACCTGATGCGAGCACGATTCATGGAAAGTTGAATTGGTCAAAGGACTTGGCAACCTGGGAAGCCGAGTTGCCTCGAGACCGGTGACTATACACTATCAATTAGCATACCTAGTCGCAAGCTAATAAATACCATTGGTTTCTCGCCTGTGTCGGCTGGAGCTCGGCGCTGCCAGATAGTATTGGATAGAACAAAAAAGGATATCCTTCAACATGGAAGGCGGCTGTATATATAGGACAAAATCTGCCATCTGACCAAGGGAGACGCGACAAAGGAATCCTACGAGATGGCGTCTCAAGATAGGCAGTATAGTAGTGCACAAGACACGAAGGCAGCCTCCTCACCTACGCCTGATACAGTACACTGAATATCATGGTTGGCTTATAGATTCTCGTATGAAAGCGAGAAAGTAAGCGCGGGGCACGGCCTAGATTGAAAGTAGGTGGATGTTGACTCGACGTTGACTCGGTCTGCTGTTAGTGGTGGGCGTCTTGGCATGCTACCAGGAAGCTGCTTACACGGCCTACTTGCATAGGTAGACATATATCCACAAATGAGCTGTACTTGAGATGACGGGACGCGGTACCTCAATGCTGGCTACGCTAAATTAATCTATGTATCTGCTGCTTGCTGCCAGCACGAGCCACGCCCACGTCATCAGCGGTCAGAAGCACAAGCACAAGCACGTGCAACGCCATGCAGCAGCCCAACAGCCAGCCTCACGTACCTCACCCATCCCGTCGAACCCCGATAACAGGATCTCGCTACATTACCTTACATACCTGCGGCGCAGTATGCTGTAGCTAATATCGTGCCCCGAGGCCGCAACCATGCTGATGCCGCTCCTGCTCCTGCTTCTGCCTTGCTTGCTTACACGACAGCAGGTCCCGCGAGGTACGGCGGGTCTCTTGCAGGACAATTGCTGAATTCAAAATAACGAGCGAGCCCAATCTCCCCTAGGTTAGGTAGACAAGCAAGAAGAGCGGCTTGCTGCTGTCCAGCTGAAAGGTGCAGGCTGCAGCTACCACGCACCTTCTTTTTCTCTCTCTCTCTCTCGCTCCCTCCCTGGCGAACAAGAATCCATTTCCCATCTTCCTACCTGTTCATTTCCGGGAACACCATACTTGAGTCGGGAATCATGCCTGTCAACCGTACACTCTGTGCCAGCCCATCGTCCATCCGCCTCGGCCAATAGCCCAAGTGCAGCCAACCCGTAACCGTGGCAGACCCGTGGCCATCACTCACGCGCACATCAGAGCCGGCCACGCCACTGTCTCGCTATGCCGGCGCCGACGGATTACCACCCGGCTCTCGAGCCTCACAATTATGGTCCGAAATGCCGACTGGCGCCCGTCGTACGCCCTTTCACTCCAGGCGATGGCGTTGACGCGGTCCCACCCGTCGCTGCCCAGTTCTTCTACACTTCACTGATCCCCATAGACGATCCTCTGTCCACGGCCAAGATAGCTGGCTCTTCTGACAACAAAACAGCCAGCACCAAGCCGCAACCTTTCTCCGAGGGTGACAACAATGCGCTGGAGAAGGCATGGCTGGGCCTCGCCTCGGAAGATTATCGACGAAACCACAACCAAGCCCGACGCAACCGGAGCCCCAGTCCCTCGCTTGCTCAGGCCAACGCTACCAGGCTTCGAGAGATTGTGCATGACCTGGCCATCAAGCACAAAGAGAAACATGCCAGGGAAGGGCCTGGCCGCGAGACTATGCCGTCGTCCGCAGACCTGCCGGATGCCGATACCTTGCTGCCGCTGTGCTGCTCAGATCTGCTCCCGGATGTTGGCGTTCAGCTAAGAACCTCGTTCTGTGCCGTGGCTCGGAGACGATACGGTACATTCGACCGAGATCGAGTTGCTCAAGACGTCATGAAGGAGATGGAGACCATGGAGACAGACATGACTGCGACCGTCACAAAGCAACACGGCGCGACTCCGGATCTGTCGACAGTCCGGGGCCCGGGCCGAGGTAGATCCATGGCTACCGGTCCGGTTTGGCTGCAAGAAAACCACAATGCCCCTCTGGAGCGCCTTCCAAGATCAGACTCCCGACCGTCAAGTCGTATGAGCACCGAGACCTCGAGCCGACAAGGCTCCCGTGCCCGAGCGCACTCATGGCTTCCATCACAGGGCTCCGTGGGCGAGGAAGCAGCCGGGCCCTTGCGCTCTGGCGGACCTGATGACGGCATTACTGGAAAACCTTTCATTAGGGTTGGATCCCCAGAGGTGATGCAGTTTCCGATTTCCAACTCACTTTCTACTTCCTCGTCAAATGCGAAAAGCACTGACAGAGCGGTGAAGGAGGAGCCGGTCACAGACGTGAGAGCGTCGCAGCCCTCCATGCCAAGACTGCCCTCCACGCTACCAGAGCGGGAGGTCAGGGAAGCACGAACCGGCTCGACAAATGTGCCTGTTGGTGTTTCGAGGCTACACGAGGTCTCGTTGCCTGCGTTGCAGATGAAACCCATCTACTGGTCTCCTATTAATGACATAGCCGCAGTTTTACGGGCAACGTGGTTCTACAAGGATAACATGGAACCGATCGATCCCACTGTAGCGAACCAGCTCGAGGCTGGTTACCAGGATCTGATGCCGTACACGGAGACTTGGAACGTCGAACTCCATTGCGCAGTAGAAGTCGGGCCCCTCGGTGAAGAGAAGGTATCTCATCCCCTTTGGCCCCAGCCGTCGCAGTCAAAAACCAAATCCAAGGAGAAGGATACCGAATACGAGGCAGTTATCTCGAGCAATCCCTTCTGTGCGGCTCGCTGCTTCGAAGGCGAGGCAGCAGCCCAGGGTAGTCTGTTTCCCTCCCCGAACGAAGATAACTCTGTTGAGACGCAGACACACCGAAAGTACGAGCAGTACCACGTTGTCTACAAGGACGCCGGCCTGGCATTTCTGCTGAAGCCCAGCCTGAGGCCCTCGGCGTACTACGGTCGGCGGCCCGTAGCGAAGATAATGAAAGGCTTGAATGTTGGTATTCCAGTTGTTCGAGGGTTCGACAGAGAGGAGTACGAAAAGATTCACGCAAAAAAGAGCGCCCCTCAGAAGACATTGCCAGCCAGGTCAGCTGCCAGCGAGTCACCAGAAAGTACCGGTCAAGATGTGTGTCCAGCATGCAAGCGCGTCAAAGAGCACGGCCAAGTGACCGACCTGATTCTCGTGGCGCACGGTATCGGGCAGAAGTTGGCAGAAAGGGTTGAAAGCTACCACTTCACCTATGCCATCAACACCTTTCGCAGGATGATCAACGTAGAATTGGGGTCAGAGGCCGTCAGAGGCGTCCTCCGTGATGGCCAAAACGGCATCATGATTCTCCCTGTCAACTGGCGGCAGAACCTGTCGTTTGAAGAAGGTGGTCCCATGCAGGAAAGGGACAAGGCAGAATACATGGCAGAAGGATTTGGACTCAAGGACATTGAGCCCAAGACCATTCCTGCCGTACGGGGTATGATCTCGGACATTATGTTTGACATTCCGTTCTACATGTCGCACCACAAGCCCAAGATGATCTCTGCCTTGGTGGGAGAAGCAAACCGCGTCTACAGGCTCTGGTGTCGCAACAATCCTGGATTTGCCGAGAACGGCCGGCTGCATCTGATCGGCCATTCCCTAGGGAGTGCCATGGCCCTGGAGATCCTCTCCAAGCAGCCGACGATCACACCGCCACTAAAGCTCGACTCGGACATACGACTCGATCGTTTCGAGTTCGATGTGAAGAATCTCTTTCTGTTGGGCAGCCCAGCGGCCTTCTTTCTGCTGCTGGAGCGAGGCGCGTTGATTCCTCGGAAAGGACGCCGAAAACCGGGTGCGGATCCATCCGATACGACGTCGAGCGACGTAGTCGGCGAGGCCGGCCTGTTCGGGTGTCTTGCCGTGGATAACATTTACAATGTCCTCGCCCGCGAAGATCCAGTGGCATATCTCTTGAATGGAACGATAGACCCAAAATACTCTGCCAGTCTCAAGACGGCCTACGTGCCCAGCGTCAATACGACTCTCCTGCAGTCCATGGGCCATGCTGTCCGCAGCTGGGTTCCTGGCGCGGGCCCCAGCACTACGAGCACCGACAACCCAGCACTTGTCAAGCCACCTACCTTGCGGCTCCCCTCACAGCTTGAGCTTGAAGTACACGACTTTACGCGCGAAGAAGTCGCCGAGAAGAAGGCCTTTTTGCTTAACGACAACGGGCAGATTGATTACTTCCTGCGCTCCGGCGGAGGGCCTCTTGAGATCCAATACCTCAACATGCTTGGTGCGCATTCCAGTTACTGGGCCAATCCTGATTTGATACGCATGCTGTGTATGGAGATTGGACGCAGGCCGGGCAGGGCAAATACTCTCCCTGCCATGAGAGCTGTCAAGGCGGGAAAGAGAACACTGCCTTCTCCTTCCACGCCCATGTAGTCGACAGCAAGTCACTTACATGATCATCCATTTCTTGGTAGTCGAGAACTGTCAGACCCCGTCTCTTCACTTCTGCTTTTGAGGCGCAAAAGTGAATTTTCATGAACAATTCAACCTGTGCGGCATCTGTTTCCTCTACTAGATATCTAGATACATATAGCGTATACCCCGAATTTTTGTATTTACTTCCTCCACCGAAACTCTTTCTCTGCTCTCTCTTGTGACTGACCATGTCATGGAAATTATAAAATTCGCTAGTACTTCTAGCAAGCTACCGACATAGTGTCCCTCCTTTCTGACTCGATTCACAATATGCAGCAATTTCAGGACAGCAGAGACAAAAGAGAATGTATGTATGCATTAATAAAGCAAGGCAATCCCCATCCCACGTGCCATAGTCTATCCAGCCTCAACTCACAAGTTTTCTTCTCTTGTCGAGGCCACGTTGTACATGATTACAATACAGCAAAAGAGCATTTATGCGGCATATACCCCACTGGATGCCTTATAATAGTCCTTTCGTTTAATGTGCTTGTCCATATCCCCTACCAATTTACTCGCCCTTGAGCTTATCTTGTGTCACGGAGAAGGCCATCTCCAGCAGATCCTCCTCTTCCTTCTTGTGGGCGGCCTTCGTACCAGTGGCCACGGAGGCCGACGGGTTACGACCAGCATACATGACGTGCTTGCGGTCGTGGTGTTGCGTGTGGTTGAGGAGCGTCTCGATACGAGGCTGGACGAAGCTCCAGGCACCAGCGTTCAGGGGCTCCTCCTGGCACCAGACAACGGTCTTGGCGTTCGGGTACATGTCCAGGTTGTCCTTCAGTTGTTGCCAGGGGAAGGGGTTCAGCTGCTCAATGCGAGTAAAGGCCACGTTGTCGATCTTGTTGTCGGCACGGTACTTGGAAAGAGTGGCCCAGACCTGGCCAGAGCACAGAATGACGCGCTCAATCTCCTCAGGCTTCTTGATAGCGCCCGTCTGGTGCTCGGGGTCAGGGATGATCCACTGGAACTGGGCGTCAGGACCGGTGAACTCCTCAATGCCGGATCGAGCGAGCGGGTGTCGCAGGAGAGACTTGGAGAAGAAGATGATGAGAGCTAAGAAAGAAAAATGTCAGCTTCATACTTGTCCAATTGTATTCGTGGCATGGAAGAGGATGAACTTACGCTTTCTGAACTGTCTGTGCATCTGGCGGCGCAGGATGTGGAACAGGTTGGCAGGTGTAGTCATGTATGCAATCTGCATGTTGCAGTCCTGGTGCTGGCGGTGGAGCTTCTCCTCGGACGGGAAAATACGGGGGTCCTCGTTGGACAGTTGCAGGTATCGCTCAAGACGTCCGGACGAGTGCTCGGGACCCTGGCCGTCGTAGCCGTGAGGAAGCGACATGACCAGGCCGGTTCTCTGCATCCACTTGACCTCGCCCGAGGCAATGAACTGATCAATGATACATTGAGCGTTGTTGGCAAAGTCACCAAACTGGGCTTCCCACATGACGAGGGCATTGGGCGACGACAGGGAGTAACCGTACTCGAAACCGAGGGCACCGAACTCACTCAGAGACGAGTTGGAGATGACCAGTTTGCCCTGGTCCTTGCTGACGTGCTGCAGGGGGGTGTAAGAGTCCTCGGTCTCCTGGTCGTGGAAGACGGCGTGGCGCTGGGAGAAGGTACCACGCTCGACGTCCTGGCCGGAGATACGGACGTGGTGGCCCTCGGTCACCAGGGAACCAAAAGCGAGAGCTTCGGCAGTCGACCAGTCGATGTTCTTACCCTCGACGACCGACTTGGTGCGGTTCTGGAGGATACGCTTCAAGTTGCGGTGCACTTGGAAGCCCTCGGGGGCAGTTCCAATAACCTCGCCAATGTGCTCCAGAGTCTTCTGGTCCACGGCGGTAGAGTTGTGAGGCAGGACCTCGGTAGCAAGCTCCTTGGGGGACTTGAAGCCGTTCCAGGCCGATGTGGTCCACTCCTTGGAGGAGGGCTGGTAGTCTTTGGACTTTGAGAAGCTTTCCTCCAACATGCCCCAGACCCATTGCTTGTGCTCCTCAACGTCCTCCTTGGTGAAGGTGCCATCCTCGAGCAGCTTGTTGGCATAGATCTTGATCTGAGGCTCCTTCTCGCTGATCCTCTTGTACATGAGGGGTTGGGTGAAGGATGGCTGATCGGTCTCGTTGTGTCCGTGCTTTCGGTAGCAGACCATGTCGATGACCACATCAGACTGGAACTCGGCACGCCAATCGGCAGCAAGCTGGCAGACAAAGTTGACGGCCTCGACGTCATCGGCGTTGACGTGGAACACGGGAGCGTCGATGGCCTTGGCGATGTCGGTACAGTAGGCGGTGGAGCGGGCGAAACGAGGATCGGTGGTGAAACCAATCTGGTTGTTGACGACCAGATGAATGGTACCACCGGTCGAGAAGGCGGGCAGGGAGTGGAAGCCCAGACATTCGTAGACGATACCCTGGGCAGCAAAGGCGGCGTCACCGTGCAGGAGAACGCTCATGGCAGTCCTGTGGGTCTTCTCGTCATTGTTGTAGTGCTGGATGGCCCTGGTCTTGCCGAGCACGACGGGGTCCTCGGCCTCCAAGTGCGACGGGTTGGCGACCAGCGAAAGCTGGACGCGCTTTCCCGAAGGAGTAGGTCTCTCGAAGTTCATACCCAGATGGTACTTGACATCACCCGAACCCTCATCCTCGGCACCGGCAGTACCGGCGAATTCACTGAAGATGGACTCGTTGGGCTTGCGGACGACGTTGCTGAGGACGTTCAGGCGACCACGGTGGGGCATACCGATGACGATGTCCTTCACACCATAGTCGACGCTGCGGTCGATGAGGGCCTTCATGCCGGGCACGAGGGTCTCGCAACCTTCGAGACCGAAACGCTTGTCGTTGGGGTATTTGGTGGCAAGGAAGGACTCGAAGCTGGAGCTCCAGATGAGACGGTCGAGGATGCGGCGCTTCTCGTCGATCGAGTACTTGAAGGGCTGGGCGACCTCGACGCGCTCTCGGAGCCAGTCGCACTTTGCGCGGTCGGGGATGTGGATGAACTCGACACCGTAGGAGCCGCAGTAGATCTTTTCGCAGGCGGCCACGATCTCGCGCAGGGTCATCTTCTCGCGGCCCTCGCGCCTGAAGCGGGGAAGGATGCCGGGGCCAAGCTCGAACTCAGTGTCGAGATCCTTTTCGGTGAACTTGTAGTGCTCGAGGCTCAGCTCCTTGGGCTTGATGTCGTTGAAGCCCTTGCCCTCGCCACGGATGTTGAGAGGGTCGATGCGGGCCGTGTGGTGGCCACGGGCCTGGTAGGCGCGCACGAGAAGCTGGACCTTGAGATGGTTGGTGATGTCAGAGCCCTGACCGGCGGCGACGCCTCCCAATTGACTCGAGACGACACCTCCGGTAGCACTAGGGACCAGGTTCGGCGGCGGGGTGAAGGCCTGGGCAATAGGCATATCGCCGCTCTCCATGTTCTTGAAGTAGACCTGCCATGACACGTGAACGCTCTGGGGGTCTTCTTTCCACTGCATGTACATCTCGTCAATGTAGTTGGCGGTGCTTCCGGACAGGAAGTTGTCGTTGGGGTCGGGAGACTGGGCCTGGGCCGAGGCAAATCTCTTCTGCGTGGCCGAGACGGCGAGAGGCCTTCGGGCGGCCGAGGCGGAGGAGAAGCATCTCGAGCTACGGGCGGCGCATCGGGTAGAAGCTTGGTTGGAGGCGCGCAGCAGCGAGCCGCTGCATCGGCGTAGAGAGCTGCTCAGCATGGCGCCAGGCTGATGCTTGTGACAGCTGTGGGTGGTGATGTGTTGTTTGTATTATTAGAGACGCGGAGGCGACCAGTTCAGTCGGCACAGGAATATTAGACGACAGCTAGACTCCTGGGTAGCAGCAGCAGCAGCAGTAGGCAAGGTAGGTAGTATGTAGACCAGACCAGGCCAGGCCAGACCAAAACCAGACCTGTTTCAAGAGGAGCTCCCCACCGAGATCTTCTTCAACCCTCCTACAACTGAGAAGGAATCGAAGAACTTCAAAAGGAGCGGCGGAGTAAGTCGTGGTGGTCGTCGTCCTTTTTTTTCTTTCGTGACTGTGGTGACGTATAAGAATAGGGTAAGAGGGAGGAAGAGGGAGGGAAGGAGGGTAGGAGTAGGAGAGAGGAAAAAAACGAGGCCAAAATGGGAGGTCGTCACGGGGGAAACACGCATGGAGAAATTCTAGTGCAGGTGCTCCATCCACAGCCAAGCGTGCCAGTAGCAGCTTTGATGCTCAATGCTAGTTGGTCGAGCGCCGGGCCTCCTGGGAACAGAGGCAGAACAGGCACTGCCGACCCCTGTCGGCGGATTCCCTGTTCTGCCCGATCTTTGGCTTTTGCTTAGCCGAGAAAAGGGCTGATGGGGACAAATAACGTAGTAGCCGGATCACTGACTGACTGATGACTGACTGGCTGGCTGGCGACCAACTGTTCGTAGCGGCTGTCATGAGCTAAGAAAGGGAAAACAAACAAATAAAACTGCCTGTCCAGTTTACTTTCTACACTGTAGGTTAAGAGAGACACACACAACGGAAGGTACTGTGCAAGACGATTCATCATTGGCTTCTTTCCGCCGCGCCGAAGAGCCTGCCGGTAAGTACTGAGCCACTTGACACGTAGCCCTATCCAGAATGTCATAGCACATACAAGGTCAAAGAATATAGTGGTAGCAGTAGTATTTGCATGGTAGTACTTCGCAGGTATGGTGCATTCCTCCATAATGTACGAGGTATACACAGTACAGTGCAGTACGTATGTAGCATTCGTCCCGGAGACACGGGAGCAGGCTCATAATGAGAGACCATCAAACTCTCGGAGCTCTCAAGGCAGATCCGCGGACTCGGGCCAGCCGTGATGAATATACTATACTACTTCTACAGATGAGATTGGGACCAAGACGTCCAGTATAGTAGTATAGGTAGCTGCTGTTCCCTTCCCAAGCATCCATACATTGAAGACGTGATTGACACGATGTTATTTGTTACAGGAGGCCAGCTTACGAGTGGCCGTTTTGTGATTCGCGGGTAGGCCCGAGACTCCAGCGGCTGGGTCGCGATTGAGTGGCCTCGGATGAAAAAGGCTCAAGCGGATACTAGATTGTGGCAGTTTCGAAGGTCGCAAGTCTGGGGTCGCTCGGCAATCGGTGGATCGCTCCCTGTGCCTCTGAAATCTGTTCCAATGTGCATTGTATGAATACGCATTGATCAGCAGTCATTATTACAGCGGCTGCTCGATTGGATCATCACCAATAAGTCCATGGACTGAGTGGCCGACAAAGTACCGTGCTGACCTCTGACGGGACGGGAGGAAGATGTGAGTCAGCAAAACCCACGAGGTGCCTCAGCTGCGAGGCATTTTCTTGTCTTTCGGCTCTATCCGTGCATAACGCTTGTCCATGACGTTTTTGGTGCAGACATCTGCTGCAGCATAACTAAGACAGCAACAGCAGCTGGCGGTCACCAGCGTTAGCTAGGCACTCCATCGACGATTTTCAGAGCTCCCAAGAGCTTCAGACGGCCCCTAATAAAGGCAGTCATCCTTTTTTTTGTTGCTCTCAAGTTAATGTAGACTGCCACCAAATTACCAGCTGAACCATGTAATGGAGCGCAGGGCAGGATTACCTCCAAGTTGAGACCTAGTTCACCCTTTTTCGAATAATATGAACAACTGGGACCCAGCTTGAATCCATCACGAAACACAACTGCCGTGCTGCCCGTCAAGTCCTTGTTCGGGGTCGACAGTATTAAATCGCGATTGGGGCCGATTGATACATGTACACTAGATGTAGGGCTTTCACACCAAAGCTGAAGTGGGCCTCGCGCCTTGCGCCGGATCGCCGTCGTCATTATATCAAAGCCGAGAGCGACGTAGAGTATGTACAGAATTCGAGTTGATGCACCCCATGTTGATGAAATTCAACATACATGTAGCAAATAGGAAGTAGGTACGTCTATTTTAGCATTGTCTTGTTCATAACAGTACGATGTATTTACTCGAGTTAGGTACGGGCTTACCTACCTGCAGGAGAGACCTACCTACCTTAGGTACCTTACTGGAACTTGCCCACTGAGGTGGGAGCCACAGCGGGGTGGGTCCACGCCACACAACTGTCCCCACCCAGACAATCCCCTGTTGGAATGCCAGGACGGTGCCTATTTGTGGCGCCAGTCCTACAACAGCGTAATTCACAACTGGAACGTCCATCTCATCTGGAAATCCTATTGCACCAACATAACCTCAACATTCACAATCCTGCATCATTACAGCGAGAAGGGCATAACACATGATACTCGGGAGTATAACCATTCGAGCCGGCGACATATGCTCAAAAGGCATCAAGCAAGAAGCAGGCACGCGATCTTGAGCTGGTGGCAGGCAGGCAGGCAGGTAGGTCGAGCACCTACGAGGTAGTGACCTCACTGCAAGACGACGTCGTTCGTTTGCTGCCAGCGCCGTAGCTCGGCATTGTTCGGATTCAGCCTCTTGGAGGATTTCCAAACACAAAGCCCATCTCTCCGCCGTGTTTCCCCGTAGGCATTGCGATTCAAACTCACCATCAATTCTCGGTGACCGAGAGACTCCTTGGTCTGTCACCATGGCACAGCCTAGAGGCACGGCCGTGTATAAGAAGAAAGATGGCACAATCACCGTAACAGATGACCAGAAGCTCGTCACTTGGACCCCAGCCGCTGCCCCAGGAGGGCCGCCAGTCGTGTCACTGGCGATTGCGAATATCACGAGTATGTTATTGCTGCCGCTGACGCTGACGCTGCCGCTGCCGCTGCCTACCTTGCACGACGGTCGCAGGCACCCTACTCGGTTACTCCTTTCTTGCTGATACACTCCATTAGATCTTCAACAGACCCCAGACTCCTCGCCAAAGGTGATGCTCAAGATATTCGAGAAGTCACCAGGTGCAGAAGAGCCCACACCGTACTTGTTTAACTTCAACTCCGGTGATGATCCCAGAGGTGAGGCAAACACCATCAAAGAGCTGCTTTCGCGACTTCTTGCCGAGCTGAGGAGCAATGATCCGAGTGTCCCTAGGCCAAGTGCTTCGGCGGCCGCCGGGCCCGGCGCTGCCTCCACTCCTGCCGGTAGTGGCTCCGGCTCCATGGCCTTTGCGAGCGCGGTGAACGCCAAGCCGGCAGGCGCGCGCGTCTTCGACGATGGGCAGCTCAAGAGTGACATTGCCCTGCAGCAGTCCCTCATGAAAGCCGACCACTCCCTTCACGAGATGTACATGGAAGCGCGCACGACAAAGCCAGAGACCATGTCTGATGCCACCTTCAATGCCCAGTTCTGGTCGACGAGGCTGAATCTCCTGCGCGCCCATGCTATCGAGACTGGTCAGAAGAAGGGTCCATATAATATTCTCTCTGTCGCCAAGCCCATATCCGAGACGAGCGCGGATCCGAATCAGCCCGATCGGCAAAAGCTCAGCATCACTGTCGAACAGGTACAGCTGATTCTCAACCAGCATCCGCTGGTGAAGCGAATCTACAATGAGAATGTGCCGCCACTCACCGAGAATGAATTCTGGGAACGTTTCTTTCTGAGCAAGCTCGTGAAGAAGCTGAGAGGTGAGCGGCTGACCGCCAGTGATGAGCACATGCGTTCCGACAAGGTGTTTGACAAGTACAACGAATTTGAAAACATCACAGCCTTTTCAAGTAAGCTCCTGACGCAGCACGTACCGCACATCATCGATGTGGAAGGCAATGAGGAAAACCAGGGCGGCTTCAAGGGCGGCAACAAAAAGGACGTGGAAATGCGGCAAAAGGGCTGGAAGGATGTGCCCATTGTCCAGACCCTCAACAGCATCAGCGGCAAACTGCTCGTCAACGTCACACCTGCCGATGCGGAGCTGATGGACCCGGCCCGGCCAGAACAGGACGACGTGTACGGCCAGCTCGCACTTCGCGACCTCCAAGGTGATGCAGGGGAGCAGCGCGTTATTCTCAATATTCGAGAGCAAAGCCGGTTCTTCTCGACACAACGGGATGCCAGCTCTGGCTCCGGCGACACATATGGCAAGCAGGACCCGGCCAAAGCCCTTAGGGGCGTCAAAAGGGACGTTTCCCAGCTTTACAGTGGCGATGCCACCGGTGTCGACCTGCACGCGGCCATTGGTATCAATGACGACAGTGACAGCGAGGAAGAGTCGGCGAAGCGTGTGCACGTCGGGTCGCGTTCATCGAGAACTGGCGCCCACAGGCAGATTCTGGACAGTATGAAGCAGCGTAAGGCGCAGCTGTTCGGCACGTCCTCGGATGATGCGACGCCCATGGGTTTGCCGGCCGAGATAGCGGCCCGGTGCAATTTGACCCACGCCACCACCATGGAGTTCATCAACCAGTTCTGGTCGGCCTTCCTCTCCGGAGATCCGGACAGGGCTGTCGAGGTTGGGTACCTAGTCGAGTCGCTCAAGCGGTGCAAAGAACGCATCGAAGTTGTGGCTGCCGAAGCAGAAAAAGCGCGCGAGGACATCATAGCCAAGAGGAAAGAGGAGATTGTCAGAGTGTGGGAGCGGACCAAGAAGAAGATCAAGTTCAACTCGAAGTCCGTTAAGGGAGGACGTGATGCGGTGGAAAAGCTGATGCAGCCGGTCATGCACTCGCTCTCACAGGCCATTTCAGACTATCAAAGAGCACTGGCCTCGGAAGGGGTACAGGTGAGCACGGAATCCTGAAGTCTCCATGTACGCTTGCAGCATGGAGAATGAATCATCATGATCATTACACAGCCGAGAAGAGAAGCATGCATTGAAACTGCACCGCCAGATCCCATCTTGTTTGGAGAAAAACCCAGCAGAGTGACCCAAGGACTTTGCCCGCCGAAGAATACGTTGGCCAGCTTTTTATGGAATCAAGGCTCCTTGTTCTGTGAGCTGCGCCTTCCGGACTGAGGCGACCACACATTGTGCAGACTCTGGCAAGCAGTCACGACCGATCACCACGACATACGCGGTCTTCAAGGTCTGTCCTGCCCCGTTAGGCAGGGCCATCGGGCAAGAGGCTAGGAGGAGCTCGACCGGAACACTTCATCAGGGAGGGCTGGCTGACTGTCTTCGCCGCTCTACATACATCCTGCAGAATAGCCCCAGACCTAAGCAGTAATTAAGCAATGATAGTCTTCACAGTATTTTCCAGAGACTCTATCCTGACCCATTTACTCTAGTTTTTTTTTTTCTTGCAAAAACGGAAGCACCATGTCGGAGCTATCCAGCCGTGCAAGTGATGGCACACACTTGGCCAGCACACGTGTACCCCTTGCCGAGAGAAGCAATACGTTTGATCCCCGGCCGTCAGTCGGCACGACTCCAAAGCGTTCAAATAAGCCCCGCGACTCGGGACGCTGCAGCTCTTTATATGATGCTGAATGTGTATCCGACGCCAGCATAACCAGCATAACCAGAGTATCACCACGTCCAATCACCATAGTGACACCAGCAAGGACTCCGAGGCGAATCAAGGAAGTCGACTTGCGGTCCGAGTCTCCGCTCTCTCGTCTTGGGGCTACCCCTTTCCTGTACGGCCACGGGACAGAGCTTCATCCTATCGCCGAGAGACGCAGCATATCAACGCTGAGAACGGCCAGCTATTCGACGTCTGATCTCTCTTCCTCGAGGCACTGTCCGGTCCGTTTCTCTGGTCGATTCGGGGCCAGGGGACTCATTGTCCCACAAGGTTTGCGGCGTCGACAGTCATTTAGTCTAAATGACATCGACCACGTTCGGCCACATGCGCTTGTGACAGCTCAGAACGATTCGGGCACCAAGCTGGAGCTCGTCCTCTCTTCCACGCCTGCCAGCAGTATTGGAGATCACACATGTGACGACAATACGCACAAGTATCCGTTTTCACCACCGTACTCGCCGCACACTCGTCGCCCAACGCCCAGGAACCTGTTCAGCATGATCGAAGCACATGATCAACAAACAGATCGGAACGATGCCGCCTACACATGGCTTCGTCTTGTCCGGCGGTCTCGGCATCTCTACAGGGACCAAATTCGCCCTTGCCACCTCCGAAGTCCCCCGCCATCACGTGTGGAAAGAAGCCCACGCCACGGCGACTCCCACCGCTCGATGGCTGCCGGCCATGATTCATCACAGGTGGCGGCCCAACGACGATGCGAGCTGTGCCATAGAAAGAAATGCAGGGCCTCTACGAGTTCCCGAGATGATGGCCATCTTGATCGGTGTCGACGCTGTTCACTCAAAAAGGCCCTACGCTTGGCGTTTTGCTGTGGTGCTATGAACCCATGGGCTGGTACTTGGCCTCTCCCCTGAACTGGGTCGAGGCGAGTCGCGGGATATCGAAACATGCAAAGGAGACGGGACGCGTAGTGGGTCAGCATTAGATCTGTTTGTTTGACGAAGCAATAATCATCGATTCCATTATTATGACTATAAAGACAAGTCTTAGGCTTGCGGGCACGCTGAACTGTGCCATGGCTCTTGCCGCGAATATGCGTGCGATCCTTCTTGTGAGGGCTAGATATAAATTACTATGGCGACAAGATGATCAGGGCGTGTCATTTTCATCTCACCTCTGATCGATGTGCTGCCGTGAGGACCGGGGGTCACTGTGATTGTAAGATGGAGGCATGGAGATGATTTCTTGCACATACGACGATCTAACAGAGAGGAGACTGCCATCTTTGCAGAGGAAATGCGTAGAAAAGAGAAATTGCACAAGACGAATCGTAGTAAAGCAAAGATCAGTATATTAGTATAATGCTTTTTCCGCCCAACTCCTGCTCTTCGATTAGCTTTATTGGTTGCGGAAGCGCGTTAATGCATGTGAAAACAAGTGGTGATACGAACAAGAAGGAAAAGAAAGTCGTTGAAAAAGCAACGAAAAGACTAGAGTTTCTTGCAGTACGATGGAGACGCTCAGGATACATCTGAAAGCGCGACGACTTTCTCTAGCTTTCCCACATGTCCTCAACTGACGCGAGTTCTGACAAACTCTATTCTAGCCTCAGGAGAGAGTGGAACGCCACCACTCTGCACCCGTGGTGCCAATCAGATGCGCGATACCTGTCCCGCATCTCGTGAACCACTATATTAAAGGCACGGCAAGGCAGGCGTTGGTCGTCCGTCAATCTTCGCTGCTCGTTTGGGGGAGAAATAAATCCCACGCTCGTTCCCCTACGCGCCGCCCCTGCGGAGTGAACAGTCTATCAAACCCGGCGAAACATGTACGCATGACCTCGGCCGCAAGCACTCATCTTCCTTCTCTCGCGCTGCAAAGCTTCATCCGACCTACTTACTTCTTCGTACCTCTGACAGACCAAAGCTGAACCAGTTTCCGAGCCTAACGAGAACTCGACGGCGCCAGGCATTTAAGCTTACCTGCACTAGGCCACATGTCTCGATGGCTGTCAACATATCCCCCCCGCTGTTTTTCTTCCCTTCTTCTTGTCTTCCCCATACGCAGCGGCTTGTCGACCGGCCGGCTAGAGGAGCACTGTTCGCCTCCCTGTGCGGTACATTTGCTCTCTCTCTCTCCTGCGCCCAAGAACACGATGCAGTGAGTTGTATGGGTGAACATCGCAGCGATCTCATGCTAGCCTCGGATCCAAGTTGGTCGTGCGGCGGGAGGACTAACTAGGTCGGTACCCATCCCGAGCCTAAGAGCGAACCGGCGCGTGGCCGTCGTCCTTTTAAAGGCGGAGGTTTGCTCGGGGATTGACCTTGGGACCACGTTGTTATTCCCGATGCGGCCATGAGTTGACAGTAAATGAGGGTCCCTGATGCAGAAGCCGAGGGCCCAAGCAAGGGCGAGATAGATGGACGTCCGTGACCAGGCCTTGGTCTGTTCTTCAATCTTATAGGTCAACTGCTGGCAAGAAGGAGGTACAAATCTCTTGAAAACGGAGCCATTAGGTTGGTATGTATAATCGCACCGGGGACTCGCAACAATATTGTTCTGGTCCGTGAGCAGTGTGGCCGCGAATAGTATTAGAAGAATAACTCGAACCAGCTTCTCGTCCCAGACGGCGGACGACGACGATGGCTTGCTTAATACTGACCGCAGCAACCTCTTCGGGTGGGATGGAGGCAGAGATGGTCAAGTCAAATGATGAACGAAAACAGAATGTCTTGGGTAAATGGGTACGGGCTGTTCTTCTGGCACCCGCTCATGCAAGTGATGCATAGTACTATCTCGATCATATTTGCCGTGGCGGACCAATCCAGTTCGTGTATCGGTAGTACTAGCCTAGGATCTCAAATATGACATCTGCACTCAAGAAGCCCCTGGCAGCTCAACTCAGCTGGCACCATAACTGATTTTTCTTTCTCAAATGACAGCCGGAATACAGGAACCAAAGAATGGTTCGGTTCTGATTCTTGTACCTCTGGTCAAGGGGAGGGCAGCAGGAGACGCCATTCCTGACTCAAATTCCGGAAAAGAAAGGTCGTGTTGACATGAGAAAGCGAGACACGGCTGAGTAGATGGTGCGCCACGCAGGCCAACCCAGCCATATCGTTTATGTCGTGCCCTCGCTTAATGTACTTGCAATTGGCTTACATGCTTTCTTTTTGATGGCCTAGGATCGGGAGGCAGGAGGCGGCGGGCAGATCTGGCACAAACCATCCCAGCTCAGATCGTCGCATATATTCAAATGTCGAGAGGCACACAAGGGGGGAAAGCGAAAACGTGGTGATCAATCTACCTTCGCCTGTGCTTAGAGCCAATGTCTCCAGTCCGAAAGCCGATACATGGTGTCGTGTCCAAAACGATTATCGACATCAATGGCGTTGGAGTTCCCATCATTCCTGTGGAGCAACAGAGACAGACACGGCCCAGAGCTAGCGTTGAGGTACTCACCATGCTGATGCTACTACTAGTACCTAGCACAGACGACGCAAAACCGGCAATCCGGGGGAACCATCTTCGTATTATTGTCGGGCGGCCTGTGTACAGGCGGACGACGGGCACCCAAGAGCACCCATATGGTGAAGTGGAAAGAGTACAACAGTATATGCTGGACCTCAACTTACTTTGCTTTTTCATTCTCAAGTTGAACACACTAGATGCCCACCCAGAACTACCCCCACCGCCTCGGGGGACTGCTCCCGCTGTGATTCTGAGCTTGCTATGTTGTTCTTGTTTTTCTTCTCATTATTTTTTGCCCCTTCTGTCTTGCAATCGCAGTCGGGAGTTCGTCGTCTTCTTCATTCTGCAACGCCTGTTTCCTCAACCACGCGGGTTGCCTATACAGAGACTTGACCTACCTAATGCAGATCCCTGAGCATTGATCGCTAGGTTAATATAGTACGCGGTCCGAGTCCACGAGTGGAAACATTCATGGCGAGAACATCCAAACGACACCTCGGCACCCAGACATATCATTCCCCATCTAGGGATCTATTCCAGAGAATCAAGGGGCGTGCGCGGCTGGAAGTGCCTCTCCGCCTCGTGGCACTAAAACAAACACCCCATCAAGCCTAATCCGTCCGAGAGGAACGCCCTCATTGTCCTTGTGTCAAGACGGTCGAATGCGCGCGGCTGTCAAATGAAGTGCTCTGACACCTCGATGCTCGGCCGGACTGTTTCGTCGACGTCGCTTTCATCGCGCGCCCTTTAATATTCCCATCTTGTTAGCGATCGGCATCCTGCCTTGAGATATATGATGGTATATTGATCCGGGAACGCCAGACTGAACACTTCGAGCTCGGTCACGGCGTGTCGACTATCACCATCATTCGAAAATGTCGACGCCAGAACAGCTGCTTGCCCAATACGAGGGGCAAATAGTGCCACGCTCTTTCAACGCCGGCTTCGTAGCACTGAGTTATGTGGTTTCGTTCATAGGTGCCGCATCGACGCTCGAGTTGATCAACCGCAGGACGTCTCGCAATGGGCTGGTCAACCACTTGGTCTTGTTGAGCGCCTCCATCACCATGGGAGGCATCGCCATTTGGTGCATGGTAAGTCGTGCCCCATGAACCTCCCCTCGCCAAGAAAAATCGCGGAGGAGTCGCGGAAGCAAAAGGGAGGACTGACCTGGAGCCAAAGCACTTCATCGGCAACCGGGCCATCGATCTCGGAGAGGGCGAGCCGGCGCTACAAATCGTGTACTCGAGTGGCTTTACTGCCCTCTCCTTCTTCCTGCCGATTCTCGTGCTTCTCATGGCATTTCTCGCCGTCGGAACTGACAAAGTATCCTGGTGGCGGATTGTCGTCGGCGGCGCCCTTGCCGGAGGTGCCATCTGTGGTATGCACTATGTCGGCAATGCGTCCATCAACAACTACACCTGCCTTTACAGCACCGTCAACGTGGTTGGTGCGGCTCTGATCGCCGTGGCAGCCAGCATCGTATCCCTGGCCTTGTTCTTCGCCTTCCGGCAAGCATGGACGACTTCACGGTGGAAGCGCGGCATGTGCGCCATCGTCCTGGCCGGGGCCGTCTCTGGGATGCACTGGTGTGCTTCTACGGGCACGCAGTATCGTCTTATCAGATGGAAATCTGGAGACAACCAGCTGTCGAGAAACATCACGGTCATCGTGGTCATATGTTTGTCTGTAGGTGCTGCCATCATCATGGCCATTACCGCCATATACACGACCCATGTCATGAGGAATTCTGCCAACAAGGCTCAGCAAGTATTGCTGGCTGCCGCCGTTTTCGACTCGACCGGCCGTATCCTCGTTACACCCGACGGACTACTGCCCAGCGAGAGCATTACCGAGACATACCTCGAGAAGACGCCCAGCGACCACTTTAGCATTGCTCACCCCCTCTTCCACTGGATGTTCCGTGCCTCTCGGAACTGGAGCGGAATGAGTGACGTGATCAAGAGCATGGGTAATCATGTTGCTAATCTGCGCAAGGGGCACCGCGATGGCAAGGTCCGGCTCATTGACGACAACGGTCAGCTTGTCGCAAATTACGATATCATGTTTCGAGAGCTTTTCTGCCTGGCCGCGTCCAATCTAGCAGATAAGATGAAAGAAGACATTAGCGACGTCGGAATACTTTGGGATGAGATTCTGCCGACTGGAGCAGGCGTGCCGAGAAGGCAGCTGTGTCCGGCTGAAGGGGATGCCCAGATCGGCAACATTGGGCGCGGCATTTCGCCAGACGCGGACGTCCTTGTCGAGAAGGGCGAGGGTTGGAGGGCACGACAGCAAGAATATGGTCGCGGGTCTCTCATGTTCTTGGTCCGGCGGCTCGATAATACTAGAGCCGTTGAAGATCTACAGGCTGCCAACTTTAGATTCGCAGAGATCAACCAAGTCTCTGGCATCATTGGAAGTAGTATGCAGATCAAGACTCGGACTCTGAGTGAAAAGCTCAGGAATATGGCAACATATGCCGAGGAGAGCACAATGATGGAAGCTGGTGTACATCTGAGCTTGTTCGGTCTCAGAGCACGTGTAGGTGGGCACGGATTCGATGTGCTGGTGCAGCGAGGAGCTCGCAACCTGTTGCCGTCCATGTCCTTACCGTTGGAGCACCTCGAAACGTGGCAGGTGGATTTCATTCGTCAGGTGGATCGGTTGAGCGTGCCACTGCTTTGCCAAAGGCTGGATGCTATGAGGCAGCTATCACCACGACAGATGCTCTTTGCCTCGCAGCTATACGACACGATCACAGCTCTACGAGCTTGGGTGGACGAGGCGATATTCGACGAAGCCGTGCTTACGTCCAGGCTGGTGAAAGTGCCTTGCCGACCAGCATCAGGTTCGGCATCTGGATCGACGTGCACGCTGGTCACCTTGAGCGTCGTGATTCCGATCCACGTCAACCTGCAGAGCCCAAAGTGCGAGTTTGTGCCCCTAACCTTCTTCAAGACACATCAATTGGTGTATAGAGATTCTCCACACCATGCTTCCTTTTCGCAGTCGGTGCATCGGGACATCAGCCCGATTCTGAGTACCCTGCCGCCGCCGCCACCACCAAAAGACACCACCCGGAACAGGCTGACATCCCTTCTCGACCTGAAGAAGAAGAAGAAGCAGTCCAAGAGACCGGCATGTGCTGTCGATGCGGACGGGAACCCGATCCCTACGAACCTGGGGGCCAAGACCAGCAACGGGTCCGTCCACTCGGGCTCGATGAGCAAACTTTGGGAGGGGCCTAGTAGCGACATGCCGAGCGAGCCCGTGCCGAGCAGGAGAGGGATACAGCGGCCGGATGCACCACAGCCAATGAACGCCAGCTTCGGAGGCATCATGATCTCCCAAGAGATCAAGGTAGATGTCCGGGAAGCGAACGAAGCCAGCGACGAGGTTAGCCGGCATACGATGCGCCAGCAGACGAGCTCGGGCGATAGGCCAGGTCACGGGTCGGGGGAGGGCACAAACGACGTCTTGACGATTGTGACTTCTGGCCACAAGAAAGCAGGGGCGACAAGTAGATCGGACATTGAGATGATGTCCATGTCGGAGTCAAGAGAGGACATACACAGCGGGAGGGCGGCTCGGTCCGCCACGGCCGTGGTCGAAAGCGGGAGAGGCGGAGAACCGGCCACTTTCGTGGACGAGCTGTTTGCCGTCTGTATGGACGGGCGGTAGATGGCCGAATTGCTGCGCGCAAGCCAGTCGCAGTTCACCTACCCAGGGCCGCTGCCACATTCGAGTCATGGCCCAGAAACGCGGATTGGCCTGGCAGCGTGGCCAGCGACGAGAGCGTTGGCTGTAGATGTTCCTGCTAGGTGCATGGATATAGGGGTGGGCGGGTTGGCGCTCGGACGGTGCATATTACTTAGAGAGACGATACACTATCAAGGCCCGCGGCGTTGTCTGGTGTTTGCGGCCTGCCTATTGTATATTGTCTGCAATAGGGGCAATTTGGTGTACTTTTATCTTGACGAGATCAATATCTAGGTGAAGCACTTGCCGGATTGGCAAAGAGGAAAAAAGGAATGGAATAGTACTCGAAATCGCTCCTGCCTCGTTGATCATGCGTCTATGACACTTGTCTCCGCCGCGACTGCCGGACTTCCTCGATCCTCTCATTGTGATGGTTTTGCTGAGAATTGGAACATTGGAATCTCTAGAATGTCTTCAACAACACATTTTATCCACGCCCACTGACTAGCACGGCGCTACAGAATACTTCCTGTGCGCATTCTTGGCATGTGAAATGGGGGTAAACCATGATAGGGAGGGGCCATGACTGGTGCTGCATACTTAGATCCAACGTCGGACGTGTAATTGTATGTACACTAGCTTGAGCTTCGTTGGTTGTGGACAGGAAGTTTGGGGAGGTTCCAACTTCCAGCGTATTGTTCCAACGTGAAACCAGACGACAGCAAGAATCACGATGCCACAACTCAAGACGGTGACGTTTTAGGAACTCGGGGGTCGCAGTACGACGACGGTGATCAACACAGATGGTCGTTAGTGTGTAGATCGGCGGCATGATCTAACTCCTACGTATTTACGGGGCAGCATGTGTAATATAATGCTAGAAAGCTCCGGATGTTTAGGCAAGGCAAGCGCAGCATGTTTGAAAACCGGCAGCCAGCCAGCCAGCCTGGCAGGTTTTCAAGGCAGTCGAGGCAGCGTGGTGTGGTCCGGCGGGAAGGGAGGAAAAAGAAGAAGAATCATTAACAACACACGAAAAATGGTACCTTGCACATCCCTACCATGCCGTCCAAGAAGCTTCAATACTCTGTAGTACCTCCATTTCCCAGGTCTCGGCGACGCGATCCCGGCGCAGGACAGCGGAGCCCATGGAAGCGCCCAACAGGGCCGGAGAAGGTCAGAGGCAAGTCATGTGTGCCGCTACGATTCCTGCTGGCTCCGCCCTGTCCCCATAATGACATGCTCGTTGTCGTTCCCAAGACGCGGATTAACCTCACCAGCCCACAACCCCGGTATTTTTCTCCAATTGGTGGTCTTAATTGCCTCCGCGGCCCGGTTTTAACGTGGGTTAACGTGGGGGCTCTCCCCGGGTTGCGGCCTCGAATCTCGAGACGGGTTCAACCCAACATGAATTAATTGATCACAGACAGACGAACAGATGCAGACAGCCAGCCAGCTCCTGTCCGGGGCTCCCAGGGCTCCAGAGTCCAAGCAGCATCGTTGGCAATCCTGCCGGGTAGCGAGAGTGTGAGCGAGCGAGCGAGCAATCAAGGAGGCACTCGCAGTGTATGCACACTGTGAAGTAGAAGCACTGGGAAGATTTCGTAGTCCAAAACGACACACCATTATGATGATAGAGAGAGCACGCCCTGAGTTCGTCGACCTCCCCCAACGACGACACGCTCGTAGTAACTTTTTCGGCGGGCCTACCGACGAAACACTCGACTTTGTTGGCCTTCAGCAAAAGTTGCTTTCAACTCCTAACCCACTACATATCTAGAAGTACCATTGTTCTGAGGCCACTTACCTACTTGACAGGCGTGGGCCGTGGAGAGCCCGAAACGACTCGACAGCTTGTGTGGGCAGTGGAACCTCCTTACCACTGTGGCACTGCCTTGCCCGCATTCCCCCAGCTGGAGCTTCTCTTCCTCCTCGCGTCATTGCGTAGTCGGTCGGTAGGTTGGTCGCTATGCATTTCGGACCTACTTTTTTTTCTTCTGTGCCTCCAGGCTGACTCTGCTGCTTGCCTCCCTACCTGTACCTACGATACGTACCTTGGGTAGCTAGGTAGATAGTAATGAAATAATTTAGTATCGTCTCTTCCTCCTCCTCTTCCTCCTGCTCCTTTCCTCTTTCCTTTCCTCATCTCCTGTACACCATTTTCCCCATCCTCTTTGCGCCCTGTGCCCCTTGAGCGCCGGCGTTATCGTTGAAGCGCCCTTAGACGTTACGGGTTTCCCCCAACAGCTGCCACCAACATCTGTTGCTGAATTTATCACTGCAGCTCGGATCTGCATTGTGCAAAGCTTGCCTCGCTTGCTCAGCACCCAAAACCACCACCCTTGCCGATTGAGGGTTTTTCTCTCGGCGTCTTCGTTGACAACACCTCCCGAGCCGGGTTTTCTAACAAGCACACAACCAATTGGGTGTGCGCCAGGGACAGAAGCGACTTGCCAGAGTTGCCCATTCGCCCCTAAGTTGAGGTTCTAGTTTCTAGTGCCCCAACTACTTCCGCTGCGAGTCGGAGCTCTCACCCAGGTCGAGCTCTGCCCACCGGTTTTCCCACACAAGCACCGGCTTGATTGCCCTTGCCTGCCATGTCCAGATTTCAACGACTAGCCGGCACAGCCCGGCGGGTGGCTCTGCCTGCCACCGCCATCACCGTTGGAGGTAGTGCCCTGCTGTACTACTCTTACCGACCCCGAAACATCCCCGGCTTCGAGGCCGCCGTGGTTCCCCCCCCCATCTTCGGCGCCGACGGCACTTTTGCGCTGCCCAAATTCCCCCGAGTCAAGTCCCGCGAGGAACAGCTCGCCGAGCTGAAGAAGAGTGCCGGAGACGGCGAGGAATATGATCTCCTGGTCATTGGCGCTGGTGCCACCGGCGCCGGAATCGCCCTGGATGCCGTCACCAGAGGTCTCAAGGTTGCCGTGGTCGAGCGCGATGACTTCAGTAGCGGAACCAGCAGTAAAAGCACCAAGCTTGTGCACGGAGGTGTCAGATATCTCGAGAAGGCCGTCTGGAATCTTGACTATAACCAATACCAGCTCGTGAGGGAAGCGCTCAAGGAGCGCAAGTACTTCCTGCAAACCGCTCCGCATCTGAGCCATTGGCTGCCCATCATGTTGCCTCTGGACAAGTGGTGGAAGATCCCATACTACTGGGCCGGTACTAAGACCTATGACTTCCTTGCCGGAAGCGAAGGCATTGAGAGCTCCTATTTCCTGACCAAGAGTAAAGCCATTGATGCGTTCCCCATGTTGAAGCAGACAGATCTTGTCGGAGCGCTGGTCTATTATGATGGTGCTCACAATGACTCGAGGATGAATGTCTCGCTGGCCATGACCGCTGCTTTGTACGGTGCCAACATCGTCAACCACGCCGAGGTCACGGGCCTGCTCAAGGGCGCCAATGGAAAGCTCTGTGGTGCCACCGTCAAGGACCGCATCCCCGAGAGAAATGGATCGCAAACTCAGGATTTCACCATCAAGGCCAAGTGTATCGTCAATGCCACCGGTCCCTTCTCGGACGCGGTTAGGAAGATGGACGATCAAAAGTGCATGGACATTGTCGCTCCCGCCTCGGGCGTCCATGTCATCCTGCCGGGTTACTACAGCCCAGCCAAGATGGGTTTGATCGATCCTTCGACCTCGGATGGCCGTGTGATTTTCTTCCTTCCCTGGCAGGGCAACACCATTGCCGGCACGACGGATGAGCCCGCATCGGTGACCCCCAACCCTCTTCCTGATGAGAAGTCCATCCAGTGGATCTTGAACGAGGTCAGCCACTATCTCTCCCCCGATATCACGGTCCGCCGCGGTGATGTGCTGGCCGCATGGTCTGGTCTCCGACCTCTGGTCAAGGACCCCAAGGCCGCGAACACTGAGTCGCTTGTACGAAACCACCTGATTGATGTTTCCGACTCCGGTCTCATCACCTGCGCCGGTGGCAAGTGGACCACTTACCGCCAGATGGCAGAGGAGTGTGTCGACGAGGCCATCAAGCTGTGCAACCTGCCCACCAAGCCTTTCGTCAATGCTCCCCGTGTGAGCGGCTCCGAGGCCATTGATGACGGCGCTATCCTCAACGGCCAATGCCAGACCCACAACGTCCGACTCATTGGTGCCCACGGCTTCAGCAAGACTCTGTTCATCAACATCATCCAGCACTTTGGCATCGAGACCGAGGTCGCCAAGCACCTGACTGAGAGCTATGGAGACCGTGCCTGGGCTGTCGCTGCCCTGTGCAAGGCCACTGACCAGCGCTTCCCTGCCAGAGGCGAGCGCATTTCGGAGCTGTATCCCTTTGTCGATGGAGAGGTGCGCTACGCCGTGCACAACGAGTACGCCCAGACTGCCGTCGATGTCTTGGCCCGGAGGACAAGACTGTCTTTCCTGAACGCGCAGGCTGCACTCGAGGCTCTGCCCAAGATCATCGACATCATGAGTGAGGAGCTGAAGTGGGACAGCAAGCGTCAGAACAGGGAGTGGACAGACAGTAAGTTCACCCAGTTTTCACGATGAATTTGAGACGCAAGACTTCAGTACTAACTTTTTTCGCTAGCTGTCGCCTTCCTGCAGTCTATGGGCCTGCCCGAGCCCATGTTGACGGCCACGAGGTCAGATGTCGAGAAGCGCAAGCTGGACTTTAGCAGCTCGCTCGAGTACAAGATGTACTCGAGGCATGACAAGCCCGTTGAGGCATAAAAGCATCTCGTAGCTTTGTACATTGTGTTCATAAAATTCAGCATTTGGGGTTATTAGAGGAAAGGACGGAGCGTCATGGTCGGCCACTTTCTGTTTTTTCTCGGCTTACGGTTCTTATAATAGATCGGCGTGCAGCGGCATACTAGTTCATCCTTGTATACAGCCTTTGCGGCCACAGCTAGAGGAGGATATATACCATTTATAATATGCTTACCTGTGCGTATCTCACTGCCGTGTCAGTCAACGATTAGTTGCCAGTTCTGCGTGATCGTGCTGGGCGAGCAGGCCATACAAATCCCGGAAAGGCAAGTTCTCACGGGGCACTGCTGGTATTTCAAGCTGGCTAATTACCATCTTGATCTAACACGATGTATTGTTTTTCTTCTAAATTTTTTTTTTTTCAAGTTTTCGTATATGCGATCCGGGTACGCGGTAGAGAGGTCGAATACCGGTGAAACTAGTCCTCGGCGCTCCAATTCCAGGATGACGCTGTGAAGACATCTCTTGCAAATTTCTCGGCGCCCATGGCATGCTCGAATCGTAGCCTCTGATCGCTCTGCATTCCTCTCGTGAATTGGAACGGCTTGTCCTGTTGAAGAGTCACGTCTTGCAGTTCTTCCTCGGACGGGAGCCAGGCTATCCTTTGCCGATCATTTCTCCACGGCAGCCGGCTCAGAGGTACCGAGCTGGTAGACAGTAGCGCCTTCAAGAAGTCCAAGATCGGCATCATACGGGTCCGGAGGCCGCAATTGGTGTGATGCTTGTCAATCTGGTAGGCGGTGCACTGGCGCAGAGTGGCGAGGATGGTGTCGATGTGCAACATCGACGTGTCGGCGATCAAGTTGAGCGAGTTTGGGGAGAAGTCGACCAGGAAGAAGAGGTTCTTGGTGCTGAGAAACTTGATGGTCTCGCCCAGCTGGTACGAGTCGCAGGCCGCGCTGGAATCGTAGCCCAGCTTGCACTGTCTCGCGCGGGAGATGTACAGGCTGACGAAATGCCTCGGCACCGAGGCGATTGTATTCAAAACGCATTCCCGCCGGTACTGAAGCTCCTCTGTGAGTGTAAAAGAAAAGAAAAGTTATATCGAGCCTGCGTCTTGTGCGTGAAGAGACCAAATGGAAGCAGTGGAAGCACTCACGTTCGATGCCGTCTGGCAGGTACCACCATATGGCCTCGTCTCCCCCGTCGTCCTGCTCGCGAAAGGAACTCCATTTCACGGAGCCGTTCATGATCAATTCCCGTGTGGCGGCCTGGAACCGCTGGGGCTGGTTCAACAGCCACGAGACGAGCACCTTTTGGCGCAGCGCATTCTCGAGACTGCGGCTCATCTTTGAATCTTCGGTCAGGGGCGTCTTGCGCTGGGTGACGGGCCACTTGATCTTGAGCCCGCCGGACGCGATGGCCTTGGATACGGCCGGGGCGCAGTCAAAGCGGTCAGCCAGCACGGCCAGAGTTGCGGCAAAGTCCAAAGTTGGTGCTGGGTTCGCGACCTCCTCGCCATGCAGGAGTCTGAGCATGTCACCTAGGGCCTCCTCTCGGTGCGCGAGCCGGGTTTCCTGGTCATCATCTACGATCCTTACCCAGGGGAGATCGCCCACGGGAGCCGACGCCGGATCAGTCTGCCTCAGTGAGAGGGCATGGAACGCCGCCTCGATGGTCTTGGCCTCCTTGAAGCGGGTGTCTCCGAGCATGCGATCGAAGTACTTGGAGTTCTGCCTCAGGACGGCCAACTTGACCCGGAACCCGACGCGGGCCCTCGCCCTGAGCACCGGCGCCGAAGAAGAGGGCTGCTGGCCCGTAGCAATCCTCGATGCTGCTTGCTGCTTTTTAGCAGATTTCAATGTGGCCTTGGAGTTCTCAAAGACGCAGTCCAGGACCACGTCGCCGGCATCAGTGATCTCCACCAGCCTGGGCAGAGCTGCGGTCGAGTTTGGCGGCTCGGAAGCGTCTCCGTTCGCACTTGTGCCTGCAGCGTCCTCCATCTGGCCGATCTTCGGTGTGAGGCAGCCCCTTCAGGATGTGACAGTGCGGAACAATCATGGGCTCTGATCTGAGCCTGGAAAAACGTAAGGTGATGTTTAGAAAGAAGTATTTCAGTGCCAGTTCTGTGTGAGAAAGATGGTCGGCGATGATGATGATGACGTGAAGGTTGATCTCAAGTGAGGTCCGGCGTGGAGAACCATCGATAACCAATCAGCTGGCGAACTCCACATCTACAGCCTGGAGCCCCATTTCTCCCATGAATAATGTACGGCAGTGTAAGAGTTGGGGGGGAGAAGAGATTCTTCTGCTGAAAAGCCCTGTAATTATAACCACCAAGTCAGGTTATCATCATCATTATCTGAAAGATGAGAATGCCTCATTTGCTCTTTGTCCTTTCATTCACTGGCATTCCGAACCGTGAGGAAAGAGATCATGTCTATAGTTTTGGATATTAGTGCGTCCCATCATTAGCACTAGGTAATAGGAAAGGCGTTGCGATGATGGATAGCCGGCCCGGGGTAAGAAATAAAATGGTGACTGTAAGCAATGTAGATTTCCACCCATCTTGTCCATTAAAACGATCGTGTTATTCGCGAGTTGTTGGCAATCTGGGGACATGCATATTTTTCCAATTGATTGGACTGAGCAAGTCCGTAACCTTTCCTGAAGCTGTCGGGTTCTGCATCCGGCGCTGATGCTGCGCAACACTGCACCGCCTCTCTGTGCACGACGGACATTGTTCCACCCATGCATCTGCTCGTTACCACAAGTCTTGTATCTATACATATCCAAACACTCAATCTCTGACTGGACTCTGAGAAGCACACCAGGTGTTATTAGCATTGGTCGGTGTAGTATTGCTCGCCGGGTCGGTTTGTAAATAAGCACAAGCTGAGCGCAGTATACAAAATCAAGATACCCTGCTCGCCGTATACCAGTTGTGTTGGCACAGACCGTCTCTCAAAAGGTAGACCCGGTGGCGAATATTCTGCCGTACCGCAATGTACATATGGTTGTCCTTTAATGTGCTGATGTTTGGCAATTATTCTTCTAATGACAGATGATTCGCACTGAAATCGTGCCCAGTGCTGACTGATTGATGGTCAGGGTGTGAACCAATGCTACTCGGCTAGGCGGCTGATGGTTGCAAGAACAGCACCGATGCAGTGCAATATGGATGCGGCAGCTATCATGGCAGCTTGGCTGGGCACACCAAGGTTCTAGCACCCCAAAGACTGCAGCTGGTGGCTACCTATCACATATTGCTGCTGGATTTATATCAGGTCGCAAGAATGACCTGTCACCAGTCATGAGTAGTAAAGTCAGTAGCTACGGTAGGTCCAACAACGCTGGCAGTGTACAATGCCAGTAAAGCAAGATATATACATGTCTGAGACCCGGACCTGTGTTATTCTGGCCCCTCCCCTCATCCACGGTGGGTGTAGACAGAGACGACAGGCAGACAGTATTGGAACGACGTGGATACTTTGTAGAACAAATTGCAAGTGACCTATCTGCCTGCAGTATCGACCCGGGACTATTTGATTGAAATGGCCAGTGGCATGGATGGGACGAAGACTTTCTCATGCTATCCACCTCCGCATACGGAGTAGTATCAAATATTACCTGTACTCCATACTCCGCATAGTATAATGCGTGGGGCGCACTCTTTCCCAGTGTGCTGTCACCGTTATTATAGGTATCAAGCGTGGATGAAAATAGTCGAGGCAAATACAATATCTGCACGACCCTTGGGAAGGAAATAAAAACAACAACGTGAGGAAACAAGAACACAAATATTGAATGTCATCATGCCCCCGGCTCGAGGGCTGCTAGTACATACCTACCTACATGCAGTAGGGGTGAAACCCTACCTCGTACATAAGGCAGGTATGTTTTAAGGTAAAGTATCTGGGTACGTGATGAATAAGGTACTGTACCTGGATTGTCAATATAATGATGCCCCATGTAGTTTGTGGCATGCAAGCGCGCGCGCCTTGTTCAGGATGCGTCTGGTAAGGCAGGTGATGATGGGCAGTCTGAATGATTGGAACAATGATGAACGTAGATGATACCTCAGGGGACGCAAGTACTACATGTAACAAATTGGTAGTGGTACGCAGCAGGCATTGTACGAATAAAGTCAGCACACTTCAGGTGGTCTCCCCCCGGGCAGCCATCATTGAGCCATCAGAACTGCAGAGTGATCAGTGATGCCCTGGCTGGCCTGGCGGGTGGAGAAAGCAAAAAAATATCGGTGGGGACTCTCTGGAGTGTCGATGCGCTACTGCACGAACTTGCCGGGAGCTCTCCACTTTATTTTTTTTGGTTGGATTGCCAAACTTTTGGATGCAAGTCGAACGGGAATTTCAATATCCCAAAGGACTTTGCTTTGCTTGTGGTAGAGGCCCATCGGTGTGAAAGCTGCAGACCTGCAATCCCAATTTGATCGCCTGCATATCCAGAAGGAAAAAAGCAGGGGAACAAGAAAGAAGGAAAGAAAAATCCAGGACAGCCGACGCCGCCAGCTGCCTACCTACCTACCGAAGGCGAGCGCTCTCGCTGGGTTTGCTCCAATCCTTCCCACTCGGCCAGAACGACGACGTATCTGCTGTCGCTCTCCTCCTCTACAGAGGGCACACTACTGCTGCTGCTGCTGTGGCCATCTTCGAGAGCTTGCCTTGTCATCGGACAAGACATTTACGCTACCAGACAATTGCGACATTCTATCTAATCGCCGACATCCTCATCCAACCCTCCAAGGGCACATTGCTGCGCCCGCTGTCTCGAACGGCTTGCCTCGAGTTCGAGAAACACAAAATATTGAGAAGGAGCGAGAAGAAGCAGAGGCGTTCAATTCCCGACCAAGCAACCACGCCGGTTTTCTTCACAGACACCAACTGATCGATCGAGACCCGAACGTCTATATTCCGCGGCCTATCCGGTGCAAACACTTTCCCAGACATTCAGAAGCCATGGATGTGAAGGCCATCACCGACTTTGTCCCGCGGTATCGCGAATATGCCGCCGCCAAAGAGCAAACAGAAGATTTTATTAAGGTAATTTCCGCCCACTGTTGGCCCTCGAGTCCATTCCGCTTACTGGTTCTGATCGCTCTTCCTTAGGACTTGATGATCTATGCCGAGCATGTTGAAAATAACGCCCACGCGCTCAGAAACCAGGTGCGACACACTCAATACGATTACGAAGACTCGTTGAACACTCAACGCGAGCTACAAGCTCGGATCAAAGACCTCGAGGATCAGTTGCGATTTCTATCACAAGACAACTCCAATTTGAAACACATAAATCCATACGTCCTGGTTCTCGTTGACGGCAACGATTTGATCGTAAGATGAGATAATCCACACACATGTCGCTGTAGCCTTTTGCTGACTATTTCCCAGTTCCAGGACTATCTCGTCAAGCAAGGCGCCGAAGGTGGAAACAAGGCCGCATTTGCCCTCCGACAAGCTGTCTACGCAAAAACACGAAATCCAGACGATACCGAAATCATTGCCAAGGTTGTGGCCAATGTCTCGGGCTTGGCCAAGCTCCTGCGACGAAGCGACCATGAAATCAAGAACTTCATGTCGGGCTTCACTCAAGCCAAGGCCTCTTTTGATTTTATCGACATCGCCGACGCCGACTCGGGTGCTTTTGCCAAGATTGCGGATACCGCCAGCTTTCATCTCAAGAACTACAACTGCAAACAGGTTGTGCTGGGTGCTTCGGATGCCGTTTATGCCCAGTTTCTCAAAACTGTCAAGGACGATATCGAGTCCAAGCGCATTACTGTGCTGGAGGGAACTCCTGTTGCCAAGGAGATAGCTGCAACTGGTGTATCCGTGGCCAGTTTCGAGACGATTTTCAGAACCGAAAAGTTGCCACCAATGGCCGACAAGACATCGACTACAAACTCATCGTCCATGGTTAGCACACCGGCTTCGGTTTCCGCCACCCCTTTTACGTATGCTACGATCACGCAAAAGGCGAGCCCTCCGCCGCAGTTGATTCTGCCCCTGGCACCAAAGACGGTTCAGAGTAAGAGCGCGGCAGTACGAGTGACGACACGGCCCGTCTCGCCGCCTTGGAATCCGGGCGCTCGAGGTCTGGATCCTCCCATCCCTTTGAATCAAAACGTACTCGACCTGGTCAAGAAGCGGACCGGAAGTGATAAGCTCTGCAACAACCATTATTTGCGTGGCCCCTGCTCCAAGGGTGACGCATGCTGCTTTGAGCACGATTATACGCCGAATCAGGATGAGATAAGAGCCATCCAGTTCCTCGCACGTCTCAATCCCTGCACAAACGGTCAAGATTGCGATGTGGATAATTGCATTTATGGCCATCACTGCCCGAGCGTCAAGGATGGCGTTTGCACACATCCGTTTTGCAAGTTTCATCCCCACGAGCATCCTCCGGGAACAAAGATCAAAGCCAACAAGAAGGACTAGAAGGCCCTTGTAGCAGACGACGAGCTTGAAAGAATAAATGGGAAGAGCCCTGCAGCTCTCGGCCCTCAAATGCTTTGCGATTATCTTGTCAGACGATAATTACATACACCAGGACCAGATACAAGTAGTTTCATCCTTCAGGCAGGAGGAAAATGATCATGAGTATCTGCAGCTCTTGAACCAGTAAAGCATCAAGCTACCTGATGCGACAGCTATAATAGTATTATACCATCCTCCCTGCGGGTTCCTTGCCAAGGCACCTCTGCTCTCGTGTAATTGTTACTTCTATTCATCGCTAGTCAAAAGTGCCTCGTTACGACGTGCCTGATTAAGACAAGCAGTAATATGGACGTTCTATTCTGGATATATGCTGCTGACAAGATTTCACTCGGCATCCTCTATTTGACCAAGAGTGTGCACATCGACAAAGCCTGTTTCATCTGAAATGCCCATGTGTAACTTTTCCCTTCTTAAATCTTACCTCACCGATGTTGCTCTCTTTGCCAACCCACAATCCATCACGACAACTATGCACGACCTTGTGTGCGCTTGTCGCACCCATCATACGCGAGCGAGGCTAGCCGTACGGCGCAGTCTTCAACCGTCGCAACAGACCGCGATTTCTCTTTTCCTTTCCATTGGTTATTGTCTTCTGTCATGAAAGACCCGAGTGCGTTCTACCTGTTGTTACAGAATGCTGACTGTGACTGCTCATTCTAAGCGTGCTTTGACGAGTTTCCTCGCCAGGATTCGGACACTGTCGACATGGCATGATCTCAGTGTGGTGGGAACTGGTTCAGGAGGTTCCAGATTGTGTCGTTTCCAAATTCTCCACCAAAGTTGTAGCCAACCTCACCTTGCTCGCCGCCCATTGGACGTGCCATACTGCCGACCATGTCAGCACCCGCCGGAGCGCCCGTCGCCCCTTGCCAGACTCCCATGCCGGCTCCGGAGATGAAACCATCATCTCGTATGCCAGTAAGGTCATTGTAGGCCACGTCGCCCATGGGGTACATGGGCGGAAGCGAGCTGAAGTCAAAGTCTGTCGGAAACGACCAGTCCGGCGTGGCGAAGATGTCTGCGCCAGGCGTGAGCCCAGTGCCATTGGTGCCGCCATCCGAAGTCTGAACTGCAGACGACTCGGCCGTGGATGCTACTGATGGGTGGTGCGACTGGGTGAGTGCAGGGGAAGACTCGGATATCGAGGGCTTTCTGTCCGGGCTACTGCTGGCTTCATCTTGCTGCTCTGTCTTGCACAGTTCTGGTGGGCAATGAAACGAGCGAGGGCATAGCTTGTTCAGGAACCCATGACCGATCGCCTTCTTGAGGCGGATATATATAGCATTCAGGACGCCCAGCGCGGCGGCCGCCAGGCGATTGCGATCCGCCATGGCCTCGAACCTCTCGACTCCCCACTGGAAATGCTGCAGCGCGTCGTTGAGGAGTTCGGGGTGCTCTTTCGGGAAGAGAATGTATATGCTGGCCATCATCACAATGGCATCGAATGTACCGAAAAAGAGGCTAAACGTTTTGTACTGCTCGGGGTCCAAGCCTTTGAAGTGAATGCTCTGTGCCTCGAGCATAGTCAAGCTTGCCTTGAGGGCCTCGTGCCGGCTGCTTGCTCGTGTGAAGATGTAGGGTCTGTGCAAGGCCATGAAATTGAAGGATATCAGCTGCGGTAACGTCGGCCGGGCCAGCGCCAACCACTTGCACTCTGGTAGATGGTCGAACCTGGTATCCGGGTTCTCGAGGCGGAATTCCGGCGGCGTTCGTTCTTGTAACTCGAGAAGCTCCTGGTGCAGCTTTTCGACCTTGGCAAAGTCTTTGGGGAACGGGCCCTCCTTTTCAAGGTCAAGAATGTCACGAAGAGGCCGCATACACTCCATAGCCCATAGTCCCCTAGTCAGAGGCGTCGGTGGGCCATTCTCGCCACGGGCAAAGATGGGGGTTTTCCGCCTGTCTGCGGGTACGGGTGCGTCAACAGGAGAGCTTCTCTTGAAGGTACGCATGTCCACGCTTGTTGGCCGACCCAAGACTGCGCCGGTATGAAGATCCCACATGACCAAGACCATCCAGATCTTGCGTCTGCTCTGCGCTTTCCACATGGCATCAAGCGCCTGTTCGGTGGTGTCGTTTGGTCCTGGTTGCGGATCGAATTGATCACGATGTAAGCCAATCTCCTGCGCATCTCTGATTGCGGTGCCAACTTGATGCCACTGTCTCCCTGTTCAGCATACATGGAAAAATTTGCAGACGAGGAGAAGAAAACAGCTGGCGAACCTACCGCTTCGGTGACCTGGCCGGTGTACTTGAGAAATGCAGCGCGCACCCACCCGGCCAGAACAGTTGGGACCGTCATCTGGCGCTTCCCCAGCAAGCTCAGAATCGCCACACCCGTTTCACTGTATTCCAGCGCCAGGTCCTCAAACGTCATGTTGCCGGCATACTTTAAACTAACAAACCTCACGTCGTTCTCGTCCGACACTGCCAGCAGTGAGGTGGCCAGCACCTGGAACAGAAGTGCGGGAAACGACCTGAGCGTCGGGTCTATGCCTTGGGGCCCGGCGTTGGAGAGGAGGTGGAAGGGGAGCTGATACCACATTTCCAGCTGCTCCATGAACTCGGCCTCGTGGATGGCATAGTACATCCAGTTGAACTCTTGGAGGTATATATCGACCAGTTGCTCGACGAACGTGCGCGCCGGCAGATGACGGACGAGGCTCTTGTACCTCTCCCTCGACCCAAAGTGTTCCCCTTCCGGCGCTGGCTCACCGACGCCGCCCACGCTACTCAGCGGCTCACCCGAGCCTGCGCCCTCGATCTTCTTCAAGAAGCCCAAGGTGCTTGCGCCATTGCCGCTGCTATTCGAGTAGCCGAAATCAGCCGCCTTGATGGGAATGTGGCTCTCATTATTGTTGTTGGCGGTACCATCCAGAGGGGGCGATGCGTCGTCTCCCGGCTGAGAACTTTTCCGTTCCTGGCCGTCCTTGGATATGGGGGCGCCGGTTTCGTAGCGACAGGACGATTGTTTCCCCCTCGAGACGCAGTTGGTGCAGGGCAGTTTCCTGTCGCATTTCTGCTTGCGCTTGTGGCAATCCAGACAGGAGATGACGACTCGGCGGCGTTTCCGCGGCGGGGGCTTGGTCGGCTGCGAGGAGGCGTCGTTCGGCGGGGTGATCTCCTCCATCCTGGCCTCGACGCCGGCGCGATCGCCGTCGGCTTGCGCAGGTCCCATTTCCGGGGAAGTGACGGAATCTTCGGCGTCTTCTCCCCTCTCTGCTCCAGACGGACGGTCGCGTGCTCAATCGGCCGAGGCAGAAATCCGGGGGGGCAGCGTCGGGTCGGGTCGCGAGGCACGCGTATCTTTTCGGCAGCGAGGTCAGCAGTAGACGGGGAGGAGAGACGACAGAGAAGTGAGGAGAGCTTTTGGAGAGCTCCTTGAACTGACAGGATGCGCAAAAGACCTTCCGGGGGTGTAGGAACCCCACCTTCGAGGCTCAAGGGTGGACACTTCTGCCGCCAAGGAGGCCCTGGTCCGCTGCTAATGCCGGAGATAGCGTGTTATTAAGCTTCGTACATGGCCCGATTGATACATTGATACTGCTGGTGGTGGTAGCATCTCTATTTATTTTATTTCAACCTCGTCTCCACGGTTGGTACTGTTTCAAAAAAGAAAAAGAAGAACAAGTCGTACCGCGCATGCATGGGCCAGAATTCTAGGCCAAGGAGAGAGAGAGGGGGGTCAAGAAAAAGACCCCGACGCCTTAGCCGGGAAACGTCGCGATGGAGGTGGAACAATTTCTTCTTTGGCGTGCTGGTTATTGGGGGGGGGGGGGACGCCAGTCACATGCCACACATTGACAAGTTTGTGTCGCATGGTTGTTCAACTTGATCACTTTGCAAACAAATAAACACTACTATGTTATATATCCGACATCTTTGATAGGATATCCCTCGCTGTGCTCCGGTAGTGGTACCATTTTCGTCTTAGATCTCTGGCCGTCCTGCCGGTCATCAAGCAACCGGAAGAGTTGCAAAGCATTAAACCTGGGCTCAGAGGCGAGCCAGGAAGATGCAACCCGAGGAGATCAGGCTCCGCCCCCGTCAACAACAAGCCCTTGCTGCTCGGTTCGGTCCCGTCTTTATTTGGCACCTATCCGGGCGAGGTATGCCTGCCATGCCCGTTGTCTGTAGCGAGTGGCCTCGACTTGCGGGTCTGCTGCCTTGATGATTCCTCTTCCTACAATGATGATATCGGTGCCGCAGATCTGGACCAGCTTGGACGGCGTATTGTATTGCTGGCCCAGCCCGTCACCAGCGACCACGCCGTTCTCCTCCTCGCCTTCCGGGGGCAACTGGCAGCCGGGAGTCATGTGGATGAAGTTGTCCGACGGCTCGGTGTTGAGGCTCTCTTGGGAGACGAATCCCATGACGAACTCTTTGTGTTCCCTCGCTGCCTCTACGCATGCGTGGGTGTATTCGGCGTTCATGAAGTTGCCCTTGCTCGACATCTGTGCCAGGATCAGAAGACCACGCTCGTAGGGCGGCTCCTCGATGCCCGCGTAGACCAGGTCGTCTCCCTCCTCGGTGGTGGTGGCAAACCGCGGCGAGTCCACAGGCTCAAACGATTGCGTGACCGTGGTGATGGACACGATGCTTCCTTTCCGCCCGTCGGCGTCTCTGTGGTGGGTAGCCTGCTGGCTGTTGCCGTTGTTGTTGCCGCCGCTGTTGTTCGTCTCGAGCGGCGCCAGTCTGTCCTCGTCCTCCGAGGTTCCGTTCTCGTCAAAGGCGTCGTTGACGGGAGTGCCCACGGTGACCGAGGTCTTCACCTCGTAGTTGACCCGCGATCTCCACTTGGCTGCAGCTTCTGCCAATGCGCTCACGGCAGCCTTGCCGGGCACCATGTTGACGTTGACGATATGCGCCCAGTCAATGATGCGGGCTGTTCCTGCCGTGTACTGCAGCTGAACTGTGCTTCCAATGTCGCCAAACTTGCGGTCCTCGAAGATCAAGAAGCCGTGCTTGCGCGCCAGGGCGGCCAGCTTGGCGCCGGTGCCGGTCTGCGGGTGGAAGTCCCAGCCGGTGACCAGGTCGTAGTGCGTCTTGAGGACGACGATGGAAGGTCCAACCTTGTCTGCCAGGTTGAGCAGCTCTCGCGCGGAGGCCACATCGGCGCTCAGACAGAGGTTGGACTGCTTCAGTTCCATGAGACGGAGCAGGTAGTTGGACAGAGGATGCGTCGCCTTGCTCGCTCGGTCCGCGAAGCTGGCCTTCAGCGTGTGGTTATGGGGTTTGTCGGCGGGCATTGTGACGGTATAGCTCGCTTGTTCGTTCTTCTTTCCCGCTTCTTCTTCGCTCTTCTTTTATGATCTCTCGGAAACACGAGATCTGTCTGTTCCGTATCAGAACGTTGGAAGCAGGACGGTTTGCGACAAGGTTTGCGACTGAGTGGACGGAGTGGTCTGATCGGCGGGTGAACAAGTCGAGATATATGTAATAATAATTTTTTTTCCGCAGCACTAAACACGACTTGGCGAGAAGTGGCTCTTGGTCGTGTCGTTAATTGCTGGGCTCGGCAGAATTATGCGATGGATATGAGGTTTGGGCCACGAGAGAATCTTAAGGAATGTCGTCTGATCTACATATAGCGACCAGGACTGGGGTTGTGCGCAAAAGGTCGGAAGTGTAGAGACTGGCGGCGGGCGGGCGCTGGGTGGTGGTGGTGGTGGTGGTAATTGGTGTTGGTGTTGGTGGGAGGGAGGAGGGATAATAGCAGCAGCGGCCGTAGTAGTAATAATAATAATAATAGTCGCTATGCCGGACAGTAGTGTGTGTGGTAGTGGTAGGCCAGGCCAGGTATTTCACAAAAGGCGGTGCGCATGCAGACAGACAGTCAAGTCAGTCGATTTCCCTGGGCTTGGCGGAGGTTCGGCCAGACTCCTGGGCTACTACCTAACCTAGGTCGAGCTGGAGGAATGAATGGGGCTTTTGCGCTCTCGTTCCCTGGGGGGTCTCTTTCGCCTCTCAAGCCTCTCTCCTGGGCTTGCGCCGGTGGAGAAGAATGATGTCAATTTACCGGCGCCGGGATACCGCTGCTTGGTCGCGAGTGGGATGACAGCGAAACGGTGGTACACTGCTTTGTCGTGCAATTTCAAGGGAAGACAGAGAGACAGAGAGGAAAATATACCAGGTACGATAGGTAATGCAGGTAGGTAATCAGTCCAGGGTCGGGTCACAGCTTGGAAACGAGGGGAGGATCGGGGCGTTGACACTAATAAGAAGAATAGAAAGACGTTTCTTTTCGCCCAGCCAGCGGTTGGTTTGCCGGTTAAGTTAGCCTTTCGCTTCTTTCCTTTCCCCTTTTACCGTAGCCGGAAGCTATGAAACGCTCCCTATACTTTCGGCAACCTAGAGGAGGAGGAAGCAGGAAAAGAAAGACAATGGGAAATATGTCTCTTCTAGCCTTGGAAGATGCGAGCTAAGAGGCGCGGTCCCTGGATGGGGTGTGTGTCCTCACGAATAGGAGAGAACTCGAGAGTACGGAGGCTCACAGGAGGGGTCCAAGAAGAGACGGAAGGAATAAAAGAGAGTTTGCTGGCTTCTCGGGGTACAGTCGAAACTGGATGACCAACAGGTGGCCGTCGCACATGTAATAAATTGTATACTACAGACCTACATTGCCTTGCCTTGTTGTCTACACATACAGCGCATGTTGCCAAGACGGATCTCTACTTTTAGTCACCTGTCGTCTGTTTGTCTGTACGATGGGCCTCTGTTGATCTGCATAGCTGCTGCTACTCTCCTCCACGACGAACCAGGCGACAGCCATGTAAGGCGCATACTACTACTCGTCGCACGGGCAGGACGAGCCTTTCGAGAGCAGTCAGGTTCGTGCGTCGACTTACAGTATCTTTGTTGGCCCGTTAGACAGCGAGTCAGGGTTGCATCTTTTGATCGCCTCCCCAGCACTCGACTTGTGGTTGGGTGGAAGATGGACAAGGACGGGGGAGTCTCATGAAGACTCTGGGGTAGTGTAGTACTATGCATTGTCGACATACTATATCTCACGATACGTATAGATATCCCTTTGCCACTTTGCACTACGTACTCGTATACACATCTACGAAAGCTGATTGTGTGCCAAACCTTCTACACCAACATGCCCGGCTCGCGTGGAATGTATTGTATCCCGGTTGCCCTACAAGATCATGACTAAAGCACCAACGAAGCAAATCAAAAATGCCTGTTCCCCAGAAGCAAGAATCGGCCGTGGGAACAAAACTCTATACTGCCTACCAGAAACCCAAGGAGATGGGTGCGTGCCATGGCAAGCAAGGCAAGGTGCTGGTTAACACTAATCTAGACCAGAGACTAAAAGCTTGCGCTGGGCCATGGCGATCACTTCTGACATCTCGGGCTGCTGATCTACACGTATCGCACGGAGCTACGTACCGGTGGGCTGGCTGTAGGCAAGGCAGCCTGCTTTGGGAAGAGGCTGCGTCAAGACTCAACTTTGCTCGACGGTGGCAGCACTGCATTTCTTCTTCTACATGGCTACCTCATTAGCAGCTATACACGGTCTTCAATGCAATCATCTGCAACACACGGTACTTTGGGCTTGTGATTCATGCAGCTCAGAGGAGTACGGGGAATGACTAGAAAGCGGGCCAGTGCTTGATCCATTCGCGTGAGGCAGAGTCATCAAATCTGCTCACTTTCTCTGTCTAATGAAGCCACTTGAATGGTTCGTTCTCCCTATTCTGCGCCACGTCCACTCCATACACAGTAGGCAGGCCTGCTGATGAGGACGGCCACTTCAAGAGTGTCATTTCCCGTCCGTTCCCCAGCCTTGGGTTTGTGTAGTACAGAGCACTAGGTAGTAGATGATTTCTCATCTCTTCCTACTCACCATCCATTATCTCCATCTACCAAGTATGCAGACTCAGCTAGGCCAGGCAAGTCCGTAGAACACGCCATCCACTACACGTGCTACTGCCATTAAAATAGATACTACTCCGTACCTACCTACTAGCGATTTGTTACGGGCCTGTAGGTAATAAGTTGGCGTGATGCCAGGGCAAAAACGGACCAGTACCCAGCAATATACTTGGTTCATTTTTCTTCTAGTCGTCCCATCCTATCCCGAAAACGGTGTAAAGCAGGACGACCCCCTCGGCATTGCCCCTAGGGCTCAGAACCGCCCAGCCAATCAGACATAGCCCCGAGGTATCACTACCAGGCCCGTTGTCGGTTATAGGGTCTAGAACTCAGATCTCCCGACGGCTACGCCGACCAGCCCAACCATCACCGTATACCCGATTCGATTGTGCCCCCAACCCAGACAACCCAAACACCTTTCCCTAATCTTTTGACTGCATGCACCGAGGTCATGTTCGGCAGCCTTTTTTGGCCACAATGTCAGCTATCGAACGTGTTGGAGTGAGAATCGTGGACGTCATCCAAAGCCTGACACATAATCACAGAAAGAGATAAGGAGGCAGGAGGAAACGTAAGAAGGAAGATGGATGCAGCCAAACTGGTACCATACAAGACGCATTACATTGCACTGGCAATGCGTGCAGCATTCAGTATGTGCGAGAAGATCACGTGAGACACCGATCATCCTATATATGCGAGCTGACAGGCGAGACATGGTAGCAATAAGGATTCATGAGATGCTGATCTGTCACAAGCGAAGTTACTGTTCCAATCGTCGTGGGCAGCACCACGTTGGGGCATTCCTTGGGGCATGGGTCCCATCGCCAAGTATGAAGAGAAATTGCCTACCAAAGAAACCACGACAGCGTCCACCGGGTATCTGGCTGGCATTGCGCGGAACCAGCGTTGAAGCTCCTTAGTACTCACAACGTATTCTATATACTGTAGAAAATGACAAACGGCATGACCTAATCTGTCTCATGTATGTCTTGCGCATCGGCTATATCTGGTTGATTGAGTTCAGACTGCCATAGATGTAGGACGGAGGTGAGACATGTCTGCTGGGTCTTATTACGCGAGCTTGCCGGCTTGGAGGATGTGATGCAGTGTACAACCGTGACGATTCGTCAGTGTCAAAACAAACTCGATATGCGACAGTGTAGGGCGTTGAAAAGAAAGATCAAGGAGGAGAGTATTTTGTTGTTTCAAATTGCTTCTCTCTTCTTTTCTCAGATATCATAATACTACTCTAGGTGCCTATCAGATGTATTATTGCATTCCGGTCACATAGGCTTCCAGTGAAAACGCCATGGCAGGCGAACAAAGAAGCAACTCATCACAAGTGAGAGTTTGGACATTGGCCCAAAGGGTGTATACATGAATATGTACCTAGAAACTACTGTAGGTCCATGTTGTGTGGTTGATAGACTTCCTTCATGCTCAAGGGTCCCTTTCTGGGGCGGGGTTGTGGAGGAGTTGCATCTGATACCTGGCAGCGTTCTATTGGGGCGCTGCTGATCGACGTTTTGCAGTGGCCTGTCACTGCGGGTTTGCGGCGCTCACTGCCTTGCAGTCAAGCACAGGCTCGAGGCTTGCGAGGGTCACTGATCTATATGGCCAAAAGTCGCCATAGATGGTTGCAGTGAGTGCAAAACCGCTTGACTTGTGAGGCGTGGGATACAACGCAGTCTTTTCTTGGTCCCCAGGTACACTTGAGTAGAAGATGCGCACTTTCATGCAACCGGTCTTTTACTGTACATGTAAAACTTCGCTTCTGCAGGTTTCAAAGTAACTTCAGCCTCGGAACCAAAGCTTCGGTACCTTCTAGCGCCGACCGTTCCTGGTGCCGGATCCGCGATCCTTGTGTGTCTGTTTTCTTCTTTTCTTCTCCTGCCTTTCTACCGTTTTTTCATTCCAGTGTAAGTTAGGTCGAGAGATTAGGTGGGGGAAGTCATTCAAGATGCGGAAGAAGACTGCCCATATTTGTAAAAGTTGTGCCATTCATAATTAAATCACGACACTGATGCTCGCCAGCCAGCTATATACTACTTCATACTTGTACGTGTACGGTTGAATCTTGAACAACCAGGTACGGCAAGCTGATCTAGGTCCTTAAGTCCCTCATGCGACTCGGCTCTTCTAAAGAATCTGAGTGGCATGGTTTCACTTCTGTTGACTCTTGTTATATTATTTTATATGTACACAAGCACGGTGGTCCCCTTTTTCCCACTAACAAGATTTTCATTGATGAATAGCCACTCCGCCTTCTGCTAAGATGCAGGGCAAGCAGGGTTCTCCTGAAATGGCAAAAGCAGTGGGCAGCTTTGCGTGTGTAGCGTGCCCCATCTCCATCTAAATTATGTGCACCTCTTTGAGTATACAGAGCACGCTACCAATCACTAGGGATCACTAGATATATTTTCCGTGGCCGCTGTATACGTAGGCACCGAAACTCGAGCCGCAAACCCGACGCGTATCTAGCATCTACCTAGCTCGCGTCTGCTGGCAATTTCTTAGTACCTACTTCTTTCTTCTCTCTCTAGTGGAGTCTCTTCGGACAACTGTCGATTGATTGCCCACCGTTTGCTTACATACGCACAAGCAAAATTACGTACGCTCGTACTTGACAGAGCGGACTGTTGCCATGAACCCGAGTGCGCGCACGTTAATCGTCGCCTTGCCGGCGGGCGGTAGGCGAGCAGGCAGGCACAAATCTGACCCACGCCGCTGGATACGCAAGCGGCATGTAAACGACATGAACATGAAGCATACATACGTTGATTGCCATGTACCCGGTCCTGTCCAGACTACTTTGTCCCGCGCCGTGGGTTGGGCAGGAATGGATGTACCTGCCTGTAAGCTACAGTACATGTGAGCCGCTGGAGGCAAGAGGAAACGAACTGGCAGTTGGATGCTATGTAGGTACTAGTGTACATACGTGTGTGCTGGGACCCTGGTAATCTGCCATGCCGACGATCCCGAGCTGTGCTTATCTTTTTGTTGGCCACAACCAGACGTCCCTCCATGTCCCCTCCACTGCTGCTATCGAACACATCTCTAAAAGCCATATCTTCTCGAGAGTTTGTCGTGTTGTGTGTTCTTGAATTGACCGAGCGCAAGTCCAGTCAGTGTTCAGACTTGCCGTCCCCTAGCTCCCGCGCCGGCGCCAGGATTATTCTTTTTTTCGACTTGGAACTTGATCCCGACTTGGAAAACTCGGGAGCTGAGCTGCAGCATCAATTTGATTGAACCTGTGCTAAAGCTTTCTACGTCACGTCACCCGTGTCTCACCAGAATAAACAAATCGCCGCCTTTTTTTTGTTTTCTTCAACCTCGCCAAAGGCCGACGTCGTCTTTCCGCGCCTTACCTACATCTTCCGGCACCCAAGATAACCGGGTTCGAAAACCATACCTGCCGTCATGTCTGCACGACAAACCCGGCGACAGGCGGCCATGGCTGCGGCCGCCGAAGAGACGCCTACCAAGTCACGAGCGACGACCTCGGAAGCTTCGCAGCATGAAGACACCAATGGCAATGGCTCTGTATTTCAGTCCGACCCTCTCACGGCATCCACTGCTGCTGCCTCCAAGGAGAACATCTTCCTCTTCTGGCCCAACATCATCGGTATGATAGCTCCCCAAAGGAAGATATTCACATGAATTCCCCAAGCAAACACCACCACCACCAAGCTACCATGCCACATACATCATCTGGTTTAATCTCTGCTGACGAGGCGCGCGTCTCTATTGCAGGCTACTGGCGAATCGTGCTCGGCGTCGCTTCGCTATACTACATGCCATTACACCCGCGTACCTGCTCTGTGCTCTACAGCGTGTCCTGCTTGCTCGATGCCCTCGATGGCTACGCCGCCCGCTACTTCGAACAGTCGACCAGATTTGGTGCTGTGCTGGACATGGTGACCGATCGCTGCACCACGTCTTGCCTGCTGGTGTTCTTGTCTTCCGCCTTTCCACGCTGGGCCATCATCTTCCAGGGATTGATCTCCCTCGACCTGGCCAGCCACTACATTCACATGTACGCGACTCTGGCCATGGGCGGCTCGGAAATGAGCCACAAGTCCGTGGACAAGTCCAGGAGCTGGCTGTTGAACCTATACTACACCAACAAGGTATGCTCCGCCCCGACTCGTCGTGCTCGGTCAGACCAGCCAAGCTAATCAAGAACCTAGACTGTTCTCTTCATTGCATGCGCCGCCAACGAGCTCTTCTTCATTGGCCTCTACCTCCTCTCCTTCTCCTCGCCGCTTCTGTCGCCACAGCTTCTGGAGACTGTTGGCTCGGCCAAGGCTGCGGCGATCCAGAGCGGTGCTCAGGTTAACAGCTCGATCGTCAGCCAGCTCTTTACAAACCCGTACAGTGCAGGTGCTCTGGAGATGGCCCGCGCCAACAAGATGGACTCGTTCTGGCCCTGGGTTCTGACGGGCGTCAGCTTTCCCATCATGGCGTTCAAGCAGTTCACCAACGTGATCCAGCTGATCAAGGCCAGCAAGTGGCTTGCCGAGGGAGATGTCGCTGCCAGGAAAGCTGCGGGTCTGCCCAGGCCAACCAAGGCCAAGGCCAAGACGGGCTAGAGAGCATACTTTCACACGAGACTCGTTGCTCCTTTCCTTCGATCGCGCATCTGCGTCTCGGGGATCATCGAAAGGGATCTAGCCTCATGGCAGATGATGCAAAGTCGGCCATTGGCTCGGGGGCAGCTTTTCGCCCCCATGGTGTAACTGTTGAGCAACTCTCTAAGAAGGCTGGCTGCATCTGCAGCATGGCGCTAACAAAAAAAGAGAGATCTCACACCACTGATTGCATCTTCGCCTGTACGATTAGGAGGATATCGGCTATGGGAGAGGAATAGAGCTCATTGTGCTCTTGGCCCCCAACACGGCCACTTTATGTACTGCATTGGACCGGCGCGAATGATAGATGGGGTTTATTGGCATTTGGTTTCTTCTCATGTTTGTCGTCCTTGGAGGAAGCAAATGATCAGGCTAATGATTTTATATGGAAAAGGGTCAGCACAATCGTTTTCGCCGCAGGTGGAGGGCCCTTCCTAATACTATGATCGTTCTTGTCGATAGCGGAACACCAGACTTGCGATCATCGTTCGTCACAAAAGATCACAACAAGGCGAATTTTGTTAAAACATCTCTTTGCGAAAGGTCAACCATCATTCTTGTGCTACATTGATTTACTCGGGCTTACTCCGTACTCATCCGTGTTTCGAAAACCAGTATCGAGTGTTCAAACACCAACCCGGTCCTGGGTATATTCAATTCCACGCGATCTGAAGCACGCACAGGATCGTTGACTGTGGCCTCGAAGAACGGTCGGAGTCAAGTTGGTACCATCCTTGCCAGCAAGTATGAACAACACAGACTACGCGGTCTGTCGGCACGGAGTTGAGTCTCCCGCGTCTATACACCCTATCATATAATCAGCAGCAAGTCATTGACACCAAAAGCTGCACGGCTGCAAATGGCCACAGAGTCCTGGCTGGTGTCATAGATGACCTGGATGTCGTGATGTCGGGGTCTACCGGATTCGGGCGATGACATACCGAACACATGGATCCGAACGGTAACATTGGTCGGAGGCGCATCCGAAGCGCAAACACGACATAGGCTACACCATTTACGGAACAATATCTTCTTACTGTGCTGCTTTCGACTGCAACTCACGAATGCGAACCTGCGTCCCATCGGATGTCGTAGTATCTATCTAGTGGGACGATATACATTGTGCCAGGATTGTTGCAATGGCATCATTTTAACCCAGTAGCACGAACTCAACTGCAGGGGCATCGTCTGCCGTCTCGTCGGAGTTGAACGTCACGCCCTTGGCAGTGATCATGGTCGAGAAACGGATAAAAGGTGAGCATGCTTGGCTTTGGTTGCCAAAAAAAAAAAAAAAAATGTATCTACAGAGAAGAGCACCTTGACTAAGAAGCCGGGACTCTTGGCTTGCTCGGTATACTGCCAGCCTTCGCCTGCTGTTGTTTTGGGACTGGGCTGAGTTCAGACCGAGGCCGTGGCCGCAATGGGGGACATTTCTGCTGGGAATGCGATTCGAAGCAACAGCTCTGTCCACGATATCGAGCGGCACGACTCCGATCAGAAAGACACAATACAGGACGATGCAAAGGAAGTAGGGGGCGATCTTGTGCATCCAGGCAGCACGGGCAGTCCGCTTGGCCTCTGGGCAGCCCTCACTTCACGACGGAAGCCGGTCGATCTTGATGCCACGGCGACTGTTCGCAGCGTCTTTGACGATCCAACCCTCGCTGGGTACTATGTGCCGCATGCCGACTATGAAAATCTTCACCGATTTGGCCCGTCGGAGCGATGGACGTACCGGGAGGAGCAGAGCGTGCGGCGAAAGATCGACTGCAAAATATTCCTCTGGGTCCTCGTCATGTTCTTCGCTCTCAACATTGATCGGGGTAATCTGAGCAATGCCGTCGCGGACAACCTGCTCGATGACATTGGAATCAACACAAACGACTACAACAATGCCCAGAACATGTATAGGGCTGGGTTTCTCATCTCCGAGATCCCTTCTCAGATGATCGGAAAATGGCTGGGCCCTGATCGATGGATCCCGACCCAGATCATCATATGGAGCCTCGCCTCTGGAGGCCAATTCTTCATGCACGACCGAGCGGGTTTCTTTGCGTGCCGCTTCATGATCGGCCTGGCCATGGGAGGATTCATCCCGGACGCCATTTTGTATCTGTCCTACTTCTATACAAAGGCGGAGATGCCACTCCGTCTCGCGCTTTTCTGGTTCGTAGATTCCATGTCAGGCGTAGTGGCATCGTTCATCGCATATGGAGTGCTCCATCTCCGCGGCGTCGACGGCAAAGAAGGCTGGAGGTGGCTGTTTCTCATCGAGGCCCTTGTCAGCATCGTCATCGGCTTCCTCAGCTTCCTGTTCCTCGTACCAGGGCCAACGCAAACGAAAACGTGGTGGAACCCGCCCGGCTACTTTACGGAGCGCGAGGAGAGAATCATGGTCAACCGGATCCTGCGTGACGACCCGTCGAAAGGCGGAATGCACAATCGCGAGCCTCTCACCTTGGCCATGCTGTGGCAGAGCCTCAAGGACTACGACCTCTGGCCCGTCTACGTGATCGGCATCCTCTTCGAGATCCCCACGGCGCCGCCCAAGGCATATCTTACGCTGTCGCTCAAGGCACTTGGCTTTAGCACCTTTAACACGACATTGCTGAGCATACCCGTCACCGTCTTCGCCGCCCTGAACATGCTTGGCGTCACCTGGCTGACGGAGAAGACGAACCGCATCGCCGTCGTCGGCCTGTTGGCGCAAGTCTGGGTCCTTCCCCTGCTCGTGATCGAGTACACGTCGGCGGGTAGTCTGTCGGCGTGGGGGCAATACGCCCTCATCTTCATCATCCTCGGCCAGCCGTCCGTTCACGCCGCCCAGGCCAGCTGGTGCTCGCGGCTCAGCAATTCGGTGCGGACCCGGGCCGTGGGCACAGCCGCCTACAACATCGCGGTCCAGCTGTCGGGCATCGCGTCCTCCAACATTTACCGCGAGGACGACAAGCCCGTCTACCGCCGCGGGAACGGGCAGCTGATTGCCATCACCGTGGCCACCGTTGTGGCTTACGGCCTCGCTGAGGCCTACTACGTGATGCGGAACCGATACAAGAAGAAGGCCTGGGACAGCATGACGTCGCAAGACAAGGCCGCATACCTCGAGAACAATGGTCACCTGGGAAACAAAAGACTGGATTTCCTTTTTGATCACTAAGGAGAATTGGAACCGCAGATTCTAGTCAGTATTATTGATTGGAATACGATAAATTATATCAGGCATGTTTAGAGTCTAAATTTTGATTGATCTACTCGTCTCTATTCCGATCCTTCTTGAGTCCCCACCCAGCGTCATGTATACAATGGACGCTCTTGTCTAGAGAAAATCAACAGAGAGTCATGACTCAGTACGGGTTGACAATGTCGAGTCCGACACCGGCACCACCCGTGCAAGTCGTCCCGGGCGCGAGGGACTGGGGGGCTGTCCAGCTTCCACCGGTACAGGTAGAGAACTGGGTGCCGTCCACGCAGAGGAGATAGCCTTCCGTACAGGTAGAAGCATCCGCGGTCCCCGCAGGAGCTGCCGAAGTGCTAGTGCTCGACGTCAGAGTCGAAGAGATCAGAGCAGAAGAGGTCATCACGGACGTGGTCGCTTCTGCTGCTGTGGATGTAATAGGGATGACCTCGAGGGTCGTCGCGGGGACCGTCGAAGTAGACGTCTGCTCCGGAGATGTGGCTACAGGGGAGGAGGATGTCGCTGGCGCAGACGACAGCACAGCAGAAGAGGCCAATGGTGTGGATGAAGCAGCTGCCGTGGTAGAAGCCGAGACGGCTGGGGCACCCGCCGAGGCGGTCGGGTTGCCATCGCATGTCTGCTGAACCAACTGCTCATTGGGGTCAGGTCGGTCGACGTACTTACCAGGGTTCGGGTAGGCAATGGCGATTTGTTGGACCAGCGCCTCATTGTGTGTACAGTCGCCGGTGAGCGGACTCAGGTCGGCCATCCAGATAGCGGGAAAGTCATCAGGGAAAACCTCGCGCTTGGTGAGCATCGACTCTCGCCTCTCAGACAGCGGCATCCGCTTCGCCTTGGTTGTGGAGGCCGTCACGGTGATGGGCGCGCAGTTCATGTAGTACTCGGGCGACCCACCGATTCTGGGCACCCAGGTCCAGCCAAGGACGTAGTTGCCGGGCGAGACACCGGCGGGGATCTTGAAGAAGTACTGGTCGGTGTTGGGACCTTCCAGGTTGCCCGACTGGTTCCGCGCCGGACAGCCACCCTCGATGGAGTGGATCACAGAGAAGTGGCTTTCCTTGTTCGGCTGAAAGTCGTCATCGATATCGGACGTCAGCGAGATCTGACAAGAGCCGCCTCCGTGGACTGCGGTCCCGCTAAAGGTGAGGAGCTGGTCCTCGCCGATGGCCATCTCCGTGGGAGCGCCGTCCATCTCCAGCCGGGCGCCCTCGGGCACCTTGCATGGGAAGGTGGCCGCCGTGTTCGGGTTGGAAGGCCCGTCCTCGGCCTTGAGGAATGGTCGCGGGTTCTCCAGTACGATGTGGCTCATGCAGCCGGGCAGGAGCGTCATGGCAGCGGAGGCCAGAGTGATCAAGGATGGAGAGTACATCTTGTCTTTTTATTTGGTTGATGGAAGATGTTGAAGAGTTGATCGAAGGTTGTGTTTGGAATGTTTTTGGTTTGTTGGTCTTGAGAGTGATTGGGAGTGAGAGTTGAGTTGGTTTGAGGAAAATATCAGTCTTCTCGAGGATGAAAGTGATGCTATATATGCACATCCGAGGCTCGCCAGTTCTGTGCACGGTAACATTGTCGCAATGTGGTTGTGAAGCCGTGATGTCTGAAGAGTTGAGAACGCAGGGCTTGTGTCAATGTGCACATCACTGGGTGTATATGAACAATCCTTTGACTCGATTCGACAACAAAGAAATGTTCCTGAGGCAACATTGAAGTACGTTCTGCGTACAAGTCTTTGTACTCGAACAATGCTTTGTGCGTTCTCGGGATTTCACAGATGCGCTACAAGTTTCTACTATGAGTCGTGATTGGATCGAAGCGAATGATGTGATGGAAACGATCATGGATAGATTTGCCATAGTAGCCTAGGAAATTAGGCTTCCAGCTCATACGGATAGGATATCGTGAATTGGAATGTTTTAATATTGTCTGATTTGATGGACTCACAACCTCTACATGTACACAACTCAAGCAAAAGCAGAATGCCTAATATTTGACTGTAATGGTACATATAGAAGCAGGAGACTATCTAGCTCACAACAACCAAAGTCATCCATGTGATCCCCAACGCCCTGCTCGGATATAATGCTCGACAAAGAAATCTTCCAGCCCGGGAGATATAGCACAAACGAGAGAAAAGCAAAAAGTCCTTTTGGCTTTAGAATTTGTGCCCGCTATTTTGCCTTCTCGGAGGAACATGTGCCATCTCAAAGGCGTACGGCGAGCTGTTGATTTCATTGTCCTGGCTGACCGACCTTCTCTCGTAGTCCACAGTAATGGTTTCAAACTTGACAATCTGCCTCGGGTGCTGCCTCGGGAGGGCCAGGCTTGCGATGCTGTCGGCATCGCTGAAGCCGCTTTTCAGGCCCCGGCGCGAGCTTGTGATGACGGAAGTATGTGTGGCGTTTTGAAAGTCGCCGTTGCCGCCAGACTGCGAATAGGACTTGTGGGTGACTATATTGCGAATGAGGATGCGGAGCACGGGTATCGATGCCGCAATGATGGTGACTGAAAGCTCAGCAGCTGTCCACATGGCCAGAATACCGGCCTCAAAGGTAAAATCCTCCTCGTAGAGAAGCCTCACGTTGATGCAGCGCACGATGGATGTCACGCCGGCGCTGCGATGGGTCAGTCAGAAAAAGATAGAGACCATATTCTGAGGATACGACGACTTACACAACAGCGAGACTCATGCAGATCGCGACGCCGAGCTTTTCCTTGAGCGCCATGTTCAACTTCATAATGACTGTCCAGGGGATAATGGCAAGAAGAATATCCAGTCCTGCCGAGTAGCCAGCAGCGAACATGCTGTATCGGATCGTGATCTTGCGGTCCCAGCACGTCCCGTCGACCAGCGGAGACCATCCTTTTGCTGCCGGTGTGCACCACACATAGGGCAGTATCGCGTTGAAGAAGAGAAAGACGTTGAGGGTGACGACGATGCACCAAAGGCCAATCTTGACCCATCTATCGGTGATACGAAGCAGGGTGATGGCAAATGAAGTCTTGGACCACGCCGCCCCCAGCGAGCCGAATGTGATTGATATCGCAGTGAAGAACTGCAAAGTGGTCGGATCGTTGAGGCCGCTGCCGTCGTGAGTACCGAGTCCTTTGGATACGGCAATCGTCGTTACAATGACATAGCCAAGAAGCATGAACTGAATATGCGCGTGTCAGGCTAGGCCGCCATGTATCATGAGGATACTCGAATACTTACCCAAGAAGCCAGTAGTAAATGGTCATCCCACCACATTCCTCGATGCGCCGAGAATTTTGCGTAGAGCCTCGAGCCCAGAAAGAGCGTGGCGAGCGCAACGAGCATCCAGCATACACCGACGATCTCTGGCCCGATTGTGCTCAAGTCGCCCTTGTGCGTATCGTGTCCATGGCCATCATCGGGCGGCGGCCCAATCATGCTCCAGTCGATGCCATCTCCGTCTGTAGCATTGCCCGACATTGTTGTTACTTCTCGCTTTGTCGCCGGCCCTTGATTATTCTCTGACTTGCTTTGGAGATATACTGTCTGCTTCGGAAAGAACTGGATCGAGCGAGACAAAAAAAAGAAGAAGAGACTCTGCGAGACTAATTGAGTCTCACCAACTCGGCAATGAGCCGGATGGAAGCGAGATTAATGACCTCGTGGCAGCCACAGATTCTCGAGATCTACAGTGACAGGCAGTCGAGGCCACAAAAGCAGGCAGAGTCTCAGATGATGGATGACTTTATGTGGCAGGTCGTCTTCACATCACGTCGACCTTTCCAGCATTGTCTCTTCTCGGCTAGGGAGAAGCGGAAAAGGTGGGTAGGTGGGACAGTTCCTGGGCAGCGCTTTGGGCGCAATGCCTGTGGTCTGCTCTGGTTCTCGAACTCGCAAGCGAGAAGAGAGGTGTGAGCGACATGTGCTTGCCCTGCACAAACCTGTATGCATGGTTCATAGATCTGGAGATCGGATAAGGTGAATCCCAACCCTCTTGTTCAAGATGGGACTCTCCCCACGGGCAAAAGCCGGAGACCGCAGAGGTAAGAAGCGGGCAGGGGTCGCTTATATATACTCATGCACGGACGCGACGACGACTCGAAATGGGAAGGTTGTTGCCAATCGTGGCATCATGATTGGGCCTCGAGTGACGCAGCACGTGGAAGTCAATGTATCGAACAGAGGAGCAACCGAGAAGTCCCACCAATCGAGTATAGAAGCATCGTGGTTGGTTGCATGATGACCGAGCACAAGTTATGCTTAATGATGTTTCTTTCTTGTTTGTACGACCACACAAAAATCCCCGCACATTCGTTCCTTTATTCGTCCCATTCCATGGTGTGTATAAATCTGTGCGGCTGCGAAATAAAAAACTAGAGCTTGACAATGTACGCGTATGCTCCTAATATCCGTCGTGTCGGTTAGGTTGCAACGCACTGGGAATACCTCCTTGGCGCCGGAGTCAAATACCGAACTTGAGTGCTACTGTACGCTGCAGCTAGGGATGAAATGGCAACGTGTAACACCTATTTGTAAGTAAGCATCTATTTAGCCAATTCGCCTGACCAATGCCACTCTAGGATTCTGCATGCTGTACTACTCAGTACTACGATGAAGTCGAACCTTTTCCAGAATCCAGGGACACATCAACCAACTCTTGAATCAAAGCCTGAATATCATAATTCGAAACCTGTGGCGCGCTCTCAAGTTTATGGCGTCTGTCTCGGAATGTAGCGAAATCGTCTCGCCACAAATAGCCACGGCCGGGCCAAGCTCCGTATCTAGAACGAGCGACCGCAGCCGACCATCCAGGACGGCTGCATCTATAGGCATGGTTATAATACAAAGATGTCTGTGCCCTGCAGCGAACACGTCCGGTCTCTGGCTGACTAAAAGTATGATTGAGCTCCATAGATGCGCAGATCCGGGCCACGGGAGACACACAGACTCGCCGTCATGTGAATAATCCAGGGCGCGAATTATCTAGGCTGCCGGGCTGCTCAATCGATGTCTCTGCTCTTTGTGCATCTCCTGGATATGCGAGCCAATCGAGAACGAGCCAAGATGGACCCCTGCTTATGCCAGCTGCTGTTTATTAAGGTGTCCACGTACTAAGCGAAAAATCCGCCTCTGTGTAAGATCACGACATGAGAGGTCAGTGCTCTTCTCAACGAGAGATTCTCATCAGAAACGACGAGCAATAAAGTATTTGGCGATGCAGCCTGGGTCAGTAACAAAACGCCGTCATTGACATTGCCCAACATGTCAATGCCTCGATGCTACCTTACTGAACCATGTGTTCTCAAGGGTTCTAATCTTTTGAAAATCATAATATAGACCAGGTATCTTGATCAACCCAGATCCAATCACCACAGTTGCCAAGTTCTATCCAAGAGTCGATACCTGGGATGGCGACTTTGGATCTTGGCTCTTTCCGAACCAGCCGCCAGAAATTATTCATGTGACTCTGATGTGCTTGTGGATGAAATGACGTCTACATAAACACAAGGCGTTGCATTACTGTGTATACTCCCAACAAATAATCGTCAATTATGAGCTTCGACATTTGTTCCACAAAGGCAAATTGGTCCAAGGGACAGGCAGATCCTGGTTATATTCAAGACTTCGCCGATGTTGAATTCCAAGGAGTAATAGCCAGTGTACTCTGTAGTTACCATAGAGGCTACATGTCAGTGGTATATGATGGGAAGTCGTGGGAAAATGGAAGTGTTGATGGCGCATACAAGATATTGACCGAAAACAACACCAAGCAGCTCTACTAATAAATTAAATAGATCATCTGGAATACCTAGTTATCGTATACTCTTGTTCTTCTAGCTCCTCTCTATATTGGACCGTGCCCGCCTCTATGGCCCCGATCCCCACGCTTCCGATTCATTACCCCACATGTGGAAAGCTTCTGGCTGCTCTGGCCTCAAGCTCAACCCCACCAGAATCGTTTCCCAGTTGTCAAATTGATCCCAGAGCTTCAGTTGGCCCCCTGCATCTCATTTTCCACAACCCAGCGCAACATTCACACCCTCCACCGCCGCCCGCAGCCCATCATGTCTCACGCACGCATAGAAGAGGTCGAGGACAGCGATCTGTCCGACCCCTCCGAGGGCGACATTGACGACTTTGTCGACTCGGACATCCTGCGCGCCGTCGCCCCCAAGCAGCCCGCCGCCGCTCCCCAGCAGCAGCAGCAGCAGCAGCAACAACAGGCGCCCTCGCCCAGCAGCCTCTTCCCCGGCACCACGGCGCCCCCGCCCGGCTCCGGCATCCAGCAGTCCGACGTCGCCGGCTACCAGTGCCTGTACCCCATCTACTTTGACGCCTCGCGCACCCGCGCCGAGGGCCGCCGCGTCCCCGCCCACCTGGCCGTCCGGAACCCCCTGGCCCGCGAGATCGCCACGGCCTGCGCCGCCCTGCGCGTGAGCCCCGTCTTCGAGGCCATGAAGACGCACCCCCAGGACTGGGCCAACCCGGGCCGCGTCCGCGTCAACATCAAGGACCCCGCCAACCCCTACCTCAAGAACGTCAAGAACAAGCACCACCTCTACATCCTCGTCGCCGAGCACCTGCGCCAGAACCCCACCGGCGACCGCTCCGCCGGCCTGCGCCAGGTCCGCATCCCCGGCCTGCCCGGCCACCCCAAGGACGACGAGAAGTGGCCCAAGCCCGCCGTCCCCAAGTCCTGGAAGATCAACGACTACGTCCCCGCCTACAGCAGCGCCATGACCGGCGGCGGCGTCAGCGAGAACGCCCTGCGCGACATGATGAGGGAGATGGGCGGTGCCCCCGGCGGCGGCGGCCCCGGCGGCATGGGCGGCATGGCCGACATGATGAACATGCTGGGCGGAATGGGCGGCGGTATGGGCGGTATGGGAGGCGCCGGGCCGAGTGGAAGCGCCGGCCAGCTAGAGCAGGGCGGAAAGAAGGACAAGAAGAAGGGCAAGAAATAAGCCAGTCCTGGAATATTCTGCCTGGGTCAGAGAACCATATCCAAGAGAGGCCGTGACCAGAGGTTCATTCGGGGCCATGATACCACAACCTTCGGACACGAGGTCAAGAAAATACCCCATTGAACATACCACGGACTCGGGAATCAAAACTATAGATTATAGATTTCACCACAATCTTATTATCCGGCACGCTTCAGATCTATCCAAGTGATGACATCCGGGAGGCGGATATCGAAATAAATGTAAAATCATAATCACAAGTAATATTTGGGTATCAATAGCTGCCATCTATCGCTACAAAGCGCAGAACGATTCAGCTCAGTACAAGCGGACAAGGCTGCCCGCGGTTGTAGTACAAATCATATAGAAATCACCTTGTCGCTCCTCCCAACACCCTTAGACGACGGCGAGCCGCCCCTGTAGGCCCTCCCACTCATGACTCCCAACAATTTGAACATCTCCCCGTCCCGGAATGACTTTCCCATCCTCGCCGGGTAGTTGAATGCGTAGCCTCGCGGCCTGCTTCCGCATCAAGTCTCTGTGCTCGGCGCCCTCTCTCCGTCCCGTCTGTGCCTTGGCCACAATCTTTGCCTTGTCGACCACCGAGTCTTGCCAGTTCTTCCACGCTGCAAAGTCCTCTGCCTGCACGGCGGCATGGTGCTGCGGCGTCATACGAGCCGGACGCCATGCCATCCTGTCCTCGGGCAGTTTCCTGAGATCGTACACCTTGGCCGTGCCAGCCATCCTGAGGAGCTCAACCAAGACATCCTTGCCTTCCTTGGCCACCAGGTTGCGGCGTTGCTCGGTGACGGGAGTCGGCTTCACCAGCGGTTCGGCCAGCCAGTCGTAGGCGGCTTGCTCCTTGGTTCTGGCCTGTCTGTTGTCCTCCCGCAGGTATCGTACGGCCGACTGCAAACTAGAGATGTCATTGCGCAGGGCGTCCATCTCGCGTTGTGTAGCAACCGCCTGCTCACGGCCAGCCTTGCTAGTCGTATCCGTGTTGAGCGCGTGGTTATCACCTGCCGTCTTCTTCCACTTGTCTCTGTCTGTTTCGAGTGTCTTGAGCTCACGGTCCTGCTTCTCAATGTCGTCTTTGAGCTTGGCCATGTTCTCTTGGGCTTCATGCACTTGAGCCTCCATCTCATTGATGCGGGCAGCCTTGGCCTGAGAGTCACGGTATCGGGCCTCGAGTGTCTCGATACGGAGAGTCGAGGTAGACAAGCTTTCTTCGCGGACTGCAATGGCGAGACGGGCCTCGCTGTACTGCTTCTTGAGATGTTGCAACTCTTCCTCAATGTCGACGGGCTTGATCTTGAGCTTCTTGATCTCCTGAGCTCGGAGCTTCCATGGAGACTCGGGCCTATCGAACTCCTGGGACTGCGACAGATCGGTGCACAACGCCCCCAAGTCCGTGACTCGTGTTGTAAGATTACGAACTCCTGCCTGGTAACATGCCAACAACTCGGAATCCTCAACCTTGAAGTCGTTCTTGACAACATTGTGGATAGCTCTGGAGATGTCGGAATATGTAAGCGGCTCATCGCGATCAGCCTCAGAAGTCAGAGCATGCACAGCCACAGCGATGGCCTGTGCCATTTCCGCGAGTTTCTGTGCGACGGCGGCGGCATCCTCAAACGTGCTGGCCTCTTCGGGGTTCAGAACGAGGCTGCGCTTCTGGAGATCTTCCAATGATCGCACGGCCTTGGTTACAATGACCTTGGTGCTTCTCGTCTGACTCATGGCAAGATCTACCTTGACATCAAACGTCTGCCATGGCTCATCGACATCCAACTCTGTATTCTGCGGCAGTACTCTCTGAACCATTTCTTTCATGGCAGAGAATGTGATTGCGGCGGATTCGAGATAGTTTTGCATCAGTGCAGTCTGCATCTGCATCTTGTCGGCCATGGTTGCGGGATTACCAGATATGTGCTGCTCAGCTAGATGCTCCAGCAGCTTGATGGACCGAGAGAGCTCATCGGCATATTCTTTGAGCTGTAGCTCGCCGGTTCCCTTTTGCAAGTTATCGATCCATGAGTTAAGTTTGGCATCCACAGGTTGCAGCTCCCAAGTAGCACCATTATATCCGGCAAACTCCTCCAATGAACAGTGCTTGAGGTGGTTGACAAAGCGCCTGCACATGGAAGACACCCAGGTGAGCTTGCTGATGGCATCACAACCGATGAAGATGTCGTCCTCGTGGCCAGGGTGGCCTCGTGCGGTGACGCGCTCCTTGATAAACGTGGCAAGGAGGTCCGACTTGACGCTCATTTGCATGAACTTGAGCAATGACTGCACAGAGTCCTTGTCCTGCTCGTAGCTCTCTGGCAGGAAGAGGGTGACGATCTCAAGGTGTTGCTTAGATTCAGCGGCGTGCATGCGCTCGAGCTCCAGCTCAATCGTCTTGGCCTGGGTCTTGGCGGCGTTGATCTGCAGTTTCTGGTTCAGGTCGAGCAGCTCTCGCGACTTGCTGTTGATCTGTTCCGACTCTGCTTCGTTCATCGCGTTTGAGGCCTCCATTTCCTCCAGATCCTTCTGGAGATTCGATACAAGTTCCTTGAACCTACCAATGGTGTACTCCATGTCGTCAATGTCCTTATTCTGGTCCACAATTTGCTGAGTCAGCTTGAAGATGTTGCTGTCCTTGGACTCGATGATCTTCTCCAATTCCTTCTCGTGCTCGAGGTGATTAATCTCTAGCTCATCGCTGATCTCCTTCAACTCTTCGAGGTCTTTGAGATTCTCACGGAGTGTCGTAATGGTATCGCTCTGTAGTTGGTTGTCTTCGCTGAGCTTTTCAATCATCTCCTCGGCGCCCAGGGCATCCTCCAACTGGCCCTTAAAATGCTCGCAGCGCGCCTCGGCCTCGAGGATCTTTTCCTTGGCGATGTCGTATTCTTGCTTGATGTTATCAAAGTCGTCGAGGTCACTTTTCAAAGCCTTGATCTCCTCGCTCGTCTTCTCATTAAGCTGTTCGAGCTTGTCGTGAAGAGTGATGATGGCTTGGTAGTACAGCTCGTTCTTCTTCTGCAGGGCAATCCAGTTGTCGCTGGTCTTCTCTTCGGCTGTCACGTCCTGCTCGAACTCGGTGTTCTCGAGACGCAGAACCTCATTTTCCAGCTCCATTTCTTCCAGTTTCGCCTTGAGCGAATCCAGCTCCAGCTTGTAATGCTCGGACTCCTCCTCGGCGACTTCCTTCTCGACGAGCAAGAGTTCCATGGTTGTCTCGTGTTCTGCCTGCATATCATCAATGCTTGCTATTCTGGCGTCGGCATCCTGCAGGCGTTGTTTGGCGTGGTTGGCTTCTGATTGCGCCTTCATGAATTTCTCCTCGACCTTCTTGTTTACAGTCTGGTATCGTGCAATCTGATCTTGTAGCTTTTCCAACTGCTTCAATTGCTCCTTGTCTTCCGTTCTCTTGGACTCGAGAATCCTCAGCTTGGTCTTCAAGTCCTCGTTCTCTCTGATGGCGGCGCTATTAGCCGCCGCCGATGGCCTGCCCGAGGTTGAAGCTCTTGGTTTCGCAGTTGTGGTAGCCGCAGGTCCATAGCCGCCCGCTGTGAGGCGATCTAGGGCCTGCGTCCTTGCCTGTACCGGACTGACTTCGTCATCGCTTTTGTTGGGGGAGGCGAGATTGCCAGGGCTTTCGTTGCCCGACGAGTCTGTAGACCGAACACGTCCACTTGGACTCCTGGCGGCCCCGCCCCGGCCGGTAGGTGCCAATGACTGTCGGCCCGAGAGGGGTCTCGATGCACCCGGTCTCGTTGCGGGAGTGGTACCGGTGGCCGCATTTGATGATCTTCTCTTGGTGGGATCGGGAGCGGCAGGAGGGCCCATGGATGACCTTGTGGTGCCAACTCCTGGCCGGGTTGCAGAGGACAATTTTCGGGCTGCCGCGCCCGATGGTGTACCGGTCCGAGATGTCGAGCTGGAAGAGGCGGCGGTAGCGGCATTCGGTCTCTCGGGCCTAGTGGGAGACTTGAAAGCGAGCAAAGGTCAGCATCTCCTCCTCAGTACGAGATTGGTCATCTGTCACATACCCGTGCAATGCTCGAGGGCCGGGACCTAACCGGGCTCGGGCTGGGGGCATTTATACTCTTTCGTCGAGCAGCTGTCGGGTCGGTCGAGATGGAAGATGGCCGCTGAGGCACGACGCTCGTCCGGCCGGAGCGTGCGGTGGTAGGCTTGGGCCGAGGAGGGGGTGCCTCCTTGATGACGGTGACGACGCCCGGCTTCACAAACATGCCTCGGCCCATGTCGCACTCAAAGTAGCGCACGCCCTGGACGGAGCCATCGTTCTTGCCGGAGCCATCCTCGAGCTCCAAGCCGATCCATTCGCCGGGCGAGAAGCTGGTGCCGCCGACGAACTTGACAGTGGCCAGACGACCGTCGGCGTTGATCTCGACGGTCTGCCCGACCTTGAAACGCGACATGGTGGGCAACTCCGGGTGATAGATTTTGGATTAGTTGTAGCTCATGGCTTTTGGGATTCGTCGGGTAGCGGTGAAATTGCCTCGCCGAAGCTCTGATAAAGCTCTTGCCGTGCTTCGGTCAAAGCCTGGAAGCTTGTCGATGGTTGTCGGTGGTTGTTGTGAGCTGTCGTCACTTGCTGCGAGCTCAGACGCGTTCCTTTGTTGGCTGCGCGAGCCTACTGTAGGTACGATGCCAATACCCCTGACGTACAGTGCCAAGTGCGTATCTACATCGAAATATACTGTATCATACAACTCAATTTCGCTACATGGCGAGAACACGCCAACACTAAGACAAAAACATCCTTCTACAAAATTCACGCTGGATCGGAACATTGGCATTGCACAGCACATTTTATTATGCAATGCAATGCATGTCTCAGCGTCTTCAGCCTATGATGAACATTCACCTGAACTTTTCACTTGAGACTCGTCATTCCAGCCTAGCTGGTCAGGAATTCAGGAACCAATCTCTTCGCTAGCATCTCCGACTTATTTACGCTGGTTACCAACAATATTTGTGCGAATATCTACTACAATACTCATCATGCATGATGTCGACAAAGCTATCTTCTTCCTATCCACGTCCACCCTTCAGCCCCTTTTTCGTGTCAAATGCCTAACCTGTACAACCTCACTCATCCGGGCCGCCGCCCAAACTGTCCATTCCTCACCCATTCCATGATCTCGAAACCCAGCCGTCTCTCCAGCCTCTCGTCCACAACTGCCGTGCCGCTGCCCGCGGACTCGGAGATTCTGACGACGAGGACGCCCGGGTTCGCAAACTCCACTACCTGGTTGACCCTCATCTCGAGCTCCGTGCAGCGCAGTATGTACACCGTCAGGTCCGGGCCCACGATGCCGCGCCACATGGTCGCGACCCAGCGCCAGTGGTCGTCTGGCCGGTACGCATCCGCAATGTGCAGCTCGGCCGCGGACCGGTCCGACGCCGTCAGGGAGTAGCCGGCGCCGAGGACCGCGACGGGCAACTTGTGGCCCGCCGCCGCGCTGTCTCCCCCCGTCGCCTCTGATGACTCGCCGTTGTTTGGGGCGGGAAAGTGTGTAATGTACTTGACCAGCTCTTCCGACATGCGGTGCCACTTGAGCATCTGGACTTGGAATCTTGCTACGGGATTGGCGAATTCTTGCCCTTCGCTCCGCGGCGACGCATCACCCCCGGTGCGCTTCTGACCACCAGCGAAATTAGTAGAGGCGGCGTCGCCCCAGACCTTGACGAAGCATTCTTGAGACACTGACAAGGCCTTCTCGACAACCGAGGTGATCTCCCTTAGAACATCAGGGGGCGCTCCTTCGAGGGCGATGATGGGTCCGCGTACTTCGAATGGCGAGAGGCCGCCGCCAGGAGATTTGAGTGGGGGGCTGATGGCGCGGAGCATTTCAAGCCTGGTTAGCCACAGCGGTCGTTGACCTGGCGATGGTGGCTGTGGTTCAGACGAGGGAGGCGGTTGTTGTTGGGAATGAGGAGCCATGATCCCAAGTCCACCGCCTTGATTCGATGCCATCACCATGGCACCAGACTCGGAGTTCATGCTCGGCGAGCTGGGCATCTGTGTCTGCAGAGGCGGTAGCCGCAGAGACTCGTCGAACCCCCGACCCGCGCCATGTGCCGAAGAGGGCGTCTGCATCGGTGCGGGCCCGACGTATGATACGCTTGGCCGTGGAGGAGGCTGCATATGGGGCTGGTGATACATGCTCTGTGGGTGTTGTTGCGGTTGCTGCTGCTGCTGCTGCTGTGGTAGCCGTGGCAAGGTGCTGGGTGCGTAGCCCATGGCTGACATGGGCGGACCAGTCGTGCTCGGCCGCTGCTGGAGGTACCTGGGCTCCGCAGGGTGTGACATGTATGCCATCGGAGGACTGACCGGCATGTATCCATGGTTATAGCGCGGTCGCTTGTGAGGTGGCGCGGTAGGGCTCATGATGGCGTAGTCTTCGTCGATTTCCCTGAGGTAAGGCTGTGTATATCTCCGTCCTTGCGAGTCGACACTCATCATGCTCGTGTTACTTCCGCGTCTCATGAGGTGGTCCGTCTCAATGACTCTGGAGTTGAGATTGTGCATCGGCGGGCCGGGCGTCATGTAGCCGCCGCCCATCATGCCTTGGGCACCCGGTGGGACGCCCGCGGCCATGGGCTTTGCGAACGCAGGAGTCATGGCTGCGCTGAAGGGAGCACTGGGTGTCCGGGGCGTCGCGATGAACCTCCCGCCACACTTTTGACAGCGGCCCGGATCGTCGGTCGAACCGCCTGGCGTCGGCTTGCCGCTGGCTCCGTTCTTGCCGCCTCGCCGTGGCTGGTAGCGGTAGTCCGGGTACTGACGCTGGTGCCGGAGCTTTTCTTCTTCTGCCAGTCGCTTCCAGGAATCTTTCACTTCTTCGGGCTGCTCGCGCCACTTCTCTCCGATAAGCTTGGATATCTCTGGATTGGCAAGCCCGGGATGTTGTGCCGCGAGCGAAGCCTGATGATGTTGCCGGTAAAGGATGAAGGCTATTTAAGGGCAAGTATTGTCAGCTACACAGTGATTGGAATAATGTCTTGTTCATCTCTGACGCGGAGGGTACGAGACGAGATTGACTCAAGCGAATGAATGTGCTATCAACGCGTTTCTCTCGCTCGAAGAAAAGGTAAGAAACCACCAGATGGGGTTTTCATTGGGATCAAAACCTTTGGCAAGGTTCTTTTTGGGGACAGCACAACGGGAAGTGACAAAGAAGGTATCTCCAAGTCCTCTGTTTGTCCGTCTCAGGACACGGGTACAGGCAAGACAAGCCCTTGCTTTGCCGTCGGTGCAATTAAATCGCATCGAGGCCAGCCAATAACAAGCATTGGCTTTGCTTGCTATGCAGTCGAATCGAGAATCAGATAGAAAATAGTAGATTTTGAACAACTCCGCAACTGAAGCACAATACAGAACTGCTAAGAATTCTTCGAGACTTCGAAATTGGGATAAAGAAATAAGAAAGAATTGAAAGAAGATGTCTTTGGAAAAAAAAAATTGGACATACCATTTCTCGGTCTCGGGACCTTGGGTGCCTTGGTACAAAGGCATATGAGTTCGCTTGGGTCTCCTAGACCTCCAGAGAAAGCCAGCGACCGCGAACTTCCGGGTGTGTATATACTAAGTCCTTGAGTCCGCTGTCGTTTACTCGCTTCGCTGGTGCTTGTTCCTGGGTGTTTGTCCGCATCGTCGGTGCTGTTCGAGGTTGACCTGTTGCGTGGAGAGACTGCTGTATTCGAAGTATTGTGGTCCACGGACGGGTCCTGGCTATGTTGCGACAGCACCGCTGCTGAAGTGATCAAAGGTGCTGGTCGGCGGGGAGGTTCTCGCTGGTGGGAACTGCTGCTCTGAGAGTTATGGGGGTTATGATAGTCGTCTCGAGAATGCACCGATTGTGTATCTTGGGGAGGCATTGTTCGATTACTGTGGTCTGATGCTGTTGTTACCTCGTTGGCAAGTGATTTCGGCTCCTGGTCGACACCTTGAGCTGTGGCAGAAGCAGTCGATGGATTTGAAGAAGACAGTCCTGGAAGCGCCGGCGAGCCGGATTTCAGATGGGACTCTTGCTGGCCGTGACGATGAGTTTCGGAGTCAGAGGAGTCGCCCGCTTCGACGACATTGGTCATATTGTTGGCAGGATGGTCCAGGAAGGGCGACAGGAGCACAACCAAATTGTACCCTAGGACTGAGCGAGGCAGACCAGACAAACGGGGAAAGCTAAAACGACACAACAGGTCTATGTGACGTGGAAAGCGACTTGGCCCGGGGTTGGGTGCGTCTGGAGGTGGACAAGAAAAAATGACAACTGCACGGTTGTCGACTCAACAAGACTTTGCAATTATGATGATGCAACGTTGAGTGACCGGGGGGCCTATGAGAAAGAAGAGGTAGACAGGCACATTGAAGATGGAATATAATGACCGACAGGAAAGACAGTGGGATGGGCTAGGACCAAGGGCTTGTTGGCAGGATTGTATTGTTCGTCTTGCTTTGTGGACAGGAATTTCCTTTGGGGCCCGTTCGTGGCGTGAGTAGACAATGATCCTAAGGGTTACCAGGTCAATGACCTTATGTCCTTTGCAACGTTTGTCATGGGCGTGCCCTCCTTGGCTCTTTGCATTATGCGAGAGACAGACCAGGATGGGGGCTCCTACGAATGAACCAGCTTGAAGCTACAAACAAGGTCAAAGACCATGAAAGCCACAAGTGACAGAGGGTCAGATGGCGGTCGACAACTACGGTATTACTTGTTTGGCTCGACGGAGCCGCTATGCAGATGATACAACGCAATACTTTACGTCCAGTGGTCAATGGTTGTGGTTGTGTCTCGGGAGGAGTATACTAGTGCCAAAACGAAACTCCTCCATTTCTTTGTCCAGCGTTTGCAAAGACTGCCGGTTCCGGTTTCTGCTGGAAAATGCGAGCTTTCCTCATTACCTCGTATCAAATTTGCGGTCAATGTAGTAATAAATGACAGCTGAGGGGACGTTGCGGAAAAAAATAAGAGAATAAGTTTGAAAATCTACTAGACAACCAAATATCATGTTGTTCTGACGCTCTAGAGAGACACGACGGCCTTTCTTGATATAACGGTTTTCCCCCGCTTTATCAAACAAACGATTGCATTGTAAGTATTTTAATGAATTACTAGTTGTCAATGGCCAACCATCTGAAATCAGATATACTTGTTGTGGTTGTCCTCGGTTTAATATCTGTACTATGACCGTGCGGCAAGACGTACAAATACATAAAAATAATGCAGCGCCCGGAACTAGGCTAGCAACATTGGAACACTACAAGAAAATTGCGCCTTGTCAACTTTTCTTTCTTTCATTGTTTAGTAGATGACTACATCTATGATACGTGAGAAATGTCTCCCTCTCTCTCTCAGGGCGAGCCGCAAGCGACGACCCCAGAATGTGTTGTATTGAGCGACAACTTCCCCCATCCTCTACCTATGGGGCAATAAGCATGCATTAATTAGACTCCAGAACACCAATAACAATTTTGCTCTCCAATGACCAGGTTTTCCCTTGATTCGCATTACAACATTCAAGCAGAGGCTTTTGTGGCTGGCAAAATATGACGAGTCCCCTTCCCGCCCGTTGTCTCAGGCGTTCCGCCCAAACGACAGCACCAACAAGAACCGCTCATGTCAGATAGCCCCGACCACTCTCGCCGCTCAAAAGACTTGCGCTGCGCCGGGCGTCGAGGAACAGCTCCTCGCACTCGGCCACGTCCTTGATGTCGATCTGACTGCGGCCGTTGACGCGAGCAAGAATACTGTTGTGTTGAAACAATGGTTAGCAAATCTGTAGAAATTATATAACAGACTAGTCGGAATAATGCATGTGTCACGTACCTTGCGGGAGTCAGCAATTGCAGGCAGTATCTCAGACTGATTCGGACACCGTGCTCGGCAATCTTGTCAATTGCAGCATCGGTGATGGCAACACCCTCCGTCGTCGACCGGATGCGCACAATTCTCTTGATCTCTTCGGCGTCGTAAGGTGTCGTGGGGATGATGAGCAGGCGGGCCAGGAAATCCGGGGGAATGCCGTGGGCGGCCACAGTACCATCCGTTCCGCGGATCGTGCACATGCCTCTGTTGGATGCCAGAACCACAATGGGCGATATGGATGTCTCCAGTGCCTTGTTCAGGTATGTGAAACACTCGATATCCAGCATGTGAGCCTGTCCCAATGTTAACTCATTTTCACCATTATCACCATCGCCAGGGTCTAGAAGCTGGCCTTACCTCGTCAATGAACAGAACACCGGGGACGAGCTCGGCCACGCCCTGGTCAATGTACTTGCTGACAACCTTGTTGATCTCGCCTCGCAGCTTGTCCGTGATCTCGGTAGCCTTGGGCTTCATGAGCTGGCCCATCATGCTCATGATATCCTGGCCACCCTGCGGGCGGGCATTGGCGACGTCCAGGTCGTGCAGGGTAACATCCTGTACAATCTCCTTCTTCTTGTGAACCTCGCCCTTGGGGATGGGAACATACTCCTCGGCCTCCAGGTCGAACTCGGTGGCGTAGGCATCCGACCTTCCCACTCGCTTGCAGCCGCCCGTGTTGGCCTCGATGTAGATGACGTCGCCCACCGTGACTCTCTCCTTCTGAATAGCCTCGTAGATGCTGGGATCCAGGCGGAGCTTCTTCTGACCCTTTGCGCTCTTGAGTCCGATCAGCAGCGTGCTGATGGTCTTGCCGTATCCTCCCAGCGGGTTCTCAGCCTCCTCGGGGGTGAGCTCCGTCACCTCTCCCTCGTAGACCTCCTTGGTTTCCCGCACCTTCAGGCCAATGGCGCGTCTGAAGTTCTCCATCAGAATCTCGGTCTTCTTCACCTCGGTCGAGTAGATTTCGCTGCCGACGATGGGGCAGAATGGGATCTTGGTTCCAAGCTCGTGGCTGAGGGCGAGGGCAAGAGCGGTCTTGCCGGTGCCGGGGCCTCCAGCCAGCAAGACACCGCGTCCGGCCATCTTCTGGGCGCGGATCAGGTCGACGACAACACCGGCAGCCTGCGATTTAGATGAGGGTCAGTTTTCCGGGCGCAAGTGAATCCATTCGGAAACGGCGCGCGGCAGGCGGGGGCAAAACGTACCTCTCGTGCTCCCACCTGGCCGACGAAACCGCTGGCCTGCTTCTCGGCGGTGCCATCTCCCTTGAGGCCGAGGCCCTTGATATGGGTATGCGCCGCAGTGCGGTTCTCGCGGTTGTTGCCCTTGACTTCGCTAATCTGGACCATCTTGGAGGCGGGATCGGTCGACCTTGGACCAAACGATGGACTCTGTGTTTTACTGGCAAAGGAGTGTGTTTGTGGTGGCTGACTGATGAACCGAGCTGCCCGCGTTGTTGAAAGAATCAATTTGCGACTGCTGTGAGAAAAAGGCTGGGCGAGCTCGAGCTTCTGGTTTGTCGCCGCAGTTCTTGAATCGAGTGAATGACCGGGGTCTTTTTAGGTAGAGCTAGCAACAGCACGCCGTAAAAGCAAAGCTCGCGCGCGAATCTTTTACAGGGCGACGCGCCTTAGTGTTCCTTGCTTGTGGCTTCAAAACGTGACTGCGCCACACTTGTACTTGTATGGCTGTATACAAAACACTTGAATACAATACTACATATCAAGGGCTTTGATGTATTTATATCTAGTGTGAACTATTTCATGTTACCTGTTTTGTTCTTTCAAAGAAGAGCTTCCACGTTCCAAGGCTGTGTGCGCAATTCGTAAAGTTTTTCGCCAGTCTACAAAAGCTGTCTCTTATGGGAACGTGGAGTTTCGACCACTAACAACACCAGACAGGTTTCCACCGGTACAGATTACAATGTAGGTAAAATACTACACTACCGGTAGGTTAATATAATCCTTAACCTCTTCGACATTTCACTTCAAACTTCAAATTCAAAACTCGCGAGTATGAAACCAGCGTCGTCAAAGTACTTGATTGACTATATACACATATGAAGAAGTCAAGGCAATGGTGCGCACCTCAAAGGAAGGAAACACGATGGTCTGACAATCTGTTCCTCCACCCCAAGATCCGCAAAGAAACAACAGAGTCTCCGCCAGCAGCGGGGGCTACCTAACCCAACCCAGCACTGATCTACAGCTTGAGCTTGGCGGCGGCGGCGTCGACCTGCTGCTTGATGAAGGCGGCGGCCGAGGGGACGCTGGGCTTGTAGTTGGTGTGGGCGGCGGTGATGTCGAGGGTGCCGTTGCAGACGCGGTCGCCCGTGTTGCAGAACACCTTGGTCTTGCTGGCCGCGATGTTGGGGATCTTGTTGCCGTCCTGCTCGTAGTACGTGTCGCCAAAGGTGACGGCCGCCACGATGTGCGTCGTCGTCGCCGTCGTCAGCGTCTTGAGCGCCGCGTGCACCATGGCCGCGCCCTGGCTGTAGCCCGCGATCACGATGGACGCGTCCGGGCACGCCGTCGCCGCCCCCGCGAGCTGCGTGCCCCATTTCGCCGCGTACGCCGCCGGGCACCGGCCGTCGTCGTAGTTGCCCTCGAGCGTGGCCGGGTAGTCGACGCCCTGGACGTAGAGGCTGGTGCCGTAGTACGCGCTGACGGCGGTGGCGAGCTGCTGTCCGGGCATGTCACCCTATAGGTAATCATCAGATTAGTCATGGAATCATCTGTTTGGCTCTGGGCTGAGGTGTAACTTACGACGTTGCCGGACTGGGTAGAGCCGCGGGCGAAGAACAGGAGAACGTCGTTGCAGCCGTTCTGGACGTACTCGTTGGAAGTCGTTCCGTACGACTTGCGGGCCTGCAGCTCAGCCTCGATGGGGCTGGCGCTGGCGGCGGCGACCAGGAGACTGGCGACGGCAGAGACGGAGAACTTCATCTTGTCTTTTGGACCTGGGATTGACTCAAGAGAGGGAGGATGTTGTTCAGGAGTTGCTTTGGGCTCGCGGCGACTCGATGGCTGATGCTCGAACTCTGTCACAGGGCTGGCAGCAAACACTCTCCATGTATCAGACGGGCTTCAGTAAATGATCTTGATTCATATATAGTCGAATCTCGAAATGATCCGCCGGCATAGAGTATTCAGCCGAAGTCCATATGCGCAGTGGGAGGACTATAGCCTCGACAGGGAAAGTCGGTGGCCGCACCCCTTGGCGCCTGCCCCATCCGGATGTCGCCCGAGCGCAATCCGGGCCCCCAACGCTTCCAAGGCCCCCAAGGCCCGGCGGCGACGGCCTCCAGCCCGAAAACAAGATGCAGCCAGGAAAACGACCGTCAGTATCCCATTGGTGTCGAATTAAGCTTTTCCGCCTGGCTCATCTGAATATTTCCGCTTCGGGACATTTCTCCTGCAGCCGTGTCACCGCAGCACATGGTAGCGTCGTCCCGGCAGTGAGTTTTTGGAAACCACCTCGCTGGTCGGGACAGGGGTCATTGACTATATCTCTCCAGTTGCCATCCGCGCAGAGGAGCACTGTTGCTACCATACGATCATGAAGTCGGAGTTTTGGCGTTGATGATTCCCATCGACGGCTGCAAAGAACGGTCTAGCACGCTCGACCCCACGCCTGGACTGATTGTCAGTTGACCCGGATCATCCTTGGCGCGGTCGTGATGTATGATTATCAGAAATCTCGAGGTATTCTTGAGCATCATTGGTTGATTGTACACACCAACAACCTCTTGCCATGAGAGTTGGCGTCCTCTCACAACTGATCATTCTCGAAATAGACTCGAATGGAACACGGAGACAATCTTGGGAGGACTGAGAAGCCTCGGCTTGGATCGCGATGAGCTCTTTCAATCCCAACAAATTTCCAACAATTCAGACAAAATTGCCAAGGCCACTGAGAGAGAACTTTGGTCAAAAGTTTTCTGGGGTGTGGCGGGAATTATTTAGCAATTGTGGGACGAACTCTCCGCCGCCTTTGTGGAAGCAATCCTCAGATATTCCTGGCCGTAATCAGGAAACTTGATGATCAGATCACTGAGTTGATCATCGTTCCCAAAATATCGCTGCTCGCATGAGTGCTGTATTTCAATTCCCAGTCGGTAAAATCTATACTATTTTTGTCAAGCTTGTTACTAGCTCAAGTCTATAACTGGGCAGTTATTGTGTCACGGTAACACAAGTTTATATAATGCCTAAAGCTTTCAATATTGATGCTACAAAGACCTATAGAAAATAATTGCTGCTGCTGGTAACGGGATATCATCCAAAACGCCTGAAAAGCTAGAAACCTCTCGAAAAACACAGCCAACCCAGTGGGTTTGTAGGATCAAAAATACCCCTGGGATTTGGCGAATGACAAAAGAAAAAGGACAAAGGAGACGCAAACCCGGGGGTATCTATCTATGTTGGGATGATTCCTACCTTCTTTTCTTCGTTTTTTCTTTCTCTTTTTCGTAGATTTGCTTTCTTGCCTAGAGCATCATGGAGTTATTGACGCTTCTGTTCGAGGAGTGGGTATAGCAATGGTCGCGTTGCCGGACTTCTAATCCGAGGCATGAGTTCCATTAACCTTTGGGCCGCGCACATTCTTGTTTGCGCCACTGCTCATCTCTCCCGCCAAGCGACCAAACTGCCATTCGGGAAGTGTGATACCCGTCTGCTCGTTGATGGTGGTCATCAGTGGCGGCAGCATCTGGTATACGTTGCGCATGGTCGCGGCGCTGTCCTGGGAGCCGCCTTCACCGGCAGCGCCCGTGTTCCAGACACTGATCTTTGGCTCCAAGCCCCGGATCGCCTCCGCATTGGCGCGGGCGAGTTCGACGTACGTGCCCTTCTCGATCATCATGTATTGTATGAGGCCGGCGGGGCCACCGAATGCCTGGCCGAGCTTGCTGTAGGCGTCGGCCATGGCAGACAAACCTTCAGCTTCCTTCAATTTCTCTTGCAGGCGTCCCTCGGCTTGCTTGACCGCGGCGAATGAGTTGGCCTCGGCGTCCAGTTTGGTCTCGTAAGCAGAGGCATCGGCGTGCTTGGTCAGCTTGTTGAAGTTGGCCGTGGCCTGAGTCTCGGCATCAATCTTGGTCTTGTAGGCTGAAGCATCAGTAGCCCTGGTAGTCTGCTCAAATTTGGCTTGAGCTTCCACCGTGATTTCATAGGCCTTTGCATCGGCTGCTTGCTGCGTTGACTCCTTCTGGATTTGTGCCTTGACCAGGTCTGTGGCACGCAGACGCTCGAGTTCGGCGGCGGCGCGCTTGATCTCGACTTGCTTCTTCAGGTCTTCGTCCTTGGACTGGGTAGCTCGGGCGGCTTCGATGCGAGAGAGCTCAACGTCACGGTTCAGAGCAGCTTCTTGGGTCTTCAGGGAGGCCACAGCGCGTGCACGCTCAGCATCACGCTCCGTCTTCTTGACAGCAGTATCGGCGTTGATCTTGGCGATCTCCTGCTCCTGCGTTCCGTGGCGTTCGGCCTCGCCGACGTTACCTCTGAGCTGGGCGTCGGCAACATCGATACGTGCCTGGTTCGTTGCGCCTTCATGGGCTTTCTGAGAGAGCGATTGGAAGTAGACAGAGCCCTCGGCATCCTTCAGTTCCTTGACGTTGGCATTGTAGATCTTCAACCCAAATTGGTCGAGCTCTACTTGGATGTTGCGGAAGATGCGGCGCTTGAACTCCTCGCGCTCGGTGAAGATCTCTTCCATGGTCATGCTCGACACGAGCACACGGGTCTCTCCTTCGATGATGCCCTTGACGATCTGATCAAGGCCGTGCTTGTTGGCCTTGGCACTCGAATCCGACTCGGCGAGAAGCATGGCAAACTTCATCAGAGCGTCACCGCGGTCTTCGTCATTGGCCAGGTTGCCAGCCTCCTGATTCGAATGCTTGGGCGCTCCCTTGGCATTCGCTCCTCTGGCATTGACATCTGGACCAATGGTAAAGACTACAGGCAAGAGGAATTGCAGCTTTTCCTTGGTCATGGCTTGCAAGTTCATTGCATAGTCATGTGGTTGGACGCTGGGTTTATCAAGTTAGATGATGCTCGAAGGTAGTACGGTGATTTTGGAAAAACTAACCTGAATCTCTTGCATCTTTGAAACGGCCATACCCAAGCTGTCTTTGTTATGTGGACATTCTTGATGCCCATACCGGTGATGGCCAGGTACTCATCGGGGGCAGCGATTCTGTACGACATTTTGGCGGTTGTCGTTGGCTGTAGATGGTGCTTTGTGTCAAAGAGTGGGTTGGTACGGTAGAATGGAGTCGATATCGGTAGTGGTAGCGAAGGCGTGAGCAATACAGCGAGTTGACAAAGAACAATACAAGAAAGAAGAGTGGCAATATCCTATCAGTTTTCACCTAAAAGATATCTGCTACTCCAGAGAATCGAGGCAAAGGATGATCCGCGTATGGATTGAATCGATTTATGCCTCGAGAATCGTGGAATTGTATCGAAGATGGGTTGTGTTATCAAAGTCCGAGAAGGAAATCCGGCCCAGAGGTTTACCCTCGATGATGTTTATAAGAGGAAGTCGCTAGGGTGACCGACAGTGTTGAGATTGATAATCCAGTGGATGTAGAAAGTACGACACGATGCAAGCGCCAATTGTGTTCCTGCTTGCTCTTTTATACCATTGCTTGGACCACGAGGTAGTCATACATATGGTACCTTATTTACACAGAGTTATAGTCCCAGAACGCTTGAGGTTTAGTCGCGAGGCTGATTGGGAGGCAGACAGCCTTAGGTAAGGTGAATAAATGCCTCCTCGGTGGCTATGTCGGGAAAGATGACCCGGCCATTGTCCATCCAAGTCACGAGTGTTCCCAAGAATCGGCTCCTGTTGAATTAAGGTAATCGTATCTCTGGATGTTCTACTAGCATTGAGCCACGGTTCTAAGCATGCTTCTAGCGCACTTCTGGCGCCACCTGCTGTGTGATCCTTCAGGGTGGCCAAACTGACAGCGGCACAGCTTTGCAGTACCTACATACATGTTGACTAATGACAACTACAGACAGGTAACATGGCTTGAGACCCATGCGTGTCATCTGTTCTATCATGTTGTCGGATATAAGGCCCATGAAATAGGTTATTGCCTGCGGGACCTTTTGGCAGGCAGTGACGGGGCTATACAACCTTGAAGAGACAATAACTCTTGCACATTCCTCCTCTAGTGCCATTTCATAAGCGTAGATTCCATCCACATTAGGTATTGTTCAGGATTCCTGCGAACGGACAGATATGCGAAATAAACAGCTCAGACATGCTCAAGGCCGATTACCCGGCTAACAAGGACTCTTGGATTGGTAGATGTCGACTTCGCCACGATATGATCCTTCGCGATTGATTTGCGGGACTACTATTACTACTAGTGTACCCCATCTCTCGGGATCACCCTTTTCTCGTGACCGAGCTGGATTGGAGAGGGATTGATTGATGACTGCACGTGTTGTGCTGCCTGTTCCAATCGACTACTTTTACCTAACGATCCTTCTCCGAGTCATCTGTAATTCGGGGGTGGTGGGTTGTGAGCACTTACCATAAGCCCGGTCTCACTTGCTCCGAGAATAAGCCAGGCTTGGCCTTCTTTCTTTGTGTGTTGCCACTGCCATAAAAGTAAAGCCCTCATCATATGATGCGAGAATGCGGATGCTTCGATAAAGTGCCGCTTCTTCATCTGCTTCCACCTAAGTCATCAATTCCTTGAAGATCTCAGAGACATTGAAGCATCTTCTCTTGTTCCGGTCTGGTCCGAGAGTATCTCAGCTCTGAGTGAATTCGGCTTCTGATCCGTGGCTGGCTTGGCGAGTAGCACAGCCGCTTCTATTAGTTCAAAGCGTACACCCAGGTAGGTCAGATCACCGTTGTCTCCATACTACCTTACTACATACTTCCAGGGCAGACTCGCAAACTCGCTACTTAGGTCGCTGCCATTGGCCAATTCAAAAAAGGAGCTCGGGCATTGTTCAGTCATTTGTTCGTTATTCATGCAATAAGGCTGACCGAGAGGCAGAATCAACCGTCAGACTATATTACGCGAGCCGTACCCGATTTGATACCGCAAGCCACCGAATGGGGACAGGTACAAGTCCATGCCCGTTGATTGATCGATCATAGTCGGCCGATTCACATGCACCTCTTGATGAACATCTCTCCAACACATCAAACCTAAAGAGCACGACATATCGGACAAGCCCTTTTTTCTACTCGGCGTCTTTTGTTCTAACGAAAACCTTCTTCTCGAGGTGGCTTTTTCTTACGCGATCTTAATTTGCCCGACTTCTAGAGGGACCAATTGCCCTCAAACTTGACTTGCTTGACCCAGCAGAAGAAATACATCGATCACGTATAATCTCGAACCAAAAACAGGACATAGCATTCGCATTGAGTACAACGAACCTGGAGAATTCCTCTGCTCTAATTCAGACCATACAATCATGGATATATCAGCACCACCGCCATACTCTCTGACGGCCCCGGTCGGTTCAAGGCCCATGCCAACTTCTCAGTACGGACTGGGAGCGTACAGGACCCATTACGCAACATGGGTTAATGGCGCCACACATCGACTGAGTCAAGAAAAGCGCAACCCCCAACAGGTCGACCTCGATGTTCGCATCCTCGAACTTCTGGCCCTCTTTGTAGACGGGTTCATCGCAGAGCTAAACAAGTCGGACTCGACACCGCCGTTGGCAACCCTGGCACTAGCACCCAAAATCGCGGTCCCCAATCACGCCCAGCTGAGTGGCATTGACGAGATGATAGCCCGTGGCGAGGTGGGCAGGGTCATCAGGGTTGAAGTCCAGCACAACATGAAAGGAGAGGGCAGTGTGATGACGACAGGCGCACCGGCCTTGTCGACCAAAGACAAGGCTACAAACAAGGATGTTCTGGACTTTGGACGCTGGGATGAAAGTCCCTCTTCATCGGCCTCTTGTAACCCTCTGCTGTGGTGGGATGACGAGGAACGCGCCAAGAGACTCGCGGCTTATCTACAACCCTCGGCAGAGCATCAGGTCAGGCCTCGAGATCGACAAGAAGACAAGTGGATAAACATGAAGGTTAATGCTGAGAGGATAGCATTCCGTCACCAGAACGACTTTGGGCTTTGGGAGAGCATTAGTGGCTGGGGCATAGTAGTTACCCTCAAAATCTTGCCTCGGGACCGCTGACATAAGATTCAAGGCATCTAATGCCGTTGACATCGTATCATGCCATCAGATGTGCAGATATGTCCATTCCGACAAGACTTGTATATCAATGACGCTCACCCGTGCGCGTAGTCTGTAAATACACGTTAGTGTTTCATGACTTCAGAAACAATTAAATACCCAACCCTTTATTCAGCAAAGGTTCGCTGCTCTATCAATAAGCATCTTGAATCAATAGTATTCATGACCAGGCGCCCGACAGTCGAGCATGCCATTTTATTAAGTACCGATATCTGACTTCTGAGCTCCAGAGGGATCATGGCTAGGTATAGACGAGAGCAGCGGGCGGTATCACACTTGATCATTTCGCGTTGGAACTCCAATGGTTTCCATGAATTGAGGAATAGTATCAAGGTGCCTATCCTTTATATCTAGTATCAAGAAAGAAGGAAACTACTCATTCTCGAAATACATTTATGGTACCATATCAGGCAGAATACATCCGATCGATTGCCCTATTCGAATGTGTCCTTGGCACCAACGTTTAATCGCTCCCCGGCGACGGCAAGACCCCCAAGTCAATATCATCAGTACCAAGCGAATCGTCTACATCGACAGCCGCAAGAATGGCGATATCCTCGCCACCAGGCAACGTCCCCGTGCCCACCGCACCGCCTCCCGACGCCTCGAGATCGCCTCTTCCGTACTCCGTCTTGGGCTCGTCCGCGCCCTTGCCGAGAGCTACCCAGAGCGCACTGCCCACGACCAGGCCGCAGCCCGCGACGCTGACCCAGCCCATGGTCTGCCCAAAAACGTAGCGGTCAAAGGCGGCGGCGAACAGCACGTGCGTGTAGATCATGGCCGTGGCCCGGTTGCTCTTCTCCCTCGCCAGCCCGGCCGCGAGCAGGAACTGCGTGCCGAACCCGGCCAGGCCGATGACCAGCAAGAGGCCGCACTGCCTCGCCCCGGACGGCAGCGCAAAACGCAGCCCGCCTTGGCCCTGGTCGTCTTGTCCCCAGCCCAACGCAGGCGCCGCGGCGAGGGTCGCGATGGACACCACGGTGCAGAAGAGACTAAAGTAGTTGACGCTGATGAGCGGATGGGCACGCGGTCCGATGGAGCGCAGCGAGGTGATGGCCAAGGCGCCGCCAACAACACCCAGTAGACCTGCCCCCACGCCGCTGAGACGTTCGGCCACCGTCGGGATATATTCCATTCCCTTGCGAGCCGTCTCTGGGGCAGTACTGTTGGATCTTGCTACCGCCTCCGACAAGATCGAAGCGGCATCGGCCGGGGCCTCGGGAGGCGAAGACAGCAGCGATATGGGACGCGTGATCAATATCACGCCGGCTAGCGCCAGATAGCTGGCGAGCTGCTCTCGCCTGGTAAAGGGCTCCTTGAGAAAGATGCGGCACAGATAGCCAGCGCAGTTGGGAGCCAGAAAGCTGATGACGGTGGCCTCGGCGAGCGGCAGATAGACGATGGAGCACCACATGCCGTAAAGCCCGACGAAGCCGGAGCACGCCCTCAGCACCAGTAGCGGCCGGATCTCCCGGGGCCCCCAGGGCGCCGACGGGATGGGCCGGTACCACATGTAGACGAAGCAGACGCTGACGGTGGCCGTCATGCGGGCGCACAGGATCTGCATCGGGTGGAGGTTGTCCTCGAGTTCGAGCACGCGCGTCGACAGATTCATGATGGCGCCGAAGAGCTGCGATAGAACGATGAGCATCGGCCCGCCATTCCGGTGCCACTGCGACCAGAAAGATGAGTGTACTCTCTCCTTGAGACTCTGGTCCGTTGGCGGCGGACGAAAGTACGGAGCTGGTGAAGGGCCTCTCGCGGAGCTCAGTGGTGTAAGTCGTCCGTCGAAGGAGAAGGGGCTGAGAGAATCTTGTCGGAGGCCATTGACAAAGGCTGGATCGTGGGCTGATGTATCACCTTTTGGTGCTTTATAAAACTGAGGAGTGAGTGAACCTGCTTCATTTCCATGGGTTTGAGGTTTGGTCTTCACTTGCGAAGTCTGGGGGTTTAAGGAAGGAGACGACATGATAGCTCAGAGCCATCCCAATGGGGTCCAAAGAAAGCTGTCTACAAGTATGTGCGAGGCGAATAGCACGGAAACCGTTTCCCTCCTCCCCTGATGTAAAGAAAATACCAGCGAAGGAACGGAATCTGTCACGGATATACTGAAGTCAGGCCAGGGACAAAACTCTTGCAAAAAAAGACAATGACTAGAGGCAGATAATCAAGTCAAAATGAATTGGGGTTCTCTGCAATAAACCCAAGTCGAAGACAAAACTGGTCGGTATCAGTAGCGGCGGAAATAATGTTCTCTACCTCTTCAGGCATCCAATACTACTACACACCAGGCTTGCCGGACTGCAAAGACACACGATTGTGTCCAATGATCGACCTTGTTAGTGCTCTTTTGAGGAAGTTGGCCCAATGCAACCTGCAGCGTAACATCATGGATTAAATCTCGGAGCGCTCGCAACAGACAGTAATCGGAGTATATCTTAGCTCTCATAGGTCAGTATTGGAGGTCTATCCTGCGACTTTGGACTCATTGCCCCGATACCGCACCGATATCTGGCGAATCGGAGTAATGCCCCGCGAGGAAGAACGGAGCAAAAGAACAAGTCTAAAGTCTATTCTTTCTTCGGGACGGCCCTCGGGCCCCAGCCCGGGTATAAGGCAACATCCTGCCCATTGCATCCTTTGTGCGTTTAGGTTTCGTTGCCATTGCCCTCGGTTGATGAGCCAACCTTCTACCAACAGGTGTATACAGTGGTGTTCGTGAAGTAGACATTGACTTCTGAGCAGGGCGATTTCTGAAGATCGATCAGGACAACTTCTGGGAGAGTTGCGATCACTTCTCCCACTGCATTAGTCTATGTATTCATTTCTGAATAAATGGTGAACTAGGGATATCGGCGTTGGGGCTGCGCACTTTCCCGTTTCTAAAAGCAGCGACGATAAGCCTTTTGAGTCCAACTCTGCTTCAAACGGCAGACTTGGGCTAAATGCGACTCCGTGGCCATGATCACGAGATATTGTTGTTTGCCGTGAAAGGGCGGTGATCGAGAACTGATGCACCCAGGATATCCGACCAGCCCTTCTGAAAACTAGGTATTTCTTGTCGAGAACCCTTCGAAACAAACAAGCTCAGCAGGTCCACGGAGTAGTTTGAGCGCAGTGCCGTCGCGAATGTGATGCTGAACAATAATGGCGGATGGCATGGTGACCTTGGTAGGAATATGAATCGACTGATCTCATCTTATCAAGTGCCACCTCTCGATTTTTCAACCATGCCACGGCCGGCCAGGGTTTCAGTTCCCAGAAACCATCTGCTCATGCGTGTCTTTTGCTAGAGACGACAGACCTGACCATCGATAGGACATAACGCATTATGTAAGGCCAAGCGACTTTGTGCATCACCAGGGTGACTTGCCAGAGGAGGACGATACTGCTACTTTTCGTCGGTAGCCAGGTCTTTGAGATGCTTCGAGTCCTGGCCCCTGTCAAACTGTGTTGACAGATTGTTGCGTTTGGTAAACAATGCTAGCCAGTCTTCCTCTTCTTGCTGTGCTGGCTGTGCTGGCTGGCTTCGAGGATATCTTCATCGTCATCGATATCGTCGAAAAGCTCCTCTTCATCAGCTGCGGCCCGCTTCTTGCTTGGACCGGCAACACCACTACCGCCACCAGCGCCGGCGCCGCTACCGCCGATGCCTGTGTCGTCCTTGCCCTGGTTCTGTAGCACGGCATCGTCATCACCTCCAAAGGTTTTGCGCATCTTGGTGATTTCCTTCCGCTTCTCGAACATGGACCGGATCTTGCCAAGGTATTCGGGTTGGCGGCGTAGAGAGAATTCAAAGTCGTCAAACTTGAGCTTCTGGCGGCCGGCGACGGTAGCATGCCGGCTCGCCTCGAAACAGATGCCCTCTAAGAACTCGGTCATGACCTCGTCCAACACGCGCACTGTCTCGGGAAGAGGGTTAGCGACGTCGCCGTAGGCGTACATCAAGGCAGCAACTGCGAAGGTGTTAGAAAAGTCTTGGAGCTTAAAAGACCATCGCAGTCGCAGAAGGGCCTATATGAAGCTTACGGTCTTTGGCGGGGAACGTCTCCTTGCCCACGTTCTTGCCGGCTCGCGCACGAGGCTCCATGATGCTTATTGGGCTCTGTCGGCGCAGGTTGCGCGGGATGCAGTTTGGGGGTTTGCGAGGCTGTTGCGAATACTGTAGAACCGCGTGCGCCTAGCAGCGGGTAGGAACGTGCGACGTTTGATCGATATCGAGGATGCAGTTGATTGACGCGTTGGATACCAAGGATTATCGGTGTTTGTGGTTGCTTTCTCTTCCTTGTTGATTGCGAAGGAAGGAAACTGTCAAGCTGCCAGGGCAGTCAATCATTCATCACTGGAGCTGGTTGGAGAAGGCGCGTTCAATGCTCAAGGTCCCGCGTTGATTAGTGGGGAAACAGGCCCAAGTCTTCCGTACCTGCCAAGTGGCCCTCCCCAATCAGAGGCGTTCTTCGCCAGCTGGCCCCTAAAGGCTGAAGCTCCGTCATACTTCTCATTATCACGAGCTCAACTATCATCCAGAACGCGAAGTGCCGACCACGACGACGTCTCTATCACGATTGCACGGACCCATATCCGATCGCAGACTCGATTACACATACGAAAATGGTACGCAGCATTGTAGCGCCCTCCATACACGCAGCATCTAGCTAACCAAGATCTGGTAGACGGCCCTCTTCCATTTCCAGTCGCTGCTTCTCGTCATCCTCCTCGCCATCTGTACGAGCACTTATTTGCACGCCATGGCACCCACCTACATCAACAATCACAAGGAAGGGTAGGATACAGCGTTCATGTCCATGTTTCGACGAAATCAAATGCTAATGTCCGTATGCGACGACAGTACAATGGGCATGGTCTGGAAGGCGGCGAGGATAGGTGACAGACTAAGTCCGTACATAAGTCTGTGCTGTATATTCATGGCGGTACGTGGCATGACCTCCCAGAAGCGCCGAGAGCACACGGCTATCCGACCCGGTCCTGACATGTGCTCTCTTAGGTTTCCATGTTGATGGGCAGCTAAAAATCGAAGACGATACTATAACGGCGCAACCATCATTTGAGAAACGGTCTGAGCGATTATGCATGCGGTTCATGGCGTACGGAGCGATACTTGTTTACAACAGTAATGGAATGAATTGGAGTACGAAACACGGGCATAGAGTCTTAGGTCGAGCAAACCTATATGGATTCCCGAACACAGCAGGAGTGCGGCCCATGCGGATTAATGTTCACATGCTTCAGACAAGCCGCGATGCTGTTGTTGCCATGCAAAGCTATATCACAAACTCGCCAGCCTTCCATCAAGGCTCATGGTCTGGGTCGTACCATGGCGAGTCGTTGCGGAGCTCCGAATTGTGAGTTTTCAATCGCATACAAGCTTCAGCCAATACAGGCTGATCGCTGGCGGCCCGGGGTGTTTGTCCCAGAAGGGGGTTTGTCTGAGATCCATAAGTAATACACTTATATCATCTCGAATTACTCTTGCTTGGTCGCTGGCCTGGTTCGTCCCGGAGATTGCTGCTTGCTCCAGTGCCAGACGAACATTCCTGGAGCATCCTTGTGAAAGCTCTCGAGTTTTTCAACAGTAGTGGGCGGAGGCAGAGGCGTCCACATACGAAGACGTAACCATAATAGCATTATCCAATAAATGCTGCCTTCGGATGCCAGACTCGGATTCTGAGATTCGACCAGCTAGATGCATAACACCGAACTGTACGATCAGCATCTACATACTTCCGACGAGTACCATGTGCCCAATTCGAATACCTACAACCCTACTTCTCTGGCGGCATGGCACATATGTAAGGTAGGGAAGTGCGGCGCTCAGCATCAACGTTACACATGCTCGACGGATATATACGCATTGGGGTATCAGAACTGCATACACACTCTCTCGTGCTGCTGACATACACAAGAAAAGCGTCAGAGCATGACCACCATACTTTCTTCCCAAGGCATTCTGACGCGAGGTGACCCCGATGCGACATGTTCTGCGATCTACACCGTACGTACGTACCTGGCCGCTGTATGTGCTGAAATTGAGCGCAAAAGTCGCGGTTGCTGATCCCCGTTATCCGACGTGCGTGCTCGTGCTTCCCGGATCTGTGCACGGTTTATATGTAGGCCAATTCAATCCCGTCTAGTGTGCCCTCGAGGACGGAGATTCCGCCTACCATGACGGTACGTATGTTACGTGGCCAGTATCGTCGCGTCACATAGAGTACTTCTGCTGCTGTCGGCTGTTCCATGCAGGGTTGAGAATGACCCCATAGAAGCACAGGACTGTTTGTGTCCTTGTTCGGGTCCTGCCGCGCGATAGGTAAGCAGCACTCTCATCCCTCATATTATTTATTTTCGGCGCGAGCCTCGGACGTATGCTAGGCAGTCATTTGGTTTATGCGCAAGATGCAGTGACCTTGCAAGTATTACTTAAGAAGTCAGGGAAGTGCTCTGCAGGTCCGCCATGATGGGAAAGAAACCCACCCTCTGTGCGGGTTTCAAGCATAATCGCATAGATCGCTGGGAGCCCGAGGCGTAGCAAGGCCGCTCCGCGATGAAACGGTCAGCCAGACCTTTCTTCTAAGCAAGTCTTTTTGGGCAGACCTTTAAGTAAACCTCCGAAGGAGGGGGGCCGTCTCGTGGAAGAGTTCCAGAAGATCGGGCGAACATGTCCCTCGTCTGATCAGCACAGAGAGAAGCGTGTGCTGTAACGTCGTACAACACACACACACCTTGGGCTGCACGGCGAGCTGGGATACCGCTGTGCGTGGAGATCACGGAGGAGTGAGTTCGTGCCCACCATGCCCCGGCCGGGGCTTCTCTCTGTTGTGTGGGTTTGAAGAAATGGAGTATTGGCAGTTGTATGACCACATTGCGACCCGTCTGCATTCTGTAGTGTGTGCAGATTTCAATGTTGAAGAATCATTTTGTGGGCTCCCAAGTCCGATGCGAGGCTTGCCTTTGCGCATCTACCTACATTAGACGGTAAGGTGGTATGTGTGTAGTAGAAACAGGCCGAGAGGGCGGTCGGGCTCTTCCGATGAAACCTGGCCAAAGATTGTAGCGTAGGATAGATACTGTTCAAGCCAGTCCAGTCGTTGCTAGAAGATAGAACCGTTGCTGGTCAGAAAGTTGAGAACCTTGGCGTTTTAACATGGCTATTGTCGCAGGATAAATTCCATCTCATGTAAGGCGCTGCGGCAAAAAAAAAGATTGTGATATAACACACGCGCCTCGCAACAGGCTTATTAGACTCTCAAGCGATTCCCACATGGAGTGTAGTCTTGGGTGGTCGCCACACACAATCTCAAAGCCTCGCCGAGACTAGAGAGTGTTGTTTCCTCTCGTTGCAGGAGCCAAGTAGTAATTTGTTTCGTGACTCCAGGCTTTCTTTCAGTCGGGTGATTGAGTCCGAGTCATGACGGGGGATGGGTTGGATGGGGTCGCGAAAAGATGGGTCTGCCGAAGATGAAAGGAAGGATTCCCAAGATTCCACGGAGCTTCTAGCTTCTGGGGCGGACCCCCTCCAAGGAACCTGGCAAGGCAAGGCAAGGTAAGGCAACGAACCTGGGGCTTTTGTTGTGTGTTGTCGTTCCAGTCGCCCCCATGTCGGGTCGGCCGCCGACGTATCCGCAAATACGTGCAACAGTGGACGCCGGTTGGGTGCTGAACACCTCATATCCATCACCGTGCCTACGATACTCACCTACACATCAAGACAGCCGAGCTATGCGCAGGTGTAAACCGAGCAGACACCATTGGCAATGGCTTCTTGCGGTTCGGTCTCGAAGACGACAAGACTCGGACCCGAGTAGACTTTCTCTGGCCCAAACCATCTTCTCCCCGTCCCATTTCGGTTCAGGAGTTAGATTTGCCGCTGATGCGGTGGCCAACGGACATATGGGCTGCTTGCCATTGTGACCTGAAGCCCGTCTCGACGGCCCAAGCCATGCAAGTAGTATCTCGAAGCAGACAGTAGCTGTAGCCAATGCATGCACGGCAGAATTTGAGTGTCGGCACGGCGCACGTCGGCACTGGTGGACACCTCATTACTTCGCTCTCAGAGGCTAATGCCACCATATCCACGCAACAACGGATACCCGTCGTTTCTACTGATGGCAACTGCCCGGTGTCATCCACCGGCGGTAATTGGAAATTGTTTGTTTTCAGCGCGTATACTCGCGAGGACAGGCAGATACCATGATGATGCAAACATCCAGGTCCTTGTAGCGACGTTGCATTTCGAGAACCGATGGCACGGAGTAGAGACCCAATATCGCCCTAGGTTTGTCCGATACCCGTATATAAACAACCGAAACAGCCTCGCATCAGAACAATACCACGATTATAGTGCAGCCTCGCATCTGAGATGATCCAAGGGAGTATCCTGGCCTGCCATAGCCTGCCCACATCTGCTCGCGAGCACGCAAAAGGTGCGCACCGACGAAGAGTTCAAGAAATCACCGACCCAAAAAGAACTGCCGACTTGCTCATCATGTCTGGTAAAGTATATTTTTTTTTGGTGGACTCACAACAAACAAGATTAGCCAGGTCATCATCTGACAAGCAAGCTCAAGGTTGATGGCGAAGAACATGCATGAGCGCTATCGAAAACTTTTCGTCTTTGTGTACTAGTGCGCTCATGTTTCGTGGCCACGATCTGCTGCCATGTACTGGCAGACTGGCCATACATCTTGTTGACAAGTCGGCGGCCCGCTAGCACGGTGGAGGGGATCGTTAGGTAGCAGACGAGGCTTCCGGGTTCGTACTCGTCGCCAAGTTTTGCGGTGTGGTCATGCCTGTTTGGATGTCGTGACAAGCGTTAGTTGTTTAGTGGGCCTCCTGGTCAATATCATGGAAAACCTACAGCTGCAATGCCCTGACACGGTCACATCGAGCCAGACAATCCCAATTTCGCCATGGTCAGCTGCCGCTCTCAGAGTTCACGGGCTACCGATGAACGAATTCATCTTGTCGGAGTCGACTGTGCGATGCAATCCAGCCATTGCCTGCCACCCTCACCAATCTCGATATCTTTCTGCTGGTGAAACATCTCATTCGCACAAAGGCGGTAGGACTGGGGCAAACGTAAGCTATTGCCGGAATAGACTGTCCTTCCCGAGAGTGAGCCTGCTCCGGATGCCGGATGATGCTCCGTCCGCCATTGCAGGCCGCCCGCTAATTATAAGAATGGAAAGGGAATGCCTTGATGTGCCCTGGCCCCGGGAGACTGATTGGCATCCCGTGTATCTAAGAAACATGGCATGCCTGTGCTCTGTGGTCTCGCCCTCCGCATTGCTATACTCAAGGTAGCGGGCGTCGCATTGGGTAGATACTAGATGGATCACTGGTGCTTCTTGCAAGATACTCTCGGGTTGGGCGCCGACGTGCTAGATCGTTAAGCTTGATTGATGAAACAATCCTATAGGAATGACCAAAATGCTCACTATAGTTAGCCACTGGATCTGACAGTTTCCGATGCAGGTTGGAAGGCGAACGGCTTGCCCGCGGTCGAGTGATGAGCTAGCACGCCGTGGTCCGGAAGAGCATTGCGCGGCAGGCAATCTAAATGCTGCAGTGTTGGATGCAGTGTACTGGATTCCCGAATGTCTCCTTGCGCCTCTTGCCTTCCCTTGACTGGAACACAATGATGCCAGATTACACTCCCGTGATCGTGGCAAGAAAGGAACTCGCTTCCCTTTCCCTCTATTTGAGATGGCTCGTGGCTTCGCAAGGCCTATAAGGTAGTACCTACCTTCCATACAAGTTAGGTATGAACGTACTATTCGTACCACATGCCGAGTCAGTGGAATGCGTCGTCAAGTTAGTGACCAAGTCAGTCATGATATTATAGCGGCTTGCCGTGGTTTCCCCCTGGGGATCTTCTGGCAGGTATATACCTTGTACGACAATGAATCGCATCGACATGTAAAGTACTTGGATCAACGGGCCTCACATGGTGCATAACCTCAAAATTGCGAGTTGAGTGACTGGTTCTCACTCCCTCGCTCTCGGTCTCTCGTATAGTGAAGGTGAAGCCAGTCGCCGCCTGTCATTGAGGATCTGATGCGACTACATCACCTGCAGGGACCCCCAAAGGGAAAAAAAGATTCAGTATTGGAGGGCATTGGGCCAAAGGCCCTGACGACCTGCCTTAGCAGCTGGGCCCCGGCATCTTCACCACACCCTCACCGACTCGACGGAACCCGCCAGGAACGAATCCTACCCTGGGCGCAGCGCAACCAGCGACTCACACCCCCGGCCCCTGGACCCCGTTAGAAGGAATCCCAGGACCTTCGCCTTTGCTTAAAAAAGGGAGTCAGGGATCTGGAGCCAGGGGACGAGGGGGAGAAGGAGGAAAGAAGGAAACAAAGGGCAATCCACTTGTTCTTTTTTGCTTCTGGTCTGCTGCTTTTTCTGGATCCGTTTCCTGGAGCCCCCCGGTAGTACAGCTCCGTTGCCTCCATCGAGATACAGTAGCTCAAACGCCACGACCCCCAAATGCGGCTAATTAAAGCCCGCGCATGGCCCATGGACCTGGGTTACAAGAGTGTGCCACGAGAAAAGTAGAGTAGCGTGCCAGTACGTATGTATCGTGTGGTGAGCAGCGAGTGCAATCAGAGACTTGACTGTGAGCAAGAGCAGCAGGTAGCGATGAGACTCAACACTGATCAGTCAACATCGGAGATTACTTGCGTACGAAACTCAATTGCCTCGAGCTCTGAGTCGTCCTGTTCTCGGACTGCCAGTTTACACAACCTTGGACTCACTACATGAAATCTACCAGCTGCTACTACTACCTACCTGCTTCTAATACACAACCCATGGGCGGCCAATCCAAGTACCAGACTGGCCAACCAGCATTGCGTGCATGCATTACGACGGGGGAAACAATGCAATCCTAATCTGCGTCTCGTCTGCCACAGGACGACAAGGTCGACGACACCCTCAAAGGAAATACTTCCTACTCTAGAGGTAGGAGCCAGCCTATACCATCGGCACTATGAAGCCGAAGTCTGATGATGATGTCTGTCCAGCTCTCTCTGCTGCTACCCTCCGTTACCCTGCCATGTGTTTATCCAATCTCTGCTGGCTGGGCAAGTAAATAGTGTACTTCTGCATACCGCTAAGAAACGTGTCGCCCAGTGGTATCCCCCCCAACATGACTAGAGCTGAGACTAGCACCAGGATCGGATATATCATTGATGCACATCAAAATCCAAACCGCATGCCTACGGCAGGGCCGTCGCCTCTTCAAGCCAGTGGCCAACCAGTCGCCAGTCCTTTGGGTTTCTAAAACTGTCGTCGCCTTGAACGGCTAGCCGATCGGCTCAGCAGAGATCCTATCTCGTGCGCATAGCGAACCGTCCTGACTATGTCACGTATATGTGCTACATCTAATGGACGTAGGCAGATCTGCTAATAATAATGGTTCGCAAGTCTAGGTGATTCGGGCACGTACGGTACCTGATATTCGCAAAGACTGTGCCTACATGCCTACATGTAGGTCTTGTGCATCGCCTCGAGCGCCCAAAGCAAATAAGGAGGAAAGAAGGAAAGAAATCTCGGGATGACTCTAACACACTCAACCCTCGCATCGCCGCTCATCTAATCTAGGGCACACCCTTTCCATGGCTTCCATTGCCATAGGTACACGACGGTCTCATGCATCAGGTAGGAGAGGTCAGGTATCTAGGCCGGCCCAAGGCAACGCCAACTCCATATCTCACGCCCGCCTGCAACAAATAGCTTCCGTCATCCCTCTCCATCTCACTCAATTCGCCCTGCCTATAGAGTTATGTACCTCGACTACATGACTGACTGACGCCCAAACCGGAGGATGCTGAGGCACGCCTGGCACGCTGATGCGCGCTGATAGATCGGACCAGCTGGCTAGCGCACCTGTCCAGGACTTCTGTAATGTTTTGGATGTACGTAGCAGTAGCAGTTTATTACCTAGTTCTGCACTACGCTACAATACAATACACCCACTCGCCTGCGGGTAAGAGGAGCGGCCGAAAAGGGCCCCCCCAGTCTCAAAAGTCGAGTCTGTTTTTTTTTTTGTGTTCTGTCGCTGGCGCTGGGGGACTTTGGCTGGCCAAAGCAAAAAAACAACAACATCCACAGCGCAGTGCTACGCTTCAGCGTTCCAGGTGCCGCCAGAGACAGGCTGGCTTACCTTAGTTAGATCCAATACCCTGCCCTGGGTACATTGACATGGCGACCTTGACCCTGCAACCTGGCACCTGCACCCATGGGCAGACCACCAGACATGCACCAAAGAGACACCAAAAAAGGCACGCACGCACGCACTGGCGCACGCACGAAGCAGCAGCAGTACCCAGCCAAAGCCAGCCAGCCAGCGCCGATGTACCTACCTACACTACTACACTACTCTGAGATGTCCCCATTGATTGCAGCACGCACTCCGTCCGCCTGGGCTGGGGCTCCCGAAAGCAGTGAAGTTGCTTTGCGAGCCACGGTCCGTTGTGGTGTGGGCGTTATGGCGCCCGCCGCGGCGCATTGAAGTCTCAATGCTTTCGAGATTCTCATTTCCCACTCAACTCATCAGACCATGTCCATCCACACTGCACACCCCTTAAACCGCTGCCCCGTGGGTATCTTGCTAAATTGGCCATTGCGGTTTTGATTACTGCTTTTAGGGATGCCCTCCCCGTAGGACTGCCGCCCGTTCTTTTCCTTTTTCTATCTCTTCTTTCTCTTTTCCCTTTCCTCTCCTTCCCTTTTGCCTGTTTTGTACGTACGTTACATACATACATATACATACATTCAACAACAACAACAAAAGCCGGCTCACCCCGTTCAAGAAGTCGTTCAAGAGAGAAGAAGACCACAACAACACCAACACCACACTACACTACACTACAACAACAAGATAATCCACAGGTTCCCGCTGCCTTCCGTCCGTTGCCTCCTGCTGCTCCGGGCTGTCGTAATAATTTTCTGCGGCCGGCGGTTTCCTTTGTTCGCGCTTGCGTACACACTCCTTTGGGCCCAGACACCTCCCTTGTCTGAACGCTCCTTCAAGCATATCTGCAAACATCTGGTCTTGCTTCGGGACTGCCAGTTGCCCAGTTGACCACCTCCGGGGCCTGACTGGACTGAACCGACTGTGTCCAACCTGCACACGTCCAATTGTATGTGAAAGATCCCCTCCGAAGCCCCAGTCGGTGCTTGCCCAAAGAAGTACAAACCCGCCTTCAACTCGATACATGCCGCCCTTCGAATCACAACGAAGCTGCCTGTGCATCCTAAGCGCTGCAAGCATCCGAACAGTCCATTCACGAGACCTTGCTTGTAACCCAGGCTTCAGCATCTCTCAAAGACAGCTGGTTCTCGTTTGCCAATTTCTCATATAGAATCCCGAGCTGACCCACCTTCGGCAGTAAGAGCCACACTCTTTTTTTTCTTCCTGTGTAAATCACGGGAATTCTTTCCAAACCAGACCGCCATCTCCAGGACGTTCTATCATTGGAAAGCATTGGAAACATATTACGCACACTGTTTGCGTTCAGAGCTCACTATCCGCCAGAGAGCTCATTCTCTCTTTTTTTCTGAAGAGTAGTACTGGAAAGAAAAAGTAATACGATCAACGGGTCAACCAAAATTCAAGATGGGTGATCAAGGAACGGGAGGAATTGAGAGCAGGAGGGACAGGAGATTCTCAGAGCCGAACCCGAATGCACACGAGGACTCGATTCCAAAGCCAGCCAGCCAAGTGGAAGCACCGACGCCCGAGACGGAAGAGCAGACGCCGTATCCTCCAAATGAGCACCCTCGAGGTCTGACCCAGCAGGCCGCTGCTCTTACTCGGCAAGATTCTACCGGCTCGAATGCATCATCATCAGAAATCAGCTACTCGCGAACTTCGAGTAGCCACAAGGACGTCAGGAGACGGATTTCCAGGCACAACACTCCAGACACGCGATCTCACGCCCCTTCCTCGAGACCGCTCGAACCGCCAGTCACCAAGGGCACACTGAGCGAGCTCGACGTGCAAAAGATTGTCCACAACCCCAAGCTGCGTCACGACATCAACTTTGACCCCGAGCTTCACTTCAGGCCCAACCTCGACGGTGAGAAGGGCAAGAGGAAGCAGGACAAGGCCAACCAGTTCTGGAACACTCTTCGCCTCCAGCTGGAGCAGTTCGTGGCCAATCCAATTCAGTTCCAAGAGCAATATCACAAGCGAGAGTGGTGCTTACCGCTCTTGCTGAGGTCGGTGAAGGAGATCATCCAGACATTGGTGCCAACTCGAGACCGTGCCTACCTCGATGAGGGGCTCAATGTGGATCTGCTCATGCAGCAGTTCAACAGGGGTGTTGCCGACTTGGAGAAATTGGCGTCATGGCTGTCTGGAGTCCTCAAGTCGCACTGCGCTCCTATGCGGGACGAGTGGGTCGATGAGATGTACAGCCAGCTCACCAGCGGGAATCGCACGAACAACATGGAGGAGCTCGTACTCGGCATGCGGAGTCTGCTCAGCGTCCTGGAAGCCATGAAGCTGGATGTCGCCAACCACCAGATCAGATGCCTCCGACCAATCCTGATCGAGGACACGGTTCACTTTGAGCAAAAGTTCTTCAAGAAGAAGATTCAGTCCGGCAAGCTCGAGCCCTTCTCGGCTCAGCAGTGGTACCATGCTGCTGCTCGCGACTGCGCTCCGTCGCATGACTCGCATGCTGCTTTCGGCGAGATGGCCATCTTCTTTGAGGGCTTGTCCAAGCTGGTCATGTTCTCTCAGCCCGAGTCCGTCCCGAACACGTTTCTCTTCGACGAGGAGCGGATCCTCAAGCTTCGTTCTGACATGCTGGACGCAATTAATCTGGAAATCTGCATGCGACTGTTTGAGGAGCTCGAGAGGAAGTATCGCCACTCTGCTGCGATCCCCACGCCCTTCCTCTCGACCCCCTTCTCCGATGCTCTAGGTTTCCTCAGCACTGGATCCGATGATGAATCCGAGTTCAACTTCAACGCTTCTTCGAGGCCTTCGAGTCTCGTCTTCTCCGTGGCCGGATCGGCAAACTCTTCCCCGCGGTCATCCGTCATTCTGCCCAGCTCGATCCCTACTTCGAGCCCGGTCGACCTGAGGACCAAGTCGAAAAACCTTTACAACTCGCTCACCGCCCTGCTCAGCACGTCTCCGGCGACAACTCGGTCGAGCATGAAATGGAAGGCGATGAAGGACTCTCTGGCCCTGCAGATCTTCCGATTCACTGATGCGCCCCAAGATGTTCTTATCCAGTTCGAGGACGAGCTCGAGCTTCATCTCAGCGAACCCGAGTCGATGCTGTTCCAAGAGGTCGAGCAGCACTTCCACGCTCGCCTGGTCACGGAGCTGCAGAAGCGGGTCAAGGACTTCAAGTGCCACACTGGAGTCAACCTCTTCACGGCAGCTACGGGCGGCAAGACACACAGCCACAGCAGCCGGTCGTGGGAAGGCGCTCGAGAGCAAGGCTCGGAGCGCGACGCACGCGAGGAAGCTGGCATGGAGGACATGGCCACAAGGTTGACACACCTTGGCCTGCTCCACTGGAGAGTGTGGTCACCTCTGGTGTACCACGCTGAAGACGCGGACGTGGAAATGGACACGTCTGCTTAAAAGGAAAGCATCATCATCGACCTTCGAACTCTCGGATCGAGCCAAGCTCTCTAATACCATTCAACCCCCCAATCAACCTCCAGACTTTTATCATCATCCAGGCGATACATGATCGAGAAAGCTGGACACGTTAATCCAATGAGCGGCTCGATCGAGCGATTCCATGGTTCAACAAATTTCATTCAAACAAGATAAACGTCATCAAATACCCCAAAAGTCGTGCACACGCGACTCTAATCAAGCATCCATTGGTTATCTCCGCTTTCCAATTTTGTCCCTTGCAATATTCATTGGCATCACCTGGTGTTCAGGCGTATCTGGTTCGGCCGCGGTTCTTTTTTTTGTCACTCCATTTGGTAGGGGTGAGCGCAAGCGCAGGAGACACCAGATTAGATTTGCCATTCATATTTGATGACAGAGGATAAATACTTCTTTACAGGCGTTTGGTGAAGGGATCCAGCATGGAAGAGAGAACAAAAATTCCCCAGGAGCTTAGTCTCCCGCCAGGGGTTCTCCTGCCGAACGGCGCATTTTTGAGAATGAGCTGACTGCTTTTTCTGGGACCAAACTTAGATATCCCATAGATGAACATACTGCATTTTCAATCTGCCCGCAAATCAGTTCCACGAGAGCAATCCAAAGTCTTGTTTGTGTGATGACTATCTGCCTGCCTCCCTGCCTACAATGCATTGCATACCTATTTGCCCCAAAGGGATTGTATGCTTTTGCAGAACCCGAACTTGTTGGTAGGCTTTCAGCATTGATTCCCTCATGCGGGATCCGGCCCCAATACGGATCGAAACCCGTATTAGGTGTCTCAACTGAAGGCGCTTAATAAATATAAAGAGACGTTGTTTTCAACCTTAGCAGTAGCAGCAGCAGCAGCAGCAGCAGCAGCAGCAGCAGCAGCAGCAAATACACAGCAGGGCCGAAAAGAGCGCTTTGAATGCGATTGCCTGCTGAGTCGCCTCACCCAATTTGTTAAGGTTGCATAGGATTATGCGAATAAGCGGAGAGAATCTATAAATCTGGGAAACCCAAATACGAATGCAGGGGGCGTTTAAGCTTTCTTTGCTGGTTTGCGCAACATGACAAGCCTCGTGCTTTTTTTTTTCTTTTCTCCTCACTCCTTTTTCTTCCCTCGTGTTGGACCTTGCTTCTCTCTACTGCACATGGCAAGATGAGATGTTATATCATATCGGCCTGAAAGAGAGATGATATACCCGTCGGAGCGGTTCCTTAGATTGGCGGAACAACAATAGAGACGTGCAAGAAAAAGACGGCTCGGTCCAATGCAAGTAATATAAGCATGTACGTAGATATCACAAGACATGCATTACATATGTAGGCCCTTCTCGATATGTACGTGATTGTCCCACGGAGTGGAATACACGTATATATACGATTACACACACGAGACACACACACATGCAAATATGCAGGGGCACCGAGATGGAAAGAGAAAAGGTTTGGAGAAATACCCGGGGCGAAATGCAAACGCATCATGCATATGCGGCTCGCGGGAAGGTAAGGTGAGGGAAGGCAAGGGAAAAAAAGGAGGGGGGTGTGATTTGGGCGTGCGGCTTAAAGAAGGAGCAGCACAAAAAGAAGGAGGGTGGGATTCTTGGCTGATGAGATTGTTATTATTAGAGACACGCATCATCATCATCACCATTATCAATCTGCAGGAATGGGGTGGAAAAGAAAGAAGTCCATACCTAAACTTTGGTATGGTGTAGTTGCATGCGAACAGACGACGCCCATATCCACATACACACACATTGGCCAGAAAACTCAGGGAGGCTGCACCACACGGACAGAAAGGCCGGGCGCAGAAAAGGTTGAAATCTGATTTCGTTCATGGGGAAATCAACCCGAGCGCATTTGTCCCGGCCGGGACCGTGTCCCTTTCCCTTCCGTGTTCACCTTGCCCCAGCCGCACGCGCACACACTCCCACATGTGCATCTCCCATGTCCGTGGCCTCGTCTGTGCGGCTGCGCGCGGGCGAGCAAGCGAGAGGGATGGAGGGCTGGCTCAGCGTGCCGACATAGCAGACAAGCCGCAATGAGCAATCAGCAATCACATCTTGGCGAAGCCTGATCATGATTGTACCCATTCGCTTGATCTGTACAGAGACATGTTGTTTTCTAGCTTTTGGAAGGGGCGTCTGTGGTGATGAGTCGTATTCAACTCGTGCCCAGCCCGTTGGGTTTGTATGACTTCGCCACTTGCCAATATCTGTCATCAAGTCTCTCAGATCCAATATCTCCTTTCTTATTGAATGGTGGCTGATGTATTCGAGGCATGACGCTCTACTATGGGACCGTCTCCTTAACTTGTATGATTTACAGCAGGTCTGATGCTCGACAACTGTGTCTTGTCGACAAACTTGCTGAAAGAGTTTGGATATACAAGGTCCATGTCAACAATTTTCTACAATGCTGAAAAAGGTGATGTTATCATGCTCTCCTCCAAAACTTCCAAATCCACCACCTTCTCCCTTTCTACCAATCCAAAAGTCTCAGTTTGTCAACAACATGGTCCCGTCAGCATGCTCGCAAAGCATATTACCCAGAGGTCTAATATAAACACAGTTTGTATTACAGTTTTATATAGTGTTTTTCTCGTGGATCAACTTCAAGCAATCAAGACACGGTAGTGGTATCTTCTGAGCTCATGTTTGTTGTTTGCAATCGCAATGGTACAATTCCTTGCCAGGACACCAGTGGACGGGTGCATCAGTCCGAGCACATTGTAGATACAGTTCTGTTTGGGTTGGAGTAGAGGCAACATGGTAGGGTTCGCTATAATACAGTGATTCGGTCTATTGCAATAAAACAGGCAGGTCTCGCAACTGATCTCCTCCCATTGTTCCTTTACCTCATATCTGCTTCTACGCTGACGTGTGTGGAAGATGAAGATGATACCTGCTGGAGGAAATGATCAGTCCGTTACTCGGACTATTGTCCCAAAGTATGATGATTGTTTATAGAAAACTCCTAATTCTTTTAGTGATTGACAAGACAGGCAATATACTCTCCACTGCCATGGATTCCTCGAGGTGATTATATCATTAAGGACTCCAAATAATATTGCCCGATTGGCTGCCAATGCCATGTTATACTACCATGTCAGCTATTCAATGTACCCCACAATGGCACTAATGGCGGGGTCTAGCGCAGTAACTTTATCTGGACATTTGCAGATCCAATTGAGCTGCCAAAATTTTTCCGTTGCTGCTGCCGCCGTTTTACACACCCGCCGCGAATCTCCTGTTCGTTGCGCGGCACACCACGATGCACTCTCTCGTCCAGCCCGATGCCTGGGTCGCCCTGAAGCTCCCCAATGGGACTCTCAGGGTGTTGCAGGTGGCTCCAAACACGTAGGTTCCAGGTTTCCTCCCCCTTCTCGTCAGCCAAGAAAGAGATCGCTCAGCTAATCCGCCCGCGACCTGCAGCACCATTTCCCTGGGCAAATACGGGTCCTTCCCGAGCAACCTCATCATCCAGCGGCCGTATCACCTAACATACGAGCTCCAGGCCAAGCTTGAATCCGAGAACTTCCACCGCCTTCGCATCGTGCCTGCCTCGGAGCTCTATGCGGACATACTGTCGTCGCGCGACGCGTCCAACTCGCCCGACTCCCCGACCCCGGGCGCCGAGGGCGACGATGACGACGAAGATGCCGAACTGCCCGCGGGCGCCGAGTACACATTGGTCGATGCGTCATCGGGCGCCGTGGTCGCCAAGTCGGACGAGACGGCCGTGCTGAACGACGTTGCGTCCGCCACACAGACTCTGACCATGGAGGAGATCGAGGTCCTGAAGAAGGACGGCACCGGCGCCGGGCAGGACATCATTGCGAAACTCATGCTCTCGCACACGGCGATAGACCAGAAGACCGAGTACTCGCTGGCCAAGTACAAGCTGCTCAAGACCAAGAAGTACATTCGGCGCTTCACCGTGTTACCCATGGACGTACCCCTGTTCGACCACTGGCTTCTGGAGGAAAGGGACTCGACCAAGATTCTGGAGATGCGCGAGGAGATGATTGGCCTCCTTGGATGCTGGGGAAATGTGCATTGGGGAGGTGAGAGCAACCCGGCTGAGGAGGAGGAACAGAAGACCGAGGAGACCAGCGACAAAACCAAGGAGACGGACACCACAGAAGGTCGCTATCTGGTAGTCGATGACACTGGAGGTCTCCTAGTTGCGGCCATGGCGGAAAGACTAGGCATATTATATCCGGCCGAGAAGAAGGGCTCACTGGAGGAATATCTGGAGGCAAACAAGACACATCAACAGCGGAGGGAAGGACAAAATCGTACGAAAGCCAGCAAGAACGACGACGTCACAGAGGCCCCGAAGCAAGAAGAGGATGCTGAAATCTCCGAGGTTCAGCAGCAAGAGCCCGAGGTCAGGGCTGAGGAGGCAGGAGAAGTCCAACCCCAGGCAGAGTCTGTCGAAGACCGCGCCGTGGCCAGCAGCATACCTAAGAAGTATCCTTCCGGACCTGGAAAGCGCGGAGACGATTTGAGCGTACCATATGCCAAGTCGAATACCTTGACTCTGGTCCACGCCAACTCGCAACCCAACCTCAGCTTGCTCAAGTACTACGACTTTGACATCACGAATCCGTCCCAAACTCTCGATCACCCGCTCGCCAGGAATCTCATGGCGCTGTCGTGGCTGCAGTTGTTGGAGCCCACAGCGGACACAACATACATGGCAGAGCCCCCGGCCGTGTCTCCCGACGAACTCAAGACGTGGAAGACGAATCGAAGAGCCAACTATCACCGAAAGCGACGCAGATGGGCCCGAGTCCGCCATGTCGTCGATACTACGCGGGCAGGCAGCTTCTCTGGACTGGTCGTGGCCAGCACCATGGATCCGATATCCATCATGAAGCACGCCGTCCCTCTCCTCGCTGGCGGCGCGCCGATCGCCATCTACTCGCAAACGATTGAGCCGCTGACCAAGCTCGCCGATTGCTATAGTATAGCGAGGCGCGGAGCTTGGATATCGGATCCTCCCGAGGAAGTGGCCGACAAGACGCCAGAGGAGCTGGAACAGTGGGAGGGCACGGAAGAGTTCCCATTGAACCCTACTTTGGTTCTGGGGGCTGCTCTCCAGACAAGCAGGATACGCAAGTGGCAGGTCCTGCCTGGTCGTACGCATCCGCTCATGACGAGTCGCGGTGGAGCCGAGGGATATGTCTTCACAGCTTGGAGAGTGAAACCAGCTGAGGGCAAGGTCGAGGCACGAGGCAAGGGCGCGCGCAACAAGAAGCGCAAGGTTGGCGAGTAAGAGCCGTCCGCCCGTCACGCCTTGTATGGAACAAACTTCTGCATATAATCATGGCGTTTAGCATTGAAAACCTGTACTGGACATCAGAGCTAGCTGCAGCAAGAACTTCATTGATACCCCCTGGGAATATGAGTGATTCCTCTATATCGTCTCGACTTGGACTTCGTTGATTTACATGCTCTGCAGTGCCTCTTTCTCTTTCGCTTGTGGCGCCCACTGGATGTTTTTGATTCTCGAAATTGTGTCCCCTACAAGCTCTTACCCATGAACTTTCTCTTTGTGAAGCTGAGCCACCACTTGCTGGGCTTGCCATCACCACCTTCTTCGTATACTCTTGCCAATAACCGGGTTGCCAGCTCTTGTCGTACTTGCGCTAGGTATTGCCGCAGCTGCTCAGCATCCTGTCTGTCTCGCGGCGGCTCGTACATCTGTGATTCTCAATCAGTTTCGGCTCTCGTGACGGTATCCCTCTTCGTTATTGACGACCCCTTTTCGTCCCTCAGATATTGGGCGAAGTCCTTCTCCCACCAACGGTCAATGTACCTACCTGATTCAGAGGGAAGCCCGGGTCGCCGGGGATGGAAAAGTTGAGGTCGAGCGCCGTGTTCATGACCTCCTTCTGGGCCTCGCGAACGCCATAGGTGGGGCGGATCTTGCCGAGGACCTCGCTGAGGTAGAGGATGCCGTAGATGAGCAGGCGGTCGGCGGGGCCCTGGATCTCAAAGTTGCGGAAGAAGGTGTTGGCGCGGAAGAGCGACAGGACCTCGTCCAGGATGTCGTACGAGTCCGAGTCCGGGTCGGGCGACTCGGCGGCGGCGAGCGGCTCCGCAGGCGCCGGCAGCGTGTAGGCCGGGCCCCTGGTCTTGGTGCGCAGCGGCAGTAGGGGGAAGTTTCCGATCAGCCGCGGAGGGTTCGGGTCCTCGTTGAACATGGAGTTGTAGGCCTCGAGGGAGCACATGTTAGCCAGCAGCCCAGATGCAAAAGCGAATCCCCGTCCGTCCTGCGTGGTGGTTCGTTCTCCTCGTCGCTGACCAGCAGCGCCTGAGCCGGTTCCCTTCGAGGACGGGGTCTGCAGCAGGCGCAACTCACCGGCATGGTGGCAATTGTTCGCCGAATGTGTCGACGATGCACTGGGCAGCCTGTGTTGTATGTTGAATTGCCGAGTCGGGAGGCTGTGGTGTCGCTCCTCAGTTTCGCCGGAGGGTGGTGGTCGAGCTCTTGGGTAGTGCTGCGATGATGCTCTCCAGAGGTGTGGAGGGGCTGTTGCGACTGCTGCTAAGCGTGTGCCTGCCTATGCTGCGGCTATCGTCCAAGACTGGCTGACCTCTGGGTAAGGGGGGCAACTGTTAAGGAGGGACGTCACTTGGCTCAGGCTCGACTCGAGGGCCCGTGCAATGTGCATAATTGCTTGCTGGCATAAGCGAGCATAATTGTCAAAGTGCTGCACAAACTATTATGCCCACAGTTCGAGTATCAGGCCAGCACAGTTTTAGGCAGCCACACGGGGCACAGAAACGATGGCGCACAGAGAGAGGCAGAGAGGTGCCGACAGCAAATCCGGACATGCGACTTGTGGCCACTTGTCGCAGCAAAGCCGGTTTGTACCTTAGGTTCTGGGCGGTCAGGCTTGGCAATCGAGATGTGCTCTGTTCATACGTGCTGCCACACCTTCTCGGCGGGCTCTGCCAGTTGGCTGACTTTTTACGCTATGTGGCTGGGGCTACACTCATCTCCACTCTGGCCCATAGAGTCATTGGAGCCTGGCCAGGTGCCGGGATGTGTGCTCCAGGCGCAAAGCAGGCAAAGCAGGATTCAAGCAGGAAGCAGAGGTCCCGTGACCTGGCGCTCACCTCGCGTGAAATGTCACTGTTAGCGCAGACCCGACGGGACCCACAAAATCTACCTGCGTGCTATCAGTGGCTGCCCACAAAGAAGGGAGGCAGGCCTTTTTAGGTGTATTTTGCCCCTCCCCCAACCCCAAAGGCCCGATCTGCTTCTCTCTCGTCGCGTCTACCCTCTAAGTGCCTACCCCCCAACGCCTCCTTGTTCCCATTACCGCCGACTGTTTGGTGATCGCGTCTCAGCATCGTCGCAGTTTGTCTACTGGGCTCGAGAGGTTGTGAGATTGCACTCTTTTTCCCTCGAAAGAAATCATTTTCTGGTCTGTTTAATTCATAGGCAGGAAATTTATTATCGTTATTTTCCATCGGCGACCCGGACAAAGCCAGAAGACGCTACGGACCCCCGGGCGCGTCACTCGCCATTCCCACTTTTGACTGTCAATCCCAAATGACAATCAAACTGCTTGTCAAACAGTAAGTCGGTCGCCTTTGTTGCCCCCCGGCGTCACAAATTAAATGCGCCGTCGAAACTGGGATGCTAACTAATATATCAAGCAGGATGCAAACCAGCAAAGCGCACACGTCGCATGCATTATCGAGAGATCACGTCGATATGCCTGCCACAATAACTACTGCCGCATCGGCAGAAGAGGATGCGACCAGTCGCACAAAGAGACAACCCCGCCAACATACTGTACCTGAGCCCGGCTCGCTATGGGACGTCATGCATGACCACCAGGGCACCTCGCTCTTCGTTCTGCCCCTCTGCTGGACCGACATGCACACGCGACTGCTCGGCTGCCGCTTCGTCAAGCAACCTCCACAGTTGACCCCCGTGCCGCCGACTCACTCGTCACCCAGAAGATCGCCGGAGACCTCGTCGACACTGGTTGACATCGGAAGAGAGCTCGACATTCTCATGGCCAGAGATACCCCGCGCAACGTCATGTCCAAGTCGCGCGCCCTCAAGAGCATCATGTCGACCTTCTACCCGAACCATCTCGCCAAGCCAAAGTCGAATGCAGAGCTTGGCATCAGATTTGGATCTCGCCTCTACCAAAAGTCCGCTCGTGCGCAGATCGCCTGGAAGCACCACGACGCATCCATGTCCTTTGACTCTGCCACCACCTGGACTTCGAGTCGCAACACCAGCCAGCTCCTGGCTTCCATGAACGTCAAGGTCGCCAACGACGCATACGTTCTCGCCTACACCAGCAGAAGCAATCTCAACTTCACCAGACACAACTGCTTTCGCATCATTCAAGGCCCCAACAGAAACCCGAATCTACCAGTCCTCAGTCTGCAGAAGCTGAGATCAAAGAACCTGGTGCCAAGCAACCTGGACGAGGACCCTTACTTTGTCGCGACCATTATTTCCTTGGCACAGCAGCAGTTCTATCTCGATGGTGGCCGATTCAATGACCAAGTCTCGAGAGAGTTCACGGTCCGCTTGTTCACGACCTCGGAAGAGGACGAGTCCTTCATCGTCTACACGGCCAAGGTCTCAGCCGATTTCATGATGAAGTTCCACTATCCTCACCTGAATACGGAATCCGACTCGGCCTATCTCAACATTGAGTACAAGCACGTGCCCGTGTGGCCGATTCTTGGCCTGAAGGAGCGCTTGGGCCAGGCACTCGGCGAAGATCTCGTGGGATCCATTGATCCTCTCAACATTGAGACTTTCCCTGACGAGCACGACGAGCAGGAAGAGATCGTGCACGAACCAAAGGTCACATCTCCCAAGCGCAGGCGTGACATCTTCACAGAGGTTCTTAACGCGAGCTTCACTGAAGAGAGAGAGCCGAGCAGCTCGGGTGAGATCAGCGGTATGGGTAAGAGAAGGTGTCTTGAAGAAGGTAGGGTCGGCGTTGTGCGGTAGTGCTAGAGGAGAGGCTGAACAGGTTACTGAAACGCGGATAGGTGAGGAGAACGTTGTTGAGGAAGAGAAGAAGCAAGAAGGAGAAGAAGGAGAAGAAGAAGAAGTCGCAAAGGATCAAGATGAAGAGTTGGGAGCACGGGATGCATCACAAAAGTGGCGCAGCTACGCCGAGGCAGCAGCAAACTATCACCAGAATCGAGTGATGCGGTGAAACTCAACACAAGATGGAACAACACCAGCAGGTTCTTATCAGGAGGAACCGAGTCTGATCATTTGAACACACAAGTCGCCAGCATTTCAGAGGGTCTATGATAACGACACGCGGAAAGAAAAGGAAGGGAACAGTTTTATTCGAATTTGGCGGCAGGCGTTTAAGAGCACGGCACGGTATTGCATCAGGGTCACGAAAGACGGTCTGCTTCACCAGCAACGGACGGCACGTTGATATTTTCACGAAGGATGGCATTTGGTTTTGCAGGTTTTTTGAGGGTGACGAATGACAGGGCAGAACAGGGGCAGGAACGGATGATTTCAGTCTTAATGAGCTGATGGATGGGTTTTGCGTTGGTTTTTGGTTCTGTGTTTCCCCGTGGGATGAGAAATCCGGGGCACAATTATACCCCCTTGAGTTGTCGACGAGGCGAGGAGATATCTTTTCGAGCAGTTGATAAGCGTCACTACGGACACTGCATCAAACAGAAAACATGATTCAGATACATGATACAAAGAACAACAATCATTGCATTTTCTTCTTCTTGTGAAGCTATTCAGTATTGCCCAGTCAGAATTTATGGGTACTTTTCCAAGTTTTATAAGGGATTGTTTTATTACTGCTTCAAATTAGTTCACCCACCGGCAATATAATTTCCATTCCATCACAGATCAACAACTATGCTCAGACATCTGGCTTAGGTCCACGCGAGTCGGCCGCATTCATTTATCGCTCCCCACGACGACCGTCTAGATTATGATTTGAAATTGTTTAGGCACGAGGCCGCCATTGACTTTATGGCAGGTTTAGCTCCAGCTTGGTAACCACAATGGTGCATGTCAGCAACAGAATAGTGTATTCTGAATATAAAGTGCTGACTGCTTCGAGGGGCAAACAGAAGAGACTCATTGGCTCACCGGCATTTTGGTGTTGGAGATGATTGCGACCATCTACGAGGTTGAGATCATTGTGACATATCGTGACGCAAATGCTCAACCCCGCGCATGAGAAGCGCTCGAATTAGGGCAGAGTTTATACACAACTACCGTGTGTATGTTGGATCATGGTAGACTATAATGATATTTCCGCATATAATACTCGGGGTACTGGCTAGGCACCGTAGCCGTCCCGAATCTTGTCATTATATTTTCTTACAACGGTGCTGTAACCATTGTTATTGAAAGAAATTCAGTACAAAAATGTCCATCTCCGGCCACAACCATGATGAGAAGCGGCGCAACCAGATGCTGGAACAGACTCCAGGAGTCCAGATCTTTCTCCAGCCCATAGCACCCCCGGGCGCGCTCGGGTTGGCCGGGTTCGCTGGCAGCACCTGGATCACGTCCAGCTACATCGCCAACTGGTGGGGATCGCCCGACTCTCCGACCATATTCTTCCCGTTCGTGGGAATATTCGGCGGCCTCGCGCAGTTCATCGCGGGCCTGCAGGGGTTCAAGGCTCGTGATACCCTGGTGACGGTCATCAACACCATGTGGGGGAGCTTCTGGATCGCCATCGGGATACTGTACGCCTTCGTGGTAAGTCTGCATGCTCGACTCTGCTCCCAGTGTCCCGCCCGCTCACAAGATCTGCTCCCACGAACAGGCCGCGGGCGCCCTCCCGGCCCACTCGGTGCACACGCACTTCCCGGAGCTGGCGTCGTGGTTCGTGGTGCTGTGCGTGTTCACGTGGTCGTGCGCGCTGGCGGCGACGGCGCGCGACGTGGTGCTGAGCGCGTGCCTGTTCTCGCTGGCCGTGGGCAGCACCATCGCGTGCTGCCTGTTCGCGTACAACGGCGGCGCCAGCGCGGCCTCGGGGTCCGGCGACGGGCTCGCCGGCGGCGTCACCCGCGGCATCAAGGCCGCCGCCTACTTCTGGATGTTCAGCGCCCTCTGCGCCTGGTGGCGCGTCACCGTCTACCTCGTCGAGGAGGCCTACGGGCCCGGCCACGCCATCACCCGCCTCTTCGCCATCGGCCGCACCCCCATGGAGAGACGGGCCCCGCTGCTCATTCCCGGCCTGGGAGAGCCCGGCGTCAAGCGTGGTGTGCCCAAGCCGACTCCGGTCTAAGAAAACCTCGAGATCTCAACCGGCCAATAAGCTCGGCAGATTGGCACTGGACTTTTGTCCTGATTATGTTACAGAAGTCGAGGGCTCTGATATGTGTAACCCCCCGAGTATCAACCTTCTATCAAGTTGTACTTGAGATCTTAATAATTGGAGGATGGATCGTCGAAGAATACCGCAAACTAGGTGAATGGCGCGTTGTCACTTGTAATCAAGACATCGTTGATAATAATCTGAACTTGACTTGACTTGACGGCTGTCCCTAACGAAGTTTTGCTTAATCATTACTCGCTGTCTATGTTGCTTGAGGGTTGGACATGATAAGGTCTGATGCATCGATTGAACGGTGTAAGTTGTGATATCATGGATCTGATGTGCCAAGTATACGCTGATAGGTGATTATAGGTCTTGCCGGCGGTCTCCGGCGCTCCACTCCGACTATTCGCTTCGCTTCACATAGCAGCATTCCCGACAACTGTCTCTTGAATGTAAATGTCTACTTATCAAGGCAATAAACTTGATCAGAGTCCTTGTATTTCCAGCAGTTTCCACATATTGCTTGCATTCTATACAGCAATACACGTGGCTTTCGTCACCAGATACGACTCGACAAGTACAAGCCATGGTCAGGTTTCCGGAGATGCCGTTATTCTCCCACCTCTGCTGTTATGTTCTCTTTTTTTCTGATAACTGTTGTATCGAGAATCAGTTGAAATTATTCCGCAGAAACAGCGTAGATGTCTATCTCCAGCTTTGAACAATACCTAGGGAGAGAAACGTAATCGAGCTGAAATGTCCTTCCTGCTTATCCCGCCAAGAACGCAGTCCGCTATCACATGAAAGGTGACATCCCGTCCCTCTCATTAGTATTATTTCAGGGGCGGAGCCAATACGAATAAGCGAATCTGCCAAGATCTCAACCAAACCCCAGAAAGCAATGTCAGGCCCCCAAACACCCATACCCGACTATTTAGGGTTGCTGCCGGTGTGGATTCTACCTACGCTTTCAGGCAAACGCCAGATCAGGAACGTGCTGTAGATTGGCCAATTCGACTGGATAGCCAAGATCGGACGGGCAGGGGGTCGCGCGCATGAATCTACGCGGAGCCGCCAATAAACTTGTTCTTCTTCTCCCAAGTGACTGGGTTTTCTGTATGGAGGTTGCGCCGCGATCTGCAACCCAGCTAGCTTCCAAGTTCCCATCGCCGCGATAGCTTGAGAACAAGACACGAGGTTGACCAAGTGTTCGTTTTTATCTTTGCCAAGACTCGCTACCAAGATGTATATATATCATGGCTGCATCGCTCTTGGTGGTAGCGGAGGAAAGACGACCGCGGTGTGCACTGATCGTCCTCCCTCCGGTTTGTTCTTGATCACTCACTTGACATCATGAAGGGCGCATCCTCACTACCGTGGCTCGCCACTTTTCTTGCCGGCAGCGCGGCGGCCGTGACCATTGAGGAGATCAATGGCAACAAGTTCCTCTCGTCGTACAATGGACAGGCCGTCACAAACGTGACCGGCGTTGTGACGGCAAAGGGCCCGAGCGGACTTTGGATTCGCTCGGTCGAGAAGGGGACAGATCCCAAAGTCTCGGATGCCATCTACGTATATGGCAGCGCCCTCGCCTCCAACGCGTCCATTGTTACGGGCGACGTCATTGTGCTCAATGGCAAGGTCAGCGAGTACAGGTCAGCGTCGACCTATCTCTACCTCACAGAGATCATCTCGCCGGTCGTCACTGCCATTCTGGAAAGCGGCCAGACGGTAGAGCCGCTCGTGATTGGAACCGACACCCTCAGCCCGCCGACGGGGCAGTACACCAGCCTCGACGACGGCGATGTCTTTGGCGTGCCCAACAACCAGTCTCTGCTCTCGGTGGTGAACCCCGAGCTGGATCCTGAGAACTACGGACTGGACTTCTGGGAGAGTCTCGTCGGCCAACTAGTGACGGTGGAGAGCCCAGTGGCCGCTTCAAAGCCCAACCAATACGGTGACCAGTGGGTCGTCGGCTCATGGGCAAAGACGGGAGAGAATGCAAGAGGCGGACTGACCATCACTAGCAAAGGTGACTCCCATAAATCCAGCCTTTCCTTTTCCAATGCAAAGCTAACCTTTCGCCAGATGGCAACCCGGAGACGATCAGAATCGGAGATCCTCTCGATGGCACGGACAACCCTTCCGACAGCAAGCTCGGTGACAAGTTTGACGACATCACCGGTATTGTCACGCAAGTGTACGGATTCTACCACATCCTACCACTGACAAACATTACCGTGGTCGAGTCTCTGAGCCCAGCCCTTCCGGACCCGACAACCTTTACCAGCGACGGAGTGTGCTCTGGCCTGACAGTGGCCGACTACAACGTTGAGAACTTTGCGCCCAGCGACACGGCCCACGTCAGCGACGTCGCTCACCACATTGTCGACTACCTGCTCACTCCCGACCTGCTCTTCATCCAGGAGATCCAGGACAACGACGGCGAGACGGACGACGGCGTCGTCGAGTCGGACGTGACCCTCTCGACCCTGACCGCCGCCATCGCCGAGCTGAGCGGCGTGGCGTACAACTACACCTACATCGCGCCGGTCGACGACGAGGACGGCGGCGCGCCCGGCGGCAACATCCGCGTGGCGTACCTGTTCCGGCCCGACGTGCTCCAGCTCCGCAACCCCAACCCGGGCAACGCGACGACGGCCAACGAGGTGCTCGCGGGCCCCGAGCTCAAGTACAACCCCGGCCGCATCGACCCGACCAACGCCGCCTGGGACGACAGCCGCAAGCCCCTCGTCGCCGCGTGGGAGACCCTCGACGGCAACAACACCTTCTTTACAGTCAACGTGCACTGGGCCTCCAAGGGCGGCAGCTCGTCCATCCAGGGCGACGCGCGGCCTCCGGTCAATGGCGTCGTCGCTGTTCGCCAGCAACAGGCCGAAGTCACTGCTGTAAGTCCATCAGTCCCTGCCGATAGTATTTACCAAAAGAGAATTCGTGATTGACAGCTCTTCTCCAACAGGCCTTCGTCGCTCAGATCCTGGCCGAGGACCCCGAGGCCAAGATCATCGTGGCCGGGGACTTCAACGAGTACCCCGTGGTCAAGCCGATCGAGGACTTCCTGTCGCTGTCGGGGCTCGAGGACCTCGACGTGGCGGCGGGCATCCCCGAGGCCGAGCGGTACACGTACCTCTACGACATGAACTCGCAGGAGCTGGACCACGTCTTCGTCAGCCCGGCCGTCGCCGCCGCCGCGCCGCTGTTCGAGCACGTCCACGTCAACACGTGGGTCTCGTACGACGACCAGGTGTCGGATCACGACCCCAGCGTCGGCAAGTTTGACTTGTGTAAATACTAGAAGGGTAGTAGAAAGGACGCTCTTTTAATAGATGGTCTATAAATACAATGATCTAGCAAGATTCTCCGTACCTATACGGCCATGTCTAAACTCGCTTTTTCTTATCCCTCGAGTGCAAATCGTTCTTGCAGGAACAGCGAGAAAGATGTCGAAAGTTCTTATGTTTTTGAAACCCATTTGAATGCAACATTTCGTCCCGACTCAGCGGTAGATTTGCGAGTTTTGGACAAAAGTCACACCCACTCTAGGGACACTTTTGCAATATTATATGATTCAAGCAATATCACGACTCTTAGTCAAACCCTACGCATGCGATTGCTCTGTCCCATTGATGCGGATCATTCTATCTAGTCAGAGAACCAGAGCGGGACATTTTGAGAGCAGGCATTGTGGCCCTAGAACATAGAGTCGACTACCAGGTAAGTCTTGGCTTGAGGTCATGTGGGCAATGATCATTCCATGTTCTCGAGTTCTAGTACCAAGGCGACAGCTGCATGTTGTATCTAATTGTTACATATTTAGAGTGATCGCACAAGAGGGCATATTATGTTGGCCCTTAGATGGGACGGTTTAGCGAGCCCGTCAAAGCTTTCACTTGTTCTCTCTATGGACCTACAGAGTCCTCATGCAGTATTGGCATCAACGATGCGTCCAAAGGAAACCTTGAATGGCCATACAATAATAACTTGTGGTTTTCTCATCCTCGATCTGACCATGGACTATGCATTTCTAGTATCTAATCTATTGCCTGAATCCAACCAGGCAATGTCCCAGCTATGCCATTGCCACAATGATCAAGCAGACAGGCAAATTGATCAGCCAACGTGGGGGACATGGGTTGATCATACTCGAATTTCTGATTGGCCGAGACTCAAGCCCGGGACGACGACAAAGGCAAGTACGGCCATAAAGAATCGACACAACAATCAGTAAAATGCCCTACAAACGATTGTTCAGCACCTGGCGAGTTACAAATAGGGATTGAGTGAATAGACAATCGCGCTAGCGTGTCGATGAATGAAGAACGACTGGAGTGATTGTGTGCCGTGTGGAATAATCACCCAAACTGCAAGACCGTTGCTTGGGAAACGTCTGAGAACGGCCGCACCAGACGCGTGAATGGGAATTATTCACTTCATGCAGCCGGCCTGTGACCAACCCGTCTCCTTTTCTCTGCTGCTGATTGCGCTCTCTATTTAAGCCACTGCAAATTTCCGAGTCCATCCCCAGACCTCGCACCTCCACAAAACATCACAGAACAAAGTCCATCAACACAACCCACAACCACGCACTTTGTTCATCTCTCTCCATCGCCAATCCATCACCGCGCAATCTTCTGTCAATACTTGACCTCAATTCTCATCAGAAAAGACCGCCAAGATGCCGATCGGTCCGGGCTCCTTGGAGACTCTGTCTCTCTGGAACCAGGTGTCGCCCCGCAGCTACACCACCATGGTTCTCTGCTTTGAGCTCGATCCCGAGTTTGACGACTTTGACGACATTGACTACCACCTCCGCGACTGTCTAGAGAACCTTGCCGAGTCTCAGCCTCTTCTCGCTGCCACTCTGCACGCCGACAAGGAGACGGGCCTCGCCTCTCTCAAGACCAAGCGCAACGGCAGAATCCCCTTCCGCGTCGTCGAGGGCAAGACGGGCGGCTTCGACCAGAGCTACCAGGAGATGAAGGATGCAGGTTTTCCCCAGTCACTCTTCACCGATAAGATGTTCTTCCGTGATTCGGCTCTGAACGAAGACGGCAAGCCCACCCTACTAGTTGAAGTCATCCTTGTCGATGGTGGTCTCTTCCTTCATTTTGAGGTCCATCATTCCATCTTTGACGGTCGCATGCGGGACCAAGTCATCACTGCCCTCGCAGCCATGACCATGGGCGACCGCGGTGACGCATCGCTGCCCGAGTCACAGAAGTTCCCGTACCCGCGAAACCCCTTTGTGCCCCGCGCGACCTTCGAGGCCTTCAAGGGTCTCATCGCCGACTGTCCCGAGTATGGAATCCTGCCTCGCAAGAACGGTCCGACTCAGCCCTGTATCGACGTCACCAAGGACTATCCCGAGCTGCCCACCGTCGGCAAGATTTTCTCGATCACGCCTAAGCGCATGGAGATGCTGGAGCAGTTGATCCGCCAGCGAGCAGCCAAGGACCAGGTCATCTCGACCTACAGCTGCCTCGCTGCCCTGTGCTTTATGTGCATCGTTCCTGCTCGCGTCAAGGCTGAGACCACCGAGAACAGTCCCGACCCCGGCACTGAAGCCATCATGCACCAGTCGGTCAACTGGCGCGCCCACGCAATGAAGGACGACAAGAGCCTTGCCGATTACTTTGGCGTCTCTACCCTGCCCGTCTTCAGCAAGGTTCCCTTCAAGGAGCTTAAGGCCGCCCATGCTCGATTCGGCTACTTGGCCAAGCTCGCTGGCATTGCAAAGCAGGACGTCGCCAAGATCAATGACGAGTACGTCGAGAAGCGCATGTTGATGTTCAAGTAAGTAAATCTTTGTTTCCTTCTCACCCTCTTCCTCTTCTTTCTTGTCTCCTCTGTCTCCTACCTGCCTGGTTCTCCACCACTCGCTGTGCAAATTCCACACGACACAGTCCCGTTCCATTCTTTGAACCAAGTGCTAACTCTTCTTCTCTCAAACAGTACATGCCCAGACCCCCGCCTCATCGGTGTGAACTACGACCACCGTGCGCCCATGAACTTTGCCTTCAACACCTGGCGTCACATTGGTGGCCTGAAGAAGTGGTTCATCCCTGGCCTGGCCCGCCCCTCTCCCGACGCTGTCCGCCGCTCCCAGCCGAAGTTCGCTTACCAGAACGCCCTGATCCTACCTCAGGTCGGCGAGAACCAGGAAATCCTCATCCAGCTTCCGAAGGTGTCAATGGATGAGCTCTGCAAGGACAAGGAGTTCACCATGTGGTTCGACATCATTGAGTAGTTGGAGCCAGGGAGGATACGTCGAACACGCAGGCTGGAAGTTTCATGAAAGGAACATGGAAAGCGTCTTTTAATCGACTCTTTTGATCGACGCCGGATACCCGATCACGAGTAAGGCTTTACAGGAGTTCATCGGTATGCATGGACATGGCATTGATTTGAGGAAGGCGTTTATTGGTTATTGCGAGATACCCCCAACTGGTACTGAGAAGAGGCGTTCATTGGATTTCGGAAAGATACCCATTGGTACTGAGAAGGGGAGATCCAGGGTTTTCGAGCATTCAGGATGCTTTCAGAGAGCCTCTATAGATATTGAGAGGCGGCCCCAGATCACAGGATTGCTTTTAGAGACGTAATTGACATCAGACACACGGAATCAAGTCTTGTCCAAGCCGCATACCTTCAATCTTAGTGCATGTAATGATTCTTTCAGTGATTGCTTCGCCCACATAGACCGAGCTCCAGCTATGCAAGCACGACAGTGTTATTCGACATGGAAGTCACGATGAGAGGCTTGCAAAAGTAGAGATCGCTCATGTACGGGCCTCTGCCGGACATCAAGTAACAGAGGTTGAGTGTCCTCGGCTCACTCACGTGAATGTGGCAAGCCACTCCCCAGCCACGCAGCAAACAAATAAACGACAAATTGGGGTTCCGAAAAGTTGAGTAGTCCTTATAAGTCCAAATAAGCCCATAATTTTCCAACAATTCCCCCAGCTCTTCGGAGCTGAGCCTGGGACAGGTACCTCGGTACTTGTTTCCCAGCGGGATGACAAAGTGACCATGTATCCCTATACCATACAGGGGGTCCTTTGGGGGACAGAGGGTGCCCAGAGCCCGAGTTTGAGGCCCGCACTCCGTTCTTGACCGGCGATAGCTGCTCCATATAGTGGGCAGGTCGCCAGGGTCAAGGCACCCTTTTTGCTGTTTTGTGTTGCGGTGCTGTGATGAGATTGTAGAGGTAGTTGGTACTTGGTGAGCCTCGTTGCGGCGGTGCGGCCGGGCAACCAAAAGGGGGCGTTTGTTCTGGCAACATAGTACAGTGGTATTTGATGCGCACCTTAAATGTTATTTCGGGTTCGAACCCGGGCAGTGAATGCTTTCAGAAACATTTTTTGTCCTCGATTTTGCAGGTACGCAATATTGAAAGAGTGACACACAGACAACCCATAATAGGCATCTCGACCTGTAATCAAGGAGAGCACCTCTGTATTATGTGCGAAAGTATGCATCTCTGCTCTGATATTCTGTGATATCCTCTACCTCAATTCCCAACAAGCTGACTCTGACGCCACCACGCACGAAGGCCCTCGACATCGCACCAAGTGAGCTGGACGGGATCCTCGTACCACCACCTCCCACCATTCCTGGGCTTGTCGCTGGCGTACTTCTTCAGGCTGCCTCCGTCGAACCTGTGGTTCTTGACTCCCAGCAGCAGGACGACGCTGCCGACCCTGGGGCTAAATTCGCGCGCGTCAAGGAAGACGGTCAGGTGGACCTGCTTATGTGTCGACGGGTGGGCGAGCCGGGCCACGCGCTGGACAAAGGGCGGCAGGGTCGACGTTTGGACATCGGAGACTGACGCGATGACGGCCAGGATGTTGGTCGACCAGTTCTGCTTGTACGGCAGGTTCGGGATGGCGCGCAGCGTCGTGAGCTTGAGAGGCTTGGTGGGATCTGCGCTGGACCATGGAAGCTGGTCCGGGTCGACGGGCATCGAGTAGTTGGACAGCGACGACGTCCGCGCCAGGACGACTTCGGCTCGTTTCTGTGTTGCTCGATCTTCCGGGACGTTCATGACTTCAAAGTCATCATCCTCCTCATCCTCGCCTCCTGCTTCTGCTGCTTCTCTTACGAGATCTGCGCCAGGCTGGTCCTCGGGACGCGTAATATTTTGTGCTGGCTCTGGCTCAGGGTCAGGCTGAGGCTCGGCCTTGTCCACGGCTACCGTCTCGACAAGTTCCTCGTGGGTTTCCTTATCTGCTTCCCGTACATGCCCAAACGTGTCGCGACAAGCTGGTTGAGCAGCCTCTTCGCCATCGAGCATGGCCAGCAGGCGATTGTTCCAGCCGACCGTGACCAGACTAGCAACGGCCAGGTAGATGGTGCCACCGGCATGGCCGTCGGGCTCGTCTGTACGTTCCAAGGTAAAGCTCTCCAGCTTCACATAGGCACCCACGGCGACGTCACCCCTGTCAACGTAGCTGTGCATGTCGCCGGCGAGCAGAGCCTGGATGCACAGCTCGCCGTCGCCGAGCAGCAGGCGGACGCCGCGCCATCTGCTCGATCTGGACCTGGGCCTCCTGGACTGCCCGGAGGAGGAAGCGCGGAAGGCGTCGACGCCCTCGACGAGGAAGATGGAGCCGGGGATGCAGTAGCGCGTCCGGAGAATGTCGGCGACCAGGGGCTTGGGGGAGAACGGGTCCGGGGTCAGGAAGGTGATCTCCTCGGGCGGAGGGGGTGGGCACCGCGGATTGGCAGGCGGCGCGGACATGTGTTGCTTTTTGCTGCAGTCATGTCTCTTTTTTGTTTTTGTTTTCTTCTTTTTCTTAGCACAAGATTCGAGAGTACATGAAATGTCGTTTCATCACATGCGATGCGCGGCCCGTTGCGCGCAATCTTTTCTTCTGCTGCTGTGTGATCTGGTACTTGACGGGTAAATCCAAAGCTGTCGGTTGAGTCGCGTCGCAAGTCGCGTCTAGTTTCTGTCTTTGTCATTTAGCGGGGCATCCTTCCTTCCTGTATTACCAAAAGTTGCGTCACATAACACAGGTCCTTCCTTCCCGTTCACTATTTATTAACAGATTATACAAAAATTTCGGCAGATCAAGTGATGCTTGTTTCCGACTCTTTACTTTTTCTACTCAGACGTGGATGATTACACTTTTTAATAGGGCGGCAGTTCACATGTGACGAGTCAGGGTGCAGCAACACCTTATATGACGAATATGGCCGGCGCAACAGTCATATAATCCAATCGAGACGATCAGACATGATGGTTCTTTTGTTGCTCGCCTTGTGCTCCATGCAAGTCAAACATGCCTCAGGTCGCTTCCTTATTGCAGATCGACAATTTGCCAATACACCAAAACCTTCTAAACTGCATCGGCCTATCCCTGGTTATATTCTGTGGACATTCCGAGGGATCGACACTTGGATCGCATGTATATGAACTCTGATCATACTCCACGAAATATTGCTTCTTCTCGAGTCGGTGAGAGCTCTCTCCACAGAGATCTACTCCGGTGAAGAGGTAAGCAATGCCGAAAATCACCAAATAGGACAAAGCAAAAGAATACGCCTCGTGGAAAGTCGAACATGCTTCCCTTGCTTGCTTGACCTCTTAAAGAACGTCAAGCATTGCGGGCAATATTTTCTGCATGGCACCCGACTCCTGGATTTACGATACAGATCGTTACCAACAGGCAAGTTGTTCTGGGGGCTTGTTCTGGCCTATCGTTATGGTTGACGTTTTTATGATTGATTCTCACACCACTTGTCAGCAGGATCAGAGACCTCGACGTGTTGACGTGCACAGAAGTTTTCCAGAACCAACACACAAGTCCACAAGACTGGTCCGGGCCGGGAATAGTGTCACATGGCCTGATCGGACCGATCTCAAAGGGATCTATCTATCTGTGGACGGGACAGCTTTCCATTGAGACCCTGCGTTCCTCGCGTCTAAGAAAGAAAAGGAAAAAAGAATCACAACAACAGCAGACTGCAAGTCTCAGCCACGTCCCGCGCGGGTCCGGGCCCAGTTCCCTTCGTTGTAGATCGGATGCTCGTACTTGGTAAGACATGCCTATAATAAGTAACGACATTTGCGTGCGCCAAGCCAACCACATCGTGACCCCCCCGGCCGTCACCCGTCAGGGCAGCCGAGGGATGCAAGAAAGGAAAGGAAGAAGAATGGCGCAAGGCTTGCTGGCTGCATAAGTCGGAGAGGCAGTGAATGTATCTACTGCGACTAGGAAGATAGCCTCTTGCAGACGCTTCACTCGGCTAACATGAAAGATACGAATTCTTCTGCCGCGATTTTTTTTCTCCCTCTAGCTAGGAGTACTGTCATGTTCTTTTTTGTTCCAGTGACTGGTCTAGACTTGCCAAAAATAGACGGCACAGATGTGCGAAGCAGTGCAAGTGATGAACTAATTCATGCCATACCTAAGCTGATTGCTATACGGCGTAAGCGTGACTGACGCTCCAGCTTCCAAACAGTCCAACCTCGAGAGGGAAAAAGGTTGCGCGGCAGCCGCAGAGATCTGGCCCTGTGGTTTCAAGCCATCGCAGCCACTAAGGGAGGTCCGGCTTCATGCACGTCACGCAACGCGCTTCTGGCGTCTGTCTGTTTGTCTCTCTACCTGTGGCTGAAATTCTGATCACGGATGGATAGACCAGTGCTCACGGTCAAAGAGAGACTGGGCAGGTAGATTCGTTTCAAAATATCATCACAATTTACCAAGGTCATCTGGGTTTTCGTTTTCATGTGTTTTATTTGACATGCTTAGTCTATGTACAACGATAGATTCCTGAGCTGGCCTTGTTCGCTCCGTCTCGAGCACTTCGATTCCGGAGCGCGCCTGTCCTCAGGTTACCGGTGGACGTTCATTTCCAACAATCATAATCCAATGGCTTTCCGCCCCCTGCAATAACGGGGAGCGGTTTCCCTCCAAACGTGTCCAAATGCATTTGTACAAGTTCCGTGTCCAAGCCCAAACAAACGTCATCTCTATGCAAAACATGGTATCCGCCTCCTAAAGATCTATCGTATACAACAAGACGTTGCGAAATGAACAGAGTTGTGCAAGCACGTGGTGGCTGTTGGGCATATGCTGTTCTCCGCCAACGCTCCTGTGTGGCCGCCAATCAAAATGCTGCTGTCTTTTGTGTGTGTACCACCACCGCTGAACTCCGGGCTCGCCGATCGATTGTTAAAAATGTAATGAAAAGTGTGGTCGCGATATATGCGAAGTTCCGAATGTGGTGAAGTTTTCTTGGTTCTTTGAATGAATGGCTGGGGTCGATATTATTTTTCGTCTGCAGGGGGGTGTACCACAATCCCGCAAGCAGTGTTGCAATACATCTTGTGTCCTCGATCGCTTTTATTTAAGGGATCCAGACAAGCTCAATGAGGCCATCCTTCCTGTTCATGGGTACCTCGTTGCGGTCGACCCATCTCCAGTCGTCACCCTTGCGGACGTAAATCTGGCTGACAGTGTTGTCAGGGTTGTTGCGGGCCTCTTGCAAGTCCCAGCTGATCTTGCGACCAGTCTTGAGCAGGGAAGGCCTCTGGGGGTCAAAGACGTAGTCGAGGTTCCAGCCCTTGTCCTGAGGAGCAGCGGCAAAGGTGCGCTCCATCTGTGCCAGGTTGAAGTTGATGCCCTCGGGGTACTGGACAACACTGAAGCTGGTCGAGATGATGAAGTCGTCGGAAGTCTGGAAGCGCTGGAGAGTACAATCCTCGCCACAGATGTGGGCGATCTTGGTGTACTGCCAGGGCAGGGCCGAGTGCCAACCGCCACCCTTGAAGTGGTGCAGAGAAATGGGCTTGATGCCGGACTCGTAGAAACCAGATGGGTCACCGTAGAGATCAAGCTGGTACAGACCCCGCAGGACCGACAGGCGCACATCAGTGTTCTCGTAGATACACTTTCTGAGGAGGATATCACCCTGAGGGCCCCAGCCAGAGTTGGCCTCGCGGATCTTCTCGTCGGTCTTGCAAGTGTCATAATCGTTCGTGATCTGAGCAGCCAGCGGCACCGACAAGAAGACACCGGCACCACCGAAAGCCTGCGAGCCGTGTCGGTCAACGTTGTTGACATCCTCAGAGAGTGTACCAATGTAGAGCATGTCCTCGGGGTCGTATTGCTCAAATTTCTTGGTCAGAGCATGGACGCTGGGGAAGAACGTGTCGTCGTCGCAAGTCACCAGCCACTTCTTGTAAGGACGCTCAGGGTGGTTATAGAGCGTCGGCACCAGGGTCAGGTAACGAACGGCCATCTCCATACGCGAGTCCGAGTGGTAGACGTCGACGTCAATTCCGCGCTGGTCGAGAACGGTCTTGGCCTCGAGAATCTGCTCCTCCTCGGCGTCGAGCAGGAGGAGGACAAGCTTGCCGCCGTTGGAGTTGCCTCTGCCGTCGGTCAACCAGTAGGTCCACTCGTCGACCGGGCTCGTCTTGCTCGAGTTGAAACGCTTGAAGGTGGTGGAGACACCGAACATGAAGTCGGACAGGTTGCCAGTAGCGGGGAAAGGAGACTGCGAGACGGGGACCTGGAGAGGCGCCAAGCAGTTCTCCTGTCCGTAGCTGGTGGCGTAGTTGCTGTTGATGAACTTGGCACCCTGGGGCAGGAACTCCTGGGTGAGCTTGGTGATGGACTTGCGGGGAATCGGCTCGCGGTTGATCTTGACGTAGCGCTTGAGGTATTCGAAGCCGTCCTGCAGGTCGTAGGTCTGCTTGAGCTCGTTCAGGTGGTCGGGGTTGACGTTGCAGTCCATGACGTGGTCAGAGACGGGGACGACATCGGCCTCGCTGGCGACCGGGGTGTCGCCGATGGGCTGCTGCTGGTAGGTCGAGCCCTTGGTCTTGGGCGTTGCCGCCTTGATTATTTGTGTCGTGACATCGTCGAGTCGGTCAGACCTGAAGGTCAGGCCGAGAAAGATGATCAGAGCGACAGCGAGAATAACACATCTGGAGAATGGATTTCTCAGATTGAAAAACCGCTGGTGTGGTGCAGGCATTTTCGCGCCCATCGTACTTCTTCCCGAAAATCTCTAATCAATGATGAGGATTGACTTGAGGTCGGACAAAGGCCGCAGGGCCGATGGCGAAGATATTTGTCGAAGCAGGAACCGGAAAAAGGCTCGCCTTTGTTCCGGAAGGATGACAAGCGAGGGTGAGATAACGTAACGATGAAATCGCCGTTATCTGGATTATAATAGAATTGGGGTGGAGGAGGAAGAGGATTTTTCTCGTCAATCCCTGGCACGCGTGCGAATGGATTCCGACTCGCAGGATGTTCTGTCGACGGGCTGGGCGAAGGAATAGCTTTCTTTCTCTTCTTTGCACAGGGGTGGGTTGGTGGTGGTGGTGAGTGCTCTGCTCTCACACACACGTTTTCTCTCTCAATCAATCAAGCAATTCAATCAACCGAGGGTCCGTTTTGCCCAGGTTCCAAGGTGTAACGAACGAAGACCGCGAACCTCGAAAGAGGAAGGCGAGACAGGATGGCCCAGGTCGGGGAGGGATGGGGGTGAGAAAACAAATGCTCAACCCTCTGACGAAAGGTGTAGCAGGATATTTGCAGATACTGCAGCAAAGAAAAATGGAAAACAAAAAGAGGACGAGACGAGACGGGACGGGAGTAGAAGGTGGGAGGACGTGGGTAAATGAAGGGTTTGGACAGCCACTGGGTACCTACTGTACTTTACTTTTGGCATGGGGGAGCCAAAGGGGACAAGGAAGGGGAAAGAGAGCACGCTCCTCGCTCCAGTCAGTCCAGTCAGTCCAGGCACTGTCGAGGCCGGCGGGTGCTACACTGCAGTACAGTAGGCGAAATGGCGAATGCAACGGGCCATGGGTGCCCTAATGCGCTGCTCGGTAGGGGGAATTAGATTGGGCCTGTAGGGGAGGGTGGGGCCCTGTCGACTCCGCTAGGCCGCTAGGCAATGCTAGGCCCGTCGACGATTTCTGGAAAAGGGGATGCCGCCAACCACCTTGGATCTGCTCTCTGCTCTCCTCGCCCACTTGCAGGCCGTGGTTTCGTGCTTGGCACTGCTGCCGCCAATAATTGAGCCGGCTGGCTTGAATTGGCCTCGATCGGCTGGCTCTCCACCATCCACAGGGAGAGGTTAGGTTATTAGAGAGAGAGAATAACAACAAACCGCCACTGGTTCGTTCTTCAATCGCATGGTACGGCCAAACCTTGAATTGGAACTGGGTGTCCTCTACACCTTTTTAGCTGCTAAGGTTGGCTGTGCAATCGGGTGGTCTCTGGTGAGGCGTCTTCTCACTACCTACGGCTGTACAATGTACGGTAGGGCGCGTGCCTGGGCTACCTCTTCCCGAGCCAGACCAACCAGAAAAAGTCTTCAGGGCTTCTCTGTCTCTCCCTGGGCATGACTGATTCCTGATGACTCGCGAGGCTGCTAAATCCGGACATCACCAGAAAACAGAGTTGTCAGCACGCTGAGACTGACTGAGCGCACTGCCATATGGGGGTCTTGCCCCTTGGCCACTGATTGGCGTGGGAGCTCTATAGATGTCGTAGCGGATTGCGTATACCGGTTTGACGTGCCCAGCGCAAAGTGCTCAGTGATCAATGTCAGGTAGTAGTCATCAGCAGATACCTACTCCAGGTCCTGGATAGATCTGGCCATCTACTACCACCCCCAATCTGTCCACCTCTACCTAGGTAGATACGGGACGGATACGCTACACTACTGGATGCGGGTAGTACGCACGATGTACAGATGAACAGATGGTCCACAGGAGCGCCGACACTCACCTTGGAGCCGGATCGACCACCTCCACACCAGGTCTCAAAAGCTTGTGTGTCTGTGTGATTGTGTAAACGAAACAGCGGTTGTCCTCGAGCCTGGGACGTGGGCCACGAGCTTATTGGGTTTGTCCCAGATACACGATGGGACTCTATTTCCCCTCTGGTGGCACACGTCACCACGTACTTCATACATGGACAGGTACTAATTGGCTGCAGTGGCTGGACGCTTCCCGATACACCTTAAAAGATGGGAAAGAAAACAAAAAACCTGGAATAGCAGATGCGATGCCAACCCACAATTGTGGCCGCAGGACGCAGCTCTCGTACAGGTTTGTATGGGGCAGGTAGGAAAGTTATGGAGTATGTAATGTAAGGCAGTGTGGCACGCACGCACGCACGCTGCGCGCAGTTGAGCGGCGAAATTCAGCGCCACTGCTCGTGTTTATTCTCGACGATTACCTCTCGTCAAAGGGTCATTATCGCCGGGACCAGGGCGAGAGGAAAAGCAAGCAGGCGAATTATAGATTATAGTAGCAGCAGGCATGGGTGAGCCTTGTGGACACTCACCACCTACCAGGCATATGTCCCATCACAGGCATGAGACAGGCAGCGAGCGCTTCGTGCCGTACGGTAATGTGGTAGCCCGTGTTATTCAGAGCTTCTCTTCTGTAGGAGGAGGCTAATGGGCTCATGCGATCGCCTAATCTGCACATCTGGCTTATATTACTTGGACAGGGCCGAAATGCAGGCAAAGGGGTCCCTGTCAGCCTCTGCAGACTGTTAATTAACCAACTCGGCTCGCTTTGCCAGAGCCAGGGTGTGGTAGTATAGCGTGGCAAGATAGACCAGAGGCGCCGATGCCAAGCCAGAGGGACAGAGTATGTTGTAGTAGTCAGTATACGGCAGATCTGGATACCATGGGATAGTCAGGGTTCCAATTTTCTTATTCATTCAATCGTTCGCAAGAAGAAAAAAAGGGTCGACGAATTCTATTGAACCCGTTCAACATCGAACGAGTTTGCGAGTCAAGAACGAATACAACCAAATTGGAAACAGCTAGAAAATTTGGCTACGCGTCAGAAACCTTGGAGTCTGTTCAATATTGGGCCGACTATTCTTGGAGCTTTGCCAAGATAGGCAATGCAGTTTAGCCTGTGGCGCGTCTAGATACATGGAAATAGCAGCTTACCCGAGATTTGGAAATTTTTAATGTTAACAGTATTACTGGAGAATATCAAGGCTTGGCGGTCTGGATCTGGTATATCCTCTACTCTCTTTTACTCGCTCGTCGTGATAAGATATCGCAGAGATGGCTGACAAGCTGAACAACAACAACAAACAATGCAGAGCCCAGCCTTCGCAGTGGGTATGGGATCCTTTTCCTGCTCAGCATCACGTCATGTTTGTCCAGAGAGGACACCGCGGGGTTTTGCGCTGCGCATCGTTATAATGGAAAATACCTGTTTGCGGGCGCAAACGATTCGCCCCCATTTTATCTGGATACCACTGTTCTAGCCCTTTCAAGGCATGAACAACGACAATCTTGTGCAGAGGCCATCTCCGCGAGTCTCCACTCGGTTTCAGAACCTCGAGGCTTTCTGGTGGTCCCCTATTCCCACCATGACGTCGGCCTGGACTCTTATTGGACTGGAGCCTCTCTGTGTGTTTGCTCGCTGTGCAGTGAGTGGGCACGGCCGCCTCTCTGATCGCGAACTGCCTCACTCGTGGACAGAGAGGATATAAGATTCGGTAATTTCCATGCTTCATGTCACATCTAGTCTCTAACATGGCTTCAGAACTTCGGCATCCCGGTAGTTGAAGGCTCGGGCTCATCATTTCCTTAGTCGACGGGAAGGATGCGTTGGAAGCCAGCCAAACAAGCAGCAGCGCCAAAAACCCCTGCATAACAAGCAGAACGGCGTAGTCGGAGCCCCGGCCGCTGATCATTGATCACACTGATCAGTTGATGACGACGCACCAGCCAGCGGCCCAGTGCAGCGTTCGCGGCCGCCCCGACACTCACCAGTCGCTCACACACATTCTCAGAAGGCGCGAAGAAAACAGCTCTAGCAGCAGCCCATTACTCTGCACCAGGCGCAATGCCGTGCTAAATCCCGCCCGCCCTGCCCATATGCTTATCTTGGCTGCTCTGCTGTTGCTTTGGAAGTGTTTCCATGTCTTCTAGCCCTCTTCTAGGGGGGAAGGGGGATTGATTCCCGCGTGCTGGCCGATTTTCGCCCGTGGACGACTACTGTGCAGACTAGGTAAACAAGCAGCATTTCTCAACATGGCCATCATCATGAAGAAGACGATGTGACGACCCCCTTTCCCATCAGCAGAATACTGTACATACAATCCTGTGCAATCCTTTTTCAGCTGCTGTTATTTGCCAATTTGGCTCTCGCATGCGGCGTCCCTGGCCAGGTACTGCTGCTCACTGGCTGGCCAGGAGTGCTGGGGGTGCCACTCCTGGCATCGCGGATGAGATGATTGCAGACCTGCAGCGATCATTGGTTGTGGGAGTGTCCCCCATGGGTCCCCCTGCTGATCATGAAGCGGTGGGTGGGGAGAAGAGCCGCCAATACCAGGGCGCCTATGAGGAGATCTCCAGGTTTCGCAGCACAGCAGCACCACATGCCCTTGCGGTCCCCTTGCGCTGCACGGACGGGGTCCCTTTCGTTATGGCACAGCAGCTGTATCGATCAATGTTTAATCTACCGTTGTCTATTTACCTTCTAAACGCGGCACTCAGCTCACGATAGTATGCACACAACGACTATATTTTATCTATATCATGGGTAGTCGCCTCGTGGCCGCGGCAAACCATCCCATCCATCAATCAATCATTCCTCGGTCAATTGCCAACGGGGAAAGACGCTTTTGATATTCGATCCAAACGCTGCTCACCGGCGGCAGCCTTCGAGGTGGGAAAGCAAATGCTGCTAATGATGAGCCCCGCCCCGACTTCCTCTACTGCTGGCTCGGTAGGTAAGTAGGCGCATAGGTACGATACATTTTGTTCTGGCTTTGGCTCGTCCAGCAGCCAGACGACGCGAGCGCTGAGGCTGCCTGTCGTCCAGACTATCGTACATATGCTTCATTTTACCTACAGCTACTCTAAAAGCTAGCTTCCGATACCAAATTTACCAACCCAAAATGTCAAAGTAAGCAAATTGAGTTCGTGCATGATGGAGCGAAATCCATCGGGACTCTACAGTATACGAACCCAGGCTTGCTGCAACCAAGTCGGCTGAATTCAGGGCGACGGCGACGCTACCAATCGAAAAAGGACGCGGTGCTATTGACGGAAAGATGAACAGACTATGCAGACACATCTCCTTGCCACGAGAAGTGCGACGAACTCGAAACGGGAGCAGGATAGACTTTGCATGCACGACTGACACCCGATGATACCATATGCAAGCCATGCTCCTCTGCCTTTGTGGAAAAAGCAGTCCCTCAAACGATAGGCACCGAGGAGGCGAGGAAGGAGGACCTGGAAGCGAGGTTCACGGGCAATCAAGACGGCACAATGTGTGGCTCGCAACCATCGCCGACTGGTCCTCACCTTTAGCAGAGTATTATTTCCTAGATGGATACTGATGAGGGTATTCCGGGCCGTCGCCGACCCATTCCCACACCGTGGTCTTCCCAATGTCGGTATTTGCCCACAGCAAGTAGCGATCGGCCAGATCGACCGGCGCCAGGCCCCCCCAAACGGGCCCCAACCACACAACCTTGAACGACCCTCAAATACATTAGAGGTTGTCGGCTTATGGAGTGGTTGGAAGAGATTCGTCGGCGAAATTTGCGCTCGAACTGATCATCGTCATTATCATTATATGCCTCCAGTGGACACATGGAACGCCGGGTTGCCAACAGCAAAACATAACCATCTACTTTATCTGCTCCTTCGTGTGATGAATCATTCCCACACATCATCATCTATTCCATCCAATCCTGTGGGAAATTTTCAATAAAGGAAAGCAACTGCCAGCCAACACCCATCAGTATGATTACAGGCATTTGCCTGCGAGGCGAAGTCTTGTCAATCTGCAGAGGTACGGGCGCTTGGCCCAGCATGTGCCCCCGCGAAAACCAAACCCAGCCCACCGTGTAGAAGCAATAACCCGGATGTGGTAGCTCTTCAACTTGAAACACGCACCGAAGGCATCCGGGGAATCCATGGGCAGTGCTGTCTTTTTTTTTTCTTTCGTCCCAAAGGCTCACATGTGTACCACTCCGTAGGGCTTCCCAATTTCCCTTTTCGGTGGAGTCGGCTCTCGTTCTCGACTTTTTTAGACGGCCCTTGGAGGGACGAAGCCCACCCGTTACCGTTCGAAAGGGATGGATGGCTGTCCATCCCGGGCGGGTTGATGCCGCAGTACGCCGTAAAGGTGTGGCTTGGTAGGCAGCATTTTTATGCGCCAGCTTCAACGGCCTGCCCGTGCTGGCATGTCCTGGCCGATACCACGACCTACATATCTCGTGGAGGGCATCAATTATACTGACCTAAGCAATAAGCATTGGACAGTCGTCCCATCTGTTCATTGGCCTCTTCGACCGCGGAATCATTGTATCACGACCTACTTTGGGCAATCTGCTTTTAGCGTTCCGAGACCCAGAGACTCTGTTTGTCTGTTTCCACCCACCGGCAGGACCCTCGTCCGCCTATGGGATGCTATCCAGACCTTGGGTCTCCGTGGAGAGAGCGAAAGAGAGGCTCAACACAGCACACCTCTTTGCGAACCCGGGCACGGCTCTTTCCCAACGACTTGCCGCTCCCTTCGACTCGCATTCTCATACATACTCGTCCATGCCAGGTTTGTCAAACTCAAACAAACGCCGCGATGGGCTCTCCCGAGGTAAGGATCCCCTCCCGGCCGCCTGGGATACAGTGCTTCTCGCTTGGGTTGAACATGCGACCTCTTGTAGACTCGCGTATCTGCCCGCATCCGGTTTGCATTCTGAAGAAAAGCGTCCACGTAGCTACCCATGTCGCACGGGTGCACTCGGTTTTCACTCACGACTAGGTTAGGATTTTTCGGAATACGTACATACGTATAGGATATGATAATGGTCTGGTGTATATGATCTGCCCATCATAAGCCGAATCGCTTTCGTCGAGACTACCGGATCCAGCGAAACATTGGAACCAGCATCTTCTTCTTGCTGGGTCGGATAAAGTCCAACATGACATCTGCGCTCGTACCAAAGACTGCAATGTCCAAAAGTCAACTGGGTATGACACATACGCAGGTATACCCGCACCGCCGAGCTGTGCGATGCTCCCAGCGACCTTATGTCCGAGTATATACCTTTTCTAGCGCGGCCGGCCGCGTTCCGGGAAATATGCTATTGGAAAGCCCGTGGGACAGGTCGACAACGCTCACTCTGTACCGGGTTCCATTTCATGAGCCCTCCTCTTCGCAGCCATACCCGCTGATTGGACATACCTCGACTTGCCCCATTGGGGATATACAACACTATATATGGTCGACGTCCATATATCGATTGTGTTTCATACAGTCTTTGATCGTCCGTCTACTAACATGTGGCAGAGACGATTTCTTAGCATCACTGCTTGCGGCCATTTACCCATTCTTGGCGAACGCGCTTTTCCAGCTTGGTAGGTTACAGTTTAATAACCTTAATTGCAAATCATGGAGGGGAGAGGGGTGGCCCCGGCTGTTCGCTTTCTCTCTCTCTGTCTCTCATGTCATCCCAAGAGAAAAAACAAGAGGAGATGGAATATCTAATGTGTTATGCTGCTGCTGCCATGAGCGGAAGACTCGGCACTGGTACAGGTGATAAAGGATCGCGATCTGCCATGTGCCAAGCAAGTCTTGGCCGACCAACATGTTCTTGTCCTTGTCCATCTCGGCACCTATTATCCACGATCCCGACTCTCCCAAAACTCTAGGCATCGGGCGAGGCAAATACGCACATACATGCTCAGCTGCCGCATGCAATCGCTTTGAGTGGTAGGTTCTGCGAACGCCTTGCATCTTGCAGGCAGCAGCAGCAGGGAGAATCGCGAGCACTTTCTCAAAACTCCCAGTATTCTTCGACAGCCGCATCTAGATGCCTTCCATATCTCCCAGATGCCTTTCTCGAGGCAAATCGTGGCGTCCAAAGGCAATGCAGATTCTCGATAGTGCTTGCAGTCCCAGAATCTGGCATACATGACCGCATCACATCAATGCATCTGCACATGAGAAAGAGATATGGCCAGACAAGGAGCGATCGCTTCGCGTGGTAGCCTCCCACGTGAAATTGTCAGGCATGATGGCATGTCGTCTCTAGAGATATGAATCAGATAGATATAATACTACCAGCCTACCTACACTCCATACTAATCGAGCAAAGTAGCCCGTTCCAGTCTTGAAAGCTTCGAGACAAGATAAGCATTGGCATTTATTTCGATTACATCCTCGCTACATATAAACTCTGACGTCAAATCGATAATCCACACGAAAATAGATTGATCCAGTATTTCATCCACCAATGCTGGCCCTCTTTCGTACATGAACGATACTACATAACTCTCATGTCTGCTGCAACACCAGAGGGATTCATCCCCTATCCGCCACAAGGTTCCATCCCGCGAACCGACGCCGCCCTCCTGCCAATTCCGACGACGAACCTATGTATATGCACGTCACTGCGGCCACTGTTCCTGTCACGCCCAAGCTCGCATCGCAGGGGCGCAGTACACATATGTAAGGTTAGCAGCATCTTGGGAGCACCTTAACCATAAAGACGAAAAGGCAAAAAGATTAAAAAATAGAATTATTTTTGAGTTTCTCCAAGAACTAAATACTACTCGGTAAGGTTGTAAATCTTCTGAATGTCGTGCAGCTGGGACTCAAAGTCGACCTCGAGGTCCTTGAGCAGGCCGTCCTTGAAGCCAAAGACCCAGCCGTGGACGATGGGGAAGCTGTTCTTCTGGAAGCTCTGCTGGATGGCGGCCGTCTTGATGACGTTGCGGCACTGCTCGAGGACGTTGAGCTCGACGAGGCGGTCGTAGCGGGCGTCCTCGTCCTGGATGGCGTCGAGCTCGGCCTCGTGCAGCCTATACACGTCGCGGATGTTGCGCAGCCACGGGTTGAGCAGGCCGAGGTCCTTGGGGGTCATGGCGGCCTTGACGCCGCCGCAGCCGTAGTGGCCGCACACGACGATGTGCTTGACCTGCAGGTGGCGCACGGCGTAGTTGATGACGCTCATGACGTTGAGGTCCGTGTTGGGGACCAGGTTGGCAATGTTGCGGTGCACGAAGGCCTCGCCGGGCGCCAGGCCCGTGATGGCCTCGGCGGGGATCCGCGAGTCCGAGCACCCGATCCAGAGGTACTCGGGCGTCTGGCCGGCCGACAGCTTGGAGAAGAACTCGGGGTCCTTTTGCGCCTGCGACTCGGCCCACTTCTTGTTGTGCTCAAAGACGCGGTCGTGCGTCTCCTTGAGATGCCTGGTGACGTCGTTGTCGGCCATGTTGCGCCAGGTGCTGCTGCTGCGGGTGCTGGTGATGATGGAAGGTTGGTGAGGGTGAGGGTGAGAGTGAGGATGAGAATGATGATGATGAGATGATGTTGTTGTTGAGCTGTTATTGCCTCCCTTGCTGTGAGAGGATGAGCTGCAGAAGACGCGGGGCTGGTGCTGCGGGTGGAGATGTCTGGTGACGGCTCTTCTCGGCGCTGAGAGGAGAGTCGGGCTCAGCCTAGATTTGAACATCGGTGATGTAGAGACAACAAATGACGGCAGCGTTCGTCCTTTCCACACAAAAATAAAAGAGGCAGCAAGAACTTCCTTTGGCAGTAGTAGCAAATACTGAAGATAACTGTTGGAGGGCGGCAAATTCGTCTTATTGGTCCCCGGGGTTCGTGTCTTTCGCTATCCGAACTGCTTGTATTGTTCCCTCGTGCTTTTCTCCCCCCAATGTAGAAGCCGAATTTTTTGTTGGATTTAATCCAGAAGTGGATGAACACCTTTTTTTTTTGTCTTGTCCTGTATCGCTCTGACGTCGGCCACGTCTCGGGCACTGTGGTGGGCGTTGCGCTTTCCATGCCGAGTCACAGTGTTCATACAGTGCTTTCCCGCCAAGAAATCGATAACCCCAAAAGTGATCTGCGCTCGGCCTGAACTTTGTTGGCTTGAGGGATTTTGGGCAGGTCTGGCAGTTCCCGAGAGTCGCGTTTGGGAAGAGAAAGGTCTCACGAAAATGTCATTTGGCCTTGGTATACAGAGAAATGCGAGACGACGATATAGTAGTTGATTCTAGGACTATAGTATTGCAAAAGAAGAGACAGTCCTGCTGGATGGCCAATCAGACTCAATCCTGAGCAGCACCCGGATGGTCCCATGCCACAAAGGACAAGCTTGTGTTGGAGAAATGTGGGTTATCACGCCATGTTTCTTTGCGCGTGCTTGTGCTTTACAGTGGTGGCATGGTAGTATTCGATTTCTCGTCAATCATTGCCTATTAAGACACACTATATCAAGTAGCAACAGAATAATAGACGAGAATGCAAGGACCAAAATCAATATTCTCTAACGACAGGAGGTATCTTTCGTACAGACTAAATGCTCAATCCCAATTCCCTATACAAATACAACCGCCAAACAACGCATACCGCTTCTAAAGAAATCCATGCCTCTTCGGCAAACGAGCCCCGTCTGTTGGGAGAATCCATATCTTCCTCTACATCCTCATGCTGACCATCTTGCGGGTCATGAACGAGTCGACCATGGGACCGTCGAGCTCGGCCGGTGGAGGGGATCCCTCCAGCTCGGCCGGCTCCTCTTCAATGAAATCTCTCAGGCTCATCTGGCTGAGCCCGGGCACGTCCACGCTGGTCGTCGAGCTCACCAGGCTGGCTGCGACCGACTGCGGCGAGGAGACCGAGGGGTGTGTCGAGTAGGAAGAGCTGCCGGTGTACTGCCTCTCGATGACGCCTGCCGCCGGTGGGATACCTGTTTGTGTGCCAAAGAGGCACATCAGATCAGTTTCTGACTCTTCTCGGAGGCTGCCCAAGGACGAATCCGTTCCGGTGCTTGTATGCGGGAGCAATCTTCCCCGAATAGTTGGGAAACGCACTCTTGCTCTCCGCCACTTCCCCGCCGCCGCCGCCGTCTTCCTCGTGCTGGGGCAGGATGGGGGAATGCTTGGGGTTCTGCCCTCGCATCGACGCTGCCCGCTCCTTAAGATACGGAGGCGGCGGCGACGCGGGCGAGATGGGGGCAGGGGGCACCATACTTCTAAGACTGGACTTGCTAGGAGCTTTGTGCATACCTAAGGCACTCCTCCCTGGGCCCATGGGGGTGGACACCTCGCTAGCCACGTCGGCCATGATCCGACGTGGGAAGCCGCTGATGGGCAGCATGGTGCTGCCAGATGGGTAGGGTGATGTGTGCATGGCCAGCGACAGCGAGACCTCTGATGACTCGTCCAGCACGTTGACGGTGATGGGTTCAAGTTCAAAGTGCCCGTGAAAGTGCATGTCCTAACACAGACTTGTGAGTATGAAAGTGAACAAATCAGGCCATGTCGGCATGCTTACCTGGAGGGTCGTCTGTGTCAACACGATTTGTCGTACCGGCAATCTCGTCTTGTCCTCCTCGAGCAGGAAGTAAGGCTCAAAGTCGCCCTCAAGGCAGGAAGTTGAGACGAGCAGCCAGCCAAGCGCCTTGAGCTCCTGCGAGGCTTGGCGAAATCGACAGAAGATAGATCCTACTGCCAGGTTAGCACAAGAGCGACGAGCTGAAATGCAGGGGTAAGCTGTTGAAGCATCATTTTCATCGTACCGGTACATGTATAGCCCTCCTTGGTCTGCTTAGTCGAGCCGGCTTCTTTCTCAAAGAAGAACGTGCTGGCTATGAGTCTGTGGACGGCCTCCATGATGACGCCCGGGTTTCTCCGGATCGACTCCTCTGTCTGCCGCTCGAGATCGTCAATTTTTGAGACGTCGGAGAACTTGGGCATCTCTTTGAACAACTCTGGGTTCAGCCGCACATATCGCGCGCGGTCAACATCACTCGTTACATGCAAGGAGGTGTACTTGTTCCAGATCGCATCGCCTTGCTTGTGATCGTTGGATCTCTCCGCGCCCGCGCTTGGGTTGTTGAGAGAGATGAGCATGGGTGTCCTCGGATCGCGATGGAAGTAGCCAGTATTGCCGTTCCTGGCTGCGTCCACTGATGAGCTCTGGGTGTTTCCGCGAACCTTGTAATTGCCAGCGCCTCCGCGTCCCTGCCTCAGCACGGTATGACCGGCGCCTGGCGTCGAGACTGAAGCGCCCGTTACCGAGTGGCTTGACCGGCCCATGCTCGAATGTGTGTTTCTCTCACCCACGGTCCGACCGGTCCCTACCGACAGGACGAGGTCTGGCCTTGCTTCGTTATTCCAAATTGCCTTGCTTTCGTGATGGTTTATCCAGACGGGGCACGTATGGCGGTGGCCACCGTCAATGTACTCCGTGCCCGTCTCCTCCTTGCGGAATGGCTTGAAATATGGCTGGACCGCCGCTGTCGCCCTCGCAGCTTCCCATATCTTGATCTCCTTGAACGGCATGTCGGCGCGGGCGAATTCATACGGCAGCTGTCTTCCGCTGGGATCTGCCCTGTTGTAGTTGGCAAAGATCACGGGCTGGTGCTCCATCGAGGTGGTACCCGTCACGGCCACCTTCAGGGAAACGTTTTGACGGGACCTGGTGCTGACGCCGAAGAAAGGTTGATCGGAGAAATATCTCTTCAGCGCCTTTTCAAATGGCTGGGTCTTGTATAGACTGCCATGGTATAGGTTTGAAATCAGGCCTATTACAGGCACATGTTGCATTTCCCTGGGTGTGAAGGCCTCCTTGCACATGTCCTTGAACTTATCCATTGTGGCCTGTACCGTCCATTTCTTGACGCCCAGACCAATGGCTATAAGGCCACCAGTATTTGAACCGACAATGAGGTCAAAGAAGAGCTGCAGGGGAAGTTCGGGGCCCAGGATTTTCTCCATCTCGCGGAGGACGGTCAACTGAACGATACCACGGATACCGCCGCCGTCGAGACACAGTGTCCGAGTGCCAGCATGAGCAGGTTTGGTGTTGATCACCCACGGCGGGCTGCAGAGAACATCTTTAGTATGGAGCGGGCAACGGCTGATCTCCAGCGTAGTCTTGGATGTCTTGGTACCATAGATCTGTACACAGGGGAGACACAGCACGTGGCCACAGGGCAGTGCGCACTCGGGAAGCTCCCGAAGACAGCAGAGACATGCCGAATAGCTGATAAAGTCCGTGGCGGCCCCGAGTATGTTGGAGTATTGCTCGTTGAGCCGCTCACGGTGTAGGAGCGCCGCTACTTGAAGTTCAGGCATGTCGGGGAATTCCTGGCTCAGCCTAAAGGCGGATGACTGCAACTGGACAAGACTCTGCCGGATGAGATGGTTCCAGGAAGGCGCGAATTCGGTGGTGTCAATATCGGCCTGGTAGTCACCGTTGCCAATGATCTTGCCCTGCAGATTTTGGTGACCTTTCGGGTTGTGTCCTGACCTCACATTGCAACACCTCCCCATCTCACCCGGGTAGTTTGGATTATAGTAGCCACACGGCCAGTGCATATCCACAAAGGTTTCCAGAGCCGCGGTACACGGCTGCGCGTACCTGTCTTCTAACATGCGCGAGGCGGTGCCCAGAAGATTCTGGCGAACAGTGTCGAACATGACGCAGGATGCTATGATGGGCACCATGGATCGGAAGATCTGCTTCGCGTTGTTCTTGATCTTCTGGTTGCTTGTCCGGTCTCGAATCGCCAGGGCCAAATTCAAGATGTTGCCCTCAAAGTTCCTTGCCACGGGGCTGTGCCGGAGCGTCTCCTTGATGAAGTCAAAGGGCGAGTCGAGATCGTTGGTGAAGTGATCAAAGGCCGCATTGAGGTAGAACTGGAGCTTCTCGGGCGTGGCCAGCATGCGCACCCGTCTCTTCCGCAAATGGGACAGCTGTGCTCGGTCTTGGATGATCTCGGCCAGCCTGCCGGCTTGCTCATTCATCAGCATGTACTGGCCCTTGTATGGAATCCTGATCACGGTGACAGAGGCATAGTAGCACTCGAGCAGCTCCTTGGTGGTGGATACCATTTTGCCTCGCTTGCGCCATTGCATAACATAATCCTGTACAACTGGCTCCCGTGTTACTGCGCCGGCGATGTCGGACATGAGCATCTCGGTGGCCACGGCAGGGTCCCATTCCCTTTCGTCGATGCCTGGCTCGGTGGCATTGAGAACAATGACTGCATGTGGAAGCACGGGCTGGTTGAGTGACTTGTCAATTGATGCGGCACCCCATTTCAGCAACTTTGGCAGGACCGTCGACTCGAACGAGCGAGGACTCCTGAGCACAAAGACGACGACATCAGAGAAGGTGTACAGAATGCGCGGGTAGAGCTGCGCGACGGCAAATTCCCGCTTTCTCGTGTTGGGCGTCTTTGCCCAGGTGATCCGCCGGGATTGGCTCGTCTTGTAGCCGCTGGCGAGGTCCTCGGCACGGTTCTTGAGCTGTTTGGGCAGCATCTCTCCTCCATTGAGGCCCTCACAATCGCACAGAAGCAGTGGCTGAGGCGTGTGGATGGTCGCCGGGTCCGCGTACAGGTGAACATCTCCAGTCGTCGGGATGTGATCATGGGTTGAAGAAGTCACAGGCGAGTAAAACCTGGATCTCTCCATACTTGACATATCCTGACGGTCTATCAAAAGTTTGATAACCGTACTCTTACCAGCGCCTACGGCACGGGTGTATTAGCCTCCCAGAAAACAGAAAGGCTTGTATCCAAGAGTTGAAGGTTCACATACCTGTTTCGCCAATGAACGAGGCGAGTTGCGGATGGCGCTCAGGAACATCATCACTCGCCGAGTCTGCCATGATGGCCCCGAACCGTCCATAGTCATGAAAAAGGGGCTGGCCCAGAGGGTCGCGACCGAAGCCGAACCAGGACGTATCCTCATCCTCGCGAAGCTCGGCTTCGTGCTGAGTTTCCGTGCGAGCCGGATCTAGAATCTCTCGCATGCGGTGCAGCACGTACGGATCAGCCTTTTCGTGCGGCTTGCCGTTCCTTGGAGTATACGGTCAGCGTGCGCCGGGACTAATAATAAATCTGGGCCGAATCTCAGGGCACCGCAAGTACTCACCATCCCACCGATCCTGGCACATGGAGCACCCATTTCGGCCAGCAGCCATCGCAAAAGGCAAGATTGTTGCACTGGATGCAAGTATACGTCCTGTTCTGGGTGGTCTGGCAAGTCTGACAAGGCTGCATGGCGGGAGGAGCTGTGGCCGCCATTATAGACTCCTGCTGGGCATTGATTACTACTACTGCTATACTACTGTACACCTTATAATAATATAGTATAGCAAGCAGTAGCAGCCAGTCAAGACTCAAGGCAATAGAAGGGTGTTGGTGGATGGATTGAGTTCTCGTTACGTTACTTGTACGTAAAGCCACGAGAATCGAAGGGAAAGGGATCTGGGGGATCTGCCGGCGCGTCCACTCTTATTTCAGCCGCATAACAGAATCATCGAGAGGGAAGGGAAGGGAGGGGGTGAGTGAGCCTGGCCTCGCCTGGTTCCCAAATGGGATCCTTTTCCTGCAGGAGGCCATTCCTGTAGCTCGAAAGGCTGTTTGGGCCTGCTGCTGTTCAAAATCCATGGCACTGTAATAAATGTACCCAACAGTTCACTCGTCCCCCACAAACCGCCGCAAACAGCGAGCTGGAGCAGGCCCCCGAAAGAAAAAAACGCACGACTTCCCGTGCAGGACCGACGCCCCTACCTTCCCTCATGCAGGCCCTGACGCCGTGCAACGGCTTCGTTATCGCCAACCCATGGCAGGCTGGGAAACCTGGTTGACGTGAGCACGGATGCAGGTAAGATCAGCGCAGTGACCCATGATAAGATGATGCTTGAGAGAGTTATGGTGCTATAAACGAACTGGGGGCCAAAGGGGGCCGCTTTCCAATCCCAAAATTCAACTGTTGTAACAAGTATTAACTATGTATACTGTGCAGTTAGGTAGGTAGGGTTGGTAGGGGACTAAAAGTTGCAAGGGGCGGGAGCTTGGGAAAGACTGGCTTGGTATGCCTGGCCAGCGTGGAACTGGACTTGCAGTGGTTCAAGCCGCCCGCAGTGGTGCTTTTGCTGCCACCTACATACACATTTTGATTTCCTGGGCCTCGGAAGCTGTATTGTGCAACTTTGATTGAGTTTTGCTCGCATCGCTTGGCTATATGGGATGCAACGGGATTGGATCAGCAGGCCACCCCCGGCGCAGAAAAGCACCCAAGAGAACACATTGGGATCCCCGCCGCTACTGCTCGCTAGGTGCACAAGGGACCATTTGATACTAAACGAGCCAGAGCTGAGCTGCATGGTCCATCGTATGGGATTCACTCGAGATTCCTTTTCGTTTCGTTTCCTTGCGCCGTCCGACGTTGCACGAGCCGTCTTGGAATTCCACGAATTATTTATTAGTGTTGCCTTGCCAGGCTGAAGTTGGTCTGATTAATTGATTGATTGCGAGACTGATGACTCTACAGTATGACAACTTGGATCATGTACTCCTCGACACCTACGGAGTACCGTACCCAATGTAGGTAGAAGATGAGATCTTCCCATCGAGACGGAGATATCCATTCAAGCATGTACATACAGCAAGAGCCCCAAGAGCCCCAAGCTCCCCTACCTTAGCTTGATCGGGAGCCGACCCGATGGCCCAGGCCAATGATTTATGACTGACTGCACACTCCAAGTTTGCCGGCACTGGAGTCTTCCCTATACACTGAAACAAAGGTCTGAGCGGAGGGTTCGTGCTATCTATCGCCTATGCATGTCATATGTAGGTATGCTAGATATCTCCGTACATGACATCAAAGATATACACATGGTCGACAGTCGATAGCCCGGATCATAGTGACGGCCACAGCCACGAGGACTGATCTTGCCGTGTTTCGACTGACAAAATACCGAGACCCATGTCATCTATCGCCCGTGGCATCGACTCGCGCCCGCGGGCCATGCAGAATAAAAAGTTCTAGGCCACTGAACTTACCCCGTTCCGTCCCAGCGGCCATCGTACGAGTCCAATACTTATGAAGCCTCCCACCCAATACAGTCGGCGCCAGAGGACAGAAAGAATGTTATGAATCGGGCCTGGTCCGACATTGTCGGGGACGAGTTCTTGGAAGTCCATAGTGACCGTGTTCGTTGCCTGCCCAGCGACTACTTTATTAGACGTCTCCATAGTTGGAATCATGGGAAATATCCAAAGCCATATGGAGAAAAAAGGGGACGTGGATGTTCGTTGCCCCAGGTTAGGACGAACGAGTCAGTACGCTAGCGGCGCCAAGTTGGAGGCGCTAAACCAGAGAACCGGGTCTTCAGTAGCAGCGGTGCGACCCTATGATACAGCCTAAGAACCATAAACTCGAGAACTACATTTGAATGCGTCGAAAGCTGCCTGCCCGCTCCGGCATCTTCGATAGCAGCAGGAGAACGGTCATAAATGGAACGACTTTACCTTGCAGCCGGTGAAGGAACTAGGACCGAATTCGAGTAGAACCCGCCGATCTGGAGATCACAACATGCGTTTCTCGCCGCAGGACGCTTTGAACAATGGGATGGTATATCCCCAAATCTGTTTGTTTCCTCCGCTCTGTGCGTGCATACCCGCCGTGTCGGAAGCAGGGGGAGCTTTGACTCTGATTGCGCGTCGTCGCCACGTGCGAGGAGCGCCTTTTTACTGATCTGATGGAGGGAATCATGAACATGGGCTTCTCAGAAAGAGGCATGAAAGCTCGAGGGGTATGGAGAGTTTGTTTCTGATGCAAGTACAAGAACATGTGGTTCATACAGAGGTCTGGTGTTCTGCTTGTGTACACTAATAATTCCATACGGGTGTCCATGAAAAAGCTCCGGGGATTTGGTTGTGCACCGCCACAAAGATGCGGGACGGATTGATAGTTGTGGTGGTCTGCCTGTTCAAGCTGGCGCCACATTGTGGCTGGCTGGCTCACTCGCTCATCCCACTCTGGAGTCTGCCTGCGGCGCTGCGCGCCCAACTGAGGGATGAAGTCATTGCAACTGTAGCTAGCTGTAAAGGCACCAAGCAAGAACTTGTGTCTGGCCGCAGCAAGCTTTTGAGCCCAGAGATATACGTCGGACCTGAACAAGCGACACATATCTCGTCAGCGCAGAGATTCGCGAACGGCAATATCCTTCCACGACTATGGCATCGTAGCACATTGACCAGAAACTCGTATTGTTTTTCCCCTTCTCGAATCATCTCTTCGGCCCTCCCCCACCAAAACGTTCGACGACAAAAATACCCCGCCATGCAGAACAGCATTCTCTCGATCCCCTTTCGAAAGGGCACGCAACTGTCGCTGTCCAGTGCGGTGCGGCAGTACATATCGACCAAGTATGACCAACATCCCGATATGTTCCGGCAAGACCTCGAGGTCATCGAGTCGTTGCGCCGCGATGCCGTCAATGTGCGCGAGGCCCACGCCAGCGGCATCAAGAAGTTGCAGGCCTACGCCGCCCAGTTGGTCTGGATAGGCGGCAAGTTCCCCATCGATATCGGCGCCGACTTCACCTGGTACCCTTCGCTGGGCTACAACACGGAGCGGCCCATCGTCCACAACAACCTCAAGTTCGAGCTTGCCAACGTCTTGTACAATCTCGCCGCCTTGTACTCCCAGCTCGCCGTCACGAGTAACAGGTCCGACACGGAAGGTCTGAAGAACGCCGCGAGCTACTTTAATCAGGCGGCCGGCGTGCTCAAGCACGTCAAGGACGACATCATACCAGAGCTTCGCACCACCCCGCCCGAGGACATGGACGAGCACACCCTCGAGTCCCTGCTCCAGCTGCAGCTCTCCCAGAGCCAGGAGTGTTATTGGCAAAAAGCCGTTATGGACGGCTACAAGGACGCTTCTATAGCCAAGCTGGCGGCGCGGGTTAGTGACCTGTACAACTCGGCTGGAGAGGCTGCCATGCGCTCAGAGGCAATTAGCAGCAGCTGGATCCACCACATGAGCGCCAAGCACCACCACTTTGCTGCCGCCGCTCAATATCGGGCTGCGTGTGATTGTCTGGAGAAGCGCAAGTACGGAGAAGAAGTCGCGAGACTCCAAGACGCAGTCGCATGTGTGAACGAAGGTCTCAAGGAGAGCAGAGGCGGTTATCTAAGCAAGGTCGTCGTGGAGGACCTGAACGGCCTCAAGAAGCGAGTGGAAGAAGACTTGAAAAGAGCCGAGAAGGACAATGACTTGATCTATCTAAGTACGTCCTCTATCCAGAGCCCCTGGAGCTCGTTGCAGTGCTAATTATAACCTAGATATCGTTCCTCCCAAAACGGAGCTCAAGGTTCTTGATCGGGCAAACATGGCTATCGCTCGGATACCACCACAAGTATCAGCGCCTATTGACCATTTGAGCGAAAAGGGCGAGTTCGGTCCAGCTCTTTTCACGAAGCTTGTGCCATATTCTGTTCATATCGCCGTGTCGATTTACGAAGAACGACGAGACCGTCTCGTCAATCAAAACATCATTGCTGAGCTCGAGGTTTTGAATGAAAGGATCCACGAAATTCTCTCATCATTGAACCTGCCCGGCTCGATTCAAGCATTTGAGAAACCTTTGGGACTTCCAGGCACTCTTGTTCAGCACGCCGAGGAAATCAGACAAGCTGACGCCATCAGCCGCTTGCAGCGCAGCTTTATAGATATAGACAAGCTACGATCGAGCGATATGAGTATTTTCGAGGAGGGCAAAGAGCTTCTAGAAGCAGAAGAAGAGGAAGACAATCGCCTGCGCCGGCGGTACGGCACGGAGCGCTGGGCTCGTCATGAGAGCCGCGCCGATCCTGTCCAAGGCGCCAAACTTTGGAATCAGGTCAATGAGGCCGGAGGCTGGTTCAGTAACAGTGCAAGCAGTGATGCTCTTGTGCGTGAGAAGTTTTACGCCGTGGAGCCTCTACTCGCAGTGCTAGCGGGTCCCGACCGCGGCATCATGGATTTTGTGCCTTCTTCAAGACGAACCGAGATCCCCGAGACATTGCGGCCGGCGATTGGCCGCTTAAGAGGCGCCTACAATGATGTAACACGACTCGAGAGTCGACGCCGTCGCAAGGCAGAAGCACTCCGGGAGAAGGCCAAGAGCGACGATATCAAGACGGACATACTCAGCGAGGCAGCGCGGCTCGAGCGCAACCAGAGTGTTGCCACGGCCATTGTTCCGGCGCATTTTGAAGAGTTCTTTGAGAAGCGACTCGATTCACTATACGAACCAGACTTGGAACTGGTGCAAAAGGAGGCGGCAGAGCAGGAGAAACTGGCTTCGGATCTGATCCGCGTGAACCGTGAGTTCGAAGGGCAGAAGAAAGTCGTCGGAGACAAGGGCAATCGGGAGCGCGAGCAGGCCCTGCAGAAGCTCGAAAACGCCTACTACAAATACAAGGAGCTTGTCAGCAATGTTGAGGTCGGACGCAAATTCTACAACGATCTGAGCCGCATCGTGGGCGGCTTTCGAGATGGAGCCAGGAGCTGGGTAACCGAAAGAAGGCGGGAGGCCCGCATGCTGGAGGACGAGCTGGCCATGCCGCCGTTGCACAGTCTGAACTTGAATCAGAATCGAGATCAAGTCGCCCAGCAACAACAGAGCTACAATCCTGCACAAAACCAAGCTCCTCCTCTTTCACCTCCTCAGCAACAGCCTTCTACGGCTTACTTCAGTCCTCCGCGGCAGCCCCCACAGCCAGCTAGACAGTCCCTCCATAGTCCAGCAGAGGCTCGCATCCAAAGCTGGGCCCCAGCGGCGGAAACGGTGGCGCCGCAGCCGCAGCCGCCAAGGGCAAACCCAATGCAAGCATGGGATCCAGCCATGGGTATCAAGTTTGCTGGATCGCCAGCGCCCAATCCCGGCACTGGCAACAAGCCGCCGCAATCTGGCCCCTGGGACCCAAAGAGCGGGATTCGGTTTGGTTGAAGATATTCTACACAGTACCAGCGAGATATTACCAATTATTGATTAGCGGAGAACCAATACTAGGCGCAATGTAACACAGATACCTATCGGCTCGAGTCGGTCAATCCTGAAGACTGCTCCATGTAGCTGTCCCATTGCATCTTACCTTGAAGCTTAGTAGTAGTAGAAGTGTCCAAGTTAGCGGGTGATATGAAACTGATATCACGAATGTCTTAAAAGGAATGAATTTGTTTTCCCACTGAGTGCGGCATCGCATGTCACGATAGTAAAACGTGCCATGTCGGCGGTATGCGGCGTTAAAGCCCCGTTACTCCCGGCCCGGCGCCGGCTCCAAGCCCACCATAAATTAGCCGTTGCCCGTGTGCGGCTCCGAACGCCAAGCATTTATGGACGTGTTGCGCCAACGTCACTTGATGACCTCATCTCACTCTTTTCAACTCTAGATAGCTATCTTTGATCACAAAAGCAGTATATTCTGTTACAGTGGCCGGTTCTGATTCACTTATACCATCGAACAAATTGATTCATTTAACATCATGCCGAATATTCAACAAGTCGAGAAGGCCCTCGAGGCTGCCAAGGCCAACCCGGAGCTTATGGAGCTCACCGTGGCATTCGGCGATAAGAAGATCACGCGTGGGGAGTACATAGGGCGGGCAGGTAAAACAAACTCGATCCTTACCTTTGATCGATATTTCAACCACACCATTCCGTGTCGATGAGAGTATAGACGCTGACGACATACCTTCTACGGGAAACAGGCGCGCAGACGACACCGTCCTTTGCGTGGCCCAAGGCGACGCCCGGCACGACCTATCTCATGCTGGCCCTCGACCTCGACGCGCCCTTCCCCTCGCTCCCCGTGCTGGGGCCCATCCTGCACGGCATCCAGCCTAGCCTGACCGCCGGCGCTTCGGGGGACTTGACGACCAGTACCCCGCCCGTCGCCGGGTACATTGGACCGGCCCCGCCGCCATGTAAGCTTGTCGCCCTGTGTCTTTCCTTCCAGATCGTCTCGTCTTTTTCTGCTTGGTTCTTGAGTATGATCCTGTTTCCTCATAAGGAGCAGAGTTCCAGGCCATGGATCAAATAAAATCCCAGCGAGACAAATGAGATACCGTGAGAGGAGAGTCGTATACTGATCTCATCCTAGTGAGCGGCCCGCACCGCTACGTGTTCCTCCTTTACGAGCAGCCGAGCGGCTTTGACGCGAAGAAGTTCATGCCGCAGGCCGAGGGACAGGAGTTCCCCATGATGCAGCGGATCAGGTTCGACCCGAGCAAGTTTGTCAAGGAGGCCGGCCTGGGCGAGGTTCTTGCGGGTAACTATTTCGAGAGCAACTGAGTGGATATGGGCGGCCGCGGTTTTGGTACTTTGCTTTGCTTTGAATAGTTTCGCGCAGCGAGCCTAATACTGAGAAGGGGGATAATTCAATGATTTTCTTTATTCTACGAGATTACACCAAAACGCGGCGTGTGCTCGACGGCCAAAGCCACTTGAAGAGTTCCGAAGAGGCCATTTGTCGTCAACAGTGTGCTGAGCTTCAACGTGATGAACTATATGAGTCTTGGGTATCTGGTCTCGGCAGTAGCACAGACTAATTTACAGTTCGGCGAGCAATATGAAAGGGCCAAGTGGCAGTTGAGGAAGAGCCTCCGAGAAAGGACTTTACGCACATGAAGATAAAGTGTGCCTAGAATGAGCGACCAGCCTGGAAAGCCCCCGAAAGTGTATCTCGTTTGAGCATTACACCTTGAAGTAATATAAACAACCGGATATTCAAACATCTCTGTCTGGTGCCCTCGTACGACAGCACAAAGCCGGGCGTGAAAAGTTAGATTCCTCACAATACTTGACCTTAGATGAACAAACTTGTGGCAACACCGAGAACTGTCTATCGCAGTAGATGTGGCTTTGGGTTTGTACCACGGTAGCAACACTAGTAACTCCGGAGACCAAACTTCACCTTCCCGAAGCTAATCGCATCTACTTGCTGTGTCTGTCGAGCGAAAGATCTCTTCCAAGTCACAGTCATCATATGCTACCGAGCGAGGCGATAGTATACGAAAGTCACTATCAACTATTTGTGGGATGAATGTGTCAACATAGCGTAGAATGCCTTCATGTCGCAAAGCCCCCAATGACGCGATTCTTGGCGAGAATCACGCAGGAACATCAGCACCGAGGCAACCCGCACGTGAAGAACCAGCGAGCGAAAAGCCTCGCCGTAGTATTGTCCACTGCAACACAGGTCATGCGTCCCGTGGTAGCTGCTATGCTGCGCAGCAACGTAGCGGGAGCCTCGACTGTCGGTAGCCCCTGCATCGCAACAACGTGGCAGGCAGAGTCGAGGGCACCACCTTAATCTTTCATGCCACGGCTTAGCCGCTTCAAGTCGTCGCAGTGGCCCAGAGCAGCCAAAGAGACTTTCTACCCTGGGAGACCAGGGGAATGGCGCCTCCTGGCCCGGCGTCCGTATAGTTCTTGGTCGCTACGACCATCCTCTTACAGACTAGCATGGAGGCTGAGATTGTGCTAAACGGGACTCTTTGCATTTCGATTACATGAAGCTTGATTCTCTCCCGCGAGTCCCCACGTGCCTGTCTACATCGGGAATTTGAGTGATACATCCTCGACATCTTCGAGATTGGATCTACACTACAGCACAGGGTACTGGTATGAGGCGCTCGGGATCACATCGTAATGGAAATCATTTGATTCGACGACCCGTGTGCCATGCCTCCCACGCAGGACACCGCGGCCGGAGATTAGAGCTTTGGCTCTGCAGATGGAAGCGTGGGAGCGCACATGAGATGGGCAGCATCATTCGAGTCTAGAGCTGGGGAGAGCTTCTTGAATCTCACTTCGTGGTCACAAGCCCAGGATCACAAATGAAGGACTTTGCTACTTTTGGACGGGCGAACAAGCATTCTAGGTGCCGGCAGTTTCTTCCTTTCAGACGAAGATCTTCCCACCGCCGCTGTCAGCTGTCTCAGTGAGACAAGGGTTAAGAAGGCGTGGAATGGTACAGATCTTGTGTGTCTAATTCTTTGCAGACAGTGAAATGGTACAAATCAGAACTAAAGCAACGTTTCTTCCAGTGAAAATGGACGAACTCGCCTCGAAACGGGTGTACGTACGAATGTATGGACTATTGTGCACGATATCGAGCTCTGAGTGATGAAGTGAAGTGAACACATGACATGGCCGAATCATACTCCATGATCCTACGAATCCTGCAGTAATAGCTACCATGACATAACACAGTGTGTCTTATACAGATCATATTGCACGAGCTTATCCTATGATTCTTGAGATGAATTGAGATCAACCCTGATGACAACTGCGCTCCATGTTTGTGGGCACAGTGACTTCATACAACTGCGACCGCGAAACCGCTCACAGATTCTCGCCGAGAATCATTTTGACGTGTGTCAGAATTACACGAATATTTGTAGTCACTTGGAATGATCGTCTCCGAACATACGCCACTCCTTATGTCTAGCCTGATACTTGGGAAAATATTATAGATGGCAAAAAACTTCAAGGTAGCCGGTCTAGGCTTACAGGCCCGTTCTCATGACAATCGCCAGGCCGCTCAAGCGCCGGAATCCCGTCCCAAAGCCCAAAACTTTCACGTCCCACAGACCGGAACGTGAGATCCATCTGCTCCAGGATGGTCGTTCCGAGAATAAGCGTCTTCGTCGTGGGTAAGGCAAACCGGCAGGTAAGAACGGAACATATGGTGGCAACTCGATCGATGAGTTTTAATTGCCTCTCGGTGTCTATGCTGGATATACGGCGAGACTGTGGTCTGTCCTGGCTCCGTAGTGGCAGAGTACGTACGCAGCTAGGAGCACAAAGCTGAACAGACCCATGGAGTTGAAAGCGCCGCCGCCTCTTTCCAAGCATGTCAGGCATGTCATGCCAGTCCCCGGTATGTCCCTGTATCCCTGTACTTATTATCAAGAGACTGACTTTGGCATCCCGCTGAGCGCCTCGGTGGTGGTGGCATCGGCGGGGAGGAAAACGAACCCATGCTGTGCAGTGCGCACCATGATCTCTGGGCGGAAAACCTTTTTTTTTTCACTGCTACCAGCTACCTCGAACTTGGACCGGGCTAGTGTAGAGCAAGAAGATGGATGAGGTGAGGTTCCCCAGGCGAATCAACTCTCTAGACGATGGCGTGACGGGCGCTTTTCCCGAGTGAGGGTCCCGGAATTCCCCCCCACGTCGCACGCGACACGATGGGACTATGCGGAAGTGACACTGATGCTTCCGAATTTTCTGTAAGGGGCACAGCATGAAAAGGGCTCGGAAGGGTGGTGTGCCCTGGAGATAAATCGCCGGGCCTCGCCGTAGGTCCAAAAGGTTACATACGGTCCAATGATGGATTCCGTGACTTCTCATAGGCTCGTACCCACGCAGCCTCTTCCCGGAGTGAGGTTGTGGGAAGAGGATACTGGACTAGTTTCGCCGTCAAGGGTGGAGTTGTGGCAGTAATAAGTAAGGTTCACGCAGAGAGAGCCGAGGTGAATCGAGATGGATGGATACCGCTTCAAGTCAGCAGCGGAGTCTCTCATTTCCAAGCCCATGGGTCACATTCTCTTATGCTGTGAAGATGAACGCTACGATGTCACGATAACTTCTCCGCGGGTTGTGCCAGTCCAATTATGGTCGGCGACAGTGATAGGTCGGTGAAGCAGACTGGAAAGACGCATGTGTCCGAGGAGCTTCGCGCATGTTTAATCAGGATCTGACAAGCTACAAGCTGATGTCTATCCCATTGATGACCAGGGGCAGAGCCGCAAGTCCTGCGAGTCTCGACCACGGGCTGAACCTCTAGTTCAAGAAGGCGGCAACTGGCATGTGCCGGCCCAGCATGGGTTCCAACTCGCGAGTGTATGAAACCTCCCACGCTGTCGGAACATCTGTACGTAACTAATACTAGGTCAGACAAACCCTAGAGGCGTAGACAAACGCCTCAAGACGGGTGACCTCCACACACGATCCAATATCCATCCCGTGCTATTTACAATAGTATCTTGGTATCTGCCAGGCGAAATGCAAAAGGCGTGGGTGGATCTAATATCATGGACAGCTAGGGACGAGGTAGACGGTCCGAACGGCAGGGAAGAGTCGTATCGACGGAGGGGAGGCGGCGTCATATGCAGGCCGGTTCAGGTCGAGTCCCTGCTACCTGTATTTCCCGTCGTCTAAATGGCGGATCTGGTCGTCCATTGGGGCTTATCCCTTGAGCGTCTCTTTCCAACTTTGGTCAAAGTAGCAGGAGGCAAAGGTTTGTGCTTGTCTGTCGTAGTCTGATCGTCGGTACATTCGTGATCCACCTCGCAAGCCTCAACCCTCACCAGCAGCTGCAAAGCCCGAAGACCATGTATGTATGTGTGCATGTCGCAATGGTCGCCCGCCCAGTGGTGGTGAGCGAGTGGATCGGCAGGACGGCAGCGAGACATTACGCGAAGGAATGCCCCCCAGAGGATCACTGCTATCAGCGATTTGGCAGGGCTATCGGAATAAACTGATTGGACTTTGAAGATAAGGCCCTGGGTTGGATGGGAAAACCTTGGTCAGTTCACGATTGCGTGATCTGGACCCTTTCTGGCGTATGCGGTCCGACCCCCCCTATAGCGCCATTTGCTTTTTGGGCCGCCCAATCTGTTAGCCGTGGCAGGGCGCGCGCTGGGCCAAATCCGACTTTTGCGAGTCGGGCGAATTTACTCGCAAAACATGCCGGGCGATTCGAAAAGAAAATATGGCATTAGTGAGGTTTGTTTCAGTGCTGGTCGTTGCCAATAGATGACATCGGGAAGCCGAGCGTGGCCTCGTGCGGGCGGGCGGCAGAGGGACCAACTAGCTCGCGGAGAAGCTGATGTCATAGAGAGACTTCCTGAGCGGCAGTTCAACTCCCATACAGAAGAAGCGCGGCGCAGAAGCAAATCATACTGTAGTAGTAGTAGTAGGAGGAGTAGTAGTAGTGAACTGTAACGACTTTTTGACAACAATGCTTTTGCGTTGTCATGGATATATTCGTAGATCTTTGCAAAACAAGTGCGGAACTCTGCAAGAAATAAAGAGGAAAATCATCTGCCAGTCACGTCCCTTGTCCTCCAAGGGGGCGGCTCTTCGTGATATACGTAGCCCATCCATGATATGCGATCGCGTGCCACGCACGCAAGGCAACGTCCTCCCAACACAACCGCCCTTGCGCTTCTTCCGGTTCCATGAACGCCGACCCAATGTGGACCCGATTTCCAAAAAAATTCATCGTGTAGTAGTAGTAGGTGGTAGACCTCAAAAGATTATTCGACTTCTCCTGCCTCAGACTTTGCCGACTTGTCGTCTTCCGTGTCCGAGTCCCTGCCCAGCACCTTGAGCGCGGCGGCGAGCTTTGGGTCAAACTTGGACTCCTTTGCGCCCGTCTTCTCCATGACGAGGCCCCTCAGCCACTTGTTTTCCGTCTCCAGGTGGGTGATGCGGTTCTTGAGCTGGGTGACCTCGTCGTTGAGCTCCTTCTCACGCTTCTCGAGAGCTTGCTCGCGGGCCTTCTTCTTGATTCGGAACCGGGCGCTGGCGGCGGTGTTGCGTCTGCGCTTGTCCTCCTCCGCGGCCATGCGGGACTGGTCCTCGAAGTTGATTTGCCTGCCGAGACCGGCATCGCTGGGGCGCTTCTGGCCGGCCTGGGGAGGCACGGCGTACGGGCCCTGCTGAGGCGGTCCGTATGCTTGCGACTGGCTTGGTTGCAGCTGCTGAAGACCTCCCAATCCGTCGGGGAAGCTGGCGACATTGGGAGCAGCAAATGAGCCGAAATCAAAGCTGTTGAAGTCGTCTAGAGGCATGTTGAGTTAGAACGTGTTCGTAACAGGTGCGCGGAAAGACGGCGTAATGCATGCATCGAGAGCTAGACTCGAAGCGATCGAGGGTGACAACTTCACCACCTAAAATGCAAAGTCCAAGACATGGAATTGGTGTTTTGGGTGACAGTATGGGGCAGTGATGGGGCCGCTCCCCCAGACTTTCCAAGTCACGGGATATGGCACCATATGTCGAATTGCGCAATACATTGGCAGTTTGTAAGCCGCTGGCTGGGAGGGCCAGGATAAGCAGGCGCTAACGACAAGTAGGTATGTAGCTCCTCAATCGACAGGCCGCAGAAATGCAACCATGAGAAGAGTGCCAATCAGCTGCCGCCTACAGCGTGGGAGGACACTGAGCAGAGTGGGGTAAAGCGATACTGTCGCTTCAAGGGTGGTCTAACAAAGAGACCCCTTCCACACGATATGAGATGACTTTTTCTCATTGTATGGGGGGCATTTCTGTGAGAAATCTGGACATTGATATTCCCAAATTTCATATTTCCGAGGTATCAAGGCACTGGCCTCTCGAAAACAAAAGATGGGGACGATTCCCAACAAAGAATCTCTGAAGTGACTCCGGAGATAATGCATTGGGAATATGATGTGATGCGTGCATACGCCCGGAAGTCGGTGCATTTGACCGAGTGGCCGTAGAAAACAGAAAAACCAAAACGACCATAGAGACTCTGAGAAGACGCGCGAGACTAACCTGGAAGGCTGAAGTCGAAGTCGCCGACTGCTGAGGTGGCGGATGCAGGCTCGCGAGGCGTAGCAGTCGTCGTCGCGACGGGAGCCACGGGAGCGATCGGAGCCACGGCGGGCTTCGTCTCTGGCTCAGGCAGAGGAGCCGAGGGGAAGTCTGATGAAGATGCCTTGTCCCATTCAAAAAAGTTGGTGTTGGTGAACATGGCAATGTCCTTCTCCCAGTCCTCGCTCACGGGAGAAGTGTTGTTCTGCGACGGCACCTCGACATTCAGATCCTGGATAAAGGTCGAAAAGTTGACCTGACCGCCGCGGCGGCCGTTGACCTGATTCGTTGCCATTGTTTGATAAAATCGTTCTGATATGTTGTTGGCGACCGATGTGTGTTTTTGTTTCCTCCACCAAAGTCCCGGTGTCGAGAAAGAGCCCGTCGGCTTGTGCGGTCCTCCCAATGTCTTTCTTTCCTTCAAGTCCTGGTGCGCAAGTGATGATGTAGTTGTCCAGATTCCCCCCTCGGGCAGGTGGTTGAGAGGTTTTGTGTTGGGTGGGCCCCCGCGCGCAAACAAAGCCGATGGTCAGCCGAAGCAGTCAGCCTTGAGCAGTGGGCGTCGTGGGCGGCTAGATGGTGATAAAAAACAGGCTCGTCCCTCGCGTATGGAACAGAGATGCGTCTCTTTGACTCGCGAAAGTGTACAATAGGAGACTCGTTCGCTTCCCCGGATTCCTAGAGCTGCGATGAGGGAGGAGGGCTGTTAAGATTGGTAAGTTGAATAAGAGAAAAAAAAGCAAAGGCCGAGCGAACAGCGCCGGGCTGCTGGGGATGCACCCAGTCCGCCCAGCTGCCCGTCTTGTGAATTAGTCAGAGTGGGTGAATTTGCGTGGAGGTGTGGGGAGCAGAGCCCTGCCATTGGCCCGACACCACTGTGCTCGAGAGTCTTAGCTGCGGGCATTTTCGGTCAAATTGAGCCACAAGCCTGAAAAATACCCACTGCAGCATGTGCGCAGCGGTACTGTAACCCCCATCGAGGGCGAGGGCTGGTGGGCAGCGCCATCTTTCTCTGCAGTGTCTGTCCGGCATCGTCGTCGGCACCGTCGAACGAGAACCAGCCCACTCGCAGCGGCGATCTAGATCTAGGTACAAAGAACGCAGCTGTGGTTCCCATCGAAACCCAAGAGATCATTTTGCTATTGTCCAGACAGGCCATTTCAAGCCAATGCTTCAGGAGGCTAATGGGGCAGGCATATCGTGCTCAACTATAAAACTTGCGGCGCCTTTGATCCGTACATTATGTATCAAATGCTACGATTGTCCGCTTGGTACCTGTCCTTGCCTAACCAAGGGCCTTACGAATGGTAGTCGTCAAGAACACATCCCGATCAATCCCCCTCGAACCCAGTGCTGGTCGGCTAAGTGCTAATCCCGTGGCGGCAACGGAAATGATCCTCTCAACGCACAAGGTAGAAAATCGCAACAACAGAATGACGTGAACCAAAGCCGTCTTACTGCGTCAATCCCCCTCATCCCCGCTCGATCAGGCCATGTGTGAAGAGGTCCGGCCCAGAACGGAGCAGATGGGTACTGCACGTATGAGCTGCAGGTTGCTTATTATGGTTGATCTGTTTCACGACAGATTTGCTTCCGGATATACTGCGCCCTCCCACAACCGGAATCTATGATGGCCTCATCAACTAGTTAGCTCGAGTCATTCTTCGTAGTACAAGAGCTCGACCGTTCCGAAACCCTGGGCGTGCACAGTACTGTGTATGTATGCCGATGACGGAGCCACTCAGATGAAATGCAGGGTCCAAACCAAGCGAACCACTGGCTTTCTGGGCATCATCGGCTTGCCCAATTTGGCAAGTTCTGTCGATGCACAGACCAGATTCTTGTGCAGCCGGATTGTGCTGAAATACGTGGGATTCTGGTATATGAAGGTATTCCAGAAAACCTACTGATATTGGCGTTTATAATAGAAATATGCAATCTAAACAGAATTGCCTTCCTTGTATATTTCTTGACACCTATAGTTGTAGTCTTCTTTGGACCTCGAAACTGACTGTACACCTCCCCAAGGATTAAGAAGGTTAGTTTGGTACAGTCCCAGTTTTCAATGAAAATCAGTATCCTATCACCCATTTTCTATGGCGCAACTACTTACTCAGCATAGTGGCAGAAAATCTGGAACCGAGTACCAAACTAACCTTTGTGATCCTTGTGAGGTGTATACCTCGTGCATACATAGTGGTCCGTCCATCTTGCACTTGGGCACGGAATCGGCTGTCGGTAAAGTCCCCTCGGATTAGTTATCACAACACCAAGAACGGGCGGTATATGTTCAATGATACGCCGGATCTGTTGTCTGAGCCGTAAGCTTGTCGAACCTAGTGGTTGCAGTGCCAGGACAGAGGGAGAATATGTATATATGTATGGAGTATAAAGTATGGAGCAACTATTGGTTTACTAGGAGGGCTAACCTGGGCGCCATAGTGGTATGCATCTCTTGATATCCTCATCTCGTCCTACACCGCCATAAAGTCAAGCATGTTCTCTAATGAGAAGCCTAATTGCACTAGACACTTGATTTCAAATCACCAGTATATCTCAGTATTGGTAAGCATAGAGCTTGGAGCACAGGCCTTCACCTGACTATTGATGAAGTCTACTCCATGTCGAAGGGCGCAAAACGTATAGACCCAAAATCTGACCTCGTTCGGCCTTTGCTACGGAACATGGGGCTGGCAACTGTCTGCGACTCGGGTTAATTACGCGAAGCATGTTTCTGTGCAACCCTACCGGCAATGGCGTTTCTTGGTAACTTGGCACATTCGAAAGCATACCAGGAAGCACCCTATGTTCAAGCTCATCTCGAGTTCTTACAGAACAAAAGAGAGATAGATTTACACCCATTGGGTCCTTCAAATTTGGATATACTGCCCATCGATCATTCAGGTAATTTCGCAGTTTCGCAATATGTTGCTCAGATGTCTTATTTGCTTTCCCCCAAACAAATCTGATCCCTCGCAATCACACTCTCCTTCTCCCTTTCTTACCATACGACACGATACTCCAGTCTACGTCGTTAGGTTGTCGTTTCTCGTTGGTTTCGTATGCAAAACAAGCGATTTGTTTTCATAATGGTCTTTGAACTGTGACAAGCAGTCATAATGCATGAATTTTCAAGCAAAGTTCCTGCTATGGCTCGACAGATATCTTGCATTGGTTCATATTTGCATAATTCTTGGAGGCAGACGAAGTAATACAATTGCACATGCCTATTTTTAGCAGGGAGCTCAACCCGAACCCACCTAAGTTAGCAGCTAGGTAGTAGCGCTTGTTGGCTCCTGGTGGGGTTGATATGCCGGATCGAGAAAACTGTTTGTTTATATACTGTCGCTATCTATGCTCAGGACAACCGGCTACATTATTTAGCATTAATCCAACATTCTAACCAAGAATACACGACTTCGCGTTACGATAGGACGTCTGCTGTTGATCAAACAGGGCTGATGCATCCCAATTGATCAGATAGACGTTGACATACTCCAGCGCAGCGGAAAAGGGCCCCGCGTCGCGTCACGTCGCGTAGGGCGACCTTTCGAAACCTATAGATTTCGTCACTACGTACCTAGACTAAAGTCGCAAAGAGACGCACATCCCACACAACCGCCATTGATGCCTTCATGATCGCAGCATGCCGCGCCTTACGGTGCCCACCACAGCACGCCTCCCGTCGTCTCTGCGCGTCGAGTCTACCAACACAGCCGTCGTGAAGCTCCTAAACCGCCTCTCGCGCGCATCGCTGCTGTCGCTCGTCCTCGACTGGCTCAGCGACAACAACCAGACCCTCTGCCCGCCCCTCCTGCGCCGACCCGACGAGGACGACGTCGAGACCGACGACTTCTACCCGCCCGCCGGCTCCCTCGAGGAGCTCCGCGACGTCTACGCGGGCCTGCAAGCCGCCAAGGGCAGCCGCCGCGATGTCGTGGACCGCATCGTCGACGGCGACTGGCGCCACGGCCTGACGCTCTACCAGCTCGCCATGGCGGACCTACAGTACCTCGACGACCACCCGGCGTCGCTCAAGTGGGCCGCGTACAAAATCGAGCCGCTCAAGGTACCCCGGAGCGAAGAGGACGCCGAGGGCCCCGCGAGGCCGGACAAGGAGACCCTCAACGTGCCGCGGTTCCACCCCTCGACGTTCCTCCAGAACCTGCAGGCCGAGGTCCTGCCGGACGTCAAGGCACACTACAACTTTGACCGGCCGCGCGACCTGCCGGCCCTCCTCCTGCGCATCTTCATCCTCGACTCGCCGTACAACACGGGGCTGGCCGTGTCCTCGCGCGCCGGGGCCTCCGCCGGGGGCGCGGCGACCACCACGACGTTCGAGGCCTCGCGGACCATCTACATCGCGTTCCCCGACTCGTCGCCGCACGTCTACGTGTCGCGGTCGCAGAGCACGGGCGCCACGACGACGGGCGACTCGCGCAGCCTGGGCCGGCTCGTGCTCGAGGGCATCCCCAAGGCGCTGTCGCGGCCGCGCGAGCGCTACGCCCTCCGCAGCACCAGCCTGGTCTCCAAGAACCTCGCGGCCCTGCTGGCGGCCCGGGGCGCCGGCCGCGGCAACGCCGCGCAGGCCGGCTGGGCCGTCTACGCCGAGGGCGGCGACGCCCGGACCGCCGCGTCCCCGCTCGACGCCGTGCTGCCGGCGCGCGGGAACAGGAAGCCCCTGGCGGACGTGTCGCTCAACGAGGACAGGAAGACGCCGGCCGAGAAGGCCAAGACGCGGAAGCGGGGCTACCAGCCCGAGAAGGAGCGGGAAGAGCGGGAGACGAAGCGCAGGAAAGAAGTGGCGCAGGCGCGGTTCGGCAGCTCGGCAGAGGTGGACGACGAAAAGGGCGTGGAGCGCCTCGACGTGATGATCGAGGACTCGATACCGGGCGCACCAAGACGCAAGGCCCAGCCGGTGGACGGAGTGGCAGATGATGACGAGACGGGTCCGCGCCGATCGAGGCGGGTGAAGGGCCGGAAAAGCGACCTCGACCTCTACCTCGACAAGGCGCAAGAGGACGGAGAAGATACCGACCAAGACACGGAGCACAAGCCGCGGATCCGCCTGACGTTTGCGGGCCCGCATGTATTCGCTGGTGTCAGAAAGCTCGTCGAGGCAGGCATCATTGATGGCGAACGTATGCCAGGATGGATGACCGGCGAGGAGGGTGTCACCTCAGGAATTGTCAGAGGTGGTCGGATCAGAGGGTATAAAGGATCCGGCATGTGAGGAGTCGGTCGGTGTCAAGTCGGTACTTGTTTTATATGGGAATGATGACGATGGCGTTTCGAATGCATAGACTGTCGGCACTCACTGTATACAACGCCGTGGTTTTTTGTCTACTGACACGTGGGATGGGCCAACGAGCTACCTCTTTACTTGCTAGGCATGAAAGCGTGTCTATTTGCATCTATATCGCTTGTAATTCTGTCTAGTGTCAATTGTCTATACCGAATACCTTGACAGTATTATTCCACGCCGCCTCGCACACCTCTTCTACTGTGACGCCCTTGATCCCGGCAACGATCTTGCCGACGCGCTCGATGCTGCACGGCTCGTTCCGGCCCTTGACCATGGCACCCTCGACCCACTTGTCCTTCTTCACCGTCTTCCACCGCTCCGGGACCTCGGGTTCCTTCTTCTGCGGCTTCTTGGACTTTTGCTGCTGCTTCGCGGGTTTGCGCTGTTGCTGCTGCTGGGCATCGCCGGTCGCATCGGCAGTGGGAGCGGGGGCCGCGGCGGTATCCACAGCGGCGGCCGGGTCGGGCGTCGGGGCCGGGGTGGGCGGCTTCGAGTCGATGAGGTATTTGTAGCCCTCGTGGCTCGGCCGGACCTCGCACCACGGGCCGTCGGTCTCCAGCATGAGCCGGTCGAGGTGGATCTCCTTGACGACGGCGCAGTTGTCGGCCGTCTTGAAGCTGCAGCCGTTGGTGCCGATGTACAGGCCGAGGTCCATGAGCTCGCGCATCTCGTCGACGGTGCCCGTGAAGCTGTGCACGACGCCGCCCCTCTCCAGCCTCTCGAGCCCGCCGCCGAACTTGGCCTTGAGCAGGTCGACAAAGTCCCGGTGGGCGGCGCGGGAGTGGAGGAACAGGGGCAGCTGGGGCCTGGTCTCCAGCACGAGGTCCAGCTGCGCCGCGAACGAGTGCAGCTGGATCTTCCTGGAGCAGTAGTGCAGGCGGTCGTAGTCGAGGCCGAACTCGCCAAACGCGATCAGCGCGTTCGGCGCCTGGGCCCGGGCGTCCTCGATGAGCTTCTTCAGATCGGCAATGATCCGCGACGTCTTGTCCAGGTCTGGCTCGTGCTCCTCCGGGATCGGCTGCGTTGGATCCGGGTCGCAGGGCATGGTGTGCCCGTCCGTCTCCTCGTGGGCGTTGGCGGTGCTGAATATCGCGCTGGAGCAGGGGTGGATGCCGGCCGTCGTGTAGACGGTGCCCGGGTACTCCTTTGCAATGTCCAGCGCATGGCGCGAGGTCGTGAAGTCGGAGCCCGTGATGATGAGCTTGCTACAGCCGACCTCCTTTGCTCTGGACACGACCGCCCCGAGGTCGTCTGGATGCCTCTGCGTGCCATGATAGTTTCCCCTGAAGATGGGGTCGGCAAGATTGATGCCAATCTGCGGGTGGAAGCATCAGCACTGGGTTTGGTTCAGATCTCGACTATGCGGGAAGGGTATCCTACGTCTATGTAGCGGGGATTATAAGCATTGATTGCTGCACCTTCCGAAGAAGATACAGGGTTCTGGTTCTCCGATGCCATGATGGATATCGGCGATAACTGTCTCGGGAACAAACGACCAGTCGCAGCTTGAGGTCTAGCCAGATGTCCACACCTAGGATATGCTGAAAACGATCTTACAAATCTGCCCAAAATCATATGGCCTCTGACATCAAGGAGGTATTAAGTACCACCACACATCTATGACTCAGAATTGTAGGACTTGCAGCTGCGTATTTATCAACATCAAGCTGACTCATCTAGAGAGGCACGGTATACCCAGTCGCCCTTGATATTCAGGCTGTCCAAGCGCACGTGCTCTCGTGTTGGCTGAGGACAGGGATTGCTGCGGCAAGACGCGGCTCGAGCAATGAGATGGGGAGATGGGGGGAAATAAAAGCAATGCGAAACACCCGGAATGATCGGGCACTCGATCGTGTAAAAATATGAAAACAATTGACAACTCTAATCTCGTTGCCGCGTTGACGGGAGGTCCGAAGTGTTGGGTTGAAGCTGGAGATCCATTTATTAGGGAGGAAGATGGTCTTTTTTTGGTCCGAGGTACCGTTTGACTACTAGGAACAGCGCGTGACACGCGTAAAGCACTTTGAGTCCTTAAGTGCCCTAACAACCCGGCGTGCCTAGCATGGTGGGGCAGAAAAGTTGCCGAACTCGTCATGGACTGCAACACAAACGGCTTCGAATACTTTGTTCACCATGAAATACAGAGTAGAAACGCGATTGAAATGCAAAAACAAACGGGACTGATGTTGACTTGAACTGAGGAGTTTCTTACAGTTGCCCGTGAAAGCACATCTTCTCACTGAGCCCGATTCCCAAAAGACCGTGGGGTCTCAGCCGAGCGCGACCGGCTGCAAAAGAAGAGAAATCCCATTAAAATCTTCCCCGCCGCGCCGATCCACGCTAGATCCAACCAACGCGTCTCACTGACAGGAACATGGACTAATACCTACATTGTACCTACAGACCTGCTGGGATAACCACAGCCAAAGATCCTAGCCCTTAGAAAGCCATCCCCAAAGCTGATTGATCCCCCAGCTGATTAATTGTGTCCGGGCTCGGTACCTGGTATTTTTCTCTCATATTGGCGTGCCGCGTCTCCAGAAAAACACGCTACCTGCTGCAGGGCGCGTCGACCGCGACTTTATAAACTTATCGCCGTCTCGTTGCTGCGTGCGATTTGCATCTTTCCATTCACCATCCTCCACGAACTGATCACCACTTCTTGACACGCAGGGGCTCCTCACCAAAGCCTGTCGCGTCTTCTTCTACTACTACTCCTTTCAGTAGAGAGCCACTTTCATACTTTCTTTTTCCCTCCTTGTCGTGATTCCTTGATACCATTGCATCGTCACCCCACTGATACCCTCCCTCCCCCGGGTCAACCACCAACCGACCTGCATCATGTATGTCAAGAAGCGTGGTATGTATTGTCCTCCGTCACCTCTTCTTCCCACGAGCCTGCTGAATCTAACTCGCAACGCCCAGATGGACGCCAGGAGCGCGTTCAGTTCGACAAGATCACAGCCCGCGTCTCCAGGCTATGTTACGGCCTCGACGCCGACCATGTCGACCCCGTCGCTATCACACAAAAGGTCATCTCCGGTGTCTACGGAGGTGTCACGACAGCACAGTTGGACGATCTCGTAAGTTTCTGAGACTCCTCCGGATTGTGTATCAACAGTCGAGCTGACAATTCTTCTCCCTACAGGCTGCCGAGACCGCCGCCTACATGACCGTCACCCACCCAGACTACGCCATCCTCGCTGCACGTATCGCAGTGTCCAACCTTCACAAGCAGACCAAGAAGCAATGGTCGTCGGTTGTCAATGATCTGTATCACTATGTCAACCCCAAGAACAAGACACCCTCGCCCATGATTGCCAAGCAGACATACGAGTTTGTCATGAAGCACAAGGAAGAGCTGGACTCGGCCATTGTCTACGATCGCGACTTCAACTACCAGTACTTTGGCTTCAAGACTCTGGAGCGATCCTACCTCTTGAAGATCAACGGCAAGATTGCCGAGAGACCTCAGCACATGATCATGCGTGTTGCTGTCGGTATCTGGGGCGATGATGTCGAGAAGGTCATTGAGACCTACAACTACATGTCCCAGAAGTTCTTCACACACGCCTCCCCCACCCTCTTCAACGCCGGCACTCCCCAGGCTCAGCTCTCTTCTTGCTTCCTGGTTGACATGAAGGATGACAGCATTGAGGGTATCTACGACACCCTCAAGACCTGCGCCATGATCTCCAAGATGGCCGGTGGAATCGGTCTCAACGCCCACCGCATCCGTGCCACTGGATCTTACATTGCCGGAACCAACGGAACCTCCAACGGTATCGTGCCCATGCTTCGTGTCTTCAACAACACTGCCAGATACGTCGACCAGGGTGGCAACAAGCGCCCTGGTGCCTTTGCCATCTACCTCGAGCCTTGGCACTCGGATGTCTTCGAGTTCCTTGACCTCCGCAAGAACCACGGAAAGGAGGAGGTCCGCGCCCGTGACCTGTTCCTGGCCCTCTGGATTCCCGACCTCTTCATGAAGCGTGTCGAGAAGAACGGTGACTGGACCCTGATGTGCCCCAACGAGTGCCCTGGCCTCGCCGACTGCTACGGCGATGAGTTCGAGGCCCTGTACGAGAAGTACGAGGCCGAGGGCCGTGGTCGCAAGACTATCAGGGCACAGAAGCTCTGGTATGCCATTCTTGAGGCTCAGACCGAGACTGGTAACCCCTTCATGCTCTACAAGGACCATGCCAACCGCAAGAGCAACCAGAAGAACCTTGGAACTATTCGCAGCTCCAACCTGTGCACTGAGATCATTGAGTACTCGGCACCTGACGAGGTCGCCGTCTGCAACCTGGCCTCCTTGGCTCTGCCCGCTTTCGTCGACTACAACTCGGGCACTTATGACTTCCAGAAGCTGCACGAGGTCACCCAGGTCGTCGTTCGCAACCTGAACAAGATCATCGATGTCAACCACTACCCCGTTCAGGAGGCACGCAACAGCAACATGCGCCACCGCCCCATCGGTGTCGGTGTCCAGGGTCTTGCTGACGCTTTCTTGGCTCTGCGCATGCCCTTTGAGTCGCCCGAGGCCAGACAGCTCAACAAGCAGATCTTCGAGACCATGTACCACGCTGCCCTGACGGCCTCGATGAACATTGCCAAGGAGGAGGGACCTTACTCCACCTACGAGGGCTCGCCCGTCTCTCAAGGCATCCTCCAGTATGACATGTGGAAGGACGTTACTCCCACTGACCTTTGGGACTGGGAGTCTTTGAAGGCCCAGATCAAGCAGCACGGTGTCCGCAACAGTCTGCTGTTGGCTCCCATGCCTACTGCCTCTACCTCGCAGATTCTGGGCAACAACGAGTGCTTCGAGCCCTACACCTCCAACATCTACTCCCGCCGTGTGTTGGCTGGTGAGTTCCAGGTCGTCAACCCCTGGTTGCTGAAAGATCTCGTCGAGCTTGGCCTGTGGTCTGACAACATGAAGAACCGCATCATTGCCGAGTCGGGCTCCATTCAGAACATCCCCAGCATCCCTGCTGACATCAAGGCTCTGTACAAGACTGTGTGGGAGATCTCGCAGCGTACGGTCGTCCAGATGGCCGCCGACCGTGGTGCCTTCATCGACCAGTCCCAGTCTCTGAACATTCACATGCGTGACCCCACCATGGGCAAGATCACCTCCATGCACTTTGCTGGCTGGAAGCTCGGTCTCAAGACTGGCATGTACTACCTCAGAACCACGGCTGCTGCTGCCCCTATCCAGTTCACTGTGGACCAGGAGGCTCTCAAGGTCCAGGACACTCAGTCCAACAAGCCCGCCGCTCTGAAGAAGCGTGCTGCCCCTGCCGGCAGCTACTCCTCGTCGGCAGCTGCGGCCGTCCCCCGTCCCATGTACCGTGAGAACTCCAACACAACTCTCACGGCCGCCAGCCCTCACGGTGTCCCCACACCGAGCACCACCCCGCCCCCTACGGCCAAGGTCGCCCCCTCTCCTATGAAGCAGGTGCCCTTCAAGGCAGACCAGGATGAGGGCGAGAGCCCCAAGGCTCTCCCCACGGAGCCGGTAGAGACCCCCAACAAGATTGAGGAGCTGCCAGAGCCTGCCGTCGAGGGCAAGAAGGCACAGCTGGAGGACTCTGACAAGTCCAGCAAGGAGCGGGAATACGACATCTACAATGAGGCCGTGTTGGCTTGTAAGTGATATCCTCCCCAAATTTTTACTCTTTGGTCCCAGTCGACTAACAACATTTGCAGGCAGCATTGAGAACCCCGAATCCTGCCTGATGTGCAGCGGTTAAAGTGATTTCAAGGCAAGCAAGTCTTGTTAAAGTGATGATGACGATATGAGCTTGAGGCCTGACGATGGTTATAATGTGATGTGGGGCCTCTTGATATTACTGACGATACCTGCTGCTGGCGGGTAACATCAAGCAAAGCACCATCAAGGTCTATTGGTGGAGACTGCAAACCTGTATTATGAGCACGATGGTCTTTGGTTGTTTTTTCTTCTTGATTTCGCGGCACTATAGGGCGTACACTTGGTTTCTTCTCTTGATACACTTTTCCTGCATAGTTCAGTTGTCACCAACGAGGCAGGCAGACAGACAGATAGTCGATGCTGCTGCGAGACAGCAGCGGCAAATAAAATAAAAAAATGTTAATACAAATTGCACTACCGTTCCAGTGACATACTGTACTTACAAATGTCCCATGTCTCCCTCCGTACGGATTGTACTTTGTCCTTGTCTGAGCCTCGCGAATCTACCGCTTGAGAACAGAAAATTATATTTCGATTAATTTTGAGAACAAAAGTTTCCATGCGGACTGTATTTTGCACATTGTCTGAACCTCATGGTTATACCACTTGAGATGATTCTTCTTCCACATGAGATTAAGAACAAGAACAGGATATTTCGTTTGAATGAATTTCAAGAATTATAAAACTCTTTTAAACTACGTTGGTGCTTATTTTGCCACTTTTGCGGAAACATCACATTGAGCTCACATGTAGCAATTATGAGAAAATACACTATGTATTAATTACCTAAAACGGCGCAAGCCAACTCCATTTACCCTTGGAAATGGGTATCTCAATGCGGCATTAGCGGTCAATAAGGACCTCCATTCATTTTATACATGATCCGTTACGTCGTGAAAGCCTGCTTAAAAGAAACCATGACACTTTTCAAAGTATCGAACCTCCCCTCTGTTCACACACCACTTAGATGATCAGGGCAAGACCCAGACCAGCGGCAGCGATGATACCGACGGGGCCGGCAGTCTGCTTGGCACCGAAGCCGGCAGAAGAGCTGCTGCTGGAGCTGTCACCGGTCTTGGTGGCAGTGCTGGTGGAGAGAGTAGTGCCAGTCTGGGTGTTGGTGGCAGTCAGGGTGGTGCTGTCGTTGGAAACGGTGTTGGTCTCAGTGCCAGTGGTAGTTCCAGTGCTAGTGGACTCGACCTCGCTGGCAGAGACGGTGGAAACAGCAATGGAGGTAACGGAGCCGGCGCTGTCGGTGGACTCGGAGAAAACGGTGGAGACGGCGCTAGCGGCACCCGAAGCCTCAGAGGTCACGGTGGAAACGGCGATGGAGGTGACGGAACCGGCGCTGTCAGTCGACTCGGAGAAAACGGTGGAGACAGCGGCAGCAGCGTCAGTGAAAACGGTGGAAACGGCAACCGAGGTAACGGAGCCGGCGCTGTCAGTCGACTCGCTGAAGACGGTGGAAACAGCGGAGCTGGAGGCTCCCTCGGAGTCAGTAGCAGAGCCAGTGGTGGTAGCCTCGGAACCGGAACCGGCAGTGATGGTAGCGGTGGGAGAGACGGTGGCAGACTATGATACCTTGTTAGGATGAAAGTTGAAGGTAATATGGCAGGTGGGGAAACTTACAATAGTGCTGGCAACGGAGATGCCAGAGACGGCAATGCCAGCGTTGGCGCAGTAGTTGACACCGACCTGCTTGACAGCGTCGGCATCGCTGGAGTTCGAACAGGCCTGGTCTGCGCAGTCTCTAACTCCGTACAGGAAGTTGACGTTCGAGCACAGGCACTGCAGGTCAGAGGCGTCGCAGTTGAACTCGCTGCCAGACTTTGCGAGCATGTTGGTGATACAGGTGATCTAGAGAGGCAGCTTGTCAGCTCTGTCCTGTTGAAAACAACGGGTGCGCAAGGCGGGATGTGTCGACACCATGACAGCTTTCTATGAAGGCAACGACAAACGAGCCCAAGAGCTTGTTTGTGTGATAAAGGACCAGATACGGAAAAAGAATACTCACACCACACTGAGGGAAGCCGGCGGGGAAGTCGCTCTGGGCGGCAGTGAAGGCAGCAGCCGAGGCGCCGAGGAGGATGGTAGAGGTCTTCATCTTGTTGGATTTGGGTTTGCTGTTTGTCTGCAAGAAGAATTTGTAAGAAGTCTGAGTTTTGAACGAATACGATGCTCAAAAAAGCGTGCAAAAATTTGAAGATGCGCGGAAAGGCGTGTCTTGCGTGTTTGTTGTGTGTTGATGTTTGCGGGTGTGAAAATGAGAGATTCTGTAGTGGCTTGTTTGTGGTTTGTGGTTTGGGTGGGAGAAGAAGGACAATCGGAGTGGGAGGTGACAGGTGTTTTGGGAAAATGTTGGGCTTCGTCTGACCAATTGCTGCTGCCAATTTAACCAGGGAAGGAGTAATTGGTTTCGTGTGGCCAAACACAATGGAAAGAGCGTCCAACAAGGTGAAGCCTCACTGGGTAGGAACGAGTGTAGGTAGGTGTATAAGGAATGATTATCCCGCGTGGGTTGACGTGACGGGACGCGTGGGTGGATAGGGGAACGGATCCGGCAGCCAGTCGAGGTTTATACTAGACCTTCCGATGCCCTTCTCGGACGACAGAAGGAACGAGTATTGAATACGACGGTAGGCTTTTTCTTGGGATCCGGTGGCAGATTGAACAAAGACTCGCTCTTCCTCCAGGGTTGTTTCACTTACGGAACAGAAGATTAGATGCAACGGTTGGATTAAGATGAAGGCGGGAGCTGGCTTGAGGAAGGAAGAATGGTGTAAGTTGAAAGCTGCAGTAGATCAAATCAGACAAGACACAAACCTACTGGGAGGACAACCAGGACTTATTAAATAAGAGAGATTGGGCAGGAGGCAGCACGATGGGATGGATGGAACTAGGCCGAAGGCTGTCTGTTGTGGCTAGGATTTCTGTGAATCCGTGTCATACAGGAAATCTCCCCCCAGGCCTGGCTGCCCTGCCTAGCCAGCCAACAAGCTTGTTTGACGATGATGATCGGCTGGTATCGTTTTTTTTCCTTCTTTTCTGTGCCATCGTCTACCTACATGGACTAGCGAGCTACTATCCAAGACCAATGTACATGCGTTACCCACGGCAGGTACCCAACTTAGTTGTCCATGCACGCGCCAACCTCCTTCATCATCCTGGCTTGGCAAACTTGGATGCTAGGACGTCTCGTTAGTGGCATCTCTATTAGCTAAGGCACCGTCCTGTTCCTTGTTTCTCGGCACCCTGAGCTGCGCGCTAGGCCAGGGCCCGGTCCCGCCCCGCCAGTTGTGCCAGCGCAGCGCTGTGAGCGCACTCCTGTCTGTGAGCCCATGTCATCGCCGCCCATCTTTTCTGTGGGGGAGCTGGAGATCGAGCATTTCTCTTGGCAATCTGATACTATCAGACTGCCAGTCAGATCTCGCCTGTTTTCCTGGGTCTAGTCATGATATCAACAAGAGCCCGCAATCCATCCTCTGGAAATACCCTTTGGCCTGCCGGGTATTCTGCCATTGATGGACGGCCTCGTGGCCCACGTGCGGGAGCAGTATCACGGTATTCGGCATTGACCGACCTTCTCTGCAGCCAGACTTGAAGCAGGGACGGCTCTAATGCTAGGTCACTAATCAGGGCAGCTCTGCGCCTGCTGCTACTGCTCGCTCCTCAGCAATTCTTACCGAGTAGTGCTCAAAGGACCCTATCATCCAATACACCCCGGCATAAAACTGTATTAATCTCCGTCAGTACCTCTCAACCACCGTTCTAGGCCCTCGACTGGCCCGAAGAGAGGGCACACCTATTTATTCCATTCCCCATGGGAAAGCTGCAGAGAGAAGAAGCCGCCCGGGAGCAGCTGCCTTGGACCGAAGCTCGCCTCCCAAGTTCCAAGTGACCAGCGCCCAGCCACCTCCTGTAGAAGACTTGCCGACGGGCTCACAGTCAGTCAATCAATCAACCAATACACAGCGCGGGCAAGCACCTGTCGTGAAATCTGGATGCCGTGGTCTATCTCGCACGCTGGCCAGGCTATTAGCCGCTCTGTGCCACCCATTACATCACAGGCACGAGCCACAATTTGCCCTCATTTCCCGGCCGACCTCTCGGGTAGCCCGTTTGCAAGTGCGCGCGACCGACGACCCTTAGCCTCCAGACTCTTCAGGCTCTAGAGTCTCTAGAGTCTACCCGGGAGGCCGCTTGCTAGCACAATCACCGATCCCACCACCGAGGAGATCGACTTTCTGCTGCCATTGCCATGTTTCACAGGCCTCCTGGAAGAAGGAGCTGCAGCCAGCTGGAAGGGAGGTCAGCGCCACTGGACCGGCCTGGATAGCGCGCTGTCAACTATACTAGATGCATGCTGAGTGCCAAACGGATCGTTGGGCTATGCACAACGACTACCAACTATTGACTTTGAAGAGCCACTTCTCCTGTGGACACAGGAGTAAACAACAAGGCCTCCTTCACCATACAGATCGATCATTGGGTCTAGGAGAGCAGTCCGAGTGCCAGCGCCGCTAGAAGCTCGACTTGGCCAGTCCGCCTGTACTGAAAACCCGCAAATCAAGGCACGCTGGCAAAGTCAACAAAACCAGGAACCGAGAATGCACGATGGCATGGTAGGAAAGCCAAAGCACCACTACGTACACTTTTTGTATATGCATGATTGCAGACAGGGTACCATGTCTCTGCATCCTTGTACGGGTTGCGATCGAGGCAGGGGTGTTTTCCGCTGGGGCAGTATACTACCGACTATTCATGATATTGCATCGCCTCATGATATTGGACGGCGAGAAAGAACAATGACCACTACAATCACAGCACCTCGGACACTCATTTCAGCCTGATACAAAACACGGGAGCTTCTACGATCTTCGATTTTGACACCGGGAAAGTGAGATAAGAAGAGTTGCTGGATAGATGCCGCGGTCTGGTCAAGCGGGCAATTTGGCAGCCCACTCGACTGGGCACGGATTTAAGTTTGATTAGGACGGCATGGCGATTGAGTCGATGCCAATTAACTATTCAGAGTTCAAGATCCAAGCAAGCTACACGCGCCAATCGACATGGGCGAGTTGTAGTCTGTACTGCCAGTCCACAGGGGTCTTTTCGGGATCGAGGTTCACTGCTGAGCTTCTTCGGCTCTGGATTGTATGCGCGCGTTACTACTGGATGGATCGACTGTCGCGTCTTGTTAGTGACAAGCGAGCGCTCGTGCTATGTCGCATAGATCGTCGGTCGTCTCCGGGCAGAACCACCACTTGCCGGTCAGAAACCACAGCACAAATAAGCGACACCATACACTGGGTGCCAAATACGTATTCGACTCAGAAATGTGCATTTGGTTTATTGTCAGTTTACCAATGCGCAAGCAACAACGCACGAGCAGATGGGTACACTACGTACAATCACCAACGCGACACCGTCAAATTGATGTCATACATATCGACACCGTTCTTTCTCTATGATCGGACGGGCCATATGAGCATTGGTAAATTCTGCCCATGATCCGACTTCCGATTCGAGTTCTCCAGCTCCGGCCCACCAAAAGGATGCGCTATTCTGGCCCCGCTGCCTATCCATCAACTCGGGATCCTCTGTGCGGAATTTATCACCGATTGCTGAGCATCAGGCATATCGCAGCGTAGCAGCATTTCCTACACTACAACACTACTATCAGCTCCCAGTTCACATAGCCTGAACACCGGGACGTCGATCTTGGCCCAGGCCTCTGGACGACAGGTCCCCGGTCCAGCTGAAATGGAACCCCGATGCCAGAAAGCTTCATGTCTACTTGCTAGCAATACTATTGTCTTTCGGCTCCCTCTCTCTCTATCTTTCAGAGCTTTCAAGCTTAACCAGTAGCGTCTCTGGTGAGCCCGGCCCATATTTTGCAGACCCTTCGGCGAATCGGTATCCTCTGCCCACTGGGGGTGACGAAACCTTCCCCACAGCAAGAAAATAAGGTTGCATATTGTAGCGCTCCTACTAGGAAGGGCTCATGCTTCTGTTGCCAGGCAACTTCATCGCTGCTCTACCAAGACCCCCAGACTCATGCTCGACATGCTCGACATGCAATCAACTTACTCATCCATACATGTTTACTAGCGCCCATGGCATCTCCTCTGTCACCGCTTCAGACATTTTACAAGATCCACGTCACATGTCTGACATCAACAGCTCCTCGGTCGTTTTGCCGATCATGCTTATTACCTAACCTAGATACATACGTGAAAGAGTCGTTCACCGTTCACTGGCATCGCCCTTGGATTCTTGGATTTCTTGGCTCCTTGATGCCCACAGCCCGAGGAGGGTCCGCAGGATAGAAACTTTTAGAATTCGTTCTCGAAGACGGCTCCATGCAGAGCAAACAAGAGCAGGAAGAAGAGAACCGGGCCGAAGGAAAGCGCAATCCTCTCTGTTGTACAGAAACCGCGAGACAGTCTACCGAAGCATCCTGGCCTCCGAGACAACCATCATTGACTGGCTGCTTCTCGAGAGACATGCTCCTCGCCGCATCATACCGCTCTTGACGACGCTCAGCCATGACCCAGCTCAGCTACCTACGGACAGATCCATATCATGACCAGCCAATTACTGCCCTCTTGGCCGCTAGGCCTGGGCGCTCCGTCTACAGCCACGCAATCCTATCTGGTCAGCGACTGGCGTTTGCGATTGCCGAATAAGGCCTCCAAAGGTCGCTCGAATGGAACCGTGGTGATGATTGCATCTACGACTGCAATCGCAAAGGGGCGTCGTCCATCCAGGCTGGCCACCTTCGTACACTGCAGGGCCAAACTTCTGCCCGTTTCCGGGCAATTTCTCAACATGACACACGGTGCCCAGTCACTTACATATACGAGTTGTAGTGTGCACGAGGTGAAACGACAAGCACAAGCTAAATCTTCCCACGTGCAACGTCCCGGTCTGCAGGGGAAAGTTTGATTTTGCCCGCCATGCTGGAACACCTTGAGCACCGTTTCGGGTCTCTACGGCGGTTGTAGAGAGCCTGAGCCGTAGCTTGATGTCGTGTCACCTATACTCATCTTGTTTCCAGCGAGAGGGAAAGAAACAACACCGAGAAGATACACGTGCAACTCGTGCATGCTTTGTGGCTGGTCTTCGTTCTGCGTACTCGGGGCGATATCCATCAGCTCTACATCGTACATCGTACATCGTACATAGTCTCTAGTACTTTGCCCAAGTACTATTGCCAAGAGTCTCTATCGCGGAAACCAAAGCACCGTTGAGACCGGAAAGCCTCCCGGGAATCAGCTTCTGGTGACGTCTATCTTTCCGAAATCAGTTTTCCTCCTTCTCTTCACCTTGGCTTTTTCTTTTCCACCTCGCAGCTGAGAGTGCCGGCACTATTGTTGATGCCGTCGCGGACTATTGACACACTAGCAGGCGAGCGACGTGTTTTGGTGTCAACTCTGTTATTGTTGTACCTGGCCACCAAAAGTACGAATGGGCCATATTATTCCTCGACAAATTTCTTCATCCTTCAACGCTCACACTATACTCGTTGCGATGAAGTTGAAATCCGTTTCAGCCAAATCGGTCCTCAGCTTTGGTCGCGTCGTTCGGAATTCGGCGAGACTATGACCGCACGACCGCGACGGCGTCGGAGGCCGTAAATATTTGGATCTTCGCAACTGACGACTTGAAAAGGTCTAGTTTCTCTTCCGCTTTCAATTCGAAAAAGATTCAATAGTTGTCCTCAACGCCAGGACTCCATTGGGCTTGGGCATCAAGCGACAGCGATGATGATGTCTAGGACCCTACTGACACGTACGAAGTACTGATTCCTCCTGACGATGATGATGCGCTACCACGATCATGAAAACGACCCGGAAATCAGAGTGGTTCATTTACGCGAATTTCGAAGCGCTATCAACGTCGGGGTCGTCCTCGCACGCTCATAGTTTTGCAAAAGGTCCATAATTCCATGAGGCGTTCTGCCGTCGAGAACCTGAACGGTTGGCGATGACTAGAGACCTCACATCTGGGTCATTTTACACGATGGGATGTCTTCTGTCCCATTATGAACCAGCCACGAGGGCTCGCCAAGTCCAAGGTCGGAAGGCAATGACCACTTGGACCCGACATGTGGAATATGATATCCCTCGCAGCGACGAACATCCAGATGATGTCTACGTGTTGGCTACGAGAAACACTAAAACCTGCAAATAATTGATGGCATGTTGACGGCGAACTGGGTCAGACCCGGGCAGGAACGAATTGACTCTTGTGAGAGAAGATGATTCGTTTCCATGGCACCTCTCCTCTTGTTCCGAATACACTGCAAGGCCGTTCGTCTTACGAGCTCATTTCATTTGTTGACAAGGACAAATAAATCCCCTTGAGAGCTTTTCAAACGTCGGTCAGGTGAGCTTGACGCAGATTTTCCAAGGTAAAAAATCATATCCACGTGAATCAGAAAATATCGAAACGGAAAGTACTGCAAAAGATGCTCATTTCGCCAGGGAAAGACTGATAAAATGAACAAGCCCTCCGTCCTCAGCCTCTCTCATCTTACCATTCGTCCTCCTGCTACGCCATCGTACGTTTGCTTATATGATTCCGAGTCCTCCAGTATCCAGACTGTTACTGCTCGTTCAGCCCGGAATCTCAAGATGACAAAAGACAAGTCCCCATCCATTCGAGGAAGATTTTCACATCTCATGGAGGCAGCGCAAGTATCGCGAGACTTGGCACACACAGTTTCCAATATGTACACCGTCAAGCCACGCAGCAAACAAAAGACATAAGCTCTGATCTACGCTGCCCTGCAACTCCAAAAAGTGTATTCCTCTTGAGCGATCTACCACTAAATCACATCGCAAAAGTGAGAGCCTCTGCTCTCAGCATAGACTACGAAGGATAAATCTGCATACAACACTTTTAAATAAATGCTCGATTATTTTCACAGTTCTAGTACTCTCCGAGAAGAGAAAAGTCTGTGACATTTGGCCGTGACAGCCGTTATTGCCCCGAGACATGCCATCTGATCTGTCCGAGACCTTTTCTTTTTAGATTCGACGTTGAAAAACATGAAACTGTAGCTGCCAGAGGAAACTGGATCATGGGCGGTTATTATTATGTATGTCTAACCAGTTGCTTTCATGTTCAAGAGACACTGCCGATAATACGCCAAGACGATGACCTAATCTGTTACGGTTCCTGGAATCAGATGACCAAGGCTCGTATTTCCTGGTGTTTTTCCCTCGGCCATGTTCGTCCCGCCTCCAACTCCCCATTATCACAGTCCCTATTAATCGCCCAGAATTTCCTGCCCTTGGCGTTCCGCGTTTCTCGTATACAAGGCATGTAAACCAAGCCGGAAAATAAACAAGTCCGCCTTTGACGCCTCGTGTTTTCCCCGACAATCCTCCAGAATAATACACTCCCGTCCGTCTAACTTTTATAATAAACCATAGAAAGAGCCGCCCGGGTATAGCGAACGGGTTGAGTGTATATCGCCAACGCCGCCGTGTTTGATGCTGGTCTGCCATATACACATGGATGCTTCTCTGCAGCGAAGCGGACACAGCCTTATTTGCTTGCTCATTGATGCCATTTGAAATCTTATACCTCTGCGCCGTGAATGAACCTAGTCCCCAAAGTCCAAAGTCGAGCCTCCGACGGCCCATTTTGAAGGAATCTCGTATGCACTGTAATCATGCTCCTAACTTGCTTCGGTGCTCTTCAAGTCATATGTTCCACGTAGCTGGGGAAAGGTCCGGTCAAATTGGTCGCCCAGTGTCCAGTTGCCCAGCCTCTTCATGTGTGTTTCGAAGACGGGATTAATCAGCAGCTCCCCATCAGAAGTTTCGATCAATACATCTACTTCCTCATACGGCCAGTTGAGTGACAGTTCACTGGTGAATGGGACAAAGAAGTCGTCAAAAGGAAAGTCGACCTGGGCTGCTTGAGGATTTCGGAACGATTTCGCTATCCTCTCCCGCATGGCGGGGAATGGCAGATGGTCGACCCAGGCAGGGTGTTGCACCTGGATTTGCGACTGTGTAGGCACGCACCAAGGCGGAAGGCGGTCATAGTTCTCCTTGGTGGGTGAGATCTGCCATCTCATTATGAGAAACATGACATAGAGCACAGCCACCTTCTCAGGCAAGTGGCTGATGCCCGGGAAGGCACGCAGAATATCCGTAAAGACTTTGGACACGGGGTGCGAGTGTAGACTCTGTTGCGGATTGAGCAGCGACTTGACACTAGGATACCGCGGCCCGACGAGCTCCTGAGTCGGGACGCCCTCGGCTGCGCGCTGTCGTCTCTCGTTCAGGAAGTCGAGAAGCAGAGTGTCCAAGGGGCATGTCGAGGCGCAATTGCTGATAGGAGCAGAAACACCAACCCACGAATTGTCTCCTCGTGCATGCGGCATGCCAGTCTGGCCGGGCGCGTAGCTGGCACCATGCTGTGTACTGTGTGGCTGAGGAGCCGAGCTCTGCCCATAGCCGTCGGGGCGTTGGCCGACCTGGGCAAATCCATTCCAGTCATGTTTCAAGGGCATATGTTGGTAGTTGGCCGTGTCCTGAGCGCCACTGTCACCCGTGTGCATTCGATGAACATGCATGGGCGATCCGTCGAGGAGGAAGTTCAGTTTGAGCTGCTCGCCCCCAGGACCGAGGTCCAGAGCGTGCGTCGAGTTATGGCGCTGTTGCGTGATCATTCTGGCCTGATCAAAGTGTGGACTGGTCTGAGCCGAGGAGCCGGCACTCTGCAAGCCCGGCTGCTGCCACGTCGTCGCCGCCGCCGAATTGGGGCTGGCGGCGCTGGGCGGCGTCGAGGCAGCGCCGGTCCCAGTACTGACTGGCCCCGTTGCACTGGTCTGGGCGGGCAGGAATGAAGGCCCAGGAGAAGCATATACGCCTTGCTGCGAACCGAGAATGGGCTGTATGATGGACAAGATGGAAGACATCCTATTCTTGACGTCGGCAAGTTCCTGCTCCACGGCCTCCTTATCCCTCAGCACAGCCTGGAGTTCTTGGTAAGGTTGCTGAGAAGTCAAGTCCTTGATCTTGTTCTCTAGATTCTCGATCGTATGCTTAGTGCGCTCGCGAATAGCCCGCTGAGCTTCTCGGTCTGTGAGTGTCTCGATGATTAGCCTACAGGGTTTTCGTCTTCATGAATTGTGATTCGATCAGAGGGGTATATATGGCGGGCAAAGCGGCGACCGCAAATAGCTTGCGTGTACAGCAGCGATCCTCCTCCAAGGGACCTGGATACGCCGTATCCGGGGCCGGTATGGAGAAGGAGCATCACGAACAAGAAGATTGAACGTACCATTGGCGCGCTTCTTTGCCAATTGCTCGGGGGTCAGGTTGGCGACACCCCTCGAGCCGGGACCTCCCTTGCGCTTCTTGGTGCGCTGGTCCTCGGGGGCGGTGCCATCGTCGGGAGAAGCGGCCTGGGACTCTGCGGGAGAGTCGGCGACAGAGACAGCGGAGGCATCTTGGCTGACGGATAGGCCCCGGGCGTGGGAGTGGGTACGACCGGGGGCAGAGGAGGGGAGGATGGGATCGGAAGTGGATGCCGAGACGTGAGTTGTGCTATTAGTAGTATTATTGGTGCTGTCGGGGAGATGCTGGGCGGCGTTGTGGTTGTTGTTGTTGTGACTGCTGCTGCTGCTGCCGGCAGAGTTGGTGGTCGCCGCCGTCTTTCTGGCAGATCCCGGCATGGTTTATGTAGACAGGACGATGCATAATCTCACCATCCTAGAACCGTGAGGTTAGAGTCGGACATGTGCTGTGCATGTAATGCTCATGTAATGTATGGTAATGCAAGTAAGTAGAAGAAGAAAATAAAATAAAAGTGGTGTGTCGTTGCTGTGAGGTAACGGCAGATCGGCCGGACAAGCAAGGTACGCGTATGTGAGTGTGTGTGTCCGTCGTCCGTCTTCGTTGGTGGATTGGATAGTTGTGGTGGAGGTCGAGGACGACCAAAAAAAAAAAAAAAAAAATGCGATTTGCGATCACACCCACACTGAAAGAGGGTATGTAAAAGGTAGATCCTCGGTCGCAAAGCAAAGCTGGTTCCCAGAGCTGACTTGACCCCCAGCTTCTTTTGTCTGTTTTGGGGAACTTTCCAGATCAATTCGCTGCCGGCAGGAGTCGAGTCCAGTCGAGTCCAGTCCGACCGCCTCTGCACTCTGTACAGTTACTGCACGACGTGATTTGCAGCTGCTGGCTGACTGCTGCTAGTACCTAGGTAAAGTGGTTTGTAAAGCTAGGCACTTGTGACTGCCCCCGGCTAATGTATGTACTCCGTACGGCAGTAAAGAAGGAAGAAGAAAAAGTCTCTTTCTTTTCATCAGCTAACTAACTGCCCTTCGTCCGTGGGGGGACCCACGCAGCAAAGAAGAAGGGGAGAAAAAAAGGGCTGAGGAGTGACAGGGCCAGCGTAGGTAGAGCAAGTCGTTTCTAGTCACACAATTGCCCAGTCGCCCTACAGTACTTATTACTCGAAAACATATTGCATCCTCTCAATAGTACCGTAGCTGCTACAGTCCATCCCTTCGTACTCGTACACCATTCGCGAATGGACCTCGTGGACCTACTGCTGGGAGGAAAAGGAAACGAAGCAGAGAAAACCCCACGTCACGTCTCGCCCCCAACTCTGAGGCTAAGGTACGCCTTCGGGCCCCGGGGCTCATTGGCTCCTTCGTTGCTTCAATTGGCTTTTTGGCGCCCAAACATGCCGGACGCTTTCTTCCTCCTCGAGCTCCTCTCCTTCTAGAGCGCCCGCCTAGCGCAGCCCCCGAGCCCAGCTCGATGAGTCGGGGCCCATCCCCACTTCCTTCTTCCTTTTCATCTCCCGAGCTGTCTGGTCTGCCCTATACTAATGGTAGCTTTGGTAGGTAGCTGTCAGTAGCTCATGGAGTTGGATGCCGAGGAACCAGAATTCTGACAGAAAAGTTAGAACCTCGAGTCAGTTGTCAAGCTCCATCAAGGCCAAATCTTGAATAAGTATCACCAATCACAAGTCGAGGCTCCGGCAGCTGCAATCAAGACGACCTTGTCTGTAATGTGTATTTCATTCCTTCCATGACAGGTCCGCGAGTTGCTGCCCTTCGCCATGCCAGCAGTCCATACAAGTCTGTACGCATGTGTATCGTCTACGAACCCAATTCGTTTTCTTGTAGGTAGTCAAAGGTCTTTTTCAACGTTCCCTTAATCTGTCCTGAATTCTTGACAGCATAATACAGTAAACATGCCTTCATCTCGTTTCCACCACCCTCCCCATAAATCACCCCAGTGGCAGCTGCTCTCGGCACAAATTCCGAGGTGCACGTCAGACCGTCTAAACTCTCCTCTGGCCCAACGCAAGCCAAGCTCGAGATCTCATGCTTTCCAGTCCCGATCTGTCTTCATTTCTCGCCCATCGACGCCTCGGCCAGCTCCTAATCAGCCGACGCCCTAGCCAGAGCTTGGTGCAGGTGCGGCGGGAACCGGTACTTGAGCTGACTGGTGTACGTCGTCAGGTCCATGCTGATCTGCTTGAGATTATCAACCATGATCCGCCGCGTACCCTCGTTGCCGCTGTACTGCCCGCTCACAAGCCTCTCCCGCTGGTTCATGCAGCACGTGATTGTCCACATGAGCAGGTTCGGCACGTTGATGGCCACCGGTTGAGACAGCCCTGCGAACTTGGACGCGTAGTGTCGAATCGTGCTAGGATCTCCGCGCGCGTCCAGTGGGAGGATTTGAAGTGCTTGGATTTTCTGTAGTTTTCATAAAGTCATTAGTCCTCTATAATGGTCTCGACAGGAAGAAAGGGGACTCGGGTGTAAACTCACATCCAAGCTTTCCGGCCACTGGCTAGCCTCAACCATGCCCTTGATCTCGCTCATCTGCAACAACAGATGGCATGCGCTTCGGTTTTGGTCCTGGATTCTGGTGTAAAACATGGCATCCTTCTCGTACATGGACATCATGGTTCTGGCAAGGTCGATCGGGTCGTCAATGGCAGCCAGACTGAGACTGCTTCCAGTCTGCGCATCGTCCTTGCCGGCGGCTCGGGGCTTGACAGGCTGCAGACGCAACGGGTCTTCTCCAATGTCGAGCGAGATCGCCTCACTAAGCGCGCGACTAACGATCGTGACCACGCTGTCGTAGTCACCCGCGAGGTGGTAGAGAAGAACCGCATCCGTGGTGCGGCCGTTCTCGTCGGCGTATCTGGCAGCTTGGATAGTCACAGCCTTGATGAAATCATCCTCTTCCCGCAGACCAATCAAGGTCCCGCGCTCTTCGATCAGTCCCGTGATGCGGTGGCCGTCGGGACGGATGTCGCCAATCAGCTTGCTAAACTCGCGCGTCTCGAGGACGAGCTCACGCAGCGCCAAGTGACAAAGCTCGATTTGCGATCTTCCGGCCTCGCCGTCCAGGTCTGCATTGAGGCAGATCAAGGTGAAGTAATCGACCGCCGACGAGACGTCGGCTGCTCGGAAGTCTCTTGTGTAGTATCCCAGCATCCTGCCAAAGCTGATCTGCGGTTGGGATCGCGTGTTGTAGGTGAGGAGCTCGTTGGCATTGCCCCACGAGTCCGAAGGACGCAGGAGACCGTAGAACTCGAGGCCAATGGCGAAGTGGATGGCGTCAACGTAGGAAAAGGGGTATAGGTACGCGATCGCCTGCTCAAACATGCCGGCCAGGATCTGAAGGAAGAAGGACATGCCGAATTGTCCATTCGTGTCGTCTGCGGGCGACTTGGGGAAGTGCCTCAGGACAATCTCCCGAATGGTCTCCTGCAGGTTTGCCAGTGTGTACGATTCGCCAGCCATTTCGGTCAGCTTGTCGTTTTCTCTGGCGAGGTTAAACTGGAGCCAGATCCAGTCGTAAATGTCGGTATTCAAGCCCTCGAGGTTGCGGTTTGCTACTTCGCAGCGGCCGACAATCTTATAGCAGGCCATCCTGAACGGGTCAATGCTGTTTTCGGGCGCGTTGCGGACGCGCTGCGTGTACTCGTTGTTGCAGCGCTCCTGAAGCTGTCTCCTAAGACGGCGGTCTTCGCTCGATGCGTACTCCAACAAGTACGAGGAAAATGTGCGGTCAATACTGCGGAACGTGGTGGCGTTCTCCTTGACGTATTCGGCGGCTTCCGTGACGTGGCCAGAACGCAGGAGATAATAGACCAGAGCCCAGACGTACTCCTTGTTGACCTCTTGCAGCTGTGTGTTGTCTGGCACGAGGTCCTTGCGGTTCTGTCGCAGTCGCACGTATGCCTTGATCTTGCTCACGACATCTGGGCGACCACCGAGATTGGCCTCTCGGGGGTACTTGGTAATCAGAGCCTCGACCTCGTCGAAAAACCTCTTCTCCAAAAACTCGTTAGAACCCTTGAGGACTCTCTTGCGCCATTGTATCGAGTTCGGGGAGTTGGCCTGCAACTCCAGATACATCTTCTGGAATTGTCGCTCTCTAGCTGTCGAGTTCTCGGCAAACGACTCTGCATCTGGATCTTCTCCAACCATGGACATGACGGCATGGTACGCGTCTACTAGGTTCTGAGCATGGCGGTCGCCCGAAGCACTCTCGACTCGGCTGAGCTCGTGCAGGATGGAAAACGGTCTCTGTTGCAAACGAGCATTGTTGAGCTCCCGAATGCGCTCGGCAAGCTTGCTCTGCTTTTCACGGAGGAACCGGTCGTCGATCGAGCCACTTCCGCTGATGGCATTCTTCTTTGCCGTCTGGCTCTCCACGTCGGTGAACTCGGCCTGGTGAGGGCCAATCTTGCTGGGCGTGCCAATGACGGATTTTTGAAGATTGGATCGGCCAAACACGCTGTTCTTCTCGCCGCCGACAGTCGACTTGCCGCCTTTGCCTCTTCTAGATCGGCCAAAGCCGCCAAGAGACTCCCGTGGAGCGCCCGGAGCGTCTGCAGGACCGTCGCGGGGCTTGATGCCAAAGTGCTCGTAAATTCGTTTCCGCTGTGCCTCCCACTCTTCCGTAACGTTGTCCTCGAGGAAATTGTCAAAGTCCCGAACAGAGCGGTCCAGACCGTCGGCAATCATGCTCAAGGTCGTCTTTTGTTGCAGGTTGGCCAGGTATGTGTCGACGTCGATCTCAGCAGGGCCGGCGATGGGCCGCTCGACACGGCCGGCTTGAATGTCAAAGTAGTTGAGGTCTCGAACGGCAGCGCCCGGGTCCATGCCAGAGGCGGCAAGGGTGTACTGGGCCCTGGCGCTCTGCAGAGGGTCGTTGCTTCGCGGACCGAGCTTTCTAAGCTTTTGTCGCAGGTCGCCTAGACCCAACTGGAGAGTGGGCAAGTCGTCGCTCGGGGCCTCTCCATCGGCGCGCTTCTTGCTCTTGGACAGCAGGCTGTCGAAGTAGCCCATGGGGGCAGCTTGCGACTGGCCATTGGGGTTCTGCGAGGCACCAAGGCCGAGCAGGCTTTGACCGGCCTGGTTGTTGTTGTTGCCAGAGAGACCAGCGAGTCCCAGAGGACCGGTGCTGGGGGCCGGATTGGCTGCCGTAGACGCGCCAAAGAGCCCACCACCGGAAGCAGGCTTGCTCTGGGTGTTCAGACCGCCGAACAGTCCGCCGCCGGTGGCTGGCTGAGCAGCAGGAGTGGCATTTCCAAAAAGCCCACCGCCGGTAGTCGTGTTACCGGTCGTGTTCGTTGTCGCGTTGGTGTTGGCAGCTCCAAACAGGCCGCCGGTGTTTGCTGTGTTGGTCTGGGTGTTGGTAGCACCACCGAAGAGGCCACCCGAAGCAGGCGGCTGGTTGATCGAGGCAGCAGGCGTGGTCGAGGGGGCGCCGCCGAGGAGACCGCCCGGAGTGGCGGGTTTATTCTGGCCCAGGCCCGAGAAAAGAGAGCTCGGTGCAGGCGTAGCAGAGGCGGCCGGGGTGCTGCCAAACAGTCCACCGCCGCCTGAACCGGACGCGCCAGCCGGTGTACCGAAGAGACTCATGATGGATTGCGTATAGCACCGGGGTCCGTGATGCACATTGATCGGTGGGGTCGGGGAGCGCTTCGATTGGTGGTGAAGCAATCACCTTGTGGTTGCTGTTGTGAAGCACTCTCTCTCTGTCTCTCTAAAATTCACACGAGGCTGAGAAAACAAATCAACAAGGCGGGTTGGCTTGGGAGCTAAGCTAAGGCCTTCAACAAGCTAGGCTCCAAACAAACATTTGAAAGCTACCTACTGGGTCGGTACGTACTTGCAGTTTGTGGAGCCTGACAGAACCTGGACGGGACCCACTAGAGAGAACATGGCGCCAAGATTGTACTTTCATGGGAGTGGGACAGGAGCTTAAGCTTGAGACTGAGGGTATACTTTTATACTTGGAAGAAGCGTTTCTCTATAGACTGTATTTTGCTTTCTGTCTGAACCTCTTCCCAATTTACTGCTTAAGAAAAATTTGTTATTATCAGAAAATTTTTTGAGATTATAAATTTTTTTTCCCAAAATTGTTAAGCTACTCTGTATTTATAAATTATTTTCGTCCCAAAGGTGTTGAAAAAAATGTATACTTATACAGATACAACCATCGAAACAGGGAGACTTTTGCTAAATCATTATACACAGTTAACATCCTTTCGCACTCGGGAGTCGATGCATTGGCATATTCAAGTTTACCTTTTCAAGAATCAAAAAGGTTTTAAGCTCCAACGTGACCATGTCAAGCATCAAAAGCCATATAGCAGCAAGGCAGTTCTCAGTCGTTGTCTTGAATAGTTCATCGCATTCATTGGCTCCTGAGTGTAAACGCCTCTACGATCCTTCTATCAATGACGAGGCATGTCTTGTCTAGCTTGAGTAATTACATCTTCGTCTTCAACCCTCCCAATTTCCAGTCGAGAAACATCCCGGACCAGTCAGTCTAGTTGGGCAGCTCTCCGTTTGAAGACTCCTTTCCCCAGCTGGAAGTGGCCTCGTCGACCTTCTTGCGGTACTCCTGCTGCGTGCGGCACTGCTCCAGGAAGACCTCGTACTTGGCCTTGAGCAGCTTCTTCTCGCTGGCATTGGTGCCCGGCTTGACCAGACGTCCGGGCTTGCTCATGCGGTCCATGATGGTCCACAGATTCTCCGTCTTGCCGTCGGCATCAGCACTGGCCGCCTTGGCTCCCAACATGGCCGCGCCGTGCACGACCGCAGCATGGACGTAACGCGGGATGAGGACTGGCATGTCGCAAGCCGTGGCCATCAGGTCCATCAGCAGGGGGTTCTGGCATTGGGAGCCCGACATGAAGATGCTGGCAATGCTGTGGCCAGACTCGTTCATGGCTTCGATGATCTGTCTGGTCTGCAGTGCGATGAACTCCATGGTCGCATAGTAGTAGAGCGCCAGGCCGTCGAGGCTGGCGTCCGAGCTCAATCCAATGACGGCGCCCTTCATGTTGGCGTCGGCTACGGGCGAGCGGTTGCCCCAGAGGTCTCCGTAGAAGAAGAAGTGTCGTCCCAGGTAGGATATCGTGGGAGCGCCCTGCTTCTCGGCCATCTCGGCCAGGTGCGTGTTGAGGTACTCATAGATGTTTTGCTGCATTGCCTCGGCCAAGGTGACAGCGTTGGAATGAGCCGGGTGCGTCTCGATGACGTGCCGCAGAAGCTCGCCCGTGGCAGACTGGCCACCCTCTGCCATCCAGTAGTCGGGGAGGAGCACATCTCGGTAGGGTCCCCAGACACCATTGACGAAGACGGGCTTCTCCGACATGGCGAGGTGGCAGGTCGACGTGCCGGCCACAGCGGCAAGTCGTGTAAAGGCCTGGGAGATGTCGTTTGCCGGGTGTGTCTCGTCGGATTGACCGTACTCGGTGTCGACCTTAGCGCCTACTGTTCCGATCCATCCAGCGTATGCGTCGATGACGCCGCTGCCCACGGCAATACCGACGGGCAGCCCCAGCTCTCGACTTGCCTTGTCGGATAGCGTACCAACGAGATCTCCAGCACTGGCGTACTTGCCATTCTGCATCAGCGTTCATATTTGTTAGCCATCTTATCCCGGGAACAAAGATTACAGGTGTAACGAAAAGGGCTCACCACCCCGTCGACGCCGCCCATGCGCTTGAAGTCATCCTTCACCAGATCGCCGAGACCGATTGTCTCATAAAAGTCTTCCTGCCAGCCCTTGACGCTACCGTCGACACCAACGGGCACAAAGCCCTGCTTGCAGACGGTGCTGCAGTAGCTTCGGGTGTCGTTGCCGGTCGCCATGTGCGTGAGGGCATCCGCCAGGTCGTAGAACTTGCACTGGTCGAACAGCTCGGGCGGCATGTTGTTCTTAAGCCAGAGGACCTTGGGGATCTCCATCTCGATGCTCATGGTGCCGCCGACATAGCGCAGCAGGTTGTGCTTGGTGGCATTGATCTTCTCCGTCTCCTCGACCGGGCGGTGGTCGAGCCAGAGAATGACGTTGCGAGCGTTGCCATCGTCCTCAAAGTTGGGTCCGGTGACTGTGATGGGCTCGTCGGAGACGTTGGAAAAGACAGCCAGCGAGCATGTGGCGTCGAAACCAATGCCCTTGATGGTGTTGGGATCCGTGTTGGACTGATGGACCACCTTGTGAACGCAAGAGCAGATACAGGCCCAGATGTCCGAGGTGGATTGTTCCTGAGATTGAATCAGCCTTGAGGTCTAGCAAGCCTGGAAGGAAGTCGATCCAATAGTACTTACGTAGTATCCGGTCTGAGGCTGCCACAGCTTGATCGGCTCCGAAGCAAGAGACTTGATGTCTCCGCTTGCGTCGATCAGGCAAGCGCGGGCAGAACCAGTACCGACATCGATACCGATGTAATGGGTCTGCAGTATCTTGTCAATGGCCATGTTGTGAAACTTGCTTGCAGATTTGTTTTGTTATTGAAAAGAAGAAGTATTTTGTTGTGTGATGGGTGGGTGAAGAAACGAATGCAGAAATTCGAAACGCAGCCACGAATTTTGGACGGTACTGCTCACGAAACAAGGCTCTTGACGAATGAAAGAAATAGGCAAGAGCGGTAGGTACCGACCTCAGTCTCAATGTGAATATGATTTCGTGTACTAGAAACAAAAGCAAACCGCCTCTCAGTCAGCACAAGGATCCGATACCGCTGCAATAGGACTAGAGTGATAAGCTTCGAGACTGCTTGCTTGCTTGCGAGCTGATCGAGACTCTCTCTCATTCGAAAGGGAGGTGCGGAAGGATGATTACATACTCCATGCTTGCAGAGCGACTCTCCTCGGAGTCGTTACACGACAAGACCAGCGTGATGTGCGTGCGTGTGCGTGTGTGCGTGTGCGAATCTCAACGGTTGAGAGGCAAGGTAAGGTGCGTGCCGGATTCGACGGAGCTTGACCGGTGGTGTGAGCTGCGAGCTGGCTGTGAGAGCTACTACTCCCGTCTGTCTCGAAACGTCGTGTAAGGCACAGAAGTAAGTTAAGTGGTGGCGCAAGGTGAGATGAGGTCACGAGAACGTTTGACAGGTCAAGACCATCTATCCCCGTCCCCAAAGACGAATTCTTTGATGTGAGTGGTCTGGGAGCAAGCCCCTGATGCTCTCTTCCTCTTTCGCCTTCTGCTCCTTCTCCGTCTTTCCACCACCAAAATCTAGAACTCACGAAGCTGCTCCGAGTATGCGGCAGAGGGGGGGATCCCAGGATTCCGGGGACGCAGGCATGTCGTCACTAGGGTCAAGAAAGGGTCGCTTAGAACCCCGCTATCGCACAGCTATAGTGGAGAATACCAGTGGAGTTTGGGGTAATACAGGGGCTTGGATCCCTATCGGACCTCTGGAGTTTGTCAATCACGCTGAATATAAAACTTTTTCTCTCTGCTTTCTTTCTCCATGCCACCTAGAGGGGTCTGCTAAGGGCTGTCCATCGTGGTGCTTGGCCAGCCACCTGGTCATCAGACCTGTCGCCACGGCGGAAGCAGACATGTTTTCTGGCAAAGCAAAGCCCGCCACATGCAGATCAGATCGTATCACCTCACAGAACAAGTCCTAGTCGCGCGAGATCGACACCTTGGAAGCTTATTGTGTCGATTCGGGCAGGCCAGAAGGCTCACCGACACACGACCTGAAAGCTGGGCACGACTGTGCCATGCTATGTATGCTGCGTCTGGCTACGTACGCAGAGAACGGTTCTCTTTGCTGGGCGCCAATACGATACATGTGTGGTGCTCCCATTCGATAGCTGGCTTGATCGGATGGGAGCCGGACGTCTAGACTCTGCTAGCCTGCTGGCAATAGTCAGGGGCAAAGTCTATAGGTCAATGCCGAATCGAGTCTCCATCGTGAAAAAATCCACTTGTTCCTCTCCGGTTTCCCCGGACCAAACTATCCATCGCTAGTACTAGCAATATCTAGCTCCCCTCAACGCCCATGAAAACTCCCATGTTGCTGCTGTAGACACGGTTCGGAACGCTTTGAAATTCGTCATTGCACGTCTTCTCGTCACTCATTAGATGTCGTATAAGGATACACTCGTCAGTCGGAAATACTGCCTCCCTGATGGCCTTCTACGAGTATGACGACGGTCAGAGTAGCTGCGTATGCTTCACGTATAGCGCATGCCATGCTTGTGGAAAGTCAGCTCGTCTCAATCTACAAGAAAAAAAAAAACAGTCACAGCCATGCTGGCGTGGAACTCACCATGTCTTCTTGATATCCGCCACGACCGCACTGAGGCCCCAATGCGAGCACCACGCTCGTGCTAGCACTTCATTATCCGGGGCTCCAAACGCCTCGACTACCAAAACCCGCTCGGCGTCGTCGTCGTCCAGGGCGGAATTCATTGGTTTACTGCCGCCCACAGGAGTAGAATTAACACTTCTCTCACCGAGACCGCTGGGGCTGCCCCAGTCCCGCATGTTGACTATCTCGTCAGCTTTGACGACAGTGTATACGTAGTCGAAGAACAGCGGATGAGGCCCTAGTGAACAGGGCCAGGCGCTGATGAAAAAGACGTCGTAGTTGAGCCGCAGCGGCCACGATACTCCGTCGATGGCAAACTGGATCGAAGCATCAAACCATCGAGGTCCATGGTCCTGGCGGCTAGGCAGAGTACTTGTCAGGCCGAGTAATTCCACGCGGACTGTGTCCACGAAGTCGTCGACGTCTGGCATGAGCAATTTGTACTCGCTGACCGGGAAGACCTCTGCGGGAGGGCCAAGAGGATCGGACCTCTCGCTCATCGAGGTCACATCTTCCGGAGTGATCCTTTGTCTTGGCCTCCTACAGCGTATTCGAGCGATCTCGGATGATTCAAGTGTCGTTGGCCGAGCAGGTCCGATCCATCCTCCCACCTCGAGACATGTCGGAGCCAAGACCTTTCCAACGATACATGAGGCTGACCAGTAGGTGTAGCTCTTTCGGTATTGGAATCCACATTGGGGTTGCAGATGCGTCAGCAGAGCTAGGTCGTCCGTGGCCTCATCTGGATCAATGTCGACCAGTGTGTTCATCAGCAGGAAAGGAAATGTGGACTGTTTGGTTGTAAGTTAGGTGGTTAGAACGGCAAGTAATGGTTTGACTTACCCCCGGAAGTATGAGGCCGCTGAAGAAGGCCATGGTGTGAGAGCTGAGATTGGGCAGGTTTCCATCGACCTCGTTCTGCTTCAGCGAAATCAGTGTCTCGTCCAGGTTTGGCCACCTCATCATCTGGGCGAACCGCTTCAACATCTTTGCCTGGCGCTTTCGTAATTTGAACCGCAGGCGCACTTTCTCGGCCGTCTCGCCAAACTCAGCAACGCGGACATAGTCTCTCCAGCGCCTAGCCAGTGCGAGATTCCACTGTATCCTTGGTGGTATCTGAGATAGCAGCTGCTCCTTGGCTGATTCGTTGTGGATTCCTGAGCAGATCCGAAGATCCAGCTCGATGCTGAGTAGCAGCTGATGGAAGAACTTGAGGTACAGTTCATGGTTTTCTGGGCGCGTGTCGTAGATAAACCTCGTGACCACCTGGTTCTTTGGAATGGTAAAGTCGATCCAATCCGGACTCGACAGGACCACGATGAGATCTGTAATTTGCTTGTCCATGGATTTGTGAGGGCTCAAGAGCTTGTCGGGATCTTTGAGGAACCGTTTATAGAGGTTGCGGTACATCAAGTCTGTATCGTCATCCTCCCCATTCTCTAGTTCCAGCAGCCGCTCAAAGATCTGGACCAGATCCACCTCACGCGGCTTGACCCCAGGGTCACGGAGTTCGATGCCTGGGGGGATGACGCTGGCCAGGCTGGCCCAGTGGTTCAAGGTGATTGTGCCGGGGCGGGCGCCGTACCCAAAGGCCAGACTGGGCTGCTCCAGCGTCTCCCACGGGCGAAGGGGGGTGCTCGTGCCCAGGATGCGGAGGGTGGTGAGCTGGGTCATGGAGTCGTGCTGGTCGACGGCATCCGTCTTGTCGCCGTGGTTGCCTGCAGTCGTTGTGTAGAGCGCGTAGTACTGATCGGAGCGGTGCGGGACCGGCCGCCGATGGCCCTTGTGCACCGGTACACCCCTTGAGATGAGCTCCATGGCCCTTCCGAGCAGGAGTTCCTCCTGGCTCGACACGCCCGAGGGCGGCCACTCGGACAAGGGCGACTCGTTGTAGGCGTGGCCGTTGGCACGACCTTTGCCCTTGATATCGTGAGGAGGGGCGCGGCGGGGCCGGCGGCGTGAACCTGCCATCTCGCCCCCCACAGGCTTCCGTCCATACGAGACATCCCCTTCACTGGCCCTTCTGTAATGCTCCTTGGACTGCCGGACGTGTCATGTTAGCCAAAATCTGCGTCTGGTCGGGGCCATGCTATGGCGGGTTTTGCGGCGCTTACCAGTCTGCCTACTTGCGCATTACTCTTTGTGCGAAAGAGGCCACTCCAAAAGCCCTTCTTGGGTTCCGCCATGGCGACACGGGCGAGTTGGGCACCCGGGCATTAATCAAGCTGCTTGCGGGTATTTGCGGGAAGCGGCCAGGTGATTTTGTGTTGTCTTCGTAGCTTCGAGACTTCGCGGGCGAGAAACAAAAAGAGGCTGTGTTGGACACGCGTCTTTATCTTTTTGGTTGGTTTCGGTGTGGTGGCGGTGGTTGTTTGGTCACCTACCGTTCAAACAGTCCCCAAGTCAGATCGAATCGAATCAAACCAAGTCAGCAGCACCGGGCGGGCTTCTTGGAGCGCCTTCCGCAGCAAAGCTTCATCGGGCACCGCGCAAACAACGCATTGCCGTCAGTCAGTCTGATGGGTCCCGTCTCTTTGGGATTTCGCGAGATGCACGATGTATACCTGTGCGCTAAGAGACGTATTCGAGTGGGTTCCCCGTCTACCTTATTTAGGCGGCCTTCAATGATATCCTCTGGTCCAGAGTGGGCAGGCACGCGTTCGAAACAGGGAGTTGCATATGACCTGCATTGTTCCAGAATCTGGATAACAAAACAGGAACGGCTTTGGCCTGATGGACAGATACTTTTTGGGGGGGCCCGGACACCCCAACCAGTCGATTGAGACAACTTATCTAGTCGCAGGCGGCCGCCCACTTACTTACAGCCTGCCTGCCGCTTTGCGCTTTGCGCTGGGCGAGACAACCGAATCTGTAAACTGCCACGTTGGATGTCCGGTTATTTTAGTCAGGTCTCTGTCTACGCCGGGGTGGCCTATTATACCTATAGGATGCCTGCATTAGAGCACGCTACCTTACAATGTAGTCAGCATTATCTACATTGCCTTACCTACAGCAGGTACACAACGGTCTCGGCTGTATCAAGGCAATCAAATAAAGCTCAACCGCTTGGGGTCCACCTTTGATTAGGTAACTTTACTGTCTTCAGTACATAGACAGAGTCTCGCAGCTGATGATCTCTCCTTGTCGTAATTCACGACCAGCTACATTATAGTGAATCCATCTCTCTCAGGATCTCTGTCGGGCGCGCAAATACGTTACAAAACAATCGTTCCTGTATGGGAAGGAACATGGGTATCTCAATCTTTAAAACACCAAAAACCAGGAAATGAAAACGCAGGTGAAAGAAGAAAAGGACGAGAAGCTCCAGACCGAATCAAGAAGCAGAGACCGGCTGATCAATCTGCTCTCGCACGTCGCAAACCATCTTGCCTTCATTCGTCGTCCTCTCCACCATAGGAAAACACCATCAGAGTTGGGCCCACGCCAACAAACAAACTGGAGTGCGAGTCGCCAGCCATCTTCTCGAACTGCAAGGCCTTGACTGGACCTCTGGCCTCCACATTCACCCGTGCCTTGTCGAGGTCAGGCGATCGCAACTTGTGTCCCGACTTGAGAGAATAGAGAGCGATAGCGCCATCGTTGTGGGCAGTCGCGACAACGCCATCTTCCAGCTCAACGTCGAGGCCAATCTTGATATGGGCATCATTCTGATACTCGGGAAATTCGATCATGGCAAGACCGCACTTCGGCTTCGTCTCGTGTCGGTAGTACTCGCTCGCTGTGGCGGGTTTCGTGAATTTCTTAACCATTCGGGTGTCGTAGATCCGCATCGTGTTCCTGAGGCCGCTGACGAGAACATGGTGTTCGTTGATCGACTTGATGTGAGTGATGCTGCTGCCATGATAGAATGACTGCCAATGGCGCTCTTTTGCACGGGAGTCGCCGACAAAGCAGCGGCCGGGTCGACCTCCTCCAAAGACCAAGTTCTCGTGTCCCTGGCAAAAGTCAACAGCCATGATGTCCTTGAAGGCCGCTCTATCATGCATGTTGTTGGCGTCTGATGGCGCAAGCCAATCGAGCGAGTCGCCCAATGGCAGCACGGAAGAGCCGGTCCATTGAAGGATCCCCCTGTTACTTCCTACGGCACAGAAAGCGGTCGAAGAGTCTGGTCCTGTTGCGATGGCGTTGACCTCGTAGTAGTCCTGCACTGTAGAGCTGGAGCTGGGATTGCTCGGCCAAGGAAGACTGTTGCCGTGGATCCGGATTTCGTATGATCCTTCTCCAAGCCTCACGCGAGGTGTCTTGCTATCGGCAGAGAATTCGGGAACTGCCTTGATACCTCTGGCCCTGATACAAGCTTCGTCGTCTGGGGCAGCCTGTGCTGTGATGAGGATGTTTCGTCCTCGGTGGTATTTGATGGCTGACACCTGGTCCAACACTCCCTCGTGATAAGGCGCAATACGATTACCGGGGACGGAGTAGTTGGTCAGTAGCTGACGGTGGACTCTGTTGCTTGTTCAGTCACGACAATCTGAGAAGGCATGTGGAACTGGATACATACTGGCCATGTGCGTCTCTAGGGATGTAGGAGGAGGCTACTGAGTTTCCATCGGGTGCTATCATGGAGAAAACGACACTGTTAGTCCCAGAAAATAACCACATTCCTGACAGGCATGGATGGACTCACAAACGAATGCGAATCCTAAATCCGTATACTGGTCCTTTCCAACGACGCTCATGCTGCTGATATGCTGCGAACGACCCCAGCGCATGTCGTTGAAGAGAATAACTCCCTTGTAGTTCATGTTGGCAGCAAAGAGGGCCGCGCCCATGTCTTCGTGGGCCCTATTGTGCGTTCCATGATGCTCATGGGCAAGTAGGGAGGCGGACAGAGAGCTTCCAAGGGCCGGTGAACGCTTGACACGATTTCTATTCTGGGCCGAGCGCGCAGCAGCTCTCTGAGCCTTCTGGTCCTCATGCTTGCGCTTCTTGACCTTGTCGTTTGACCAGACCGACTTGGAAGGAGCTGTCTGGCTCTTCTCGATCTTGAAGTAGCGCTTCTTTTCTTCATCTGCGGCAGCATTTAGTCAAGGTCCATTTGAGCATGGGGACAAGTTCGGAGATAATCACCATAGTAGTATCCCGGAATTTCCTTCATGGCGACCAAGAGTGTTTACTCATCGCTCGAGCGATGAGTGCTCAAGTTGCTGGTTGTGGGCTTTATGATGGCAGGATGCGGCGGCGCAAACGGTGACAGGGCGCAGTGACTGCCAGAGGAGAATTTTCAGCGTCGGCGAGGAGGAGTAACAACAGACAGCCTCTTGGGACTGTGCGAGTGCAAGAAACAAAAATAAAGAAGTCGAGCTCAGAGCGCGACTGTTGCTTTCTTGTGGTGAAAATTGGAACTCCAGCGAGCCTGCTGCTGACTGAGTTGACCTGACAATCTCTGTCGATGGCTGCTGGTCTGGTGGGTGCACCGTGAAACTGCAAGAAGCCTTTGTCCACCCCGCGGTTGCTGCCTGTGTTCCCGCTAATTGGAAATTTTAGTGGGCGGCACCTCACGGATTAGCGATGTTTTCAACCACTGGCCCGTCAGAGCCGCCTAGAAATGTGAGCTCTGTCACTGTGTTACTGCCCCCACGTCCCCAGCTAGTACCAGTATGTGATCAGAAGCAACAGCTGTACTTTGCATCAATGATAACAAAGCACGAAGCAAAATCCATTTGGGTCCAATAAAGTCATGGTGTCCATACAAGTAGCAAGATAGATCTCATCATATAGTAATAGATCCGTTATTATATGACCTCAAATACCAGCCCTCGTTTTTGTGCTACCAGTGGCCACTGTCAGTCAACTGGTACACGTTACTGTAACATAAGTACACTGTAGATATACATAGGAGCGCAGATGGTTCGAATTTATACCAATTAAGTATTCAGACCAATAAGAAGAAAGCTTTTAGGTCTATAGGAAAATGACCATAATGCCATGGAATAGCTTAGTAATGGTATATGGTATCTGGAGGGAACCCAAGGTGCGTGTATGCCAAAAGGCCTTGTCGAGTATAAGATGGACAGGAATGGTCATCTTCAAGGACAACCTTAACTCAAGTTTTAATCATGATCGAACAAGCCATAAATGTACATGTTTGAGTCTAGTCAATGCCTGTCGTCAGCATGGCAGGATGTACCAATTCAAACGTGAGATACGATCACACATTAACGAGCAAAGGTGATTCGACCATGTTGAGGTCTTTATGGTCTTCCACAAGCAGAGGCATTATCTTGACTGTTCACAAGACGCTCTCAGCCATGATCTAGGCAAGAGACTATCCACAAAGCAGTCCATGTGGCATGAACGGTCCGATTCCATTGCCCTGCTCCAGGCCTCTTGGGGAGTCTTGGACGCCTCGCGTTCCCACTTATCGGCCTTGCTTGCAGGCTCTTTTTTAACTCACCTGGAGCCACGATTGCCGCAAAAGGGCCAAGACAGAGAGACCCCCGCAACCACACTCCAAGTTTCTCGACCCCTCCACGATCTGCCTCGCCCGGCGCAGGAACAGCGAAGAGTCCGTCTGGTCTCCGTGTACGACTCGCGCAAGGCATTTATTAATGTAAACCCAATTATGGGCACTTGTTTTAGGAGGAAAATTCACTGCTACCATTGATATGATAAAAAAAAACCCCGCCGACTGAGCTCCGAAGCTACCCCTCACTGCTTTGTTGGTGAAGGCCCGCCGTGCTATGTCATACTGGATATCGATTTTTTTCGCCCTCTCTTGACTCCCGACTTTGCCTTTAAAGTGCCACACTACCTACCTCGCCCAGCTCTATACTGCTTCCCCTTCTGCCCAATTCGTAGCTGACACCTCACCATCCCTGTTCCTCCCAAACCAGCCTATCAGAACCGACGATACCTCTTCAACGAATCGCAACCATGGTCTACACGCTCACCGTCCACATGTACGCCAAGGACGATGCCGACTGCATCGAGAGGCTCAGGCTCAAGCTGATCGAGGCCGCCCGTGTCTACCGCAACGACAAGGAGACCGTCGACTGGTTCGTCATGCAGGACGTCCACGACCCCCGTGCCTTTACCGTCGTCGAGAGATTCGAGCAGGAATCTGTATGGATAACCCCCCAATCCTCTCTACCTGATCCTCCCATGTACTACTGTACTTGGACATGAATCAGTCTCTCTGCAATGGACTCCCAGCTGACGTCGTGTTTCCTTTCTCCCTTGCAGTCTCAAAAATACCACCTCGAGAACCCATACTGGAAGACCTTTGACCCGTGAGTCATATCCGCTTCAAATCTATCCCTACTCGAGACGAACTTATTGCTGACGAGATGGCCCCTTCTACAGTTACGTGATCCCTCTGCTGGCCAAGCCCATGGACCTGAGAAGACACGAGGAGCTGGACACCACCAAGGACGTTGTTGTTCCTCAGTAATTGATATATATATATACAATACATACACTCAACAATACAAGACACAAAATAATAAGAACGACTAGAGAATGCAACAACCTCAAGCCTAACTAACATGCATCAGTATACATACAGGCATTTTGTTCCAGGTGAATACAATGTCAAAATGAGTAACTTATACTCCCGAGCTGGTTATACAATACAGGGTTCTATTGAGAGACTATAGGTAGAACAGGTGTATAATTGACAACAAACAACATTCACATGGACAAAGAACTCGATTTAGTTTATCAATTTTACTTCTTTATTAGGATTGTCTAGAAAATGGAAAGTGGATATAATACTGTCAACGCATTCTTGGACAGCCACTTGTCGGCGATTAACCGAAGTGGTCGCCAACACGACACAGTTCGAAACGGGGAAAAACACGGTCCTTGCAGCAGAGTCGTTGCTCTTTGCACACGAAGGACCCCACGGGTATCATCCTGCTTGTAGACGCCGATGCAAGTGTGGGGAAGTTTATGCGGACTTCTCGTGCTGGGTGGAGACACGCTGGAGCGAAACAACTATGAAACAGTTAGTATTAATAGTTCAACGGGGCAGTGTTCAAGAGTTATAAAGACTTACCGAAATCCTCGAGCGAGCGCTGCTTCTGGTTGCCCTTGATCGAACGTCCGTGCATCATGTTGTCGAAGCCTTGGCTGCCAGACATGAGGTAGTAGATACCACCCATGACGCAGAAGACACCGAAAGAGAAGATCCAGATACGGACGACAGCGACAATGGAAGTCTGCTGGCCACCCTCGAAGAAACCCCAGATGGTGAAGCAGGTAGCGAGGATATCGACGACCAGGATGGCGCCGGTAAGCTGCCACGAGGGGATGGAGGACCAGAAGGGACCGTTGGCACGGGTGATGAAGATCAGCCAGTTCTCAGTAAGGGAGATCTCAAGGAAGAGAACCTCATCCATGTTACCGAAGTTCTGGACGATACCACCGTCCTCACCCTGAGCGTACATGGTGGTGACAGTGACCCAGGTACCGACAGCAAGAATGATTCCGAGGCAGACGGACATACCCCAGAGCTTGGGCAGGTTCCACTTGACGGGGGACTTGGAGAAGGGAGCGTTGTCATAGGCAATGGCAAGGGTGGCAACATCAGCGAAGATGGCAATGAAGACAACCAGCTCAATGTTAAGGGAACGGTTCAGGATGGCGATCCAAAGACCAAGGAAGATCTCCAAGTGGATGGACAGGGCAATACGGTAGACAACGTAAGCGTACATGCGGTGGAAGATCTGGCGGGAAGTCTTGAGAGCATCAATGATAGCACCGAGACCAGGGGCAAGGAAGACAATATCGGCAGCGGAGCGGGCAGCGTCGGAGGAACCCTCGACAGCAATACCGGTATCAGCCTTCTTCAGGGAGGGAGCATCGTTGACACCGTCACCAGTCATGGCAACGAGGTAGCCACGCTGCTGCAGGATCTCGACGACGTTGTACTTGTGCTGGGGGAAGACCTCAGCGAAACCATCGGCAGCCTCAACGAAATCGTAAACCTCAGAACCGGGCATGTCACCACCGCCACCGAGACCGAGACGCTCAGCGTTGTAGATGTTGGTACCGAGACCGAGCTGGCGGGAAGTCTCACGAGCAATACCGACGGCGTCACCAGTCAACATCTTGATGGAGAGACCGAGAGTCTTGGCCTCGTGGACAGTCTTGGCAGTATCGTGGCGGGGAGGGTCAGAGCAGGGCATGATTCCGAGAATTTCCCAAGCACCCTCACCACGCTTGCGGGCAACACCGAGAGAGCGGAAACCACGGGTAGCGAACTCAGCGACCTTGTTCTTGTAGGCGTTGTCAATCTCCTCAGGGATGGGGTGGTCCTCCTCGACGGTCTTGAGAACGAACAGAGGGGCACCCTTGACACAGGTGATGATCTCGCCCTGGGGGGACTCGACGACAGCCTGGACCTTCTTGGAGACGGGATCGAAGGGGTGGAACTCGCGGACAATGTACTTGGACAGAACACCCTTGGCGCGGGGGTAGAACTTGAGGGACTTCAGGAAAGCCTTGTCGATGGCATCAATACCCTTCTTCTTGCGGGAGGCAGCGAGACAGGCAGTAAGCATCAGGTCCTCGGGGTCGACACCAGCGACGGTGTAGGGCTCAGAGAGAGACAGCTTGTTCTTGGTCAGGGTACCGGTCTTGTCAGAGCAGAGAATCTCGACACCAGCCAGGGACTCGATGGCGGACAGCTTCTGGACAATGGCCTTCTTCTTGGCGAGGTAGGCAGCACCGACGGCCATGGTGGTGGTAACGACGGCGGGAAGACCGACGGGGACACCGACAATGGTGATAGCCAGGGTGAAGCCGAGAATCTCGACAATGGGGTTGGAGCGGTAGAAGGAGGAAACCCAGACGACGAGCAGGGTGAGGATGACGAGGACCAGGAGAACCTGACCGATACCGTTCAGGACCTCAGTGAAGTGACCAGAGCCACCGGAAGCCTGGGAGACCAGGGCGGCAGCGCGACCGACGAAGGTGTTGTCACCAGTGGCGGTGATGATGACGAAAGCCTCACCACGCTTGACAGCGGAGGAAGCAAAGCAGTTGTCACCGTGGTGCTTGTCGACGGCAAGAGATTCACCGGTAAGGGCAGACTGGTCAACCTGGAGGAAAGCATCGTCGGTGACAATGCGACCATCGGCGGGAATGATGGTACCCTCCTCAACCTGGAGGATATCACCGGGAACGACCTCGGGAGCCTCAACCTCCTTGAGCTGACCGTCACGGAGGACGACAGCCTTGAGAGCGAGAGTCTTCTTCAACTCGTCGACAATGGAACCAGCCTGGTATTCCTGGATGAAACCGACACAGGCGTTGAGCAGGAGCAGAGCACAGATGACACCGAAATCGACCCAGTCCTCGAGACCGGCAGCCAGGACGGCGGCAGCCTCCATGACGAACTGGATAGGACCCTGTTTTGACGAGTTAGCTCAATCTGCTGATGATGCGTAGAGATCGCGGGGTAACCCACAATGAAGAAACCAAGGAACTTGAGAACCATGTTCTCCTTCTCCTCCTTCATCTGGTTGAGACCGAAACGCTTGCGGCGGGCGTGAACTGGGAGGCGACAGTTAGCAATTGAGGCAGGAATGAAGAGCACGGATCGCCAAAGACTCACCCTCGTCGGAGGTCAGACCGATGCGGGAGTCGGTCTGGAGAAGCTCCTCGGGAACGACACGGCCGGCGCCAGCGGGGTTCTCATCCTCCTCCTCCTCCTCCTCGACGGCACCATCGACGGACTCGAGGTCCTCGATCAGGGCGTCGATGTCCTCATCTTCGCCATCCTCCTCCTCGACCTTCTTCTCAGCGACGGGGTCGGCGGCGGCGGTTTGGTGCTGGTGGTGCTTCTCGTCGAAGTTGCCCGACTCGATGTTGGTGGACAAGGCCGGCGCAGCGGCGGTGTTGGACTCAGCCATGGCGGGCGAGTCAAAGGTGACAGTCAAAGTCGACCGACTGTCGCAGAAGAAGAAAAATAGGTATTAGGGTCCAGGTATTAAGTGCAATCGGCACGTATAGCTTTGTGGTTTTTAGGGTGGTTTTGGGGGGGGCTGTTCCTAGGAATTTGCGGCTGTGTTGGTGGAACAAACAACACGGGGATGGGTTCTCCAAAGGAGAGATTGAGGGGGATCACGACAAGACCTGGCGGGAAAGCACGTCCAAGATGTCAAGAGTCGTGAGGAAGGAAAAGAAGAGAAGAGTTGAAAAGCAAGAGGACTCAGGTCCTTATTATTGCGCCGGCCGTGTGGAGTCTGCACTGTAAGAGTTTTCTTACTTTTGATTGGTTTGTGTAGGTTGCAGGGAAGAGAAGCTAGTCGATTCACCCCGGGAAATAGACTCACCAGGCACAGGCGCAACTCAAAGTCTGGAGAGCTCTTTTTTTTTTCTTGCCATTTCTCTCTGGACAGGAACGGTAAGACTGCGGCATTTGATTGGATTGAATCCAAGCCAAGAAAAATTTGAATTCGCTCTATCTACCTACTTGGTCGTACTTGGACTGCTATCGTCTTGTTTCTGAAGCCACCATCTTGCCCATCGCCGAGCGAGTTGAAGCTTCTCTCCCAGAATGCCATCCTCTGCAGTTCGACGACCGGCCCCTCTGCTTGCCTGTCTGTGCCTGTCGGTCAGTCCCTCTCCTGCCTGCCTGCGCTTCGTCCCATCCACCTGCCCTGACCCAGCCAGCCCATCCGGTTGTTGTGATGGATACACCGTAATGGGTGGGTATCCCAGCTATTCGGGGTACCTCTGGGACCGTATCGCGCTTGCAGGCATTCTAGGAGCTCACCTATCTCCCCCCTCGCCCCACTCCCCAGTGCGGGTGCCAATCATCGGCTTCGCTTCGTCGATGGAAAACACGCGAACGCCGATGCTGTAAAATAACGCAAGATGGATTTCGTGACGTCGCCATCCATGGTGCGCCAAACGGCCTCAGAATCGATCTCTGGTTCCTCGGAGACACCATGAGTAGCTGTGCATGAATTGCCTCGATATCTAGTCAATTGGATCTCTCGCGATATTAGGTGTTTTTTCTGCTAGCCGACGCTGCCAATTGCCCTGTGTGACCGTGATCCTATTGTTTTGTTTGTCCTTTGGATTGTTGTTGTGATGACACATGCCCCGGCGCCGCAGCTATGCTTCCTCATCTCGGCAGCGCGACCAAACATTGCAGAGAGGGCAGCAGGCCGGCTCCCAAAGGAACAACTGATCCAAGGGCCAACATAGTGTAGCTCCACGGCCCATCTCTCTCTCCAGCACTAAGGCCGTCGAAGGTACCTGAGTACATGCACGCATGCTGCATGCATGCATGCATGGGATAGCTCGAGCCCTGCAAGGAGTGTGAATAACAGGCTCACACGGAGTCGTATACGTGCTCGCACTGTCCCAGACGGTAAACAAATAGGTGACTGTACTAAGGTAAGAATTCGGGATCGCAGGGCTCGCCGGGCTCACTGGGCAAACAATGTGCGATAGTAGTGCTGGCCCGCGCTGCTAAAGCTGAGAGGATACCTCAATACTCCTCCACAACGACCTCGACTCCCGCTCCCACTCACTCGAGCCTGCCCCCAAGTCCACTCACCGAGGGACGTTTTTTTCTCTCTTGTTGGCAAGTCACTGACCATGGGCCGGGTTTGCCTGACTTGCCAGGCGACCCTCACAGACGAACTGCCCGCCCCCAAGACGCTCGGCGCCCCCCCCCCAGTCCTCTTGGTTGTTCCTTTACCCGTTCTCGCGCCGAGCATGCCCATCTTCATAATCTATGTATCCATCTCTTGGACATGCCATATCGAGGCTGCGGCTGTCCATTAGGCGAATCGGAGCCCAGCGGCACAGCCGTGACCCAGCCCAGTCAGCCAAAGTACCGCGCTGCATGTCAATCTGCCAAGCATATACGTCATTAACAACCGTTTCCAGCCTGACAATGGATGAGCAGAGCACGATAGGCGACGGTAGACATGCTTCGATCAGCAACAGTCGTCTATCTGCGGATCGTATTGAATATTCGCTTTTCCATAGCGCGTGCCTGATGCCCCAGTTCCGAGCCAGACCAGACTGCGCCGTAGGTGTAAGCAGAGAGGCCACGAACCGTAGGGCATGTACTCGCTCGGCCGTCCCTCGAACTGACAGCGGATGGGGAGCCAAAATACTGGGGACTAGCAGACAGTTTCCGAGGCTCTCTCCATAAGTCCATACCGTGCCTCCATACCCTTAGCTGCGTACCTACATGGCAATCTGTACTTGAGGACCGCGCTATCTGGCGAGTGTACCGCTTCGCAGTATAATGGCCATGTAGTGTACAATACCTACACTGCTACACTATTATTACAGACCGCCCGGGATGCACGCCAACGCTACTGTGTGCAGGTGGACTTCTCCGTTATCCAGGAACCATCTCCCGCGTGTGGGTATCGTAGTTCCGTACTAGGATCGATGGTCTTGGCGGTGGGCGTTTACAAACTTTTCTTTGTCAGTTTTCGCCGCCGAGGGCAACGGCCTGCTGGGGGATCTCGCATGGTCATTGGCGACGGGCAGTTGTGAAGACGACTGCATAGTCATGGCACACTCATCGAATTCTTCCGGGGCGCTCGAGCTGCATATGTTGTGTAGGTGTGCAGAGTGTGGTTGAATCGGTCAGCCCGGCCAGATATTGCCGCAGCGCCGGCGAGCCATTTGCCGCGCCGCTGTGCTCTCTCTGGCTGGCTGTTGGCTGGCTTCTCCTGTGAGGTCCTCACTGGCTCTGTGCTGAGAGGCAAGCCCCATATCTGCTGCTCTCTTGCCATTCCTGGGGCTTGTCTTACCTGTGCGAGTGCACGGCTCTCGAGTCATTATCCGCACCATGAACGATTTGTGCTGATGCAGCCATATCGCTGTCGAGGGCTGCTTCTCAACGCCATTGGATAGGAAGCTGAGGTAATTTTTGTGCGCCGGCCGGAGTCGTAAAGAAATCTTTTTTTTTTTTTTTAATTCTGCCTCTTTTGGCGCCATGCTACCGATTGCTACCGACGTCTCCGGGTCATACCTTGCAGCTCTTCTTAGTGGCGGGCGAGACAGATGCAGAGGTGCGAGAAAAAATCCTCAATTGAGTGCATATAATACACACATCTCAATGGACAGATGCATACTACATAACTGCACTACCGTCTGCGACCCTTCATAGCGCCCAGGAATTGGAACCCCATCATGTGCGAGTGTGACTGGGGACTTCTAGAAGCCGACAATTGGAGTCAATTGGGCCATCAGTATCCGTATCGTCCACTGTAAAAAAGGAGGTAAGTGTACACGATGGAACACCATGGAGAAAGCGTTGACCGCTCACGGCCAGCATATTATTGTTCACGTTCTTTCCTTTCTCAGAGCCCTCGCCAATGGTACTCGCTAGTCCATCGCATTTGTCCGACTTTCTGGCCGAGCGACCACTTGGCCTGGCTCGTCGACTTTGCTCAGCTATGGGCATTAGGCAGTCTGCCGAGGTCCCTCTCTCCATTATAATCATGGAGAGAGAGAGACAGAGCGACAGAGGTCCGTCCCATCGTCTCGTCGGGTCCAAGTGCTCCCAGGCAGGCATGGCATCCGAGCGTCTCGTCGCGTGCTGGCAATGAATCCATCGACGGAGAGGTCTGGAGCAGCTCCATCGCCAGGACCATACAGTCGACGTTATGACATCTGCGTACCTCTTCTACTATAGGTAAATGCCGGGACAGAGATAGCGAGCCAAAAACGTTAACGAGCTTCATGTATCCTTTTCCGTCGCCAGCGCATCGCATTTACATTGCAATATCACGAGTCCCCAGAAATAATATTCCGCGTAAAATCACCTGCAGCAACCGGGACAAGCTGCACACTTCTCCAGCGAACTGCATCCCGCGCGTCCGCCCCGCAGAACCCCCAATCCCCTCGATTCTCCAATCACGGGCATGGCAAAGAACGATTCAGGAAGAGCCCAATTCGCGTGAGCAGGGATCATCCGAGCGGCTCGAAAGCTCACCCTTGGCACCCACTCCTGCCTCTGCCCTCCAGGGAATATCGGCGCAAATGTCGCCTCGCTCGCCTGGACTGGCCCTTTCGCCGTTGGGTTTTGAGCGGCCTTTACACGGACTTGCCTGCCTGGCAACCGGACTTGTACGCTGCTTGCCTGCTGCTCAGTGCTTCTTCCCAAGAGCTCCGACCGACAAGAGGTCGTCGCAACTTGCAAGAGTCGCGCAGTTTGTCGGTCAAGACTCTTCAACATGGGAAGAAAACCATATTCCACGCCGGAACCCCCCACTGAGACGCACTCCAGACTCCAGAGCTCTCTAGCGGCCATGCCATTCCAGCCCTTCAGCTGGACTGGTGACTGCTATTTGGCTACTATCCGTACCTAATAATGTAGAGTTTACAGCCTACCGAGCACTACTACTCGGTACTGTATGTACGAAGTAGTAGCCGTACTGTTAGGGCCGACTCCATCCGCATATGATTTTTTTTTTCTCACTCTCTCTCTCTCTCTTCGGTGGGCGGTCGATATCGGAGGCGCGGCGGGCAGGACGGGTACAAGCGCTCGCTCGCTCCCTCGACGATGAGGGATCAGTGCTAATATCATTCTAGCCCAGCGAGCAAAAGTGCGCCATTAGCACCAATCCGTCGTCCTTGACTCGCCGAGGTACCCTTGCCATGTAATAATTCAATTCCTGACAAGCCCCGCGGGCTTGATCATATTGCCCCGAGCAAAAAGAAAAGAAAAGAAGAGAATTGGCAGCAGGTAATCATAAATTTTACTACCCAGAGGCTCCAGCAAGCCAGCAAGCCATCCAATCCATCCAGCCAGCCAGCCAGGAAGTCCAGCAGAGCCCAGTCAAGCCCAGATTCTCTCCCAGGCTCATCATAGTACTTCGTACCGGCCACATGTCTCGGATATTACGCCCTCCTCTAGGTGTCCACACTGGAAGTTACGGTAGCCGAACAGAGCACCTGTCTCGTCGCAACCTTGACGACGACGATGGCACCCGAGGCGATACGATGATGGCTAGAGCGACGACGCGTACCGCCCTGATGCGATCGCGCACCCTGCCCTCTACTCTCATCCATTCAAGCTTTTTCCTGACGAAGGAGCAGTTGCCCTATGTGGCCTCTGCTTGAGCCCTACCCATTGAAGATAGTAGATGACACGCCCGCCCGCAATGACGAACGCAACTCAATCGCGCGAGTGCCCGCTTCGGCAAATGGGCATCGCTGCGAGATCTCTCTCTCTCTCTCTTTTGAGCGATCGCCAAATAATGTCCGTAATGAAGCCTGTCCCGAGCGCCAGCGAGCGAGCCACCGCGGCGGCGGCAGTCGCCCATCTGCAAAATAGGTCCGCGCTCTAGGCTGGGATATGATGCGGGATGTCTATGTCAGCTGTGCATATGTAATGTAGGTACGTAGGTAATCACCATCGCTAAAAGGGACATCAGTCACAGTGCCGTGCGCGGCGCACATGGCAGGCAGGCAAGTCATAAGCAGGTCTCTGTCTCGACACGGGTGCCAGCTCCGGGAGATTCGAAACAAACCCTGGAATCTTAATCCTACAAACAAACGGGGTCTGTTCTCACGAGCGGGAAACAAAACAAGTTTATCTGCTCTGATGTTGTGCCCCGGCGCCCGCCATGGGCCAAAGGTGGTAGTACTACTACTGTCACCAAGAGTCTGAAACGGCGACGCACAACACCAGCATGATGACTTTGACTAAAACCAACAGATGACAAGACACTTACAGTTGGGCTCGCGAATGGTCTCTTTTCTTGCCCAAGACAGTCTGTCGCACCTTGGGGCTGAATAATCGGCCGCCAGTCGCAGCCGTGTATGTACCCATGTACAGCTATATGATCGGGATGCCGAGCGGGCGGATCGCCTGCTTACGGCAAGCCATCCTATGTATAGCATCAAACAAGAATGTGATGCTCTAATCATAGATTTGCATCGGCGTGGTTTCTAGTAGGGCTTTTTCGCGACGCTTCGCTCGGATGCCAGGGACTGTGCTTGACCTCGCTCTTTGGATTCAAGGTGGCATGAGCTTAAATTCTATCGGTCGCACCGAGAAGTGGAAGGTGCGTGACAGGAAAAAAAAGGCGAAGTGTTGTCACAGTAATCGCATGTTTGTTTTGTCCGTTCGTCTATGGCCATCCTCCGACCTGTGACCGATTTCGCCTTCCACGCACCATTCCATTCAGCCTTGCATGATCCCGAGAATATGATTTGCGCTGGGATTCATCAGTGTCGACGTTGTTCTTTCGCGGCCGGGCTCGAGCTGGCCTAAAGCTCGCGGCTCGCTCTCGGGAAGTTCTTGCTCTCTTCTTAATTGGGGCCCGACCGCTCGGGACAGGCAGAATGATATGGAAAAAAATCGATAAAATGTATGAGACACACTTTGGGAACCCATGAACTTCGATGCTTCTGATATCCGAAGCTTCCGCATACAAACCCACCCTTTTTTCCGTCTTTGACCTTGTTCTTCCTGTCTATGCTGCCTGCTCCCCAAAAGGGGAAGGGGGCGACTTGCCTGTTGTGATCTTTCCCTCTAACTCTCTTGTACCCATTGCTCCTGTCGGCGAAACATTAGGTGCGAGGTAAAAAAGCCCCCTCGAGCGGTACGATAACCTGTTGATGCATCACGGGGTTCTACACTTATACAGCCAAGACGTCTTGGCCGGTGATCCTGATGTTGGGACTTGGTCACGACCGTGTCCGAGAGCCACGATGCGCCCACCTACAGCACCTTGATAATCAGCCTTACTTTTGTTTGGTAATTATAATCCTCTTATATTCCCCCTCCTCTCCTTACAAAAAGAGTAGGAAAACGACGCCTAGGGCGACTTGGCTCCGCGGCCAAGGACTAATAGTCCATCTAACCCGACACCTAAAAAAGGCAACACGCTCGAATTCATATTAGTGCCACCTTCGTCTCGCGGCCCGTCTTTGCTTGGCATCTCACCATATTCCACAATAAAAGTACGGCCGGGGCTCGGCAAGGGCGATCTATATGTTGGGAACTCTCCGGATTTTACCCCGTCCGGAGGGAAGGGGGGAGAGAAAGCCGGAAACGGTCGATTTCTACTCCAGATTCTTGTTGCTTGCCAAGCGGGTAAGCAAATCTCCCCGCGAATTGTTAATCTAGGTGCAACACACGACGATACGAAACCCGTTCGGCTTGGCTCTTTTGCTTTCTTGCCCTTATTGGCTTGTATTGCCGGGACGGGCTTGGATATCGGTCACGAGATGACTGGCTACATTACATGCCGCGCCAAGATTCACGGCTGTCCGAGGGGCCGCGAAACAGGGCTGTCTGTGTGTCCTCTTCTTCGGCCAAGTTCAGGCCACCAGCATATGGACGATATGGCACTATCGTCGATAATAGATGCCAGAAGTTGTTCCGCTATAATATTTCAGCGTTCGTTCCGGAAGACACCACACAGTTATACTCTTGACCCAGTCTGAATCAGATCGTCTTGCCGCCAAGGCTCTGTTTCTCTCCATCGCCAAGAATCTTGTCCCCTCGAGCCACAAGAAATCTCAAAAGGGTTCTGCTCGGTGCCCTCGAGTCGAGTCCGAGGTCTGGTCGCCTGGCTTGCGTCTTGCGTCTTGGCTGTGAACCCAAGTGCAACAATCACCACCTCATCTTGCCTTCACTTGCCAACTTGGCCATTTAGATCCGGCACGGCGATCGGGACCCGGCATGGCTTGGCTGTGTGACGGAGATCACGAATCTCGTTTCATGACTCGGGGCCCACTCCTCCGAATCTACGGATGGGGCCACCTGCCAGAGATTATCGGAATATGCCCTCTTGTCACAGAGTATCGACAGAGAGCTTGGCTGTATACTCTGGCTGCGAGTACAGACAAGCCCATGCTTCCGTCGGTTGGCTAGGGCGCGGACGAGAGACAACTTTCCAGTCCATTTGCCCGTGTCACACGAGATGGTCATGGACACCGCCGGATGCGATTATTAGACTCCTGCCAGATCCCTTGAACGATGGCTGGTGAACAGATCGGGGACCTGGGAGGCATGGACGAGCCCAGGCTATTCCTGGTGATCGATCTTGAAATCTTCAGCCGGCTTCTCGAGTCGTGGGACAGGTAGTAGGTGAGTATTCTGTTCGAACAGACCGAAGGTAGGAAGCGCTCCCCGGAATTGAGTCCCGTGCATGCCACGTCGTCAACTTTTCAATCCTAGGAAGGCGTGGAAAATACATGAGAGCTGGAAGATGGTGCTTCCCGTGCCTCTTGATATTCAGCATAATCAGCGACATGGGATAGAGTCGAGGCCGCTTTGTTATCGTGTTCCTCTGTCCTGTCTCTCACGAGACCGCGGTCGTCGACACAAAAAGATGAGCCTATCCTGTTCTCGTGACCATATATACGTGAGTTTCATGAGCCAGTTGATCCATCTGGCGCGGAGGCTGCCACTTCTCTCGCTGCCTCTTGCTACCAACATCCTTATCAAACAACGGAGACGGTTTGGGTGGACTGTAAACTAGATCCCGCATTAATATATCAAGCTATACTTTGTGAAGGTGAACAACAAAAGTTCGTGACAACACTGTGCGTTTTCAAATAACGTGATCACTCTCGAGATTGAACAAGGTGATCCCCGAACTTGGCTTTCATGACATCTTTCAGGATATATACCCACCAACGGACTGGGGATGCTGCTGTCGCTATCACGGAAGAACCTGTTGATAACAAACATTTAAGGAGAGAGAAGATACCAGGGTGCCGGGAGACGCAAGCTGGCTGGAGACCTGGACAAACTCGAGATGTGACAATGGTCTGGATAGGAACGAGAGGAAGGAAGAGCACAGGACGCCGCCCCGGCTCATTGATGAGGCATCACAAAACACGATCGTAAGGGACGAATCATGGGCGAATGGCTGGACATTCATTCTCCGTCATGAAAACGGCGTATCGGGCTTCTGGCAAGACGTCACTTGCCTTCTAGCAAGATCCTCGCTATGTTCCGGAATGCTTTTTGTCGCCAGACCCAGACGAAATACGCAAACAAGCTGCTCTGCTCTGCTTTTCCGATCCAGGAACAACAGACTGGGCCACTCGACCCTCTACGGATCGCTCCGACAGGAATGGCACTCCGCTCTCGACGGATCGATCCGGCAGTCCTGCCACTTCAGCCGGGCCTGCGGGACAGACGGAACACCGTGGATTGGGCACGGATGCTGACTGGAAGAGGGAAGTGCTGGATGGCGTGGGTCAGGGTCCGCTGGAAAGAGAGAAGAACCTGGACCTGGTCTTCTATAGCAGAGTTTCCACACATAGCTCTCCACCCGAGAGAGCCCAGTGGCAACATGTCAACTATCTGGGGTAGTAGATGGTTCACATGAAGACAGAGATCATGAGGTACATCTCACATGCTGAAAGGGTCAAGTCAATCAAGATATGGAAGCTCGAATGTGATTATATTCCGAGCTAAACCTTGCAAGCGCAAACGATCAACATGAACGAAGCGCTCTGAGGTATCGTTTCTATGTATGTAAGCCAAGAAGGAAAAAGAAATGGCCGTCTATAAGTGATATGCCCTCTTTCGCTGCCATGTCTCTTTCCTCTCCGGTGCCGAGAGTACAGCACGCGGCGTAGTTGAGACGGCAGGAGGGAGAAACGGATTCATGTGAAGTTTACACCCACACACGAGACCGAAACGCCGCCTAGTGCTTAGCAGTGACCTTATCACCGGTCAACTTCTCGACGTAGGTCTTGGCCATGTCACCCATGGCGACCATGCAGACGGTCTGCCAGACACCCAGTCCGATACGGGGGGCGACACCACGGTAGAGACCCTTGAGACCGTTCTGCTGGTAGATGTATCTGGCAGTGTTGCCGACAGTCATCTTCTTGGGACGGTTGGGGTCCTCCTTCTTGCTCTGCATCTCGACACGGATGACCTCAATGGGCTGGTTCCAGGCCGAGAGACCACCACCCAGGGCAGAGGCGGTGATCTTCTCGAGAGCGCTGAGCTTCTCGCCGTGCTCCTTGTTGGTCATGCGGCGGATACCCTGCTCGGCCAGACGGGACAGACCGAAGCGGGAACCCCAGTTGGTCATCTGGCGGATGGCGACGGCGTTGACACCCTTGTTGATTCCCTTGATGCCCTCCTTGCGGTAGATGTCCATGAAGGTGGCAAAGGTGCTCTGGGGCTTGACACCAGAGGCGGCGAGCTTGTGCTGGGTGATCTCGACTGTCTTCATACAGGTACAGAAACCCATGGTAGCATAAGCCTGAGCGACACCACCAGTGATACCACCGATGATGCCACCGCCAAACTCCGAGGCGCCAGCGTTGCGGGCGTAGTATTCGGCTTCGGAAGCGACGAAGAGGAGCACAGCGCCCTTGGTGGACGCCTCGATCCAAGCCCAGGGGATGAGACCTTGGTAGACTATACGTAGAACATTGCGTGTCAGTCTTTCGTTCTTCCTGTAACGCCAAGAACGGGAGGGGGAAGAAAGATGGAGCAACTGCGGAGAGAGGAGATCAAGGGGAGAACAGCAACTTACACCCGAAGACACCACCGCGATTCCAAATGCGGCCCAGGGCCGTGGCGAAGCTGTCGCCACGGTTCGCAGCCATGGTAGTCTTGACGACCTCGAGAGGTTGGCCTAGGGTCTTGCCGGGGCGTCAGCATTTTGTTTTGTTCGGGTAGTCCGTCGTGAACGCGGCGTGCGGGCGAGAGCGCGCGATCTGACCAAGGCCGCACCCAGCAATCGGCGCAGCGACCTGGGCAAATGCACCACACTTCCCACCGGGGAGGACGAGCTTACCGTGACCTCAAAGAGGTTGAGACCAGCGCCCAGCAGCAAGTTGGAGAACTTGATGGGCTTCTTCTCGAGCTTCTTCTCCGTCAGAGGAGGCATGGCAGCGGCGCTTGTCGACATTCTAGCAAGAGGAAAAGGGGGTTCCAGGCCTGACCAAGGCTAACGGGTTGCTCTTAGCAAATGGGGGGGTTTGTGATGACTCTGGTGAGTTTGTTGGAGGAGAGAGAGAAGGGAGCTCTTCCAAGTCGCAAGGCGGATGTGGATGGGGTTTTGTTGTTCTGATGACTACCGCCGTCGCTCATAAAAAAACGGAGCCCGTTCGTCGTTGGGAACGAAATGGGTCTACCTAAAACCAAAGAGAGCGAGAGCAGAGGCCAGGGTGTGACTTCTTTCCCAACTGTACGGCGTGTCAATGGCCGACCGTCAGCAGAAAATGGGGGATCAGGTCTCCGTAAAGGTCCAGGGAACGTCTCCACCCCGGAACCACCCAGTGAATCAAGTCAGGTCTATCAATCAAGCAGTCGCTGAATGAGCTCCCCGAGTCCATTCAGTCTGTCTTTCCCTCGGAGCCACGTGCAGAAACGAGAACAAGAGCTGCTTGATCCGAGGCAGTGCAATGTCTATCTATCACAAGAAATACCCGACGGCGTCTACATCAGGAAAGCAACAAGATAACAACGTCTGGTCACTTCGTCTTCATCTCTGTCCCCCAGAAAAGGACAACTTTCAACTTGTCTTTTACGAGCTATGCTTATCTTAGGGTCTTCTTTACTTTTTTTTCTTCCTCAACTGAGCATCTCCCTGTCTCGGGATTGCTGCCGGGTCAGCACCCAGCCACGGCACAACACCCGCAAAGGCAACGGGAAAAAAAGAATGGGCCTGGTTGCTACCAGGCAGACACATTCAGCAGCAACAACCTCCTCCTCCCCAGTGCTTGCTTGCTTGCTTGCCTGCAAGATGATAAGGTATGTCCCGGCTCAACCACCAACCCGCCATCAGCCATGTAAAGTTGTTGTTTGCAACACCAATTCCAACAACATGCAGTCAGCATCTGCAAACCCCCAGCAATCGATCGAATCTCAGTCAGCAGTACCTAGGTTAGATAGCTTCCACCGTAGCTACCTAGCTAGCATTCAACTGAGCAACCGAGAGGAAGCGCTAGAGATTTGTCCCGACCGGACCCCGAAAACTAGTAAGGAACAGTGAATAATGGCAACTTTCGTGACAAGGGAAGAAAAAAGCCCTCAGCCTCGAACGTAGCGCCGGCTCATTTTCCAACGAAGCAACTCAACAAAAGCCACAAGAGCTCCACCCACTCACTGTCCAGCCTTGCCCGATATTTGGGGGAAGCCGAGATTTCGTCCTCAGATTAAAAATAGCCCCCCCTAGCACGGCCCTCAACAGTCCCGTATCGCGGGTCCCCAAACGGAAAGACACGGGAAAATCCAATTGCTGCTCAACTTCTCGAGTCGGTATTGGATTGCCCAATTGTCCAACACGTGGGCCGTAAACCACCTCAGGATTGTTTTGAGTGCATAGCGATCAGCGTTCCTCGGTTATATTTCAATGGGTCAGAGGTTTGAGCACACGAAAATCACCACGTTGCGACGGCTGCGGCGCGCGCGCGGTGCGACGGAAGCCGCGGGTGGATCCGTTGAGGTTGCTGGAGAAGCCCGGTTCAGTACATTACGGACTCCGAGTACATACCTAGGCCCAAGTGGAACATCCCGGATATTGGCTCTACGTAACAGTACGGACAGGTCAGAATTGTAAGCCATACCTACGTGACGAACGGTCCACTGATCCAATATGATCTGACCGTCGTGATCGGTACCTGGATGTAGGGCTGTGGCATTTAAATCGCAATGTTTCCTAGCACAGGCGCAAGTTATAGTAACACGCCAGCTTTGACGCTCTGGGTTTCACTGGCCAAGAGACATATCGAGGTACATGAATGAATTGCATTTCGTTCGTCATTCAAAAAGAGTAGAGTCGTATCGCAGCCCAAAAAAGCAACCAATCGTTATGATAGTATCTACATAGACACACAATGTCGTGATTATATTGTACAAACGCAGTGATGAATGGTATCGTCAAGGAGCCCTCTAAACACCCCCCTGAATGATACGGCACCGCCCTTTGCAACGAAGCCCAATCTATCCGATTTTGACAAAAACTCCCCTATCCACACAAGCAACACAGCTACTATTGTATTCGATTTACAGCTTGTTGCAGATCTCGATCCACTTCTGGGTGGAGAAAGACTTGGGGCGCTCAATGGGGGCACCGACGGCGCGGTCAATGATGAGCTGGGGCAGGACACCAATGGCACGCGAGACACCGAAGAGCACGGTGTAGTAGTTGGCCTCGGTGAGACCGTAGTACTGCAGGAGGACACCAGAGTGGGCGTCGACGTTGGGGAAGGGGTTCTTGGTCTTGCCGTGCTCGGTAAGGACCTTGGGGGCGATCTTGTAGACCTGGCTGACCAGCTGGAACATGGGGTCGTTGGGCATCTTCTCCTGGGCGAAGGTGCGCTGGGCCATGTAGCGGGGGTCGGTCTTGCGGAGGACGGCGTGGCCGTAACCGGGGACGACACGGCCCGAGTTCAGGGTGGACCAAAGGTAGTCAGTGATGGCCTTGTCGCTCAGGTCGTCACCAACGGCCTTCTTCATCTCGGTGAGCCAGTTGAGGACCTCCTGGTTGGCGAGACCGTGAAGGGGACCAGCCAGACCGTTGAGACCGGCGGCCAGAGACAGGAAGGGAGAGCTGAGAGCGGAACCAACCAGGTGGGTGGTGTGGGCGCTGACGTTGCCACCCTCGTGGTCGGTGTGGATGGTCAGGTAGAGACGCATGAGCTCGATGAAGTCCTTGTTCTCACCGAAGCCGAGCTGGTTGGCGAAGTTGAACGAGTAGTCCTTGTCCTTCTGGATGGGGGCAACCTTGCCGCCCTTGAAGACGTTCTGGTAGATGCGGGAAGCAATGTTGGGGAGCTTGGCAATGAGGTCCATGGAGTCCTCAAAGGTGTAGCCCCAGTAGTCCTTCTTGTTCATGCCCTTGGCGTAGGCCTTGGCGAAGGAAGAGGTGTGCTCGAGAGCGGTAACGGCCAGAGAGAACTGAGCCATGGGGTGGAGGTCGCTCGGGCAGCGGTCGATGAGCTCCTCAACGAACTTGGGGATGTCGGAGCGGGCGGCCCACTCGGCGGACAGGTCGCGGACCTGCTGCTCGGAGGGGACCTCGCCGGTCAGGAGAAGCCAGAAGAGACCTTCGGGCAGAGGCTCCTTGCCACCGGGAGCCTTGGGGAGGACATCCTGGCACTCGGGAATCGTCTTGCCACGGAAGCGGATACCCTCCTCGGAGTCGAGCACGGAACCCTCCCAGACCAAGCTCTTGATACCACGGGCACCACCGTAGACCTGGTCGAGAGTGACCTTGTCGATGACCTTGGAGCCGTGCTCCCTGTGTGACTGTAAGATATTGACACGTCCTAGATTTTGAGCGGGCGGGAAGAAGAGTGTGGCGGCTTACTTGCGGAGGGTCTTGATCTCCTCAATCTTCTCGGGCAGCAGCTCGGCGAAGCGCTCCTTCAGGGTCTGCAAGAAGGAAGACAAGTCAGTCTGAGTTCGGGGAGGGCCAATCCATCCGGGGGCAGCGGGAGCAAGCTCATCATACCTGGGTCTTCGCGGAGTAGCATCGCGCAGCTGTAAAGGCCGTGTTACGGGCAGCGAAGGCGGGAGCCTTCAGAGCAGAAGCTCTCATAGCAGGTCGCAATGCTGATGCCATTGTGTATGTGTGATATGGGACAGAGAGGAAATGGAAGATTGACGGCAATTGGATTCTAGAGAAGAGAATATGAAGGGATCAACAAAGGCCGACGACAGTTTTCACTGGGAAATACCTCAAACGTTGGTCGGAACTGGGTCGGGTTTAACTTAATGACGGGAGAAAAATGTTCATTCCTGGCAAGCTACTGTTCGGGCATAGGCTGGCTCAATGGATTGGCCAGGAGCCAACAAGAGCTCGTCGTTGGGACCCGCCGGTGCTCCAGCTTACAGATGCTTCCCCACTGGTGGACCGAATGGCCGATCTGGCTGGCGCAAACCTGGCCCATGAGCTGTGCTTGCTGTGAGCTTCAGGTGCCGTAGTGGCCGTTTTGTATGCCGGCAGAAAGGCTGGCTGACGTCAAATCTCTGCAGCGTTTACCATCAGCTCTTCAGGGCATTGATGCCTGGTATGCTGCAGCGGCATTACAAGATACGCAGCCAAGCGTCTCGCCGCGCCCGTGATAAGGCCAAGCACGTGTGATGCCATTCGGGAATATGGAGCTTGTCAGAATGAACATCGTATACTTGGCAAGGCGATCGCGAGCATTGGTTCAATGAATAATGCAACGCATGAAGGGCAGTCCTCTCGTCGGATCATATTCAAAGCCCGAGGTTATTACCAGGAGACGACGATGATTTTAGCATCCACAGCGCAAGTGTGTCAGGCGCGTAGGACAGAACCGCGGTAATCCATGTCCGGGGAGCCGGTCGACCGAAACATGTCTAACATCTGTAAACTGCCCGGACCTCGACCAGCCTACCCGGATATCAATCATGAACGACAGCAGCGATGTTTGGAGTCTATAAATATTTGGTTTTCGTGGGTGTTGATTGTGTTGTCGAAACCACAAACTTTGGAGTGGAGAGATATTGATTGCCTGTGCTCATATTCAAGACTGGGTCCTGAGATACGTGGTCATGTCGCATGCAGTGCTCTATCACACTGCCAGCTTACGGAGTACAGTGATGAAACACTGGATCGGCGCATTCTGAAAGCCAGCTCCTACTTTATATTGTCGGTGGAAACGACTGATATTTTGGAGCATGTGGTTGCGATCTTGGCTGAAAGAACACGGGGCATTGTGGTTTCCATCGAGGCGAGCAACACAGAATGCACTATAGTGAATTCCGAGTAATCACGGTGCTGGGTTTACTAAGGCTTGAACGGCACGCGGACAGCTCTTACCAGTCAAGAAGGTGCTGTTTGTGATTATCTCGTGTTGTGCCGTATATTTGTCCGAAGTGCACTTTGTAAATTGGATCTCCAGACCTGAGTCCCATTGTACCAGGCCAGCCAGTCCCAGTCCCGCCTCTGGAGGTCTGGCGGTCCCAACTCCCCCCACCACTCTGAAATTTTTTCCCTCTCCTCGACTTCCGTGCACCTGCAATTGGCAAGCTCTTTGAAGGTGCGTCGACCCACCTATCAACACCCCGCGCCAGCTGCCAGATGCTCAGCAACAGTGACCCTCCAGTGCAACCTCGTCCCGTGGCTGCCGCCTAGATTAAGTACCTACCTTATCTAAGGCAAATCCAGTGCGCGCAGGAAACTGTCGCAGCCCAAAAACCTTTCCAGCACTATCCGGCAGTGCACCACGCACTCTTCTCCTTCCAACTTTCCAGCGCAACAACGCCGACGTCACGCCACCGTCGCATTCCACCAATATTCTCACCAGACATCTTCTGCATCAACAGCTGTAGCATCGGCATCGCTAGAGACAGTCAGCTCTGACATTGCGCAGTCAGTGCTTTCAACACCTGCCAGACCTTGAGATCCAAGTCCTGTAGAGGCTGCCCGCCGAGCGGGACGCTTCCCATTCATAATCGTGGAAGGAAGAGCAACCAATTTCCCCTCACACCAACGGACGCAACTCCAAGAAGGCGCACCACACTCCTCCACGCCGCCATCACTGGGGAGTCGTGGCTTACTGTCTACATTGATTTTTCCGGACTTTTGATCAATTTCCATCAACGGACGTATACTTTCTTCATTCGCAACGCAACCCGCCAGGAGGCCCAAGGCATAGATTTCAGACCCTCGAGGCTAGACTGTAAACCTGTGACTGCGATCAAGTGCGCGAAGTGCAACGCTCGCTGTTGGCCAACCAACCCCTAGATCGCCTCCCGCTGGGCTGTAGATACAGTGGCTCGAAGTCCCGTGTGATATCATCGCTGGCTGGAGACATCATCAACAGGAAGTGTCTGCTGGTAATATAGAATTGCTAGCTTCCGCCTCCGCTACACCGTACACCGTACACATACCAGAAAGGACCTTTGATTGCAGGCAATATGTCGTCGCCAGTAGCAGACCTCGAGTCTGGCCTCAATGTCATGCTCGGTAATAAGCCCCCGGGTGTCTCTGGCTCACAGATCAAGAACATCACAGCGCTATGCGTCAACAACGTCCAGGTAAGACCCTCTGCGACCAGCCCTCGCTATCTCACACCATACACTCGCGTCCATGTTCTTGCTGACTTAGCCCCCGCCGCCAATAGTCAGAATCCGTCCTCATCCAGAAGATCTTTACTCACTTCAAGAAAACCCCGGGCACTCACAAGCTAGGTGTCCTCTACGTCGTAGACTCTGTGACTCGCCGATGGATAGATCAAGCCAAGCAGCAGAACCAGGCCATCAATAGCTCGGCCCCTGACGGTACATTCGCTGCCGGTGTGCATAGAGTAACCGAGTTGATCCCCGTATTGATGAATGACATTCTTCAATCTGCCCCTGAAGACCAAAAGGTACGCTATATTACATATTTGATACATTCTCGCGCTTCTGGTGTACTGGCAACGAGGCATGTGTGGCGGATCCATGAGGGTCTATCACGGACGCATACTGGGAGCCGTACATGACACCTCCAAGTTACTGGCAGCGCCACTTCTTTTCCTAGACAACAACCATGGTGCACGTTTACTTACTCTGCGACAAATTTGTAGGAGAAAATTAAGAAACTTGTCGACATTTGGGAAAAGGGTCAAACTTTCCCGGCATCACTCATCGAGTCCTTCAAGCAAAAGCTGAGTGCTCTCAAAAGTAGGTCATCAATACTTTTTGGATCACCACCAATACGAACATTCTAACACGTCTTTCCTCTGATAGATGAGTCTACAACCCCGGTCGGTAGTCCACCTCCGGGCCCGGGACTCCCCGGTCTCCCCGGCTTCAATGTTTCTAGCAGTGACAAGCCGGCTGCTGCAGGTGCCCCGAGCGACATCATGGAGGCACTGAAGAAGATAGCACAGCAGAACATTAGTGTTGCTCCGAGCAATAGCGCTGTCCCGGCTCTCACTCCTGCTTCGGACTCGTTCTATGTTCAGCGAAGCACATCGGCTCAGCAGAATGGTGCTCTCGCACAGCAGCAGCCTCCGCCTCTGCCTGTAACTCAGAGCCAGCCAGCCTTTCCGTTCTCGGCTGCTCCGCCGCCACCTGTGAATGCGGCGATGCCATTTGCGTATCCTCCATCAGGCCCTGCTCCAGGACATGTTCCTGCGTTCCCTGTGACTGCTAGTAGCCAGCCCGCTGGATTCCCTGGTATGCCGGCTATGCCAGCTATGCCCCCGCAAGTGCCTGGAGTAGACCCGGCGGCAGCCCAGCAGGTTCAGCTGATCCAACTTCTGGCTCAGCAAGGAATACCGCCAGAGAACATACCCGCCCTGTTGGCGGCTTTCCAGAGTAATAACCCAGTAACTCAGCCGGCTCCCGTTCCAGCCGTGCCAGCCGGACCGCTTCCATATAGTAATGCCTGGGGTCACGATCAGCAGCGGCCAGATGCTGTGCAGAACCGCAACTTTGGTGGCAGATCCCCCAACAGGTATCAGAACAGGTCGCGCTCAAGGTCGCCGGCACGCCACTGGGGCTCCCGAGACTCTCCACGAGGCCGCAACGAACGCTACGGCCGTGACTCTCCCGCCCATGGCCGAGATGATCGTTCTGGCTGGGGCGGAGATTACCGCCAGCGAAGCCCGCCCGGACGTAGAGGCCGCAGCCGATCACCCAATCGATTCGATCAACCTCTGCCGGGCCAGAAATGGGTAGAGTTCGATCGCACTCTCCCGCCCGGCCACATCAAAGGTAAGCTCATTTGGTACGGTCCATGACTTTGCCCATCATCTAACCAGAGTGCAGTTCTGAGTCGGACTTTGTTCGTCGGAGGCGTTACGTAAGTTCCAAGCCATACCCAAATATATTAGTTGATGACACAAGCTAACCTTGTCTCAGTTGTTCTGAAGCCGAGTTGCGAAGCATGTTCAGCCGGAGCGGACAAGTACAGACTTGTATCGTGAACAAGGACAAGAGACATGCATTCGTCAAGATGCTCACTCGAAAGGATGCTGTTGCCGCCAAGGAAGCTATGGAAAACAGCCAGTATAGGGTATGTCAAGATATATGCATGAGCCAAGATGTTGCCGACGCTAACTATTGTCATTGCTGCAGACACGATGGGGTGTAGGTTTTGGTCCTCGAGATTGTAGTGACTACTCGAGCGGCATCAGCGTCATCCCGATCAACAAGCTTACCGAGGCGGACCGAAAGTGGATGCTGTCTGCCGAGTGGGGAGGCAGCGGTGGACGGCCGATCGAGGCGGGAATGGTCGTCGAGGAGCCGGACATCGAGATCGGCGCTGGCGTCTCATCCAAGGCCATAAGTAGGCGGATGCAGACGGACAGAGGCGGCAAACACGGCCCCAAGTCCAGCAGAGGCGATGATGAGGACTCGAACATGGGAAGATGGAAGCGAAACAAGGACAACAGCCACCACCGCCGAGATGAGCATCACAACAGCAGAGATTTCGGAAACAACAACGGCAACAACCAGCAGCCCATGGTCCCAGATTTTCCTTACGGCATCCCGACAGGAAACAACGGCATGCCAATGTTCCCGCCTGGATTCGCTTTCCCGATGCCGCCGAGCCAGTAGTGGCAGCCGTGGTATGGGAGGACACACGACCGGCGATGTTCCAACTCCGTACTCGGGCAGCGAGCACCTGGGCCGTCGGGGGGCGCGCACGTGGACCGGCTCCATCGCGTGGGCAGTCCCACGGGCGAGACCCCAACTGTGAAGAGAAGCGAGAGAAGATGCGGCGGTAGAGGCGAGGCGAGAATGCGGTGAAGTGTTGTAGAGTACACTACGCTACCTACTCCAGAAAAGGGGGTGGGTCGCTCCGGGGTAGTGGGAAGCAGATGCGTATAAGCCTTGTCTGTATTTACATAAGCTTGGGGGGACGAGGCAGGTGGAGATGGCCCGTTTGGGCAGAAAAGGGTCCCCAAAGTCTGGAGTCGCATGATGATACCCCTAATTCAGTTGTCTTGTTCTAAGTAATAAAGTCGATGACTACTACTCTATACTATTGTCCAGACTCAGCGCCCCATGGTTCAATAGTCCCTGTAGATGGAGGGGGCATGACCCTTTTTCGTGCATGGCAAAGATAACAGTTTTGACTGAATTGATGTGATGGAATTTACGTAGTGATTGCTAGCCATGTCTGAATATCCGTGATGACTGCAACAGGTCATGTTGGAAACGTACGTAACACTTTTCAAACCTGCAAGTCAAAGATGTGCATGTGTTCCAGGTAAAACTACATCAAGGTGGTATTCTAAAGAACTAGGCAAATTATAAGATACTGTTTGTCGATATTCACGGTCTTGTGTTCATCGGTATCGTATTGACACAACGTCTATTAGCTAGATTGTATAGATGTCGACTATATCCTGTGAGCTGTATCAAGTCATGTGACCGTCAGAACTGCGGAACAATGCCCATCAACCACCACAGAGACAATTCAATGTACAGAGCTCTGATAGTCGAGGGAATAGTCCGTCTGTCGAACAGACACCATCGGCACCCTGCTCTGGACGGAGCCAAAGGCCCATGGGGGATCAACGATGGAGAGGGAGAGAGGGCAGTGCTTGGCTTGTGATGATGCGGTATACTACTCGGAGAGGTCACGATGGAAGCCGGCGGGAGGATCCGACAAGGCAGACTTTGGAATCGGTCATACCGCCCATTGCAGCAGAGACATGAACGGCTGTGAGCTGTGAATCCAGCGCTGTGGCCGGCACCGAGAATGCCGAGTTCTCGCCGTCCTTTTAGCCCAGATCTCTCCCTCTCGCTCTGTGTCGGGTCTTGTTTGGTCGTGGTAGTCTGCCTCACCGTTTCCGTGCGTGCGGACTTGTAGCGTGCGTGCCAGTCAGCTCCCCCCAAGTCAGTCAGGGTACGCGGTGGTAAGGATTTCTCTCGTGCCCCCCAAACCAGAGCAAGAACTCCACACAGGACAGGACAGTACAGATGGACGGAGCACAGTAGAAAGACCAAACACTGTAGTCTCCAGTCCTGGCGCACTGTCGACTTCGCAGCGAGACCCACACAGTTGGCGCGGGCAAGTACCGCGATACTTGTGGTGTTTCCTATGGGGCCCTTTCGCGTACGGGGATACATTCGCCATGTACCCGGGAGAGAAAACCCACAGCCCACATTGAGCGCTAGGTACGGCCTGCGGTAAACAGGGTTCATAAACACCTGCATAGGAGCGGAACTATTGTAATAAAAGTCTGGGGCCCTCTTGTTCTTCTCTTTTGCTGCTAGTCCATGGGAAATTGACAAAAAGAACATCTATGAGTGGAGAGCTATGGTGGAGTTGGACGCTACTTTTGTACTTTACATAAACCAGCAGGAATTCCCGTTTTATTCTCAAATTTGAGCCTGGCCCACCGACTTTGTACAGATTCGACAAGTTATTACCGGGCTTCATACAACGTGCTGCTCGCTCGCTGCATGCAAATCACGGGCAACAGGCGGGCGGCCCTTGTCCCGGTTCGCCCGCGGGCAGCATGCCATGCCCGCCATGATGGGACAGGGACAGGAAGGATTGAGAGAAGGGAGACAGCAGACGGACGAGAACGAAAGAAACCGAGAGTGGATATTCGACCTGCATATTGGGAATATGCATGTCCGATCGCCTAGTGTAGGCGAAATACTAGAAAGATGTTAGTGCAGCAGCTTCGTACCTACACATTCCATCTGTAATATGTGGATGACCCGCCGTTCGCGAGCGAGCGATTGATGGCAGCGGGATTTTCCCCAAGTGATGAATTTTCTGATAGTATTTCTCATCCTTCCTATTTGCTGCACTACTGGGCAGGACTACACTACAGTAGCAGCCACGCATGTAGCAAGAATGACCGCGGATCGCTCTGTTCCCATGCAGAACATGTTACGTGACCTTTTTGAGAAAAACCCTACGCAGATGGGCCAGAGCTACCAGATTCTTCTATGGACATCACCCGTAGTGTCCCGAAGAGAAAAAACACTAGATTCGCGCTGATCTGTGTGCTAGTACTACAGAGTATCACGTCTAGTAGAGTCAGAAAGAATTGGGGGCAGTGGGAAGCAAACAGTTTGTGTTACATGAGCTTTCCCTTTGTCTTTCTTCCATGAGGATTCGGTGAGCCATGTCATGTCATATCGTTGGTCTTCTACCAACGTCTTTGCGCCTGTGCGCGCCGCCATATTATATCGACGTCACAGTAATCAACCGGTAGGGTACATAGTAAGCACCAAGGAATATCGATCACCACCTGATTTGAGGGCCCTGCCAAATGAAAATCTTCATACTTGGCTGATGACTTGGGTAGTGGCAATTACGAGTACACGCAACAACCAGAAGAAAACTTGGACACAAAAGCAATACCTGAGGGATTTTGATTGATTGGGCTGAACTGAATCGAACTGGATGGTGTGATACGTGGATGGTAAGCATGACCTCTTACCGCATTCAGAAAGACCTCATAGCAGTCCATCCATCCTTAACCTACGGGATACTCAGCCCCCGGAGCCAGGGCCAACGACATCGACGATGATGACTGCGGGCGGACGGCCGAGGAACGCCCTATGCTTTCAGGATGTCGTTGGCCTGGTCGTTTAAAATCGTGGAGATGTGTAACCTGGTTATCGCCAAGACTGGGCAGAAGCTGGGCAGAATCCGGTGCCCCGCGTCAACCCGCGTGGGATGAATATCCCGTACCGTTGCTAGGCTCTTGCTCTTGCTCTTGCTTCACCTGCTTATGTATTACTCGTAGGGGCCAACATGCGACTCGTAACGGCCGTGAACTTGCTGTCATACTTGCGGTCAAGCATGATTCAATGCCAAACGGCTCCAAACAACAGCGTCCCGGCACTCGAGGTTGTATGGATATACTAGAAGCTTTGCCGACTCGATCCTCCTATGGTTCTGTGCTTTGCGATTCAACCGTTATACGGCCACTTCCATACTACATACACATGTGAACCATGGAGATGCCCGTCTTGTTCCTCCTCTAGCAGCCGAAGACCTGGACTCATTACTTCTGTGACGTCGACTTTGCCCAGACACTCGGATCATAACTCGGTCTCTTGGTCTTGCTTCTCTAGATTTCATGGTCACCATCGTGCTCAAGGTCAGCAACTTGGATATTGAGAAAACGCTTATCAACGATGGATTTTACCCCATCAAGCATTTACGCGAAACCGCCTGGCCCACAATGAATTCACGAGTCAAGCCAGCCTCCGAATTACTAAACCTTTTCTGCTTATCAGGCTTCTAAAAATACTAGACTAAAGCTAATACTAATATTATTATAGTAATTATAAATATTATTAGCCTTACTGATTTTTATTTTAGGAAAATATAAAAAATATTATAATTATTAATAAAAAACGCGGATTTTTTAATAATATTTTTATATTTATAATTTTATTATTCGATTTTATATAAATAAAATAAAACTTTTTTTAAATATATATAAAAAATAAAAAAATAAAAAAATCGAAATTTTTATTAAAAATTAATAAATATTTTATTAATTATAAAAATAATTATAATAATTAAAAATATATAAAAAAACGGAAAATTTAAAATAAAAAATTAATTATTTAACGGTAATTTTTGCTTACCGATAACACTAATATTAAAAAGTAGAGACTTATTATAATATTATTAAAGCTAGTAACTAGCACTTATTAAACTATACTAAAGCACACTAGTAACTAGAGCTAGTAAAAATACTAGAGTAAAAATTTAGTACCCTGCTGCTCATCCATGATCCAAGTTGTTGCCAAGCCTGGTCCAGCGCCCGTTTTTCTCTCTCTTACTTGCCCTACACTAATTTTCTAGAACCCTTCCGCGCAGTAGTGGGGAAAAACCACCCGAAGCGAAGTTCCCACAAGTTTACAACCCAATCCATCCGCTTATAACGCAGTAGTACGTACCTGAGGGAAAAGGCACTCGAGTGCTTCTTGGCATATCCCACTTTCTTGTACATATTCCTGTATCCTGTATCCTGCATCCAGTATCCTGTGATTCCTGCCGACGCTACTTCATCCCGGACCAACGTCCACCCTCTTCCTCCTTACTCGTCCGGATTCGCCCAGGCCGCATCTCCGTCTTTTCCTCTTCTCACGCGTTCTGCCCGTGCCTTCTCCATCGCTTTCGGTCCGAAAGGTACACAGTAAAGGCCAGTGGCGCAATCAAAAAGGCCGCTATCAAGCTGCAAACCGGGGGGAGGACGAGGGACCAGAAGTCGACGAACGGGATGCCTTTCCTCACGGTTCCTTGTCGTCCCCCGGTCTCCACCCCCAAGCTTGCCAAGACGAAATAGGGAAATACATGGAGAGCAGAGGAGGATTAAGGGATAGTACCCCACGACGACATAGGAAGCCGTGCTCACTCTCGTCCATTGGACTATCGTGACATCGTCGTGTGCACAAACATGGAGCTCTGGTACATCCATAAGGACCAGACATGACAGCAAGGCCGAGAAGGCCCGTGTATATCTGACTGGCCCGTGTCGTGCAGTGCAGTGATAGGGGAAAACCAGAACGGCCCTTTTTCACCGGGCATACTCCGTACTACATGTCCATCAGCGACTTCAAAGGCGAGAAGGGTCCATGTTGCATGTGCATGTACATGTGCATGTGCATAGTACTCACTACGACTCGTCTGCCGAGACTATTCCCCTAGTATACCCGTCTCTTCCTGAGTGATTTATTCTTCTTCTAAGAGACCAAGAGAGGTCTGCCGAGTGAGTCCCCTTGACCGCTATAGTGGTATCTCGCACTTCGTATGCACCTACCATTATAGTTCCCGGTTTGAGCCATTTCAATGCCAAGCCAGAGGTCTACCACTATGGCGCAGTCTAGGCATCTTGTTGCCCGTCGAGCCTGTCTAGACTCGGGAGACAGCCGAGTGAAATCACACCACTACTCGCAAAGTTAGGGAGGTAGGTGGGCAGTTGTAGCATCACGAGCAACACCAATGATATTCGGGATAGGGAGGCACTGGTCAAAGGCTTTACGTGTAATTATATATACATTCTCAAACTGAGTCCGCGTCGTGGACGAGGACATGCCATTGCTGAGGTAAATGATACATGCCAATTTGATGTCCTGCTCATGATCCCATGTTCATGCATCATCCTCATGCGGCATCCTCATCCTCATCCTCGTCTTCTCGGCCAGATTCGTATTCATAGTCATAGTCAGAGTCGCACTCGATGCCCTCAGCCTCCAGCTGTGCTCGCGTACGCTCGTCCATGTTTCGACCACTAGAAAGCTCAGTCCAGGTATTTTGGTACCGGAGCATGTTGGCAGTCTCATTTCCATAGCCCTCGATCGCCCGTACACGCGGCATCCTGGTTGGCGATACGTAGAGCCTCGGGGGTTCTTGCTGGTGCCTTTCAAACATGGCCAATAACGGCTTGCTGACATCCTCGTCGAGATGAGCTTCTGCCCGGAAGAGCCCAGTATCCGAGTACCTGGGACCCTTGATGGCGCCAATGCAAGGGTGCGGGTGCAAGACGATCTCCCCGCGCTGCAAATATTCCCCTGCTCTCTGTCGCCCTAGGGTCAGGTCGGACCCTGCAGCACTCCGTCCTCGGTCCGGAGGAGGCACTTCGGGGTGGGGTATAAAGGGTCTAGGACGGCGTATCGCCCGCTGTTGACCTCCCAGCTGCATTCGTACGAGATCGGACCCGTTCTGAGTCGTCGGCTCGCCTTCTTCATCGTCCTCCAGGCCGAGCAGGTACACTCTACCGCTTCCATCGCCTATGGCGAGCTTTGAATGATCGGGCGAGAACGAACCAGCTGTGATGGGCCCTGGGACTTCGATGAGATCTCGCAAGTGTACTGCTTTGCCGTGACGAATATTCCAGACTTTTACGACGCCATCTGATGATCCAGTGTAAAGACGATCCGCAGTCGTGCCCCAAGAGACAAATTTGACTCCGACGTCTTCCAGTTCCTTTTCGCCTAGAAGCTCTTCCACAGGTTCGCCGTGACGCAGAACGCATATGGGCAGATCGCTGCCGGCCGTGTCCCAGACGTAGCAGTTGCCATCTGTGCATCCTGCTGCAATGTACGAGAACGCAAAACTGTTGGGCCGAATGACCAGCTCGTTGATGTCAACGGCTGTGCAGTCCAGCGTCTTGATCGCTCCATACTGGCCATCAATGTTCATCTCAAAGATGCGGATCTGTGTATTGACGTTGTGGTCGTTTCTCTCGATGGACAAGGCCTCGGACGTTGCCACAGCAAAGGCATTCCGAAATGGGTGCCAAGTCACCTCAAAAACGTTCTGCGTGACCAGGCTGTTCACCTTGATGTGCCTTCTTTGCAGGGTATCCCAGAGGCAGAGCTCGCCGGTGCTCAGCTTGTCTCGAGGGATGTCCAGGTCGTGGCCGGTCAAACTGCGGGGAGAGTAGCCGACCAGCAAGAGATGTTGACAGACAGGAGCCAGACCCCAGCGGATTGCTGCTGGAAAATAAGCCCACTTGTCCGATGGCACGTAGTGATCACCGTCAACCTTTGTGCACGAGTACGAGTCAAAAGGTTGGTTTGACTGGATAGTTTCCGTGTGGTAGACGCGGACAGCACCAGTGGCCACATCAGCAGCGGTTGCCACTAATCCATGGCGATGATTCGAGGCCAGCACGAAGTTGACCCGGCCTCCGTGCTCCCATGTTCCCACGCAAGCCATGGCATTGTCGTCGACCCGCCAGATCTTGACCGTTCCATCAAAGCTAGCGGTAAAGGCAAGCTTACGGACCGGGTCAAAGTCCGAGTCCACGACTGAGCTGAACAGCCATGGATCTTGGCTTTCCACCATGGCATCAAGAGCATTGTCTCCGTTGAGTACTACGGGGCGGGGAATCCGATGATCTGGGAAGGCTCGTAATGTTTTCTGACTGGACGAACCGAGCAGCAGATTGCCAGGCTTGTTGTATTGCTGGTTATGAGAGTCCGAGTGCGTCGTCGTTCCGCAGACGAATTGTGTATCCGAGACCCAGCTCAAAGCCATAATATCGCCAGCGCAGTTGGTCCATTCTATCTGCGGCCCTAGGGCGTCCTCGTGATTGGTTTTGAACGACGTGTTGAAACTCTCGTACCGCCGTGTAGACACGGGTGGGCGATTGCCGAGTATCTCGCGGGCAAGCAACAAGGAAGGTGCCCGGTTGATTCGAGACACGCGACTGCTCAGATCATCGCGAGCAATGGTGAATACTTGAGCTGGTTCCGGCCGAAGCTTGCGCTTGCAGATATCGCTGGCAAAGTTGTCAATGTCGCGTACGTTCCTGGATAACAAAGCTGTCGGCGGACTGCCCATGCCGAACGATGCGTACTGCTCCTCCTTGGCCATCAAGAACTCGAAATAGAATCCTGCCCTTTTAGCTCTCTTGAGTAGATGTCTCAAGTCTTCCATGGTGCTCCCCTGCTCATAGCTCTTGGACCCATACAGCTTCCTCGCAACACCCTGGAGGAACTGGCACTCTTCTTGGCTGAAATCGACGTGTATCGCGGAAGGCTGCAGTAACTCGTCGTCTTCGAGCTGCATTAGGTGAGAGTGTTTCAAGAAATCATTACGTTGGTCCCGCGGCAGGTACGGTCGCTCAGACAGACCGAACCACTTGTTTCCAGGTTTCAGAGCACCGCGCTTGTCTTCGTCCACAATCCTGCCAGACTGCCACTGTTTTGCCTTGACCCTCGCCCGGAGGCGCTGAGGACTGACCGGTGAGGCTGCCCTGGGGTGGTGGGCTAGGGGTCTCTGTAGTCTCTGGCCATTTTTTGTGCTGTTCTTGTTTCTTCTGGCACTTTCCACCGGGTACTCTTCGTCTAGTTCTTGTTCGCTGTCGAGATAACCGTTCAACTCGGCAGGCGCGTACCTGTCCAGCCTGTCTTCGATCGAGGGTATAACTGCCTGCTGGGCGCGTCCTTGTCGTTGCGGTGGACTTGCTGACACTATGGGCTAAGAAACATTTGTGAGCGGATGCTAAAGGAGACGTGGCATGGTCAAAATGGACGAGATTGGGCAGTCACGTACCGGGTGGTCCTTGAGTACTCGTTCCACCAGGCGCGCGATTCTCGCGTGGAGATTGGCCTCGTAGGCCTTGGAAGGCTGGTAGTTGGTCCGCACGCACTCATTCTCGAAATCGATACCCGTGACTTGATTCAGGACCATCAAAAAGAGGTGATCTTTTTGGGGCTGGCGGAGGCCTGGCGCCCGACGCTCAAAGGCGCCCTCGATCACGGGAAAGAGACTGTATTCGCAGTACGCGTTGACGAGGTCTGGATCAAGGTCCGGTAGGCTTGCCGAGTCGGTCTTCTGGCGCTTTGATGGAGGCTCCGTGATGCCATTAAGCTGCGTGCCATCGCCAACGCGATCTGCAGCAGTCCGGCGCGCGTCTGGAGCTGGAGCTGGAGCTCGGGGAGGTCCGAGCAGCTGTGGTGGTGGTTGAAGTTGTTGCCATTGCGCCTGCGCTGGAGGCAACGACGAGGATGCCGATTTAATGTTTGAATTATATATTATTAAATCGTCCTCGTCGTCGTCATCGAGTGTTAAGTCGATGGGCTTGTGTTGTGCCATTGTTAGAAAAAGGTGACATCGGTTAAAGGTGCCACCGGTAAATAATTAAGCGCGTAATTTACTAAAACCATTAATATTAAAGCGTTTAAAAATATAATTTTTATTTTTATTTTTAAAAAGGTTTTTATAATAAAGATTCATATTAAAATTAATATATTAATATTATTATAATAAATTTATTTATAATTGCTTTTTTAAAAAAATAATATTTATTTATTTTAAGTAAATAATGGTACGGGGTATGCGCGCTCAGCCATATCAAGTCTTTTGCAAACAAATTTATATATATTTTAACTTGGCTATTAAGTGATCGCGCATCGAGATATGTTTGTGCTCCTAGGTTGATATATTGTTTTTCTAACAGTCACAAGCTTTCCAATTCTTATACCAGGTTCTATTTGAACATTTTATCAATAAGACATATTACAATTCTTATATATTAAAACCAGTACGGACTTGTTGGCATACAAACAGCTTGACTGGCGAATTCCTGCCAATTATCAGATTGCGAGCTCTGATCCATAAGGTCGACCTTTGGTCACATTTACAAAATAGAACCACTCGCCATCTACCTAAGCATGTCAGCTGGTGTTAGGCTGACCATCCTTGTCTGCATATTTCAACATGACATTGCTGTACCAAAGTCGATATTAATTCTGCGTTGTATAAGCACTTCTGCCGATTGCAGCATGTGTCTCTAAGTGAAGGCTTATTTACATATTGGAACCGGATGTTTCAGTATATAACAAAATATCCATTTCGCTTTTGTCTGCGTCCAAGCTCGTGATGATGACTATAGGTTGGCCTTGATAGGGTTTTCCGCGTTGACCTCCACGTACATGCGATCGATTTCTGGTCGGTACTTCTTCGCCGCTTGTGCTCTCTTGAGCTTGAGCCTGTTATGAAAAGTTAGTCGAATGCTTCATCGTTGAATATATGCTTGTCTTCTGGATCAAACTTACGTATGTGTCAGGAGCTCGTTTGCAATAGTGAATGGCTCAATTTCGAGCACGGCATTCTTGACCCGCTCATAACCGTTGAACTTGTTCTTCTTGCCAATATCATCGAGGTGCTTGATGAACGCCTTGACCACACGCGGGTCTTTGGCGGCAACCTTGATTGCCTCTAGATCATCCGCAGCCACCGTCTTCTTCAAGACCTTGCTGGCAAATGGCCCAAAGGCAGCTGGGTCGACACCAAAGATACCGACGAGGTGTGATTGCGTACCGTCTCCGTGGACGAATGCCATAGTCATGAGGTTTGAGTTGCCCATGTAGACGTTCTCCAGGCGCTCAGGCGAGACGTATTCTCCCTGCGCAAGCTTGAGAACGTTCTTCTTGCGGTCAATGATCTTGATGCGGCCCATCTCGTCAATCTCGGCCACATCACCAGTGTGGAACCAGCCATCCGATTCCAGTGCCTTCTGTGTCTCCTCGGGGTTCTTGAAGTACTCCCTGAAGATGGTTGGGCCGCGAAGGAGAAGCTCTCCGCGAGGATAAGGCTTGTCCGTGGCCAGGTAATCCAGATCAGGCAATGACTCCAGACAAATCTCAGTTCCAGGAGCTGGGGGACCAATGTTACCAGTCGAGAAATCACCTCTCAGCTGGTACGAAGCCACGGCATAAGATTCAGTCAAGCCATAACCTTGAGTGATGTAGTTGCCAAAAGCGGCTCTGAGGAACTCGTGAACAGATGGGTCCAGGGGAGCACTTCCGCTGACCATGGAGTGACACCGTTCGAGACCGACGGCAGCAAGGACCTTGGGCGTCCAGATGCGGTCATACAACAGGTGTGTGTTGTTGGCTTTGCCAGGTGGCAGCTTCATGCTGGCCTTCTTGGTCTCGACGACTCTGCGCGAGAGAGCGCCCTTGAAGCCTTCGGCCTCAATGGTTTGAGCCTTGATACCCATGGCAAACTTGTTGTAGAGTCGGGGAACTGAAATGAAACCCGAGGGCTTCAGAACCTTGAGATCATCCACGAGCTCGAGGACGTTTCCGTGGAAGAAACCGAGAGCAGCACCTTCTGCAAGGGCAGTCTGGTCACAGACACGGCCATAGATATGTGCCAGGGGAAGATAGGACATGGAGGAGTCCTTGTGACCCATGTTACCGGACATACGACTGCTCGTCACAGCTGCTACACAGTTTCCATGCGTCAAGACGACACCTTTCGGGTCACCAGTCGTGCCAGAAGTGTAGTTGATGGTCAGGATATCCTGGGGCTGGGGAGGGCGGTAGGGATGGGCCACCTCTTTGCCCAGCTTCTCGACACCATCCATTGCCCAGATCTGAACGCCATGCTGACTTGCAATGTTGTTCAGCACTGCCAGCTTGGAGTATCCCTCGGGTTCGCCAGCATCGAGGCCGTCGGTGCAGATGATCAGCTTGAGCTGCGGAAGTCGAGCCGCAACCGCAAGCAAAGTCGGAATATGTGGGAGCGAGGTGACGATGCAGGTAAGCTCCGCATGCTTTACAATGAACTCGGACGTCTCAGGTCCTAGCGTCTCGTACAGCGACACAGTGAAAAGCGACTGTGAGCTGAGAGCAATATCTGGCAAATCATGATTTAGTGGCAATCCTCGTGCAAGACAACGATTCTAGGTGGTCCATACCAGTGATTTGCCATTCAGCCCGGTTCTGGCACCACAGTCCAACGCCGAACTTGTCGGCGGTCACGCCTACTCTTCTGTGAAGCTCCAGCAGACCAGAGCCAAAGTTCTTTGAGCGCTCTTCGACCTGAGCGTACGTTTGCCATGTGTACTTGCTATCCCAGCTCTTGGTAGCAGGGAGCCAGTGACGGGTGCCCAAGCATCTGTTGTTGGGAAACCGCCTGACGGTATCTTGGAAGAGCTCATGGAAAGTCCGGACCGAGGGATCATAAGTGTGTACGAGCGGCTTGTCTGTGAAGCGCCAGTGACGATAGACGGCGCTGCGGCCTTCGCGCTCGGAGCCGGGGACAGGGGCAGCGTACGGCGAGCCTGGCGGCGGCGGCGCAGCGGTCTTGGCCAGCCAGGCTTTGGCTTCCGTGTTGGGGCCCGACATGTCGACGGCTCAGTGTCTCGTCCCTGGTGTGTAGATGGGATGGGCGAAGCTGGAAGCGCCGGAAGAGCTACAGAGGTCGAGTCGGACTGCTGGGGGACTGGAAATTGTTGGAGACTCGATCGTCACTGTTGTGACAGCAGTGATGAGAAAGGAGGGAGACGCAATGTCTTGTCGAGATGATCTGCTAGTCACAGGATGAAGTGCACATCGACTGTGGAATTGATGGGAGAGAGGAACCACATGTAAATGGTCTACGATCGAGAGTCATGGTGCTACCTATCGACGAGCTGCTGATCCACTGCTTACCGAGGCAGACGGAGCACTGAGCTGGACTCAAGGCCGACTTGGCCTCATCCAGTAAAGCGTAAGCTGGAGCCGAGATCCGCTGTATATCCATGTGGCCCGACACTAAAAGAGTGCTAACAGGAAGTTTGGGGGGATTTTACGGGGGAAGATGCAATGTATGTTGAAGGCTTCCTTGGACGACTTTAAGCAGAAGCATGTAAATACTTGCACAACAACGGACGACAACGAAAACTCTTCCTTCTAAAGCAGTAAGCAGTAGATCTAAGAAAGCGATGAGATCATTCGTTGCACGACCTCGGCCACTGCAGGTCAAGTCGAATTGCAGAAGTGCTCGGCGAATCCTGGTCTCGATGTATGCAAGGGCCATGCACTTCTCGAATAATTCCTTGCGGCACAGTGCACTCGTTGACTTGATCAGAATGGATTCAATGTGTATGTCTCCATTACCAAGGTCCACGGGTATGGGGTAATATGCTTAAAGCTTTTGCGGCTCCGTGAACCACTACAAACCCAAAGTATATCATGGTTCGTGTATAACATACTTGAAGTAGATTCTGGAGGATTGCAATAGCTTGTTGTGCCGGCACATCGAGTCCTTACGGCACAACGTCAATGGCCACCGTCAGTAGAGGCTATGCACTGTTGGTGTCAGGTAGTATTTGAGTCTCTGCTGTAATGTAGATATCTAATAAGGGATGTTGCTCGTTTCTAATCCTCTATTATCCACATGTGCGGAAACAAGGGACTGCCAGACCCTACAGCTCGTTGAGACTTCAGTTATCACAAATCGCTGAGGAATTGATCCCAGGTATTCAGCATGACTTAGACACGAAAAACGACTTTTGGTGGAATATACGGAAATGTGTGCGTGCTGTACTCACTCTTATATACTTTACGAACCTAGTTGATCAAACGGTCTTTTGGGCCAAGCACCAATCTGCCCAGTGCTCTCTCTCTCATATTCGGAGCCTGAGCAGTGAGCATTCAATATCTTCCCCAGTTTGGACCTCTCCAGTTTGAATAATACGTAAGCTGGAGCAATACTGGTATTTTTACTCGCGGGCCTGGGCCTGGCTGGCGTCCTTTTTCTCCCCTTCCGTTCCCCGTGTTGCGATCGTGGGTGAGCATGGGTCTGCTGAACCCACCCGCGTTTCGATAAGTTCTGGGCGTAATGGCACTCAAGCTTTTGCTCTGGCAGCCAAGACAACTGGCGAAGCGTTTCTGATACTCATTCCAAGACTTCTCAGACTCGACCAAGACTTTTTTCAAGGCCAAGAGAAGAGGTCAAGATGGGATTCTCTGCTATTTATCCCTCCCAGTGAGATGGATCTGTGTCATTGCGTCGCCTCCCAACGTCAGCTTCTGGCTCCCGGCTGTAGCTGTTGGCTCCACCGTCGGCCTGTTTCAACCATGAGCTGGCGTCGTCCTGTGTTCGAGATTCCCTCATCTGCCTCTACCATCACCACGGGTACCTATGGAAATGACTAACTCGTCTTTCTACCGGTTCTCCTACTATGTGTCGCGTCCCCTGCACTAATAGCGTGAATAGCAGCAGTTCTCTAGGCAAAATAGCTGTGCGTTCGCAGGGTCTGTCTTTGCAGGAAACAACGGGTAGCATCTCGAAACAAGTTGGCATGCACCGTCACCTCGTGTCAACACCCATCCATCCATCCATCCATCCTCCTTCGCCTGAGCGTGCAACTCTCAGCAGCGCAAAACAGTTTCTTCGGCCTTTCCAAACATCGGACGCCCAGTTACCTATTTTGGTCGTCCTGATTCACCTGTTCAGACCCGCATGAACGGCTGCGAAAACGTGTCTTTAAGTGACCAACGGCTTGGGAAATTGGAAAGTGGTTGCCACCAACATGAAGGTCTAAAGTGCGTGCATTGCTTCAAGAGACTGATGGACGACCACAACTGGCAGCGGATCTGCCCATCAGCCACAATTAGCACTCATCAGCCAACGCTTCACATGATTTATCACTATGCGGAAATGGCAAAATATGGAAATGCAAAGTGGTTGAGGTCCTCGAGCACCCAATCAAACCTCTTGCCGCGCCGTCTGTTCTCCAGTCCCTCTCTTTCGAAGCGCCCTGCCTATATTGCCCAGGCAGGGGTATACCGGCAACGATACCCACGCCGGGCGCCTCCAACCCTCTCGACTACCATCCGTGCATTGGCCGGGCATGCCTGTTTCAGGACGATTTCAGACCTGCACATCGCAGCATAATCCACGACGGCGATCGATCGCCCTGATTGGGGACATCCCGGCACCTCTTTGACGCATACTAACCGCCCATAGAGACGCTGTACCTGTTGTACCTGCGTGCGCCTGTGACTCGTGAGATTGCTCTCTCTATTCGAGGACCCCCGGATGTCCGTCGAACGCATAAGACAGGTGGACTCCTCAACCTTTTTTCTCTCTGCTCTCCCGTGCTTTTTCGTTGTAGAAGTATTGTATACTTGACGCCTGGTGCCTCCCTCCCGTTTCTGTTCTCTCTAACTAGAGTTTCTTTCTAATTTTCTTTCTGCATCAACGTCTCTCGCCGGTATCGTCTTGTGTGGCTGTTTTGCCTCGTTATATGACTTCGCATCTAGACTCTCGATTCCCCAATCGCCAACCGCTCTTCTCGCACTCCTCCAATATGCCTTCTCCCATCATCCTCGGTCTGCGGGCCGTCCAGCTGTTGTTTGGCTTCATCGTCTTGGGACTGTCTGCCTATGGTATGCAAAAGGGTCCAACATGGATGTTCTGCTCGGTCCCGACTTGCTAACTCTGGATATTAGTTGCCCATTGGTACAATGTCGACACCCTGACTGCCTCGCCGTCGCAGATCGACTGGCTGCTGTTCTGCTCTCTGTTCACCATCTTCTCCGTCGTCTACCTCGAGATTGCCCCGAGGGCCATGCCAAAGAGTAAGGCGAAGAGTGGCGTCCAATCCACTTGTATCAAGTATACTAACTCCCATCCCTCACAGTCGTTCACCCGGTCGCCGTTGTAGCCGTCGAGTTGCTTAACGCTCTCTTCTACTTTGCCGGCTTCATTGCCCTGTCCGTCTTCATCAGCAAGCTGCTCTTCTGCCGCGGCAGCGTGTGCGGCTCTGCCCGTGCCGACGTCGCCTTTGGCGCCCTCCAGTTCCTGGCCTGGACCGGCACCGCCGTCTTCGCCGTCCGCGACCTGATGAAGGGGGGGTTCACCATGGGTCGTCGCGCCGGCAGCGGCTCAGCCCCCGCCGGCGGCTCGCAAATGAAGGAGGCCCAGCTGCCCTAAGCGTCGTCCCCCACGTCAAGATCGTCGGGGTCGCCGCGCCGTCCGCTTCCGCCGCCGCGACGGACGGGGTCAGCTGCGCCTATTCCAACTATACCGACATCCCGCTCAGCCCGTACGAGTATCGGCCTTCGCTGGACGCCAAGAGGAGCCCCCTCATGTCGACCTTTGACAGGAGGAGGCTCACCGTCGCCACGATGAAGGTATGATGAGTGGAGCGCGGCACGAGTGAGATGTTGCGTATTTGGAATTTATCTGTCTTTTATTTTTTTTGGTATCTGCCTTGCTTGTTTGGTTTTTGCGATCAAGTGGGGAAAGGAGAAGAAACATGTTGGAAATAACTGACAACCACTTGCGGGCCGTTAAAAACAAACAAACAAACATAACAGAAACAGCATGATATATTACTTACTACCACTGGGAGCGGGAGGGGGACACTTGGGATTCATATGATGATGACACGGAGTCAACGTCTGAGCAGAGGCCTGGGTCTAGATGGCTGGCCGGCTCTCTATTCTAGAATTTAATGAACGAGGACGACACGTGGTTCGGTTCGAGTATGGGATATCGGTGGTGGGTTACTGCCGAGTATCATATACTCAAATGAATATACCAACTACTATACTAAACCTTCTTTGTTGATCCACATTGGTGACAAGGGGGAAATCCTAAATGCTGGAAATGCAGCTGCGAGGTTTGTGTTGCTGCAGGGCACTCTTTTAAGCATATTTCCAACGTTTTGAGAATTTACCAACCCGGTCCAGTAATGTGAATATCTCCAGATAGCGACGAGAAGAGTGCAACATATATCGTGTAAGTGTGGGAGAGCCGAAACTGGGAGAGGTGTTTCGAAAAAATAGAAAATGACACTTCGATAACGCAGACAAATCGGCCTTGAAAGGTTGTCCAGTCCGTTCCTATGACCGCAAATCCAGCAAAAATGGGCTCCCTTTGTGTATCACTGAATTCAAAACTCGCAGACAAGAATGCCTAGGACAAAATATATTACTCCCAACAAAAGACACACTGGCTCGCTTATGAATTATACCAGCTATATTTTAAATAACCACCGGCGCCTCGTCCTTCTTCGTATCCGGGGCCTCTTCGCCCGCGGCATCATCGCCCTTGGTCGCCGCGGAAGCCGCCTTGAACGACTGCTCGAAGTCGGCAATGATGTCGTCAATGTGCTCCGTGCCCACCGAGATGCGGATGAGGTCCTCGGTGGTGCCGGAGCTGATCTTCTCCTCGTCGGACAGCTGCTCGTGCGTCGTGGTCCAGGGGTGGATGGCGAGCGTCTTGGAGTCGCCGACGTTGGCGAGGTTGGAAATCAGCTTGAACCCGTCGACGACCTCGGCGCCGGCCGCGCCGCCGCCCCTGACGCCGAAGCTCAGCACGCCGCCGAACCCGCGCCGCAGGTACTTCTTGGCGACCGCGTGGCTCGGGTGGTACGCCAGCCCCGGGTACGACACCCAGCTGACGTACTCGCTCTCCTCGAGGTAGCGCGCCAACGTCAGGGCGTTCTGCGCGTGCCGCTCGGCGCGCAGGCTCAGCGTTTCGACGCCGAGGAGCAGCTGCTGCGCGGCGAACGGGCTGAGGCAGGCGCCCAGGTCGCGCATGACCTCGACGCGGGCCCGCATGATGAAGGTCAGGGGGCCGAAGGTCTCCCAGAACTTGAGCCCGTGGTAGCCCGCCGAGGGCTCGACCATCTGCGGGAACCGGGCCGCGTGCCGGCCCCAGTCGAACTTGCCGCCGTCGACGACGACGCCGCCGATGGTCGTGCCGTGGCCGCCGATCCACTTGGTCGCCGAGTGGACGACGACGTCGGCGCCGTGCTCGATGGGCCGGACGAAATAGCCACCGGCCCCAAAGGTGTTGTCGACCTGGTCAAATTGGTTAGTCTACCTGTACTGCTCGTCGTCGTGGCAGAGCCCACAGATACTCACCACCAGGGGAACCCCCTTCTCGTGTACAGCATCCGCGATGACCTTGAAGTCGGGAATGTTGTACCTGGGGTTGCCGATGCTCTCGAGGTAGACGGCCTTGGTCTGGTCGTCGATGGCGGCGACCAGGTCCTCGACCTTGTCGCCCTCGACGAACTTGACCTGGATGCCGAGCCGGGGGAGGAGCACCTTGAGCTGGTTGTAGGTGCCGCCGTACAGGTTGGTCGTCGAGACGATGTTGTCGCCGGCGTGCGCCAGGGCCGTCAGCGCGATGAACTGCGCCGCCTGGCCGGACGAGGTCGCCAGGGCGGCCGCTCCGCCCTCGAGGGCTGCCAACCTCTCCTCCAGGACGGCGACCGTGGGCTGCGGGCTCGTGTTAGACGTTGCTCCCGTTGCTGCGCAGAGTTTGGTCTACTCACGTTGCCGATTCGGCTATAAATGTTGCCGGCTTCCTTGAGGCCAAAGAGCCTCGCTCCGTGTGCCGAGTCATTGAACGTGAAACTCTATGAACTCGATAAGTATATTTCCAGCGATGTGGTAACATGGAAAATAGCACGAACCGTCGTTGCGTATATAGGCACAGCTCTTGAGTTAGTGGCAGGATCAGGTGTTTGACTATCATGTGTGAGTGCTGGGAACCTCCTCACGATCTCGTCTTGGGTAGACAAGCATACCCTGCGTGAAGCTGAAGCGTCTCAAAGTTCTTGCTCAGTCCCTCCGCCATGATGACCTTGAAGCTTTCAACTATGTGAGATATTCAGGATGAAAAGCAAGAGGAGGGGTGTTGGCGGGAATGTCTAGACAGGTAGAGAGATATGTTGGAGTTTCGACAACCAGAAGTCAAGCAAGATCGAAGAGAGAAAGAGAACCACAATCACATCATCACGAGGAGGTACAAGGGGACAGGGCCAGACTAATATACTTTGAGAAATTGCTCGACGGCCCTTTCTTTTTTGCCCCCTCTCTTCTAAGCTGAAGGGGACTGGTGACTGTACTCCTTCGAACCCTTACCTCTACGGGCTGATAAGTTCTCGACGCCTAGATTCCCCCAACTCCCATGGACATACCCCGATCTGCAGCGAGCTCGGTGCCAATTGGCGTATAAGATGTCGTTCTTTGCTCCGGATGGGGAAGTGGGGTTCTCGACAATATGCCAGATGCCAAAGAATGGCGTGCTCGAGGACCCCCCAAGCCGCTAGGAAAGTGAATTGTACAACCCATCAGCAGGTGCCCGAGGTCGGAAAAGTCTTGGGTGATCATTTGCAAGTGCCGCTGCGGGTGCCGGGAACCGACAAACGTCAGATCTGGTTGTCGTCGTCCATCTCGCCAGGAGCATGTTGTTGATGTCCCATCACGCAAGTTGAATTATACTATAAAGCCCTGAACGCCGGGCTAGCAAGTATATCTATTGTACTTAGAAATCAAATATGCTGGTAGGTAGAGTACCGCAATTATAGCCGTATAGCTCTCTAATACAGCAGGAACAAAAAGGAAAACCACAAGTTTCTCAAGCTGCTCGATTGTATTCCAAAGCCTACTGTTTGATAAATAATTAAAGATTGTTTGAAATGATCCAACCAGGTAGATGCTCAAGTATAACATGTATTAAGTGGAGCGTTACTCTAGGCAAGTCGGCGTCGGCGTCGGTGGAGCTTCCCGAGCCACCAAAACGTCAGCAATCCGATCCAGTCTTTTTGGTAGAGCTACCTACCTTGCCCACCTCGGGATATACGCCAGACGTGGACATTTCCATAACCCTCTCGCGACGCCGACCTCGACCTCGAATTACTCTCCGCCAGTTCGAGCCTCCATCAAGAAGCAGACGCACCTCACGAAAGGAAGAAAGCCGAAAAGAAGCAACCATGCGCCTGACCGTCCCCGCGCTCCTGGGCGCGCTCCTGCCCGCCAGCCTGGCCTCGGCCTCTGCCTCGGCGGACACCAGCGCGACGACATCCCTCACGCTCGCGGTGCCCGCGTCGCAGTACCTGCCGAACCCGCAGGTCCTCCCGGCGTCGACGCACGCGACGCTGACGGCGCTGGGCCGGCCCCGGCGCGCCGCGCCCCTGAGCGTGGCCAACGCCTTCGTCTTCCACAACGTCACGCCGGGGTCGTACCTGGCCGACGTGCACAGCGCGGCCTACGGGTTCGCGCCCCTGCGCGTCGACGTGCTCGAGCCCGAGACCCCGGCCCGCCGGCCCGCCGTCCGGGTCTGGGAGACGCACCGCGGCAACGAGTGGGCCAACAAGGGCGAGGAGGTCGTCAACGCCGGCTCTTCTTCGTCGGGGCCTTCGTTTGCCGTCCGCTGCCTGGGCAAGAAGGTCTTTTTCCAGGAGAGAGGAAAGTGTAAGTTGTTCCCCTGCCCGTCGAGATTGTAATGGTTTCGAACAATTCGCAACGCGGGTTCGCTAATCATATCCGGTTGGCAGTCTCCATCTTGACCATCCTCAAGAACCCCATGATCCTCATGGGACTGGCTAGCATGGGCATCTTCTTTGGCATGCCCAAGCTGGTCGAGAACAGTACGTCTTCCCCCATCCTGTCAAGATTTGCCTCTGCTTCTAGAAGACTTGACACTGATCATGTTTCCCCCCAAACAGTGGATCCCGAAATGCGAGCAGAGTGGGAAGAGCAGCAGAAGAAGAACCCGATGAACAGCATCATGGGTGGCGGCGGCTCCGGAGGGGGCAGCTCCATGTCTAGCTTTGACATGGCCTCGTTCATGGCCGGCTCCAGTGCGAACAAGGACGAGGGTGGCTCTAGCAATGGCGACTCTGGCAAGGGAAACGGAGGCAAGAAAGGCGGGAAGCGATAGATTGACGCCAATGTCAGCGTGCGAAGAATACCAGTACACCAAGAGACTCGGTCTCTTCATTGTTGGAATCAAATCATATCATATAGCACAGATCACTTGTTTGTACGTCAATCACATTGCATGTTACACGTTTATGATATTGAGACTGAAATCATATGCAATTATCTATTTACTAAGTTGGGTTGCTCTATAGAACCCTTGTGTAGTCCTGGCCTCAACTCGAGTGTATCAATGACCTTATTAGAAAGCCAGAAGCTGGCCCAAACATGGCCGGGAGCATGCAAGAACTCATGTCATGCAATCGTGTCGTGATCGTAATGTTTTCCCTGATCCTTCTAGGCCAGAGCCCTTTAGAAGTCACCTCCAAAGTCGTCACCACCTCCGTAGTCTCCGCCATCGTTGCCGTCGTTGTAGCCGTCTTGGTACGCCTCCTCCTGACTCTCGTCGATCTCGTGGGCGATCAGAGCTCCACCGAGCACACCGGCACCGAGACCTAGAGCGGCGCCGCCCATCATGCCCATGCCTCCGCCGCCGCTCTTCTGCGGGCGTTGTTGCTGGTAGCCACCACCGTAGCCGCCCTGCTGAGGGTAACCTCCGTAGCCTTGCTGGGGGCCGCCGTAGTAGCCCCCCTGCTGCTGTGGTGGGTAATAGCCCTGCTGCTGAGGAGGACCGTTGTAGTAGCCCTGCTGGGGCGGCGGACCGCCGTAGCCGCCGCCATACTGTTGCTGCTGCTGATAACCGCCCTGAGGGTAGCCACCGCCTCCGTAAGAGCTGCCGCCACCTCCGGAGTACTTGTTCTTGCCGCTGCCGAACAGCTTGCCGAGGAAGCCCTTTGCCTTGTCGCCGCCGGCGCCGCTGCCTCTAGCATCGTCGCCCGGTCGCGGGGGGAGCTGGTCCGGGTATGGAGAGTGGCTCTGGGGCGGAGTGGGAGCAGCGTTCAGGTACGAGGCGGCGGCGCCTCCGCCACTGCCGCCGGCGCGGGCGTTCTCCTCCTCCTGGAGTTTGCGGGCTAGAGCCTCGTCCTCGCTCTCGCTATGCGACGGGCCTCCGGGACCCCTCGAGTCGTTGTGGAACGGGTTGGTCTTTGCGTCCGAGGGCGCGGGCCCGCCGCCCGGCGTGTAGCCCGGTGGCGGGCCTGCTGGCGAGTCGTCATTGGGGTTGACGGCGGGAGCTGTGGGCTTCTCCCATTGTGACTTCTTGGTGAATGTGTTGACGTAGAACCTGGAGAGGCGGCATTGGTTAGTCGATGAAGCACACACGACGATGCGCCGGGCGCGCACAGGCGGTCATCGGTGGATCGCGGGGAGGCCAAGAGATGCTGATCGGTTGCACTTACCACTCCTTGTACTGATCATTCCAGCGAGCGACCCAGCCCTCGGGCACCTTGGGGGGCGGGGGCCCAGACGGCGCATCAAAGTCTGCCATGCGTATCGAGTAAATGTGGTTTTTGCCTTGGTGTTTTGTTATGTCTTGGTTAAAGTAGTTGATCTTTGCGAGATTCAAGTTCCGACGCTGCGAGTTTAATGCTGCGGGAGGCCTGTTAAGTAGGTGTGGGGTTTGGCTGACGGGTTGTACTGTATTGGCGCAATGAGGGGTAGTGATTGTGTTTCGAACCCAGGGACGGGAAGGATTCAGAGCGGTAGAATATAGTGGATCGTTCAATGTGCTTCCAAGATGTGGAAAATAGATGTTAGGTACGAATAGGTGGTGGTCAATTAAATACTACGAACCGTTGCGGCGATGGAGAAGGTCGCGGATATGCTTAAAAGTGCGAGAGGCCCATACAATTCCAGTACCTACGTAATGTACTTGCTGTGTGACCATCGAACTCCAGATCTCCAAGGCTTGGCCCGACCAACCACGAGTGAATGAATGATCTGCACAGCCTCTCCAGTCGACGCAAGCACGAGCTCAGATTGGGGACCAGTCGCCTGGGTGCTCTTCGGGTTCGGTAGGGGACATCCTAAGACCGCCATTTTCCATGGCCAGGTATCCGCATGTAGGTTTGGCACTCTGCTGGTGCCCCAAGTGCTTGTGCTGCGGCCGGAGGTAACCAACCCGGCTGCCTACAATGTCAGAAACGGATACTGGACACTACGTACTCAACCCAAACCAACCCAGTTTGTTCCAGACGTTTCTTGTGTGCTTCTGTCGCCTGTCATCACAGCACAACAGGTGTGGCTGTGCTGCTTGCCTTTGTGCCAGTGCATATCTCACACCCTCGGCATTGCAGCATTCGCAAAACGGCAAGACACTTGTCCTTGAGCTCGTCTGGTTCGCTCCAAGGCGCGGCCCGTTGTGGACTGGGTGGGTGAGAGGTGATTCAGAGTACATGCGGATACTCGAGCCCACTATTGGTCGTCCGACGACTCCGATTCCAATGTTTCCCATCAGTTCGTTCATATGCCATGCAGGAACCTCGAAAGTCGCACCGCATTTGCATCTTGGGGGCTTGATCTTAAAATAAATCTCAACTATCGAATTTGTGCATACCTGTTGTTATGTTGGATACCAGCTGCGGCTTTGGTCATCTCTGAATAACGAATCCGATCATGGCATCCACTTTCCGTTGGTGTTACATCATTTCGAGGTTGTGACCCCACAATAGCTAGTATGTGCCTTGGATCATATTGGACCTCAACACCATCTCATACACTTACACCACAATCCGTTGATCTGTCGTAACTAATACGGTTTCGATACTGGTCTTGTGCTAGTCGATAAAGACATAATGATCAAGACAGAATACAGTAGTACAGAGTATGTCAAAGACCATTCTTCTGCCAAGTCAACTTGGGACTGCCTTTCGGATCGGCAAATGGGTGAAATACTTGTAACACCACCAGATCTGTGGCACAGGAGAATGCGCAGGCGTAGTTCCGTCGGGGAAGATTGATTCAGGTCTGTATAAACGTTGGGGCAACTACTAGAGAAATTGCCCTGCGGCTCAACACCAATGTGCCTTCCTTAAGGTTCGGACTCGGGCCGTTATGATCACAGCAACGGAACCACTGTTTACTTACTCCCCACGACCCGGATAACCGATATGAGCTTCTTTGTTTGTCATTCTATCATAGACCTGCGGGGAGACTGAAATACCCCTGTTGTATTTTGTATCGACCTAGCAGCGATCATAGCCAACGCCTACGACCAACATGGCCGAGTTCTTGATCAACGACGAGGATCTGGGCGTCCTGGAGGGAAAGGTAGTGATCGTTACAGGTAGGTAAACACATCTTTATGTCTTCACTACGAAAATTACCTCGATATATATATAAGTGACAAACATCTCACCCTCTCTCCGTAACAGGGGGCTCCAGCGGCATCGGCCTGGCCACGGTGGAAATGCTGCTATCCCTCGGCGCCTCCGTCGTCAGCGCCGACCTGCAACCGCCGGCGGCAAGAGACTACCCGCACAAGCACGAGGCCAGCGGCGCCTTTGCTTTTGTCCGGACCGACGTGGTCGCCTGGGCCGAGCTGGTCGCGCTCTTCGACCGGGCCAGACAGCTGCACGGCCGCGTCGACCACGTCTTCGCCAACGCCGGCATCGGCCCCGTGGCCGACTTCCTGTCCACGGCCGTCGACGGCGGCGGCGCGCTGAAGGAGCCCGTCTACGACGCCATGGCCGTCGGGCTCAAGGGCGTCATGAACACGGCCACGCTCGGCGTGTATCACATCCGCCAGCACGGCGGCGGCGGGAGTATCGTGATCACCGGGTCGGCGGCCGGCCTGCAACCGCTCAGGGCGGTGGACTATGGTGAGTCTTTGCTTCTTCTTCCGGCGACTATACTCTGGAGGCTATTCCTTTTTTTTTTTTTCCCTCGCCTACCTGCTTCTAACATGTCGTCGGTCCGACAGCCACCGCCAAACACGCCGTGCTGGGCTTCGGAAGAGGCCTGGCCAGACTCCTCGGCGCGGCGCACCTTCCCATCCGGGTCAACATCCTGATGCCGAGCTGGACGGACAGCAACGTCGTGCCGAACCTGAAGCAGAAGATGGACCGGATCGGCGTCGAGATCCAGCCGACCTCGGCCGTGGCCCGCGCCGCGCTCCTCATGATGGCCGACCCGGCCAGGCACGGCCAGGTGGTGTACGTCGGGCGCGGCAGGTACAAGGAGATCGAGGAGGCCGTGCTCTTGCCCGCGTTCGAGTCCATCAAGGGGGACGACTATCCCTCTGAGGACGATGTGTTTCGCCAGTTATCGGAGATTGCTGCGAGCGAGACTAGTTGATGCGTATGCCCGTCAGCTGCTTTACCCCTCCGAGAACCTGTAGTTTACACTGCCTGGGATAATACATACCTACTACTCTCGCGTAGAAAATACCACGTTGACAGTTGAACCAGAAAACGGTACCAAGCATAATGTGCACTAGACGGATACCAATAAAGTGTATCAAAGGGTGTTCGCTTTAACTATTAAATCTATCGTACGAAACCATATACATTAATGGCCCAAGAAGAACGCGAGGGGGTATACTTTCAAATAATCATATGCTTCTTCTCAGTCTCTCCATCAGGGTGTCTCCCAACGTATGCGGTCAAAGGGTTACCCTGCCCATGCGTGGTATAATTCAATATGCTTCCTCCTTCGCCGTAGGTCACGTATGCTGTCGTAACAATGCAGTCGGCCCAAGGTCCAGCTCTCCAACTGGTTTTAAATGCGACTGGTAAAAAAAATCCGATAGCTCCCAGGAGCTTCCACGAGTGTTCGAAATGAAGAATTAAACATGTTTCTGGCGGGGTTGTTGCGTGTGATCGGTCTCTGGCTGGCTGGTGTATATCGCAGACGCGGTTGTGGCCTGCATGGCCATTGTGAATCCACCAATCGATCCAAACCAGCGAGTCTGGGAACCCCGTGGAACCTGAACGCCAACGCCGTAATCAAATGAGTGACGCGAATATTATGAAGAGATTAGGGGTATCCTGCAGGAGCTGCGGCGATGGGCCAGTCGTCCTCGGTTATGCTCGACCAGAAGACCCAGACCATGATGACGGATAGAAGGGTGAAGAGGGTCTCGAACAGAGCTCCGTCAATCTTTCCAGATGTGCCATTGCAAATGTATGGACTGATGGTGTAGTTGAAGATCTGACCCAGAGCAAACAGAACAGCGGCGGCTGCGAGATAGGCCATGGGGCGGACTTCGCCGAGGATTCTCAAGACCAGAACACTCTCGAGGACGAAGAAGGCGACAAGAAAAATTAATGGCGCCAGCTGGTACAGGACATAGAGCGCAATGTTACGGTTTGGTGCTTCGTAACTGCTGGCCCAGTAATTCGTGAATCCAAGGCCCGTGTCGAGAGCAATGTAGCCAGTACCAATCAGGAGAATGGCTGCTGAGAGGACCATCAATCCAAGGGAGATTGGGGTGCCGTCGTCGATGATTTGGAAACCGACCACAGCATTCAGCATGAGTATCCAGGTAGTCGCGATGATCATGCCCATGTGGATAGCGGAAAAGGCCTATCTAGTGTGAGCACGGCCGCGTGAAAATTCTGATGCCTGAGGAAGAGGAAAGACATACGACACGGACGGTTCCGTTCAAAGGAAACTCGCCGACTGAGAAAATCTCACATATCTCAATGATGATGAAGCCCAAGAGGAAGAGCTGCATCTCCCTGTTCGCCATGTTAGTGTTTAGCGACCCAGCCAGATAGAGAGGTTGACAAACCTTCGACCAACGGCGGCCTTTTTCCGCTCAGATCGCCACAAAAGAAAAGCAGCCGTCACAATGGCGATGCCGCAGAGCAGGATAGAACCCAGATTTCCCAGATGTCTACCACCGCTCAGAGGGACGCCCGTCAACACGCAGCCACCCCAATCGCCATTTTGATCATGACTCGTAGTTAACACCTATACATGCCGAGGTTAGGAATTGGACAAAGAGGTGCAGGTGCTCGAGCGCAGGGTCACATACATTGCATACTGGCAGTGTTGAGTCGCGGCAGAAGGCCTATTTGCAGTATTGTTAGTTCCCGTGGCACACAGGTTTGAAGGACATGCAAGCATGCAACCGCCGATAATGCAGCTGTTCCATGTGCGCAATCGGAAGCGTACCTCAAAATTGCCAAACTGAGTGTCACCCATTGGACCTCAGGGGTGAAATCGCCGACTGAACGCGCCTCGATGGCACGAAGTTGTTGAGTGGTTGAGGGCAGGTTTTAGTTCCAACGACGATCCCTGAAGCGCGTGCAATTGGGAGCACTGATCCAACTCGGTCTGCGCGCGACGATCGAATGCTTCGCTTGTTGTTGTCTGCAGTACTGCGCGCGCTCGCGCTGTCGTCGGACGGAATTCGACTGGCGATTGAGAGGAGCGACGACGATTAGGACGGAAAAAAAAATTAAGATTGGTGTTGTTCAGTGGTGAGAACAATTAGGAAGATCGTAGCTGGTCGAGGAAGACGCTTGGTGAAAATGCAGGTCCCAGAGTCGGTGTCTTGACTGAATGCAGCTTGATGGATTCCTGTTCCTGGGAAAAAGGGCGGGTCCCGCAGTAGAAGCGCCAGTCTACAGTGGGCGGATGGTAGGTTCCAGTTCGTATGTGCCACTTCTTCCGAGTTGGTGCCTTTTATCTGTCTTGCTCTGCCCCAGGCTGTGTCTCGAATGTTCCCCTTTTTCGCTGGTTGTGCTGGCAATGGTTTGCAATATTTGGTGTTTCTAGGGCGTCGCAATGTGCTGCGGGAGTTGGGGAGTAGTACTTTTTTCTGAGCACAGGAGGAAAATCAATTGATGAGAGGGAGAAGGGGAGGAAAATTAGATCGGAAGCAGGTTTCAGTCTTCGAGGCTGGGCGGTTGTTGTGGTGACTTGAGACGGGAGGAACGCTGTGGTGCCTGCCAGTCATCAGTGGTGCCAACTGGGCATGAAGTGTGGTGAGCTGGGCCTGGCAATTTCCCCTGCCATTCATTCGTCCAGGGATTCCAAGGACTGACGGACAGGTCACGGATTCGCAGCAGCAGAATCAGGCCAAGCGCATAAAAGAAGCCATTGCCGTCGACAGAAGAGGACAAGAGGGTGCGGGTGGGGTCTGCAATTGAAATAACCACTGGCCGCTAGCGATGGATTCTTGCCGGGAGGTCCCATATGCTGCTATCGCCCAAGGCCAGCCACTCGTCTTCTGTCTTCTGCCCGTCCCTGAGAGAGAGAGCGAGGTGAGCTGGCTGGCTTCCTCCATCATCCCAGCAGCCAACATTACCTAGCAACCCAGTAGCAATGGCAGGAAAGGCCACCCCGTCCGAGATGATGCGCCGGACGCTGGCGCTGTCCAGGATGCATGCACATCGTCGTACTGTCGGACGGGCCACTAACGGCTTTGGTAACGCACTACGATCCGGCTATGAAATTGCTTCTGGCAACCCTGGTTGAAAGTTTGTGTGTGTTCAAACGATCGATCCCTCGACGGCTCAACTTGGCTCCCTCGGTCGTCTTTCTCGACTGTATTGTTCAGACTGATGAATCTTTCATCATTGTCGATCTGCTCCCACTTGTCTCTCACCAGCTCACTCACTACTGCCCAGTTGACCGACAGAAACAAACGACGAGGGCAGCACAGACTGAAATCTCTGACTCCCCTTCCTCACCGCCGGTCTGGTTGGTCTACACCTCCGTAGGGCGGGAGCCATGTACAACGGGGCCGAAGAGGCCAGTGGGACAAGATCCAAAAGCCTTCTTCTATTGGAAGCTTCTACGCCTGTGAGGCTTAAAGTTCAAGCGCCACGCGGGCCAGCAAAAAGCCACCCAGATGTGGACGGCCTTTACGTATGCGAGAAAGAGAGATCCGTCATGCCATGTTTCACGCATAACAGTCCATATGTCAGTGTAACGCAGCCTGCTTATGTTCTAATCAATGCCCTTGTCAGCGCAATTATAAAAAGCATTTTCGTCATCAAGCACGAACTTTCTATCTGGTGTCCATCATGTATAATCTGCGTATATCATATTGCTTAATGACAGTGAGACAATATTGACTTTGAGAAGATGGACACTTTTCAGCTAGAGAGGAGCGGACCCTTTCACTCTTCTTGTTGGGGTTTCGTGACAAGGCTTGCAGAACGGAAGCTCCATTGCCTTGAACCTTCTGGAGACTGACGAGCAGAGCCAGAGAGAGCGCCCTGCTTCAAGCACTCGCGGCACTCCACCGGATGCGACAAGGGGTTGGAGTGAGTATGTAAGCAGCGCGTCCGAGGCTCTCGCTTCTGCGCGCCATCCAAGACTTGGCAGCGCAGACGAGATGAAAAGAATGCAAGGTGCCGATTTGCCCGATGCAAAGAGTTGAACCACATGCTTTGAGTAATTTCGTCGCTATACATCCTCCAGGAGTTGGTGAATGAACCATGATAATATTTCTCTTTATCATGCCTTGACACCAGCCTGGCGCCTGGCAATGCCAGGAAGAAGTGCGCGTACCAATAGTAGCGGGTCCGTTTATTAGGCTCTCAGTGCTCTTTTTCGAACAGGAACAACCCAGCAGCAATTGCAGCCCGAGCTTGGAGCAATCGACAGATCTTCTGCCAGGATCGTCACGGGGTCCTTCAGCCTTCTGCTGCTTACCTCATTGACCAAATATCTTCCTCTCCGCCACAATTTCTTGACATGCAATGGTTGATATTTCCAACTAGAGTCTTGATATTTTCATCTTGGGGCATGATGGCATCAGACGGTCTTATCGCTGTCACTCATACTTCGTATACAGCTCCCTTTGCGCTCATTGATGCTGATGGGCCAACCAAACAGTAACGCAAGATTGGCTCTTGGCTCTTCACAAGCTTTCCTTGATCCCGCCAGCGTTCGCGGCAGGGGGGCTAGGCGCCCAGCCACATCTTGGGCGCCTGCCATCCACTACATTTATGCATTGTCAGGATCTTTGACACTTTTCTGTGTAGATACATACCATCTTGGGGTCCTGCCCAGGTTGCGAAAGGCTCTTTGAGTTCCGTAGGCGCGGACCCTGAGATGAGTCTTCTTCCAAAGACTCCATCATGATTTTTCATTGGCGCGTCTAGTATCGCCGCCACTTATACTACCTACTCTTTATTGGTACAGGCTGTAAATGAACTACGACTCGCAAAACAGAAAGATATATATACTCTGTGCAGTCCAGATTATGTGTAGACTGCGAGTATAGAAACCAGGGCAAAGTCCACTACGCTCTCTCCGTAGTTGTTCCTGCTATGGAATGTGTTCGATGTACCTCGTACATTGTGTATTTCGTACTTCCACAGTAGACAACCTTTGTCACTGGCCGCGTGTTTCGAGATGTGTTTACTTTCGGCTTTAAACTACGAAGTTGATGGTTTATAAAATAATTTGTTCCCACGGCCACCCGTTTGCTTCTGCGGATACAATGCCATATTCTCTCTGATAGCTGGAGCGCAATCATGTCCCCAACCACAGAGCTCATCAATCTAACTATCGACGTCATGTAAACTTTGTGTTATCATCTCATACTAAGCTTCCGTGTTTGTGAAACGGTGTGATCCTGTGTTCCTCCAAGAAGTTATCACAGGCACATGCGGTCCAGATTGGATATTGTCACGCAGAGGCAGCCTTGGAAGACTCTCATTTCGCATTTGCCTATCGCGGACAACCAAATCGTTGTTAGTTCGAGGCTCAAGGCGGATCTCACCCTCACCTTGGCATGTTTGTCCCCTCCACAGATCTGATGTTGTCTGCTGATGCTAAGCCACCGGCCAGCAGATCCGACCAAAGGTTGTTCAGTGAATATTCACTGGAAGCGCTCCTGCGCCGTTCACTGAGCCGACTACATACAATGCATCCTGCAAAATGCCCGGGGTCAATACCAAGACTCGATTCTGATGCCGCGCAAGTCCCGGCAGCTAGCAGACAAGTCCTGCTCTGACCGCTTTCATGCGGATAGATACTATGATGCCATCGTGGATACCTTGCCGCGGGCTTGGCTGGAGGGAGGCCGGGCCCCATGACCAGCAGGCGACGGCCACAAGACCGGCAACCTGCCTGCCCGACCTCCTCGTACCCAGCTGCGCGGCTGCACTATCCTGACCACGTGCATCCAAGGGTGTTATTTGAACCTTTGAAAACCGTTCGATTCCCACGACCACAAAATGATCAATGGATTTCCCCAGACCCCGCGATATGCAGTCGAATCCAAATGGAGGGGGAAACATGAATACTTGACTAATAGCTACCTAAGTTTAGATTGACAAGTGAGACGCATCTGTGGGGTCTGGGGTTGGGGGAGGACTAGAGCGTCAGATTTGGACGCGCGAATCATCGTGAGCACCATGCCAATGCTATGGGTCGGTCTGGGTTATCTATCGATTGCCCGTGTATAGACGATACCTGGGGTAATTCGCACAGCAAGTAGGTATGCTATCTTACAGGGCTCAAGCTGGCTCCCAGGGACCAACGTTATCTATTCGATATTCTGAATCGTGGGCGACGAGCTTCGTAAAGATTGACTCGTGTCGCCACGGCGCAACGGACCAATGCAATGACCGGGTGAGGATCGACATGAGTATATACCATTGTGTCCCGAGTCAAACAGAGCCTCCGCAACGTCTGTGTCTGTCTATCGAAGCCGCATCGCAGGGCAGCAAGTCAATTCTCCTGCTCTCAAAGTCCAGTCAGGATCGGTAAGACTTGTCTGTAATTTTGCGCGGTGAGCAGCACAAGAGAAAGCAATATAGACTATTGCCGCAAAGGGTTGATGCTTTTGCAGTGATCGTCGCTACCATATCTATCTGCATGTTTACACGTGATAAGCCACCCCGCTGGTTGGGTCGCTGGTCGTCGGTGTTAGTGAATGCACAGAGCGACGACAGTTGGAGCTAACAGATACAGATAGAGCGATGGCTCCGCTGGGAAACCTGGCCAGTCTGGAGTTCCGGGGGGCTGACTCCAGTCCAGGCTGAGAAAAAGGGGAGAATAATTCGAAGAGAAGACACAGAAAAAACAAAGAAGGCTACGTAGCACATTTCCTCATCACTCTCACAGTCGTCGCTCGTTCTGTTGACCTTTCTCATCATCGCTGAATCGTGCCTGTCAATCCATCAATCGAACCCATCCATGCATTTGTTGACTCTGTCGTCTGGTTCCCGCTGTTGTCCCTTCGACTTTTCCCCGATCATCGAGCGCCCGGTCTCGGTTCAATCGATGCAGGGTACCCCGTAGTGGTGCGCTATCTTCGTCCAGATCTGGTTTGCACGAGGTCTCACTGGTGTCACTGGTGGTCCACCTGCTGCTGCAGCCTCTCGTCACTCCTCCAAAGAACCAAGGCTTCCAGGGCTGCAAGCGCACCACCGCCGGTTCCAACTGACCCGTCACCTTCGGCTCTTGCTTGGGAAGACTGACCCGACTGTATAAACACTCCACTTTCTTTTTTTTTTTCCCTCCTGCCCTTCTTCTACACTACCTCAATCAACCCATATCGCGGAAGGGAGCTGCTGCCAAACAGCCCCATATCTTCCAAGATTCCTCCGCCGAACCAGAATCGTCTTCCCTCCAACATTCCTCTCCGGACCCTCACCAGCCGTCCCGAGCACCACGGCGCCCAATCGACGTCATTGTTGGCAGGCTCCCGGGACGACGTCCACCACGACCGCCCGTCGTCTGACTCTGCCGATTCCGACTTCGACTCTTGGACTGATACGGGAGACATCGCCGAGCAGCTAGCGGACGAGCAAGATCCACTCAGGTTGCGTCTCGCTGATACCTCGCTCAAGGACGACGGCCTCCTCGCCGGCGTCGTAGATAAGAAGCGCTCCAAGCATAAACGCGTCCAATTCCGCAGATCCATATCCGAGCACAGTCCGCAGCCCTCGTCACATTTACATGCCGGCGTCATAGACAAGGAAGCGATTGAAATTCCAGACGTTCCCCTCCGCCGACCCTCTCGAGCAGGACGCCTGCTATCCGCCATCATGCCGGGCACGGGACTTCGCGGCCTCACGGGCAAAAATCTCATGTATGTCAACATACGGGCGATCCAACCCCGCGGACTTGGCGGCTGGGTGCTAATCGGCTTTTAGCTACTTCACGAGTATTTTTGTCTCGCTGGGTGTCTTCCTCTTCGGCTATGATCAGGGTGTGATGTCCGGTATCATTACGTAGGTCATCACACATTCGACGCGCCGGGCCGCGTGTGATCGCGCGTTCCACTGACTCTTTTGCTTGTAGCGGACCTTACTTCCGGGATTACTTCAACAATCCTTCCCATGCCGAGATTGGTACCATGGTCGCTATTCTCGAGATTGGTGCACTCATATCATCACTCGCAGTTGGCAAGATTGGAGACGTGATCGGTCGACGCAAGACCATCCGCTACGGCTCTGCCATCTTCTTCGTCGGTGGTGCCTTGCAAACTTGCGCTACCAACATGCCCATGATGATGCTGGGCAGAATCATAGCCGGTCTGGGTGTCGGCTCGCTGTCGACCATTGTGCCAGTGTACCAGTCTGAGATTTCGCCGCCACACAACCGAGGCAAACTTGCATGCATTGAATTCAGTGGTAATATTATTGGCTATACCACATCGGTTTGGGTAGATTACTTTTCCGGGTTCATTGAGAGTAACTACTCGTGGCGCTTGCCGCTTTTCATGCAATGTATTATGGGAGCACTGCTGGGCCTAGGCAGCTATCTCATTGTCGAATCGCCCAGGTATGTACAACATGCGACGCTCACATGGCTCAAGGCTAATTTTGCTTTAGATGGCTGCTCGACAATGATCATGACGAGGAGGGCATTGTCGTCATTGCAAACTTGTATGGCGCTGGAGATATTCACAACACCAAGGCGCGTGACGAGTACCGCGAAATCAAGATGAATGTTCTTCTGCAGCGAATGGAGGGCGAGCGAACATACAGCGAAATGTTCCGCAAGTACCGGACGCGCGTCTTCATTGCCATGTCTGCTCAGGCCCTGGCTCAACTCAACGGCATCAACGTCATCTCTTACTACGCGCCGCTGGTCTTCGAGTCTGCGGGCTGGCACGGGCAAGAAGCCATCAAGATGACTGGAATCAACGGCATAACGTACCTCCTCTCCACAATCCCTCCGTGGTATATCGTGGATCGATGGGGGCGCCGGTTCATTCTGCTCAGCGGAGCTGTGGCCATGGCTATTTCGCTGTCGTGTGTCAGCTATTTCCTGTACTTGAACATTGACAACACGCCCACTCTTGTGGTCATATCTGTCATGGTGTACAACGCCGCCTTTGGTTACTCCTGGGGTCCCGTAAGTTCTACGCAGTCCCTGTCAACCACGTACGAAGCTTACATTTATAGATTCCTTGGCTCTACCCCCCCGAGATCCTGCCCCTCAGCATCAGATCGAAGGGTGCCAGTCTGTCAACGGCTGCGAACTGGACCTTTAACTTCATCGTTGGTGAAATGACACCGATTCTGCAGGACTGGATCACGTGGCGGCTCTATCTTTTGCACGCATTCTTTTGCGTTGTCAGTTTCATTACTGGTAGGCTCCTCCAACTTGCTACTATCAGGCGACCGCGATCACTAACATGAGATAGTCTACTTCATTTATCCCGAGACCGCCAATGTGCGATTGGAAGAGATGGACTCGATATTTGGAGACGCTACCACAGCCATGGGTACCCCTAGCTTGAGGTCCGAGACTGGCTCGATCTACAGAGCATCTTCGCCAGTGCCATCACTCGATCTGCGCGGCCGACCGGGACCAGACTCGGCCATTCCCCCGTTGGATATCGATCCGCCGCACGTCAACATGGTAGACGGCAAGCCTCAGATCCGATCCGAGAGCCAGTCCCGAGGGCGCGTTGGAGATTGGCTGAACCGGATGACGGGGCGAGGCGAGAGCGGCAGCCGTGGCCCGGCTTACGAACGTTTGGATCAACGAGACGATTGAGACATGATTACTGGAGAGCGTGCATTTTCGGATTCATGTCATCAACATAGACTTGGGTTGGATTCATATAGACAGAGACAGAAAGCATCGGCAGGCAGATCTCGGTGGGGCCATGTCCGGTCTGCTGCCAGCTCTCACGGCGGTAGCCCTCGCGATGGTGGATGGCATTTGGCGTATGAGCGCCGCATCCGACTACGAGATCACAGCATTCGAGACGAGGTGTTCGGCTACAGACAAGATGCGCCCGGCCCACTGTTGCCCGATGTGCCACGATCTCACGGGGCAGGCCTACCCTTGAACATTTTCTGCACCAGCGAGGTGTGTCTTTCGGGAGGTTTTAGATGGCAGAAGATGTGTGTTGGTAGATAATTTTGATTCATGGCTAGCGACTGGGGTATATCCAATGCCCGAAATACAATGTTTGATGACACAGTTGCATGATCTCGACGGGGGCACTGCTGAGTTTGGGGGAATTGACTGCATGAGGGCGATGAGAGAAGGATGCGAGAGCAAAGCATGTAGATAGATTATGTATGTCTAAGACCCTGAAGAGAGGCAAATGCCCCTTTTTGACTTCACCTAGGCAAATGATTACTTGGCCCTTCGACCCGAAGCCCAGGGCGGCGGCCGACGTTGAGACGTGGTACAGCTATACTAGGAAGCGGAGAGGGAGTCGTGTTCAGGTGGAACAAGAGACCAGAGTGAGAAATGAACACGGTCCATTTCGTGTCGTGACAGTTTTATTTTTATTTCTTTGTACGCACAAACAAATGAGCACCGTGACAGCGTAGGAGGGAGCATTTCGCGGTACGAACCGATAATACGAAGCTAAGGATGGAGGGGTCCGTCCAGTCAGGTCCGTCAAGTCCAGCCAGGGGTATCGAAGCTCCCCCAAAATGGCCCCAAATGGTTCGTTCCCGCAGCGCAGTGCTCAGCTCCAGACCTGTAATTGGGCCCCGGCAGGGAGCTCGCAGCAAGCTTTCGGTGTTCCTGCGCCTCTATCTAGCTGAAATGAACTGACCACCTGTCCATCTCGATGCGCTAACGTAGCCTGGGCTCCCGCTAATAGCACGGCGCGGACAGGGAGTGGGAAACGGGAAGCGGACGAAAAAAGCGAAGCCAAGCAAGCAACAGCCAGCATCGATACCTGCCAGGTAGTAGCACGTAGCAAGCATCTACTTCGTACTATCTCCAATCCCATATTATCGGGCGCAACCCTTTTTTTCCTTCCATCTCTTCTGGAAATCCCCCCTCAGGAGTCTAGATCTCGCTTCCTTTCTTGCCCAAAGGTTGTGTTCCTGTTTTCCATCACCCGATCTTCGTCCCTTCTGTTCTTTTTCTTTTGGGAAGGGAGATGACCTTTGGTGGACCGCCGTATCTACCTTTTTTCTAATTCAAAACGTTCACTTCTGACCCTCTTTTGCTACCGACCATTTGAACCCCCTTTCGGAGCTCGACACCACCCCCGTCGTCCAGCTCGAACCCAGCTCGGCAACCTCAACCAGCATCACAGGCTGCCTCCTTCCACCGAACCGACCATCACGTCCGCCTTGATCGGGAAGCAATTGATCCCCAGCCTTTCGCCATGGCCGATCTGAAGGCCACGGTGGCCTCCGGCGCCGATCCAAACGGCCAACAGCTACGACAGCGCAATGTGCCCGGCTCAGCGGCTCCCGGAGTTGCTGTGCCTTACCAGCAGGACGAGCAGAAGCTCCACGGCAAGAAGAAGGTATCCAAACCACAGCACAAACACACATGCCAAGCTGCACCCTTTGCTGACATTGCTGGCAAACGCAGGAGCAGTCTTTCCTCCAGATCCTCGATGAGTGGGAGGTCGTCATTGCACCCATAATCTTCACGGCATTCGCCATCTTCACGCGTCTCTACAAGATTGGTCTCAGCAACATTGTTACCTGGGATGTAAGTGAATGCCCGCTCTGACTGGCCATGTCAAGTACTAACCCGCAATGCAGGAAGCTCAGTTCGTCAAACCCCATTGCTCCTCCGACTGACCACGATCCTTGACGCTGACCTCTTCCTTCTCCCGTAGTTTCGGTAAATTCGGTTCGCATTACATCAAGAGAGAACTCTTCTTCGACGTGTACGTTTGCTGTTCCTAAAGCCATGCCGTGGAATACATTGCTAATTCACTGTTAGCCACCCTCCGCTCGGAAAGATTCTCGTCGGTGTCTCTGGTGTTCTAGCTGGTTACAATGGATCGTTCGAGTTCAAGTCTGGCGAGACCTATCCCGAGGAGCTCAACTACACCTTCATGCGCGCCTTCAACGCCTTCTGGGGAATTCTCTGCATCCCCTTGGCCTACTACACTGCTCGTGAGCTGAACCTGAAGCGCCCCGCCGTCTGGTTGGTCACTCTCATGGTTCTTTGCGAGAACTCCTACACCACCATCAGCCGTTTCATTCTACTCGACTCGATGCTCTTGTTCGGCACCGTCGCCACCGTTTTCTGCTGGTCCAAGTTCCACGGCCTCCGACAGTGGAGCTTCGACCCCGAGTGGTTCTTCTGGCTGTTCATGACTGGTCTCAGCTTGGGATTCGTCTGCAGTATCAAGCTTGTTGGCCTGTTCGTCACGGCCCTGGTCGGAATCTACACCATCGAGGACCTCTGGAACAAGTTTGGTGACACGAAGATGCCTATCCCAGAGCTTGCTGCCCACGTTGCTGCTCGAGTCACTGGCCTGATCGTCATCCCGTTCCTCGTCTACCTCTTCTCGTTCGCCCTCCACTTCGCCATCCTCACACGAAGCGGTCCTGGTGATGCCCAGATGAGCTCTCTCTTCCAAGCCAACCTTGAAGGTAGCGAAATTGGTCGCAACTCGCCCCTCGAGCTTGCAATCGGATCCAAGGTCACTCTCAAGAACATGGGTTACGGAGGTGGTCTGCTCCACAGTCACGTCCAAACATACCCCGACGGCTCCAACCAGCAGCAGGTGACTTGCTACCACCACAAGGATGCCAACAACGAGTGGTGGTTCTACCCGGCCCGTGGACAACCCGACTTCAACCCCGAGGAGGATCCCAGATTCATCGGAGACGGTGATACCATCCGTCTGATCCACACGCAGACTGGCCGCAACCTCCACTCCCACGATATTCAAGCTCCCATCACCAAGAGCCAGAAGGAGGTTTCCTGCTACGGCAACTTGACCGTGGGCGATGACAAGGATCACTGGCAAGTCGAGGTCGTCAGTGATGTTGCTTCGCGCGACAGGAGCCGCGTTCGCACTTTGACCACTGGTTTCCGTCTGAAGCACCCTGTCCTGGGCTGCTACCTGCGTGCTGGCAATGTGAACCTGCCTCAGTGGGGTTTCAAGCAGATCGAGGTGACTTGTGACAAGAGCAACAACCCCAAGGATGCTTTCACTCACTGGAACATTGAGTCCCACGTCAACGAGAAGCGTAAGTTTCCGCGTCCGTGCTGAACGGGATCTATAAGTACTGATTTGAACTAGTGCCACCGGGAGACCCCGGCAAGTATAAGTCGCCCTTCTTCCACGACTTTATCCACCTGAACGTCGCCATGATGACCTCCAACAACGCCCTGGTGCCCGATCCCGACAAGCAAGATGACCTCGCTTCTCAGTGGTGGCAATGGCCCATTCTGAATGTTGGTCTGCGCATGTGTGGCTGGGACGACAAGATCGTCAAGTATTTCCTTCTTGGCAACCCCTTTGTCTACTGGGCCTCGACACTGTCTCTTGGTGCCGTTGGCCTCGTCACTGTCTGGTACATTCTCCGCTGGCAACGAGGCTACCGCGAGCTGTCGCAGGCCGATATTGACCAGATTCACTACGCTGGTCTGTATCCTATTCTGGGATGGTTCCTGCACTACCTGCCATTTGTTGTCATGGCTCGTGTCACTTACGTGCACCACTACTACCCTGCTCTTTATTTCGCCATTCTCAGTCTCGGTTTCCTTGTTGACTGGACACTGCGCACCCAGCAGAAGGCCATTCAATACGTGATCTATGGTCTCCTGTACACGGTCATCATTGGCCTGTACATCTTCTTTATGCCAATCTGCTGGGGTATGACAGGACCCAACAAGGACTACAGCTACATGAAGTGGTTCGACTCTTGGCGCATCTCGGACTAAACAGTCCGCCAAATCTGCCCAAGCGCACAAGACGAATAGGCTTTGATAACCTTCGGAGGATCGGGTCTTATAGAAGCCAAAGATCTGTATTGCAGACAAGGCATGTAATGTGCAGCAGGAGTTATGAGGGGTTGGGATATACACCAAGAAAACTCGACTACAATCTCCTCTGTGATGTAACAATATAGAGGTCAGCGCGCGCTTTGCATCGGAGGGAGGAAGGAACAAAAGGGGCGGCCTCGGCAGGAGTTTTCGGCGATCTCCAAAAAATCAAATCAGTAACATTGTGTCTGAACGGTACTGGGAGAGGTATTCCCATTTCAGACCTCACACGATTCATCAATCAAAAAGTCTGTTTCCTTCAATGTCACTCACTAGGTTGTGAAATGATCTCTCGTATGCTATAGCTTTGTGAGCCGAAAGTGATATGACGGGTATTGGTAATAGACATTATTGTTTAGGGTATCATCGAATAAGTGTATCTAGCTATGTACACCAAGCATTTTTCGGTGGGTTCATTTCGTATGCTTGCTTGCTTGCTTGCTCGTGCTCTCGAATAATCTGGCCGTGCTCGATATTTGTAGCCGCGGCCCTCTCTACATCTCATCTCCTACATTGGCTGTGAAGAGCTTCGCTTTGGGCCTGCTTTCCATGAGCACATGCCGTCTTCGCTTTTTATGGCTCGACCCAAATTGTGTCATCTCCATTTCTCGTTTTTTTTTTTAACAGCAGCCGCCGGAGCCCTTGTGCTGGTCGCCGAGCTTGACCTGGGCCCGGCCGCCCATGCCGGGCGTGGGGCCCTTGACGCCGCTCCGCCGGTCGTTGAGGTCGTACTTGCCGGCGTTGATGTTATCAAAGATGCGCTCGGCGACCTTCATAAAGGCCAGCTCGACGCCCTCGCCGCTCTTGGCCGAGGTCTCGACGTACTGGAGGACGCCGTTGTGGCGGGCCCACTCCTCGGCCTCGGCGGCCGTGACCTCGCGCTTGTTCTCCTCGCCCTGGGCCAGGTCGGCCTTGTTGCCGACGAGGATGACGACGATGTCGGGCTCGGCGATCTGCCGCAGGTCGTTGAGCCAGTCGGTGACGTGCGCGAACGTCTGCTTGCGCGAGATGTCGAAGACGAGCAGGGCGCCCGAGGCGCCCCGGAAGTAGGACCGCGTCACGCTCTTGTACGTCTCCTGGCCGGCCGTGTCCCACAGCGACAGCTTCATGTGCTTCTGCTGGGCATCCGACCTGGGCGGGTCGGGGAGGCCGCCGTCGCCCGCGCCCGCGCTGCCCGCCGCCGCCGACGACGTGCCGAGCGTCTTGGAGTGGGGGGGCCCGACGGGCACGATCCGCGAGCCGAACTCGACGCCGATGGTCACGTCGTGCTGGGGGCTGAACCGGCCCTCGCATAACCGTATCGTCAGGGACGACTTGCCGCACCCCGAGTCGCCAATGCAGACCAGCTTGGCGATGTAGTCCCAGGGGGGCGAGGATGTGGACGACGACATGTTTTTATTGTGTCACCACCGTGGTATGTGGCCAGCTGATGTTGATATTGTTGGTATGGGAGGGGAAACGACGAGAATGGGTGGTCGTGGAGAGCTCTCCTCGCGAAGACGTCACCGGGTGGGAGAGAGGGGGCGGTTGGTAGGAGGAGAGAGTGTCGTCTAGCTTCTCGTCGCCGCGTGTCTGATGCTGGTGGGTTTGATTGAATGGGCTTGCCAGAGCAAGATGTATTGGACGGGCCTGGGGAGGAGGTCGTAATGTCTCGTAGGTGATACGCCGAATGTGTAGCTCGTGAAAGAAGGAAAAAAGCACGTGAGTTTCTATGCCAGAGAAATGTCGGACTGGGCAAGACCGACGTTGACGACGGCGTCGAAGCGTTGCAGGGGGTTTGATTCGGAGCTGTTCTCCACTGACGTGCTGCTTGGCTATAGCTGACGATCTACGAGCGACCCACGTCTAAGGTATGTACTATGGGCTGCTGCTAGGTAGTGTAGTAACCTACTAGTGAATAGGTAGATAGATAGGTGATAGCAGGTGAATAGGTAGGCACGCTAGATTCCGAGATGGACTGGTGGTTGACGAAAAGGTATATTGGGTCTTCGTGAAGCAGACGGCTTTGGCGTGGCAGGAATTGGTTTCTTTTCCTTGCGTGTTGAGTCCGCAGTTGTTTTGAGGAATTCGTGGATCGTTGAGTAGGTACCGGTTTTGGCTGCCGCGATGTAGCTATCGGTGTGTTTCGTTGACCTGGTCACAGTGAGTCGGGCGAGCAATGAGTAAGTCAAGTTGTCTCGTCACGAAATGTATGTGGGCATTGAGGGTAAGCGTGTGAGACAAGGTGACAATGACGAGAGGTTGTGAGGTGGGTAGATAGAGCATCAGAGATAGATAAAGCTTGTGTCACTTGACAGGGCTACACACGACCACCTACCGTACTGGAGCTATTCCAGGCACATGGTTTCCAATGAGGGTCAAGACCATGGTAGTTGATGGAACTACATTAAACAGGTCTCCACGAAGAAGCAAGAGATACGTGAAAGATTAGGAAAGGGAGCCAGAAACAGACCAATGTCATGACTCTCAGTTGTGACTTGTGAATAACACCTTGTGTCGTACAATATAGCAAGATCACTGAATGATTGTAAAGATAGCAGACCCTGTAGCGAGACTCCCCTCCCCACAACAGCCAGCACATCACGAGAGCACGGGCAAGTGAGTGACTGGCATTGACTGGGGCCTTGCCAGGCGTGATCAGCGACTTTTTGCTGCAGGGTCTCGTGGGAAGTCTCCCGCCCCCATCTGTTCCGCCCGCCACTACCGCGTCCGGCAGCTTGATCGCTTGGGGATAGCTGGTCGAGCTGGTGAAGAAGGACTGGTATTTGTCGAAAAAATGGGCTGTCTGGAGCTTGTTGCTGGGTTTGGGGGTCTGCTGCCGCAAGCGCCCAGTGAACAAATCACCTGGCGCGCGCCATGATGAATACGTCAAGGTACATTGTCCCATATCTCTGCAATCGTAGCTTGAGCTGGTACCCAGAGTGCCACATGCGGCTGTTCTGGCGCGCCGCTTTAAAGATGAGCACAGCACATGAACTTGTGCACCTCAATGAATCAACCGTGGAAGTGTCTGTCATTCTCCAAAAACTTTTTTGGCTTTGGTGACGAGATTTTGACTTATATCTGCAGGGAGAAAGCGGAAGACGATGGACTCGAAATGATGGCTGCAGAATCATCTCTCGGATCAAAAGTCCGAACCAAATGTCAGCTCGTTTGGAAGTAGATCGATTGCACCTACCTTGATCTATGCTGGGTACCAAGTATGCCAAAGCTAGATGATACTGACTGGGCTCTTCCTCTTCGCAAAGTCTGTAGATGATTGATTCCAAATCCACAACTCAAAGTAGTATACAGAAACAACTACAAACTTCGCCTTCACATATAGCTGCACACAAGTTGGAAGAGGCAGCTCGGCAGGGCACATGGCTGATAATAAACATCATGGACACTTGCAGCATGAGATGGAACTGATTAGAGCAGCAAGGACACTAAACCCCGTTAGTGGTGACAGGATACCCCGGGGGACCCTTGGACCCAGAAACGTCTTGTGCTTCCGTGCTACGTGCGGTGGTAGGATGGATGCTGATGGATTAATGACTGGCCTGGCCGCCGCTGCTGCTGCTGCTTGCCTCGCCTGCCTGACTGACCGACCCGACTTGACCGACCCAAGCCAGAGCAAGCAACCACCAATCTGTAGCAGGCAGAGCAGTCCATTTTGTTTTCTTTGTGTTTTTTTTTTTCCCAATCATTGCACATCTTTCTCACAAACACATCTCACGCCGGCAGATTTCTTGACAATAGCGACAGCAAGCAATATTACTCTTCTCTTCGCAGAGTCATGCTCATGCTTTGTCGTTGTTGAACCTGGCTCGAGTGATCGACGACGACCGCCCCGGCTTCCGTTATCTCTTGTCTTATCCCCCAAATATCGTCATAAGGCGAATCTCCCCCCCGAGGCGACCTCGGCCATTTCAATCACGACTGCACTACAACAAGCAGCTCTAGATCAACATTTCATCTGCCTGGTGCATTCACTGCCTTCGATCCCAGCTTCTCTCCTTAGCGCTCCCAGACGCACCATCTGCAGGACTCGACCTCCTCCTGCCGGAGCATTACAAAGATGTTCTCGGAATGTAAGTGAAGTGCCCTCGCCCAGTGACCCGCTCTGCCTTTGGATGCCTAGAGACCGCCCGTCTACCTCACCGATAAGTGACCTGCGCAACTCATGTGCTGACATCGCTGCCGCACGTAACAGATGCGTCGAGGTTCCTAGCACAGTCGCAGTCTCGCCTCTCAAACTTTGGTCAGCCAGATGGCGAGTCATCGAATAGGCAACCCCAAGATGGCGCCTCCCGCTTTGCACGGCAGCCCGCCCGCTCTACCTACCAGAGCAGATTAGGGAACCCGTATCAGTCGGGCTCGAGACTCGGCGCTTTTGGTTCGCGATACAACAGCAGCCAGGATGCTGCACCGCTATTTCAGAGTGCGCTTAATGAGTTCCAGGACGAGGATGAGGACGATGCGCGCGAAGCCACCGACTTTAGAGCCTTGCAGCGCTCGCGGAGGGTCTTTATTTCCAGCCGCATGGACGAGAGCTCTGCCTCGGAGAACGAGAACAGCCATGCATCTCTCGGCGAGAGTGGCGAGCAGGGCAGTCACCATTACGAGGACGGGACCCGCCCCATGGGTATCAAGAGCAGCTGGAATGGGGGCTCAAGCTTCAAGGACCGAACCACGAGGCAGGGTCGTCGGGAAAATATGAAGGACTCGGCCGTCGCGCGGGCTACCCGGCATGATTCTGATAGCAGCGATGGCAAGATGGAGGACATAGGCCTCGAGTCTGCTGTGCTGGACAACGACGTACCCGAAGATTTACTCCAGGAGACACCAACAGACGCCGAGCCGCCTGCCTTTCAGCAGTTCAGAGACCCCAAGGCTTCTCTCTATGACCCGCGTACGCTACGGAACCAGACCATCATGGAGGAAGACGAGCCTATCGAAGACACCGCCGCGGAAGTGCCATGGGCTCCGGCGCAGACGGAGCTGTTCCAGAATGACCAGTTTAGTGCTTGGATCTATCTCATTGCCATGGCATCACTGTTCTCGACTTTCGTCTTGGTATGGCTGCATACATCAACCCCGAGCAAGAAAACGCCCCTGGGTGATACCATATACACAACGCTACATGGGTCATTCTATCTTTTGGCGGTTGATACCGTGGTTGCAGTCATTGTAGCTGCGGTCTGGATGGCAATGCTACGGTCGTTTGCCAGACCCCTGTTCCTGTTGATCATCGGCGGCAGTCCCATCGTCTTGTTTTCCTTCTCCCTATATCCATTCATCTCGAGCTTCCAAGGCGGATCGAACAGGCTCGCCCTTCAGGATACAGTGATGAGGTGGCTCTCACTCATTCCTGCTGCCGGCGCTATTGCTCTGCTCTATCTCATCCGCAGGTCTCGGTACCAGATTAATAGAGCCATCGAGCTGCTCGAGTTTTCCAGCAGAATTCTAGCCGCCAACCCAGCCCTCGTCCTGCTTGGATTCGGTTCCTTGATATTCGTCGTTGGATGGACCTGGATCTGGCTGGGCATGTTCACTCGAGTCTTCCTTAGTGGATACTTCTCGAAGTCCCTCTCCGCCTTCATTATCGGGGCCGCCACATGGTGGATCGGCGTATACTTCTTCTTGATGTATCTCTGGACCCTATCCGTGGGAACCGGTGTCATCAGAGCCACTACCGCCGGCACGGTGAGCAACTGGTACTTTCACCGCAACCGACAGCCACCGACGCCTTCCAACGCTGTTGTGATGGACGCTCTTGGTCATGCTACAAACTCGACCTTTGGCACCATTTGCGCGACTACGGGCTTGCAACTTCTCATTCGCGTGCCCTTGCTCGTTCTGCCTGTCAAGATTGCCAGACTTGTCAACTTGGCTGCCTATTCCTTCGTCCCGGCTTCAGTCACCTTGTTGACGAACCCGCTCGTCTTGACATATGCTGCGATTCACTCCGTGCCGTTGATGGAGGCTGCCTCTAGGTTATCCAGGATGCCTTTCTTGAATATCAACGATGGTACGACAACATACCTGGCGGCAGGTAGCTGGAACCAGCGAAACCGCAACGCCGACAACTTGGTACCCTACGGCTTGGCTAGGCTGTTGCTCAACGTCACTAGAATGGTCATGTCTGTAGCACTGGGTTTTGCAGGATGGGTCATGACGGCACATCAGCTCGAGGGGCAACGTCCAGACGGCATTGGATACCGAGGTAGCGCATATGCCTATGTCGTTGGCCTCGTAGCAGCTGCCATTGGCTTCAGTATCTTGGGTTCACTTGAGAGTATACTCGTGAGCATTCTGGATGCCGTGGTCGTTTGTTATGGAAGTGAGCGGAAGTTGGGCAGTGGGCGGATGGGTTATTGCATGGAGGCAGCACATCTTTTTGGAGACAGTGACGACGGAAGAGAAGATGTCTGAAAGGTGATCTAGAATGTGCTTTTTTGCGTGCTTTTAACAGCATCGGTGTTCAGGCGCGTCTAGCATGAGATTGTTAAGCAGGTCCAGCGCATTTGCTTGGATTGGTAGTCCGGAAGGACTTTCGGTAGACTGGAGAATCGTGAAATTTTCTTGATTCCCGTGGCACCACGATCTGCTGTCCACGGGTAGAAGTAGGGTAGTTTTCAATGGTATGCCCACAGCGGTATCATTATGCCTCTACATTTGTTTTTGAATTGGCATGGTTCGCGGCTAACTTCCAAGCTCGGCCTCACATGAGAGGGGATGTTGCTACCCGTTGCATCATGCCTTCCTGCTTAACAACCCATATCTCAGAAAGTCAAGAGCTGGCCTGCGTTGGCGGTGACGTAGGCCTTGACGTTGGCGGAGCCGAGCAGGTCGTAGTCGTAGGGGACCGAGGTGAGGTTGCCCTCGGGGGCGAGGTTCTCGCTGCCGCCGAGGTCGACGTCATTGACGACGGCGTAGCCCTCGTACGTGTTGTCGTCGGTGAAGATGGCCTTCTTGGGGCAGTCCTCGAAGGTGGAGCTCTCGACGAGCACCTCGGCCAGGTCCCGCGTGTTGATGGCCGTGTCGCCTAGGTTGGAGTAGTACGAGCTGGGCGGAGCATTAGGACTGGAAATGTTTTTACTGCTAGACTCTTTTTTGGACTTACTTGAATAAATGACCCTGTATTATCATGTCAGCATATCTGCGTCGAAAAGGGTCGTTTCAACTGTCCCGAGGAGAGATGTGGCAACTCACGGTTCCGAACCTGTACATGGGCGTTCTCGAGTTGACGTTGTCCCACCAGTTGTACGCAAAGGTGACGTGGAGGTGCCCGAGGTCCTCGGCCTCGTTCGCGGACGAGTGGCCGACCAGGCATCCCTTATACTTTTGGAATGTAACATGTATAAGTCAGCGTAAAACCAAATCTCTCACGCTTGGGGGGCACTGCCTACGTGGTCGTGAAAGTAATTGTTGGTGATGGACACCCACTCGGAGGCGTGGACCGTGTCGACGAGGCCGTCGTAGTAGTCCTTGCCGTTGTCTAGGTCGCTAGAGAAGTCGGACGAGCCGACCCAGACGTTGGACGACGCCTGGATCGTCACGCAGTCGCCGTAGTCGGCCGGCACCTTGCTGATCTTCATGTTGCGCACGATGACGTTGGACTGCCCCAGGATGGTCAGGCCGATGCCCGTGAGGCCTGTTGGATGGGAAGAGAGTCAGCCTCTGGGGAGTAGTAGAGAGATGCCATGTTCTCTCTGTGTGCCCCATTTCACTTCCTCCGTGGAGGATATGCAGTGAGCGTTGTGCAGACGTACTGGAGCCCGGTAGACCGATGATGGACTTGTCCGAGGCGACGTGGACCTTGGCCGCTCCCTCGAGGGCAGCGTCTAGCAAAATGACGTACGGCCCCGAGGCGTTGGCCGCCGCCGTGAACTCGGCCAGAGTGGACACGGTGGTCTTGAGATTGTAAGACCTCAGGTTAGCCTCGTTGAATTTCTTTCTCGTATACATGGCGTGCGGCGGGAAGAGAGCAAGGAATGCTACTTACGGTCGTGCCTCCGGTGCCGCCAGTCGTTCCGCCGTTCTGGGTGCAGAATCCGACCGTGCAGGCGTCCGTGATGGTGGCCCTCTTGGCGATGGTACGGGCATCGAGAGAGGCATCGTCCTGGGTGGGCGTGGGAGTTGCCGACGACAAGCCCAGCAGCGCCGCAAGCAGGGCGAGAGATCTCATCTTGTCTGGCGGGAAAGTCCAAAACTTGAGGATAGTATGATAGCAAAATGTGTTAGACTACTGCACTCAGGCCGTTACTATCACGACTATAGATAGATCCAACAACACGGAAAGAAACATTTTGGCTTGGCTCACGCATGTGGTATTTATATATGTCTATCTGTCGACTTACATATTTACAGATGCTGTGTTTACGTCGTCAATGTTTCCCGTGACGGTTCACTCGGTTGCATAGGCCGATCGATCGACGTTGGAGTATATTGGCATCCCAGCGTACCTTGCATACGCAGTGGAAATGGTTTTGCAATATTCCCTCCAATCATGACCCCGTGTTGGACGACATTTTTCGGCGGCAGTTTGACCGCACGACCTGTATAGTCTTGGCCCCACGCTCCCGCATGCGGCGACATGATGGTTTGGTAGTATATCGTGTCCGTCTGCATATGGTCATAAAGCTTGGTGGTCACATTTTCCAAGTATTTAATTGATGTTACATCACTGCCTGCTGGTTTGGTTCTGAAGATTCGTTTAAGCTACACTAAGCGGTCAGAAGTCTGCGCACGGGTCACACACAACGCGCTAATATCCAACGCGTCAACAATACACCCCTTATTCTTCAATAATACACAACATAACTATATCACGATAGATTTGCGCGAATTCGGCACCGCTATAAGCGGAAATCGCGGGAGAAACTGTGAATACTTATCGGAAGCCCGTGCAGCTATGGTGGCAGCCCGTATCGCCGGGAAGTCGCGGCGGGAGGTTGCAAACGCGTTCGGTACCGAACGCCTGGAGACCGTGACGAATATAGTTAATAAGGCTTAGGCACGCAATATAATACGTACGAAGTTTAGAAAGGGTACCCCCCGATTATTAAGTGCCCGTTTTGAACACTATATTATTTTGGTAGCCCGGAGGAACCCCCGGATAACGTACCGTACCTTAAAAACTAAAGCCCGTACCAGGGCGTCCATTAGTACGATTAAGAGAGTTTTACATCGTTACGGGCTTAAAAAGTGGCGGTGCGCCCGTCGGATCGATCTTTCGGAAGAAGACGCATAAGCTAGGCTTGCTTTTTGCCGGCAATTCAATACTCCGGCCAAGCTATAGACCTTATTAAAGACTTTTTTTTCGGACGAATATACTATCCAAAATAACCCCGATACTCCGGGCTGTTGGGTTTTCCGGTATTCCGGGGAACGGTACCTTCCCGACTTTATAAACCCGTAAAGTCACGGGAGACCCCGAATATCGGTAATAGTGTAGGCAATAATCTGGCAACGGGACGGAGAAGGAGGGAGGTTACCTATCGTTTTCCCGGCCGGGGATCCAGAGTCCCGGGGCGGAGGAGTAACGTCAAAGTTATACCAAAGGGTCTTCGAGGAAGGGCTTCTTCCGCTTTACGAGCCTGGGGATCCTTTTATGCAAAATAATGCCCGTATTTACGTTTAAGGTAGCACTCCCGGATGGCTGATGGATCACGGTATTTGGACCTTGGATTGGCCCGTATACAGCCCGGATTTGAACCCGATTAAGCACGTGTGGAAGGCCCTGAAGGCTAAGATCCGTGAAATAGAGCCTGATTTTTAAAACCTGAAGGATAACATCGCTGACCAGGCATGGACTCGTAAGGTTATCGCAGCGGCGTGGAGTGAGATGAGTAAGCAGTTTATCGCGAACCTTATCAGGTTTGTAGGGCGCCGGGTGAGGGCATATATTCGGGCACGTGGCTGGTATACTAAGTATTGAATTTTGAACAGAATGTATATTTTTTGATAATTTTTGAGTGAAGAATGAGTGAGAAATCGTATCTAAAATTAGGTGCAGTGGTGGATGCCATACGTGCTTAACATGGGCCCGTGCGCAGACTTTTGACTGGGAAGTTTAGATAAGAGACTACAGTATCGTTGCAGCCCAAACGTACCTGACGCTCGAGTCTCATCCTAGAGAGGATGGCGGTGATTTCTACGAATCATACGACTTATGTGAATTTCTCGGATATAATACAAGTCAATTGATAAAGTCCGGTCTGAGAACCTTGTGTAGGCCGTGTCATTGGTTCATACTTGTCGGTTTAGCACAGCAGATCCCGACTCTGACTTGACTGGACAAGAGAAATTGTTCGGAGTTTGATAGGTAAGGATAGATTCTGAGGTTGTAAGTTTTATCTTCAGACTGTATAAGCAATTCCAGAAAATCACTGTAACAATTCCTCGAGTCCACCAGCGTACGCACTCAGGGCCGACTGTTTGCGAACCTCGCGGCCGACAGGCTCTGCGCTCGACGGAGGCGCAGGATACCATCTACACTCGGGCTCCTGCCAGTCGTGTGAGGGCGAAATGGTCTCGAAGCACGTCGCCATGCCTTGCTCGACCGTGTCGAAGAAGCAGAAGCGTGTGACTCCCTTGCTGCCCTTCCACACTCCCTGCATGGCGGGTGGACGCCTTGAGCCGCCATGCGCTCTAGCCTGTCGTCCATAGTCAGTTCGTCCATGTTGAAGGCAATGTGTTGGACGCCTTCCTGGTTGTTGTGCGTGTCTAGGTACTCCTGCATCAGCGTTTGGCCTGTCAGAGGCTGTATAACTTCCAGCACCGGCTCTCTGGGGTTCGGGTTCTCGGCAAATGCGACGAGCATGGTGTAGAGATCATTGCCCTTTTGACCCCGGAGCTCTTGCTCGGGGACGCTGTCCGAGTTGAAGTCAAAGACGCGAAAAGGGCCGAGGCCGAGACGTGTGAGATTGTCCATGGTTTTGTAGAGGTGAGGTGTCACGATGCATATCTCGTTGAGGGACCCGAGTATAGGCCGGGTCGGAGAGAGCGTCTTTTGTTCTGCAGAAGAATAGTTCATGGTATACTAGGTTCGAATCGTATAGGAAGAGAAGATATGCCATTAACCACCTTCAAAACTGAGAAATGCTGTTTGAAAACATCGAGGGCTTTATATCGAAAATTTATAGATGGAAACCCAGCTACGACCAAGATTCTGTCACCTCTGACGACCGGAAGGCGCCATCAGGCCGTCACTGCATCATGACGACGCTGGACGTTTGAAGCGAACTTTGGACTGTTCTTACCTGCTTACAACTACAAGTGGGACATGGATGAATAGCGGAAATGGACGAAATACTAGATACCTAGATTAGATGGACCCCGCATATTCACAAGATCATAAGCAAGCGCTACCCTGGGGTACGTACATGGGTCGACAGCAAGAGCTCAACTCAAGCTTACTCGCGCTAGGCCTGATTGGCTACAACTTAGCGGGTAGCTTTGGTACCTAGAATCGTTGACTCAATCCAGTCCGGGACTTGATACCTACCTAGGCAAGGCTGCGCAACAACTTCTGTGAGCATCTTCTCTCCATCTTTTTGGCCTCGTGCATCAATCGATTGTTTTCCTTGTATATTTCGCCCTACATTTGTTAATACGAGCCGGCGCGGGCGAACAATCAGCTACGTACACAGTTTCGGGGAAACCGGTGTTTCTGGGCCAGTTCGAAGGGGGGCCGTCAGGGTTTGGTGGGCGCGCGCGACCTGGCAAACGATCGAACACCAGTTCTGCCCTTGCTTCGATCGCAACTGGACCTCTTCTCCCCCATTCATTTCCTTTGATCACTCATTTTTCTTCTTCTCTGCGACTTTGCCTATAAATATCAGGCAGTTCTCTACTTCAGAACCGCACTTCCTTCGCATTCTAGCGCCTGCGGTTGTCGCCAACTTCGTCTTACCGTACACCCTCCCTTCGACTGTTGCGCACAAGGTTCTCCCGCCCTTGACCAAGAGCAAGACATCCTTGGAAGGTTGAGTACCTTCCTCCACGACCGATCGATCATGGCCGACAGCGACGGAGAATACCACTCCGACGATGCCCGCGGAAAGTCGAAAAAGGACGGTCGCAAGACTCAGGCGGCTTGGGAGAATGTGACAAGGACATGGGACATTGTCGAGGAAAACGCAGATGGAACCATCAAGCGAGTCGAGACGGCCGAGGCGAAGAAGCGGGCACGCCTGATGAAGGATACCACCCCTCTACAGCGCGGCATCATACGTCACCTCGTCCTCGTACTAGACATGTCTTTTGCCATGGCCGAGAAGGATCTGCTACCGAACCGACACGAGCTCACCATGGCATACGGGCGGGAGTTTGTCAGGGAGTACTTTGAGCAGAACCCCATCTCCCAGCTTGCGATCATTGGCATGCGGGATGGTGTCGCTGTGAGAATCAGCGACATGAGTGGCAACCCTGCCGACCACCTGGAGAAGCTGGCGCACTGGACGAAGCAGGAACCCCAGGGAAACCCGAGTCTGCAGAATGCCCTGGAGATGTGTCGGGGTGCATTATAGTGAGTTCAGTCATCCTTCTGTCTCATCGAGGGAGGAGTCATCAGAAGGCACGTCACTAAAAGCGAGCAGTCACACCCCGTCGCATGGCACGCGTGAAGTCGTCATTGTCTATGGCGCGCTCATGTCCAGCGATCCCGGTGACATTCACGAGACAATTAGCGCTGTGATTAAGGACAGGATACGAGTTTCGGTGGTCGGTATCGCTGCTCAAGTAGCCATCTGCGCCGAGCTGTGTGCCAAGACAAACGGAGGGAGTGATGCTACGTACACGATAGCATTACATGAGCAGCATCTGCGCGACCTGCTTCTCGATATTACAACCCCGCCAGCCACTCGAGCGACTGAACAGAGCAACGCTAGCTTGCTGATGATGGGCTTCCCATCGAGAACTATCACCACTGGCGACACCATTACGTTCTGCGCCTGCCACAACAGGCCGACGAGGGAAGGTTACACGTGTACGCGTTGCAGCTCACGAGTGTGCCGCTTGCCTGCCGAGTGTCCTGGTTGCGGCTTAACGCTCATTCTTTCTACGCATTTGGCACGGTCATACCACCACCTTTTCCCGCTCAGAAATTGGGTAGATGTACCATGGTCGGAGGCTCGCAAGTCCAAGGCCTGCTATGCCTGCCTCACGCCCTTTCCTCGGTACGACAAAAAGCTGATAGAACAACACGGCGCGCCCATAGGTCTGAGCGAATCCGGCAGATATGCCTGCGAGGTATGCAGTAATCACTTTTGTATCGACTGTGACCTCTTCGCCCATGAGGTGCTGCACAATTGCCCCGGATGTCAGAGTGACACCAGAGGCTTGACCATGCCCAACCAGGAGTTGGAGATGAACGGCGAGGCTAACGGCCACTTGAACGGCTCCGCCATGGAAATTGATTCGTAATGACTGGAATCACTTGCACGCGCCCTCCCGATTTTTGCATTGTATAACAAGGGCGCTGGGGATGGTTGGAAAACAGAGAATAAAAGCATAGATAGGCGTTCAGGCTTAGGGAAGTCGATCATGAGATATGAGCAAGGGTTCTGAAAATCTCAGGATACCTTGTACGACTTGACTTCTGGATGAATTTATAAACAAGAATACTACATTGGCAGTGTGTATTCAAAGAAACTAATAATACAATATGCTCTTCTACCAAGTGTATGATTTGAGAAAAGCTTTTCACGTTCAATCTGATGTTCTAGAGGTGGACACGCCTTGCGAGGAAATGTTTCGATTGCAAAACTCAGATATCGCTAAACTTGGTTGTCATGACCAAGTAACAAGGAAGATGCGTTCTGAAAAGACGAGTCTTGTAAATACATGCTTGTTTCGCACACGCACTGATGAAATGATCATCGTACACTTGACCTCCAGAATCAAAGCTATAAAAGAGCAAGCGCTATTGTGTGTCTCAACTCATATCATCATCAAACCCATTTTTTGTTCACCGTATCACAGGTTGCCCCGCTCGGCCTGCTCCCTCTCAATGGCCTCGAACAAGCTCTTGAAGTTGCCGGCGCCGAAGCCGTCAAACTCGTTGCGCTGGATGATCTCGATGAAGACGGTGGGGCGGTCCATGAGGGGCTTGGTGAAGAGCTGGAGCAGGTAGCCGCGCTCGTCGTAGTCGATGAGGACGTTGAGGCGCTCGATGGCGTCGAGGTCCTCCTTGAGCTCCCAGCTGCGCTTCTCGGTGGCGAGGCGCTCGCGCATGGTGGCGTAGTACGAGGGCGGGACGCTGATGAACTCGACGCCGCGGGCGCGCATGGCGGCGACGGTGGCCAGGATGTCGCGGGTCAGCAGGGCAATGTGCTGGACGCCGGCGCCGGCGTTGAAGACGACGAACTCCTCGATCTGCGACTTCTTCTTGCCCGGGGCGGGCTCGTTGATGGGCATCTTGACGGCGCCGCCGGGCGAGCTCATGACGATCGAGTTGAGCGCGCTGAACTCGGTGCAGATCTGCGAGTCGTCGACGCTCCAGAACCGGTGGAACTGCAGGCACTGCTCGTAGAAGGCGCAGGCCTGGACCATCTCGTTCCAGTCCTGGTTGCCGACGCAGTGGTCGATGCGGACCAGGTTGGTCGCCGGCATCTCGACGGAGCTCGGGGCCGCCGCGGCCGCGCGGAACCTGGGCAGGAACGGGCCCGAGTACGAGTCGCGCGAGATGAGGGTGTGCGTCGTGTCGCCGTACGTGCGGATGACGGCCGTCTTGACGGAGCCGTGCTGCTTGTCGTGGAGCACGAGGGGCTCCTGCACCGATCGCGCCTCGCCGGCGAGCGCTCTGCTGTAGACTGCCTCGACGTCGTCGACCTCGAAGGCGACGTCCTTGACGGCGTCGCCATGCCTCTCGAGGTGGGCGTGCATCTCCTCGAGCAGCGTAGACTCTTCTGCCGATATCGACTCCTCCTTGGGGAGGTGTCTGTGCGAGCGGATGGGGGATGTGAAGACGAATCGGACGTCGCCGTTTTCTACAACGTATGAGGTGAAGTATCTGCTGCCCGTCTCCAGGCCCTTGTAGGCCACAGTCTTGAAGCCAAAGAAGGTGTTGTAGTATGCTGCCGCTTGCTTGGCGTTGCCAACCCACCAAGTTACGTGGTCGTAACCTTGGAAACTAGGAATGCCCGACTGCACAGCAAAGGTGTCGACCTCGCTGTGTCCATTTGTCTGGTTTGCCTGGAAGAAGGCATTTTCCCTGGGAGGGGATGTCGAGATAGCTGATGGTGCCATGGAAACTCAGCTTTGCTATGTATAAGTGGATGTATCAAGTGTCAATGGTCTGCTTGGGAAATTTGAGACTCGGACAAGATAACTAGATGAGACTTTGGTGGAAAATGTCAAGATGGTTCAGGCTATACGATGAAGAGTGTTGTGCTGTATAAGTTTATAAGTGTAAGAAAGTCTGCCATCTCTCTCGTCGAATGCCTCTTCATGTAGGTAAGCGGGCGGGCAGACGCGGAAACCAATGGCCCCGTGAAATGCACTGGCCCTTGCCATCTGAATTTCCGTAGTTCCTGCTCACCGTCTCGGCATTGCAACGAGTCGAACGGCGCGTTCCCGTGATCTGGTGTGATGACGGATATCCTTTGTCTAGGGCGCGGAAAGACGAGTCGCGGAAACTAGCGCCACAGTCCCTCCCGGCTATGGGCGGCCATTCGCGGGGCTTCGAGGTGCGGAAGTGGCCCCGGCATTGCCGGCCCATTCCTAAGGCTGACCAAACATAAGCCGGGGGAGGAGCTATGCAGCGTTGAATGTTTTCTGGAGACAAGGTGCGCAAGGTATTTGATGCATCATTGTGCCCTGAGAGTTTCTTTCCATAGCCTTCATCAGCATCTTTCGGATAGTATTTCGAACGGAAAAACAATCCCAGAAAATTAAACTGTATTGCTGTCGCAGCTGAAAGTCACCCTCAAGTTACTGCCGTCCTATCATTCCTCAGTCGACATCCGATTTATAGTCGTCCAGAAAATCTTCAAGATCATTCGAAAACTTGTGAAGCTGCTCCGAAACAACAGCTTGATCGACCACAGACAAACCATTTCTCAGATTCGACCTGCCTGCCGCACAAAATGAATGCCACTTTCCTGAGCCGGCGCGATGAGAACGTTCTCGAAAAGATAAAGGATCCCGAGTCGGACCCATCAACGTCCATTCTGGTTGATCCGTCCTTGCCAAAGGATCCAAATGTTACCGAGCCCGACGTCTATGAGCGTGTCTCAAAGCGCGAAAAGGAGATTGTTCTGTCAATGCAGCAGCTCGAAATGCAGCTTGCCGGCATGAGGGTGGCAAAATCAGTGCAGGATCCTGTCCAGGAATACGCGACATGCGTTTCCCACCTTGGAGGTCTCATCTCGGACTGTCCCAACTATGCCAGTGCTCGCAACAACCGAGCACAAGCGCTCCGTCGGCTCTACGGAGACAACATCCTGTCCAAGGTGTCGGATCCACGGGCTCTCAAGAGTGACGCAAGTGATGAGGACCGATCGCAAGCTGCAATGGCATTGCTTGGCGACTTGGACCAAGCCATTGCTCTGTTGACACCCAAGAGTCCGTTCGGATCCATCTCGCCAGTGGCTGGAAGAACCCTTTCCATGGCGCACACGCAGCGAGCTGCAATCTACCACATGACAGCAAAGTCTGGCTCGGCACAGCGTGAGGATCTCGGTGAGCGGAGGGAAATGGGCTGGAGCATAGTAGACTTCGAGACAGCCGCATCGAAAGATTTTGCGCTCGGCGGAAGGTATGGCAATGATGTAGCAAAGGGTCTGGCAGTAGCGACGAACCCTACTGCTAAGTTGTGCGGTCAGATGGTAAGGGAAGCCATGAAGAAGGAATACGGTCCGGCTTTTGAAGGCATGTGAGCCGTCAAGAGAGTCGAGTATGAAGTCGATGAACACTTGAGCTGGGATTCCTAGATAGAATAATTCCAGTTCGAGACTGAATACAGCATCAAGGCCGAGCCATACATGTCCAGTCTGACCATGACACTGCAGCCACAGCTCCAAGGTCACATTGCTGAGGCCGCTTGAAGAAGACGGCAAAGTAAGATTCTTCTGCCCACGATCGCGACATCCTGCGTGGGAGTCGTATGGGACAGACAGTAGGCAGCCCTTGAAATTGACCTTGCATCAAGGCTTAGGCTGCCTTCCTGCTGAGACCAAGACGTCTACAGGACGGATAAGCCAGTGCTCGCGATTGAAATACAAAGAATGCAGAGAGCCTACCTCTTTATCGACTCGAGAGTCTGGTCGGTTGTCTGGCCCTTCTCCTTTTCCTCGCGGTTGATCCGCGTGGCTGCAGCACCCAGGCCGATGACTACGGCAAAGATGGGGTCTGCCACCTTGGAGATGATGTATGTTGGAGGAGCCATTGTGTAGATTGGAATTCAAGATGTTGTGAATCTGACAAGGTTGAATGAATTGAATGAACACTCAGGACGTGACCAACAACAGAGGGCAGAGCAGTGACGGTTGGCAGTATCGCGTCGCGTACATAGAGACAGACAGCCTGGAGTCACTGCACACTTGAGTGCCGGCTGCGAGCCAGGACTGAGAGTCGACTGACGGACTGACGCACGGGCCAACGGGCCAACCATTTTCTCTTTGCCCCAAGTCGACCAGTTTTGACTGGGTCCCGCATCGGCCTGTTAGCAGAGAAAAAAGAGCGACCCCACTTTTTCGGGTCTTCCTCGCTTAGGTTCCTGCCCACACAAAATCGAAAATTCAACGACCGCTGCAATTGAACTTTTTCCCGCGTGACAGGAGAACGACGAGACTACAACGCCAAATCTACTAACCCCCTCCACAGCTTCATATTGACCCTTCGGCAAACGACGTCAAAATGAAGTTCCTCAAGGTCGGCAGAGTCGCCATCATCACTCGCGGCAGATACGCCGGTAAGAAGGTACGTTGCTGGATTATTTTCGACCTTTTCGAGGGCCAGGCCAGATGGGACATGGGAGCGAGATTGAGATGAGGGCATACAAACCACATACACATGATGCAAGGCGCAAAACAACCACCACCCGCCGCCAACGAGAGAGAGAGGGGAAACATCGAGACAGAGAGAACAAGAAAACTCGAGTTGCGAATGTTCCCGCCCGCCCACGACCAACCTTCAATTCGCGACAGACTCAATCTCCTCCCCACGTCACATCCTGCGCGCATGGGACATCACTGTTATTTTTCCTCGAGAGGAAAACGCAGAGGAGGATCAGACTTGCTGACTGGCTGCTTTCTTTCAGGTCGTCATCATCCAGCCCGTCGACTCGGGTAACAAGGCTCACCCCTACGGCCACGCCATCGTTGCCGGTATCGAGCGTTACCCTTCCAAGATCACCCGCCGCATGTCGAAGACCCGCCAGGAGAAGCGCTCCAAGATCAAGCCCTTCATCAAGGTCATCAACTACAACCACTTGATGCCCACCCGTTACACTCTGGAGCTTGAGGGTCTCAAGGGTGCCATCTCAAACGACACCTTCAAGGAGGTCACACAGCGGGAGGATGCCAAGAAGAACGTCAAGAAGGTGCTGGAGGAGCGCTACACCAGCGGCAAGAACAGATGGTTCTTCACCCCTCTGAGTACGTTCTCAATCTCTCCTCCTTCCGGCCATTCCCACTGCGCTCTGCTCTCCGACGAGAGGAGCCCTTGGAGTGGCCCATGGAGTCGTCCGTCGTTCGCCCGTCATCCGCTAACAATTATTCTACAGAGTTCTAAGCTCGTTTCCTCGTCACGCGTTCTCATGTCGTTCGGATCAGGGGTTAAAGGATTGGGATGTAAATCTTGCATCAAAACATCGGCATTAGGAAGCCCATAGGGAATTGCTATGAATTGACACCAAAAACAAATGTCACGACCATACACGATGTCTTACGATCCGTGATTCCCTGTGAACTGCCGCTTCTCCATCGCGGAGAGCGGTCATGGCGGCGAACAAAAAAGGGAAACATGATCGGACGGGCCTCCCGGCGAAACAGGGCTCAGGTGCGGCACCAAAGGGCAGGAAAGCATTGCGAAGCACTTGATCATTTTGGCGTTCAAGATCAAAAAGGGAGCAATTGGTGTTACAGGTGGTTATAGTCAATCTCGATAATCAACCATGTGGCATTGGTAGCAAGTTTTCTGGCTTTTCTTGCGAGGACTGGGTGACATGTGACACCGTTTGTGAGGAGACCATGGTTGACGACGGCTGACAGATGTAGTGTCCGAGAGATGCTTGTGCCAGTACGCACTCTGGATGGACAAGACAGGAGCTAGCGTTGAAGATGTCTTCATCTCGACCTGATGTGGATAGGCGAGGGATGGCATTAGCGTCGAGGAGGATGAGGCCGAAGATATTGACGTCGAAGTTGCCTCTCTTTACTGCTCACGTTTTTCGCCTTGGCCTAGACCACGCAAGGTCAGTCACCTCGAGCGTCATGACAACAGACGACAGTAAAGTATGGTTTCAACGCCTGTCCTTCAACAACACGGGCAGGCTTTCCAACCCATCACGATGCTGGTCCTGGCACAATTGCCCTCTTCAAGTCGGATGATGCCCTGCTCGTGTCACATGAAAGTGGAATCGCCATAGCTGCGCTCTGGTCAAGGGATTGCTCCCGATGTTCTTGGACACGATGAACAAAGATAGGTGAATCTTTTTTTTCCATACCCTGCTAGAGATATCTGCCATGCCATTACCCCAGATTATGACTACTCACCTGGAAAGATACATACGTACAGAGAAATCTCTGTCTTTCTCGCTCTCCCCAGTCCAAGTCCTCACATGCGTACCTTGGCAGGCACATGGGAGAGGCAACTACTTTTCTCTTCCCACCTGCAATAACACCTCCTAGCATACGACCCAGTCGAGAGTCCTGATGACTACAATGTCACCGAAACTAACCACTACTTTCCTTATGTCCTGTCTTTCTCTCCGGAACTGCTGCTCCGGAGTAGAACACCACCGCCCCATCATCGGATTCAAACATCGGTGTCCTGCAGCTGCAGGTCACTAAAGCCAGAAGGAAGGGCGGTCATGTCTGTGGCACTTGCATTGCCAATGACATCAACAACATGAAACGGAAGCAGAAACAAAGAACTTGGAAATGATGACAAAAACAGTCATCTAACAGTTCCCGCCCACCCCAAAACAATGTCCGGGGGTATCTCCGGCCGGACCGGATCGGACCCTCGCGACGACACCAACGGACTAAAAAGTCTATGCGGACTTCCGCCGACATCTTTCGCTGGGGGGGGGACTTTCATGTTGCGTTTCCCAAAAAATAAGCATCGCATTTCGTCTTGGCCACAGCTTGGATTGCAGGGCCAAGCTTAATGCTAGGTTCTGAGTTGCATAGCTCTGGGAAGTCGCAGCCTCACGACGGTGAGGGCCGTCAATTGGAAAGGCTGACTAGCTTGGCTTGTCGGCGCAAGAGCATTGTCGGGCGCGGCTGAGGAAAGAACATGAGAAGAATTGTAATATCACGACGTCATCATTATCAAGTCTGTCATTTCTCAGTTTCGAGATATCAGAAAAATTTCAGTATGTTGTCTAAGCTACACAAAGACCAAACGCCCTTTCTCGTGTGAACATGATTCCCAAACCTGCGCCTCTTCTGCTTGTCAAGTCTATAAACATAAAATGTGTAGCAGAAAATCTTCAAGTGTGCATACCATCCTTGATGTTTCCGCAATTCCGTCGTGGCAGCTGTAAATACAAATGAGAGTCTTCTGGCCGGATGAAAAGAAGAAGATCCGCCAGGAGGGTGTAAATGAGTACGCAAAACATGTGTAAATATCACAAGTCGAGGGCCACCTTTGCCAGTGCGTTCCCACACGGCAACATTGCGAGCACCTCTTGTTAGCTTCTAGGATCTCAGTAGAGACTCCTGGAGCAAGAAATCCATTCTATCGTTGGATATTACAAAACCATATAGTACCAATGGGCTCGACCATCCATTGAGGATGCTTTACGAACCAATGCCGTACTTGGCAGCGGTCTCGCCCAGGTATGGTCGGTAGTCAGCGCCGTAGCTGGGAGCCAGGCCGCCGAAGAGGGCGAAGAGGAAGAACAAGGCACCGGCAATGACGATAACCTTGCGAAGGACGGGGCGTGAGTTGCCAAATTCGGCCCACTGACGAACACCCTCGGCACCATAGCCCTTGATGGCCTCAAATCCGAGCTTGTAGTAGACCATGCCGCACAGCGCGATAGTGTAACCGAAAGCCTGGAGACCAGAAATGGGAGTGCCCCAGATGATCATGGAGGCAGCGACCAGGAGAACATCCTTGAGGACACCGCACAGGGTCATGACGAGCGAAGAAGTCTTGCCGATCAGGAAGACAACGGAAACGTTGAGGAGGAAGGCGCAGAGACCGTTCACGAAGAAGGTGGACAGTCCAACGTGGTAAACCTCGGGCATGGTAACCTTGGGCACTTCCCAGATGAGGGCGACAAGACCGTTCATGCAAGCGCAGACAGGGGCAAAGTAGTACAGAGAGACGAGGGGGTCCATCTTGTACTCGGCGGAGCTCAGAAGGGCCTGGACCAAGTTCAGGCGGATGGCCTCAAAGACGATGCCACCAATCTGGTAGATGAAACCGATCCATACGAACTTGATCTCTCCAAACGAAGCAATGACGACACCGACGACGATGGCCGAGACGTTCATCAGAAGCTTCATGTTGGGAGCAGCAATGCCCATGGTCCAGGAGGACAGGAGCACGGCAACGGGCGTGGTGGCCTTGAGCATCTGGATGAAGGCAACACTGAGGTATAGGTAGGTCAAGTTGCCGCAGATCAAGCTCAAGCTGAAGAACAAGCCAATGGGGACGATTGCGCGGAGGTAGACACGGCCAGTCATCTTGACGGTCTTGCGGCCATCAAGAAGCGAGGTGTATCGGGCCATGAGCTGGGTAGCGACGGTCGCAAAGGTCAAGTGGTACGTCGTCAGAATGACGGGGTAGCCTGCAGCAGAGATTTGTCTCAGTACGTGGCTTCCAAGATACTATTCGAAGGTTGGGAATGCGCTTCTTACGGAACTCGAGCGTGTCCAGAATCCATTTGTTGAACAGAATGACGGAGGACGAAAGACCAATCCATGTTCTGCAGTCCACAGCAGTTAGCTCGTCGTCCTTCGAGAGCGGCGACCATGTTCGCGAGGCCAACTTACGCAACGTAGAAAGCTGGGTGGAGGGCGGCCTTTGGGGGTTCAGGCTTCTGGGCCTCAGGGTTGACAGTGGGCAGAATGGTGCCCTCGGGACGAGGAACCTCGCCCGAGACTCTGCTCTTCTCTTCGGTGCTCATCTTGACCGATCGAGGATGCGTGGACGATTAAAATGGATAGCTTGAATGTGCTGGAAAGTCGCAGTTGCGCGAAGAAAGAAGCTCTGTTGGAGAATGGAATATTTCTGTAGCAGTGTACGTAGTAGGTGTGATAACGAGTGACAGCGGCCGAGCCAGCTAGGACCAATTAGAGGCTATATGTGGGTCGATTCTTGGAGGGGACAAATCGAGAATCGGAGGATTCGCAATGGGCGTCGCCGTACGGAGTGAGTATACTCTCTTTCCGAATGGGGTCACTTGGGCAGTTGTGACGCTGGGGAAGGTGTCGGCGACGAAGAAAAAAAAATGAGAAGAAAAAGAAAGAGGACGGGTGTGCGTATGGGAGTGCAGCATACGGAAAAGAAGTACTACGGTACTGCCACCCAGAAAATTTAAGAGGCACCAAGAGGCAATCAGATTACGACGGCTTTCGAGGTGTGTCTCGTCAAATTAGGTGCTAGTCGTGCATAACGCTGGACCAAGCCAAGTTGCAACGCGTCCGTCCATTCCCTGGCACCAAAAAAAGAAGCGCGGGATAAAAAAGGGGGCTCCGAGAGAGGCTTTGAGAGTTTAGTGCCCTTCACTTTCTGCTCTGTACCTTAGCTGGGCCTAGCTTGCCTAACTAACACAGTAACACCCCAAAACTGCCTCCCACAAAGGCAAGCCAGGAACCGGTATCACATCGCCCCACCGGTGCTTTCAGCCAATCAACGGCCCACGCTGTTGCATTGACAAGCACAATTCCTCATTTCTAGGTAGCACACAGGGCCAGCCGAACGAAGCCAACAAACGCTGCACCCGACCCATGCATCCCATTGATCCCATCCCATCAAGCCATTCCCATCATCCCGACCCCCCATCCCCTGGGATTCGGAAGGATAGAAAGGCCCAAAAGAGAGGACTTTCAGGGGCTAAAAACTTGACTACCAGCTATCGCTACCACTACCGTCCTATCGCAACTGCATACCGACGACCACTCACAGGCACTATCAAGGTACTGCACAGTAAAACCCATACATACCCACCGATGATCTCATGTTGTTTCTCGTGCAAAAGTTGGCGATCAGCACCTCCTATACCAAGTCAGAAGGGGGCTGTGTTTTGTTGTGAACTTGCATCGACTCGACCCAGTTCCTACTTTTTGTTTTGCCCTTCCGGATTGCGTGTACCTACGAATTGCCTGTACGAAATACGCGACACGATCCCATCGAATAGACAGTCACCAGACTTGCCCGTCTCGCTTGCTTGCTTGCTCCCAACTCTTCCAGCCTCTTGTTGCTGCTCAACGAGTACCCTACGTATCTACCATCGTTTTGCTTCGCGCCGACCCAACATATCAAAATGGCATACTGTACAGTGTCTACATGATCGTGCCGCCATACTATGAGGTGCCCGAACATCCCAGCCCAGATTCAGCCATGCCTACATGATATCTACTGTGTATGTCCGTAGGTGGAGTCTTTACACTACCATTGCAGCTCAGCCCGTCGCTTCCCCCTGCTATAATCATCTATTCTCTCCGAGCACCTTACCCAGGTCGGTATAACCGCACTAGGCACACATGTGTATAATCACGAGGTTGGCCAGATGCGGCGGCAAGTGCTCTGTAGTCAATATTGCAAAAACTCTGTTGACATCTTCATACTGGACAGCAATCTTCTGAAGTGGTTTCAGAGCACCACGTCTGTTGACCGCTTCAGATCTGCTACATCCTAATTAATATACGTTGTCAGTGATATACCTGGAAGTTCCAGTCTATGAGTCTATTTTTGGCGGGAAAAGAATCAATGCTTTCTCTGGGTCTGCCGCACTGTACATGAACAGATGATATACCCCGTAGTTCTAATCCACTGGCACTAAATCGCCCCCTTCCGGCTCAATGTGGACTGTAGTATGATATTCCTTGGGTCTAGAGCGGCAATTCATATATGTTTCAGATCACTATACGTGCTACTGCGGCAACTTCGCTTAACTGATCTTCCCATCTAATTCTTTTCCACCTGGCATCTCAAGTAGAAAGCATCGGCGCTGGCTCCGCTTGTCATATGAGCTCGGTAGTGGGCGTAGATAGGCAGTAGATGAGCCCTACGTGCCGTTGCTGCATATGACGGGGGCGGCCATTCCAGAAACGGACGAACAGCAAATCCTCGGGGCGCCGTCGAAGCTCGCTCACCAAATGCCATGACCGCCATCCCGCGAGAGTCCATATAATACGCCCCGGAAGAGCCCTGTGCTCAAATTTGGCAAGACACGCCTGCGGAGCGAAGGGCACGCCTTTCCTCATTAGCATCGCCTCCCTCTGTCGATGTTCATCTGAGGCGGGCTCGCAGAGCCGCCGGGAGGCCTTGGAGAACCGTGCTGCTGGATACCGGCAACCCTGGACAATGTCTTTGCTGCTGCTCGCCCGCCCGTGTGTCTCTCGATAAGCCTTTAACCTTGTTCGCGACGATGTGTAGTGACGACCGTTGTTTACCTCAGCCCCCCCGGGCCGAGTCCCCAACCACTAATATAGTATGGCATATACCGACATGCCGCATGCCGAAAGTATGTATTATATACTGTGACCGCATTCGGCATCACTCACTGGGGGGCTGTGGGAAGGCTTGCTCTAGTGCCAGCTGTACGATCATCATATGCCCGTCTAGACGAGCTGTCATGTTTCGCTGGCTTGGGCCACAAAAAGCTTGTTCAGCCTGGCCGCCCGTGGGCGCGACATGGTTAGCCGGGTCTGGACGAGTTGTGCACACTGCACATACGAAGGAAGAAGCCCTGCCAGACGAGGTAAGAAAAAGCTTCTGCAAGGCGAGGAACAAGCAATACCGTAAGCTCGGCGCTCGCTGCATGCGGTCTCATCATGTCATTCACAATTACGAAGAAGTTCGTTTCCCTCTACCCCGTCTGCCGATGATTGCCACTGGTGTAGTCCTTCGTATCTGCGCAAGCACCCGAGTTACGTTCGTTCTTCTCACGCCGCCATCAACAAAAATGCTTCACAGCCGTCATTAGCATGGTGCAACACGAGCCCGTCATCCGCCACAGGCGAGATCATGCTACTCGGCCGGTGGCAAGGATGTGTACTGGAGAGCAAGCAGTGTGTATGGAGGTGCAGTGGTTGTGGTGTGTAGAACATTGGAAGAAGATCTTGCTAGTCTCCTCCGAATCGGATGTCTCGCCTTGAGCAGCCGGATCTGGCGTCTCTGCGAAACGTGATCCCGGCCTAGTCGAGAGACGCCGCATCCGTGACACGGGTATTTATAGTAGCCAGCTGATTCGTGCCCAGCAAGACGGGAGCGGGAGCGCAAGCCATCCCATTCTGCCAAACCCGGAGAGTCGGAGACACGTCGTTTGGGATGGGAAGTCTGTCTAGTATGGTGCTAATCGGCATGGATCATATGAACCGAAAGTGTCCTGGTCTGTCTGGCTGGGGTTGTCGCTGGGGAAAGCGGTCATTTCTTCCCACGGCCGTTGGGCAGCCTCATTGCGATTGGCATTAACTTGAGACAACGGCTTGGCAGCTCTTGTAAATCTCATGTAGATCTAATGTGTTTGAGGAGTGGGCATTGCGCAAGCAGCCTCACTGCCTCGCTGCCTCCCTCCAAAAAGCCTTGCGGATCCGCCCGGGGGTAAAACCAGTGTGACCCGGACTCCGTACACTACCTACACTGTTACACTAGAAATCTGTCATTTGGCGACCACTGCTGGTTGGCCCGAGCAGCGGTAGTAGTATGAGAGAGCCTTGGCCTGTAATATACTCAGTATAATAAGGGTGCTAGTATCACCAGAGCAGAACCCCGTATGCGAGGGAATGAATACAGCCGCTGCCTTCCGGCCAAGGAATAAGAAGAAAAAAGACGAGTACGTAGATGACTGACTGGGTTTGGGCGACTGCATGGCATAGATAACCTGTACACGGGCAGGAATACCTGAGTGAGTGAAATTGCTCGCCCCCATTGAAATGAGACGACCTGTCGAGACCCATCTGCGTGACGAATCGCAACCAGCAGGCGTTTGAATAATTGCAGAATGCTACCTACCGTAGGTACTCTGTACGACGCCGACGAAAAGTATATCTGCTTATCCATATCATTAGCACCAGCAGAAAAAGCATGAGATGCTACCGTAATACCGATCTAGCGGCGAATGATGGTAGGGGTCCTGAACGCCACCAGGAAAAAATTGTGTCAGCCAATTATCGTTGCGAGAGCATTGTCGACTTGACTCAAGCGGAAGGAAAACCGAAGGATGCTAGAACTTCAACGTGATTCCCGATTGGCTTGTCGACGGCACTTTGTGATTGTGCTGAGTCTTGACATGTGTGTATAGGTACGGAGTATACGGCGGTATGTAGTCGAGTATTGACTTGTACGGAATATGGGGATTTTGGTTCCTCGAGTCGACCCTCCACTATTGTGGACATCGGGCCGCCAACCGTATGATACAGTGATACACTGCGAATTTCGTTCTGGCGAGGGAGAGCTTTTGGTGGGGGATTTCGATCTCGTAACGGCGCCGCGATGACGAACATGAAGCTTTGACTTGATTATGCTATTACTAGTTGCGGGATGAAGCGTGAAACATGGACGCCAAGCTCGTGCTTCTGGAAAACGTGGTCAAGGGCGGCGCGGGCGTGGATATTGCTTCATCTTATGAAATTAATGTCAACCAGGATTCCAAGGTTTGGCTGCTGATCCGGCGATGGAAGCGGGCAGATTATTGAAGCGACGAGGTAATTTAATGGGTTGCGCCGAAAAAACAAATGAACAGTGCGCGACCATGGTAGGACCCCTCCAGGAACACAGCACATGTACTACCGCGTGTACCTCGTCGTCGAGATTGTTGACTTGATGAAGGCATCTGATCTTTTCGAGTTGCGAGTCGTGGAGGGCGGCGACTATACCGCCATCTCCCAGAGGCTGGGGTCGCCGTTGGAAAAAAAAAAAAGAACTGGATTTGATTTTTCTCCCAAGCTTCCATTCTGCAGCTGGAACAAGACCAAAAAAGGAACGGGCTTGCATGGTTCGGTTGGTGAGCGGTACTTGGCACTTGCACAGTAAGAGCCGACCGCCTCTTGTTGCGGGTGTCGATCTCTCCAGCGATCTGGTGCCCCTGCTTTCGGGGGAAGGGTGGAGGGGAGCCGTGATAGACATGCCACCCACTCGAGCTCTAGCGCGGGGCCCTCGCAGCCAAATCGGACACCTCGAAGGCAGCTAGTAACGTACTGCACCACAGTCAAAGGTCATGGTAGGTAATGGCCCACCTCCAGGTTCGCAGACGAACCGGGCCTGGCTGGCTGGTTTGTTTGCCTGGGTTCGTCTAGTGATGACACGCTTGATACCTCATCTCTGGCAGCATGAGACTCCCTCGTCCCATTGATTCTCGTGTTTGGATGCTAAAGAGCTTGACGAGTCGGAGGGGTTGGGCTTGGGGGGTGGGCTTGCTGTATGCGTTCCTGTCCGCCAAGCCTACCTGGTACCTTAGATGGGCCGGACAGTTGTGCATGCAGGTAGGACAGAGATCCAAACCATCATTGACAGCGAGCCAACAAGAAGACCGCAAGCATGGAAGCAAGCAAGCAACCAAGCACACCTCCTCGAGCCTCGCCGCCGCCTCTCGCCCTTGCTAGTCGACGACTCCTAGGGCTGCAATCTGTCTTCTACTACTGCGGGACGTGACTTGATTCCCAGTAGATTTGCTGGGAACAGGGAGTCGGTGAGGGGCAATGGGATGGGAACGGACACTTGGACAGCACGCATCAGCACATAGGATAATATCCCGCTGGTCTCGTCCGCTAAAGCTATGCACTGTCCACTGCTAGAGTTCTGGACTTCTGGTGGACTTCGGAGGTGCCTGGGTGCCACATGTATGTACGTCTGCACGCTACTGGATAGAGAGCATCCACTTTGCCCACTATATCCACCGAAGCTCGACTCGAAAGGTTCGATGATGAGCGCGGGCGGACAGAGAGATGCGCGAGCCAGAGACATTACTTTTCGGCCCTCTCGTCAGTTTCTGGCCTCTGGTTGGCAAAGAGGGAGGATGCAGTCATATTGGGATGTACTGAAGGGTATCTCGCCAGGCGCGCACCGCCTCGAGGTCACCACCATCCCGCTATCAAAATTGATCACCCGCGGCGGAATTGCGTGGGAATTGATGTATCGAGTACCAGCCATATCGCACTATCATCTGAAACGAGATGATCACTGTGCAACCCAGCCTCTGTAGCGTTTACATTTGTTGCCATCATCAACCGGCCAACACCCCTGTCCTGCATGAGAGCTGGCCTGCCCCACCCCCTCGTCCCCTATTTTCGACCACAGATTTCCTGGCTGGCTCGAGAATAATTGTTGATAGGTAGACCGAGAGAGTGACTGAGTACATAGCTTGGCTGGCCCTCCCAGAGTATTTCGTCCCTCTCCGTCCATTTATCTACCACACTCCCTTCCTTCAGCATCTTCTAGATCCTGTTCACCGCGTCTTGTCTTTCTTGATACCCAGAGAGCCACTCTTTCTGCCATCCCAAGATCCAATCCATCTTGTGATACCCCTCCAAACCGAAGTCTTCTTGACAACCTGAACCACCCCCACATTCAACGGTTCCAGAAGTGAGACACAATGGCCGACATGTGAGTATTCCGAGCCATTGCTCGCCATTGCGCGATATCTACGCTTTCCAAAGCGTAGCCGGCAACTTGACCTGGAATGCTGACTTTGGATCTTCAGCAACGTCGACGTTCTCGTTATCGGTGCTGGCCCTACGGGTCTCGGTGCTGCCAAGCGCCTCAACCAGATCGTACGCCTGACCGCCCACTTCGCCTCTCGAGAACTAGAACTGACTGTGAATGCAGGATGGCCCTTCGTGGCTGATCATCGACTCCAACGAGAAGGCCGGTGGTCTTGCTTCCACAGATGTCACCCCTGAGGGTTTCGTACGTCTCTCCCCCGTGACTGCACAACAATCGCGGCTTTTTGGCTAACTTGACCGTCTACAACAGCTCTACGATGTCGGTGGCCACGTCATCTTCTCCCACTACAAGTACTTCGACGACTGCATCGACGAGGCTCTCCCCAAGGATGATGACTGGTACGAGCACCAGCGTATCTCCTACGTTCGCTACAAGGGCCTCTGGGTCCCCTACCCCTTCCAGAACAACATCTCCATGCTGCCCAAGGAGGACCAGGTCACTTCGCTGGAGGGCCTGATCGATGCTGCTCTGGAGCACCGTGTTGCCAACACCAAGCCCAAGAACTTCGATGAGTGGATTCTGCGCCAGATGGGTGAGGGTATCGCCAACATCTTCATGAGACCCTACAACTACAAGGTGTGGGCCGTCCCCACCACCGATGTAAGTCAACCCGCAACTTCGAGTTCCATGACTGTTCCTAATTGCGAGACTAGATGCAAGCTGAGTGGCTCGGCGAGCGTGTCGCTGCTCCCAACGTGAAGCTTGTCACCAAGAACGTCGTCCTGAACAAGGTCGCCGGTAACTGGGGCCCCAACGCCACCTTCCGCTTCCCTGCTCGCGACGGTACCGGTGGTATCTGGATCGCTGTCGCCAACACCCTCCCCAAGGAGAAGACGCGATTCGGCAAGCACGGTGAGGTCAGCAAGGTTGACGCCGAGAAGAAGACCGTCAAGCTGGCCGACGGCACCACCATCAAGTACGAGAAGCTCGTCTCCACCATGGCTGTTGACCAGCTGGTCGAGTCCATGGGCAACAAGGAGCTCGTCAGCCTCAGCAAGGGCCTGTACTACTCGTCCACCCACGTCATTGGTGTCGGTCTGAGAGGCGCACGCCCCGAGCGCATTGGTGACAAGTGCTGGCTCTACTTCCCCGAGGACAACGCTCCTTTCTACCGTGCCACCATCTTCTCCAACTACTCCCCCTACAACCAGCCCCAGTCTGATGTCAAGCTCCCCACCATCCAGCTGGGTGACGGCAGCAAGCCCAAGAGCTCTGACGCCAAGGAGGGTCCTTACTGGTCCATCATGCTCGAGGTCTCTCAGTCCACCAAGAAGCCCGTGGATGAGGCCAACCTCCTCAAGGACTGTATCCAGGGTCTGATCAACACCGAGATGATCAAGCCCGAGGACGAGATCGTCTCCACCTACCACCGCAAGTTCGACCACGGATACCCTACCCCCGCTCTCGAGCGCGAGGGTGTCCTCAAGGAGCTCCTGCCCAAGCTGCAGGACATGGACATCTGGTCTCGTGGCCGCTTCGGTTCCTGGAGATATGAGGTCGGTAACCAGGACCACTCGTTCATGCTGGGTGTCGAGGCCGCCGACAACATTGTCAACGGCGCCGTCGAGCTCACCCTGAACTACCCCGACTTCGTCAACAGCCGCAAGAACGAGGAGCGTCGTCTCGTTCAGGGCTCCCTGGCAGCCAAGAAGGCGAGCAGCAACGGTGCTCTCCCTTCTCGCAAGGCCTAAATCACCACAATGGTCAGCGAATATGAAGAAATATAACTTGCGTTTGTGTTAGACTTTTTACTACGAGGGCCTTGTTTAGCAAGATGATTTGATGAAGCTAGACAACAGGAGTTCACGCGGGGCCTGTAGCGCTCTTGATGGTTTTGATGAGCGTCAAAAATGCGACAGGGATGACGATGGCATGGCTTTAATATGATTCTTTCGGTGCCAAAAGAAGCACGCAGAGAAAGATCTTGTTTGTCTCTCAAAGAGGTAGACGCCCAGAACGATAGAAAATAGACTATCCAATCTGTAAGACACTTGACCATCGTTTGTTGCATTGTGAAATGGAGTGAAATGTCACGATACTTGACGCTATCGCATCTCTGACATCATCTTTTGGCACCAGAGTCTTTATCGTCAGATTGATAATGGAGACGTGCTTGCTTATCCCTACCCCTGTTTCCCATTTGCTTTTTCATGAAGTGGTTCCTGAGAGGCCCACGACGACGCCAGGCCACAGATGTTGGGCAGCGAGGAGATGAAGAAGGGATCATCGGGTGTGCCTTGCGATCAGACCCATCTCTCCTGAGAAAAAGAGCATAAAGCTGAAAAGCCTTCTTGTCAACAGCAGGGCCACAGTACGCTACTCGTGCACTATAATTGGTTGCGGCTCCATTGCGTTGTATACTAAACAGGAATTTGTTCCAGAAAGCAGTAGAATATTGTGACCTGTAGTCGCTAACGCAGGTAGTGAGCCGTGTACACGAGGACGGGACAGTGCACCACAGGCACAGCCAGGCAGCTGGGGATGCAATGTCCTCTACGAAGCACAATCGTACCTGTGTGATTGTGATGATGATCCCCGATGACGCACATGCGAACTCTGGATGTCTGCTACTATCAACGGTACGAACATAACGCAGAGGAGTCTCTCGACAGAACTGGGCCAAGCCGATTGTCACAGCCTTGTCTCTTTTATAGAGCGATTTGCAAACGAGAATGAGCATCCTGAAACAAATGCAGATTGAACAGGTGCCAGGCAGTGGGTTTGGTAGCTGCATGCTGTTTGAGAGATACAGAGTTCACATACTACATATGTAGCAGCACTTGCGATTGCCGGGTTCTATCACTCGGTGGGTTTTTTTTCTTCTGGGTGACGCTCTAGCCTGGTTTAGGCTCGGCTGGGCAACTGGGACCCTCAACGCCAACTACAGTACGACATTTGCGAGAGCCGCTCCAACACAACCACCACCAAGGCCAACGTTGTCGATCCTCTGCAAAAAAACGTGTCTCTGCCGACGGGTCTCATTTCCGCCCATTGCATTTGCTGGATCTGCGCAAAGAGATCCGAAGCGGACCATGTGCGACCTCGCCGTCAAGCCTCATCCCTAGACGTCGAGCAGCCAAGTCTTCCATGAAGCCGATCTGTAATGGACAGCTCCGTTGTCGTGATGGACGATCAGCTTGATCCTCCGCCGCGTATCTTCGAGCGCCTGCGCCAGATTGCCGGCTACACCTGGGACGATACCCAGCGACCTTTTCATTCCACCTACGACAACTGGTAGCATCTCCCTTCCTGCCTCGTACCACACGGGAAGCTCTTCTCGTGCAGCAACGGTTAGAACTAACGCGTCGGCGCTGTAGGCACGTCTTTGGAACGAGATTTGTCTCTCCCTATCCGGACTCCACATCGCAACCGCGCGATGTCTCGAGTCCTCCTGCGTTCTTGCACAAACTATCCTCCTCAGGCTCTGTGCCGCCCAGCGACGGAAGTAGTGACCGATCAGCTACGTCACCTCCTATCGTAACCCATGGCGCTGCTGCCGACCTTTCGAGTCTCGAGGAGCAGCCAATCGTGGCGCGCGTGTCGTATCATGTCCTCCGCGAAGAGCGAGCCTTTCACACTTGCAAGAATATCATCGCCACAGCTGATCCTCAAGGAGAACACAATGTGAAGCCCATCGATCTGATCAGGCTCGCTTCGCACCCAGAGGACCGAGGCCCGATCATTGTCGTCATCTACGAGTTCCCGGGCTACAACTATCTCTTTCGAGTGCTGGATCTGGGACCGGCTTATTATGCCGCCAAAAAAGTCGAAAATAAATTCGAGTCAGATCAACAGGCGGCCTGGCAGCTTGACAAGCCTATAAGCTTGCAGCATTTTCTCGACTTTGCAATCGGGGCAACCCAGTGTCTGGAAATATTGCACCACAGACATGGATCAGTACATGGAGAGATTCGTGGCGATGCTTTCCACTTCAACATTGAGACCAAAAAGGTCAAATTGACATCATTTGGCTCAGGCGTCCGGTCATTCGAGCATGGCTTGACAAGTACGGGCTGGTCAACATTATCGCAAGAACTGGGCGCCAAGAACAAGCTGGTCTACATCTCGCCAGAACAAACTGGCCGTCTGCCGGCTGAGCCAGACACCAGGACAGACATTTACTCGTTGGGTGTGCTTTTCTGGCAGCTTCTCACGCAACAGCCGGTATTCACAGGCGCCACGCCACTCGATATTGTTCAGTGCGTCCTTGGCCGTCGCATACCACTGGTCTCGAACGTGAGAATAGACGTCCCCGAGATTCTTGGCAAGATCATCCAGAAGTGCACGTCCAAGAATATACAGGATCGGTACCATTCCGTGAGCGGCTTGCAATATGATCTCCAGATGGTACAGAAATTCCTCGTCGACGGCGATCAGGTGGCTCTGAAAGCTTGGCATATCGGATCCAGGGATGTGTCGTCCTTTTTCATGCTACCGACGGCCATGGTGGGTCGGCGCGAGGAGCGCGACAGGCTATCCAGAGTGATCGAAAGGGTTGCGAGGACACACGATTTGATGTCTAGCGCCACCAACCGATTTTCAGAGCACTCAGGACTATCCAACGATTTGCTCGATACAGCGGACGCCTCTAGCGAAGGCGCAAGCTCCGTCGAAGGCCAAGGAGGGACTCGGCGAAGTGGTTCATTCACGCAAACGGTGCTGCTGCAGGATTCAAGATTGTCACGAAGCAGTTTTCAGCCGTCGCTGAATGGAACAGACGAGCTGACGATCTCTGGGGACACGGTATCGTCGGGCAACTCCGGGCCGCGCCTGACCAGGCCTTGGGAGCGCAACCATTCTGTTTCACTAGAAACCAAGAGTCTTGTAGATGGGTTCAGTGATCGCCAACCATCGCGGCACAGCGCGATTGAAGGAGGTACAGGCAGCCTGTCCCGACAGCTAGGCTCAGCCAGATTTCGTAGGAGGGGCCACTGCGAGGTTGTTACAATCGAAGGTGCTGGCGGACTTGGCAAGAGCTTCTTGGTGCAACAGGTGCTGGCTGATGCCCGACGCCGAGGGTACTGTGCTACTGCCAAGTTCGATACTGCACGGCGGTATGCCTTTGCTCCTCTGTTGAAGCTTTTGTCCTCTTTGATAAAGCAAGCCTGGGGAGAGAGGAACACGGAAACACCATTCCATTCGGCCCTGAAAGACTACCTGCGCCCAGTATGGCCAGTTTTACACAAAACCCTTGGGCTTCCGGAATTCCTGCTCGGTCCTCATGATGGTACCTCAACTGTTGTCCGATCAGCCTCTTCGGCACAGAGCCCATCCAAAGGACAAAGTGTTCGTGCATCAATCCGCAGACGAGGCTCATCGCCTGGAAGCTCTCCCAGTGGCATATTGTACCCCAACAGTCCACGGGTCTCTTCGCAAAGCTCTCAGGATTTCCTGAGGTCAGGAGGCACAACGAAAACGATTCGACTCATGAACACGTTCCTCGACATCTTGAGGATTTTCAGCTCTTACCACTTCATCTGCTTCTGTCTTGATGATCTGCATTTCGCAGATTCCGAAAGCCTGGAGCTCATAACACAAATGATTGCGGCGCGACTCAAGATGGTGCTCATCATAACGTTCCGGCCTGATGAGATGCCACAAGAACAGGTGCAGCAGATCCTCCAACCAGCTGACAGTGAGGAACACTCGATGCTGAGTGGACCTCGGATCACCCGGATCGTTTTGGCCCCTCTCAACGAGCCTGAAGTTCTCCAGTTTGTGGCATCGACACTGTGCAGGCCTCCCGAAGAGGTTGCACCTCTGGCCCTAGTGATCCAGTCCAAGACAATTGGAAACCCCTTCTACATGAGAGAAATGCTCCAGGCTTGTTACAGGTCGAAATGCATATGGTACGATCATCGGGAGACCCGTTGGTGCTTCGACTTGGATTTGCTTTTTGAGCAATTCAAGGGCGAGCATGGATATGACGTGCTGGACAACGACTTCATCACCCGGCGACTTGGCGAATTGCCCTCTACAACCCGCTCTATACTTGCTTGGGCTTCCCTGATCGGCAATTCTTTCTCCTTCGATCTCATATGCCAGCTTCTCAACGGAGAATTTGACTTCGTCGATGACTCGGCACCTGACGATCAGGCACTGCTTCCCAGCAAATACTCCAAAGCGGACGCGATCGCAGGTCTCCAGGCCGCCATAAATGCTTGCATACTTGTCCAGGGCGATTCGGACGAGAGATTCCGCTTTGCACATGACAGATACGTCCAAGCTGCCTCCTCTTTGAAGGAGTGCAACGTACGCAAACAGCACTTCATCATTGCACTCACGCTTTTGAAGTACCATGGCTCAGAAGACAGATGGCAAGAGAATATTGCAGCTCACATTTGTGAATCGGTTGATTTGGTCAAACGCCGAATACAGCATCGTGAGCAGTTCCGGAAGCACTTGATGAGGTGCGCCACTACGTCGGTCGAGAATGGCGCCCGGCCAACAGCCGCGAAGTACTACTCGGCAGCCGTCAAGCTCTTGCAGCCAACCCCATGGGTCGATGGCGAGGACAGCTCCTACCAAGAGACACTGGATCTCTATATACGAGCAGCAGAGTGTCATGTCTTCATGAGCGACAGCCATCCTGCATACACCTATGTCAACACCATCTTTCAAAAGGCTAGAACGCCTGGAGACATGGCGCCTGCCTGGCTGATGAAGTCACGCATTGAGGCACAAGGCGGTGACTCCGTTTCCGCACTGAACACACTGAAGGAGAGCTTGACTCACCTTAATGTCGCCTTCGATGCCCGTCCTACCTTTGAAAAGTGTGACGTCGAGTTCAGAAGGCTCTCAACCAAGATCATGTCTATGGGACGAACCGAGCTGATGAATCTGCAACCCATTGACCCGCAGCTCGTAGTTGTCGGAGCCATTCTTGCGGACGCCTGTAGCGCTGCATTCTGGAGCGACGTTCTTGACTTTTTCAACCTCTCACTGACGATGCTTCGCATACATCTCGAAAAGGGGTCGTTTCCTCAGTCAGGTATGGCCTTGTTGCACATTGCTTTCATTGCCATCGCCCGCTTCAATATGATAGAGTTCGGGTCAGAAATGGGGAGTATGTCCCTCGAGTTGTTTGGGCGTCTGCGCGATCCGTTCTCATCAGCCCGTGGCTACATGATCTATGCCAACTTCATCAGCCACGTGCAAGTCCCCATCAACCTTGCCATCAGCCAATTTGAGCAAGTGGTCGAGTACGCCGCCAGCGCTGGCGATCGCATATCTGTCATTCTCAGCTTCGGCCTGTCTGCACAGATGCGGTTCTTTGCCAGCGAAAACTATGCAGATCTCGAGGCAATATGCCAGTACTGCTGCGAAGAGGTCCAAGGGTGGGCTTCGGACACTCGTGGCGGCACCTTTCTGGTTTCAGTCCTACAGGTCTCTCGTGCTCTTCAAGGCAAGACCCACCACTGGGATCCAATGGAGGTACTGACCGACGACCATCACTCAACCTCGGGGTACAAACAATGGCTCACTCGTAATACGCACAATGGAGGTCGATCCCTCCTGGTATATGAGACCATGGAGATCATACCACTCTACCTCTTTGGGCACTACCAGAAAGCGTGCGAGGTCGGACAGAGATGCATCGACAACATGCAAAGAATTTGGTCTGCAAGGAATACTAGGGCAGCCATGCTATTTTATGGTCTGGCCCTCGCTGGTCTCATGTTCCGAAAGTTGAACGATCCACGGAACCAGGGCCAAGACATGGCCAGCGAGATTGAAGCCACGGTCCTCATCTTGGAGGATTTCAACAGCAAGATCAAGGATTGGCAAGTGGTATCAGAAGTCAACTATCTTGCATGGACGAAGTGGCTCGATGCACAAATCGCCGAGCTGCGCCATGATCATGGCGTCGCTATGAAGCAATACGAAACAGCACTCGACCACGCTTCCGAGCACAGCTTCACCTTTGAGGAGGCTCTTGGCAACTTTCTCATGGCTGGCTTCTTCATCCGTCAAGCGGCAAGGAGGTCTGCTCGCGCGGTCCTCAGGGAGTCCATTGGACTCTGGCAACAGCTTGGTGCTGCTGGTATGGCCCACCGGATCGAAGAGGAGCACTCACTCTTGTTACATGGACCTACTGCAAACACCAGATCAGCAGAGGTCGGGGTACAAACAGACTTTACCACTGATATTTCCTACACGGAAGGAGACGACATGGGCCAACATGGTGCTCAATTACCCGCCTCGGAATTGCAGAACACCCGTATGGCTGCGTGGCGTGGCTCTATACCACAAGCAGGGGCAGGGCTTCCGGCTCTTGACATGATCGATTTGCATGCCATCCTGGTTTCGTCTCAGGTCATTTCATCGGTCCTGCAGGTCGACGTCTTGTTGAAAACCATGTGCGACGTCGTTCTCCAAACGTGCGGCGGGTCTGCGACGCAGGTGAGTTTCCCGTCCTTTCCCGTTACCTTTGTTTTTTGTGTTCTCCCTGTTTGTTCATGCGATTGCATGCGGGCCCCTTTTCTCCCATCCGACCGTCGACTAACAAGTTCAAAAGGCCGCTATCATCGTCCAGGATCAAGAATTGGGTGATGACACTTACTGCATCGCCGCGAGTGGAGAGCCTGAACGCGGTGCAGTCTCTTACCCTCCGCCAGGAAAACCCCTGGCTGGTACCTCTCTGGTCGCTGAGAACGTGATTCACTACTGCGTACGATTTCAAGTGACTGAAGCCATTTTCATCCCCGATCTGATTCAAGATGAGCGATTTGGAAATGTGAGCGAAAGTTGGCTACGACGCAATCCTCTGAGCAAGACCGTCATCGCCTTGCCCATCAGATACGGCTCGAGACCTTTGCTTGGCGTGTTGTATCTGGAGGGCGAGCCTGGAACGTTCACATCCAGGCATTTGACTGTGTTGCAGCTGCTCGTCCAACAGATTGGTATCAGTTTCTCGAATGCTCTTTCCATGAGAAGCATAGAGAAGGTCTCGGCAGAGAATGAAGCCATGATCAAGATGCAAAAGGAAGCACTCGCCGCAGCCAAGGCAGCCGAGGTCAAGGCGAAACAAGCCGAGGCCGAAGCACTGCGCAACGTCAAGATTGCAGAGGAAGCCGCAAAGGCGAAGAGCGTCTTTCTTGCCAACGTGTCCCACGAGTTGCGGACGCCCCTCAACGGAGTCATCGGCAACTCGGAACTGCTCAGAGACAGCAACCTCAACAAGGACCAGCTGGAGATGGCTGACTCGATCCGGGTTTCAGCGGATCTTCTTCTCACGGTGATTAATGACATTCTTGACTTCTCCAAGATGGAGGCGGACAAGATGAAGCTCTACATCATTGCATTCAATCCCGAGGAAATGGTTCGCGAGGTAGTGCGGGCAGTGTCATACAGCAACCGGGAAAAGACGTCAACAAAGAATGTCAAGATTATCCAGGACATTCACCTGCCTCCGATGCTCATCTATGGAGACCCGATCCGGTTGCACCAGGTACTGGGTAATCTGATTGGAAACAGTCTCAAATTTACCGAGGACGGTTCCATCACAATAGGAGCGCGAATCGAGTCAGAAAATGAGGAGCATGCCAAATTGACCTTCTGGGTCCGCGACACCGGCATTGGCATTCCCCAGCAACAACTCACGAAACTCTTCAAGCCTTTCAGCCAGGCAGATGCCAGCACTGCTCGCAAATACGGAGGGAGCGGGCTGGGTCTGAGCATCTGCAAGTCATTGATCGAGACCATGATGAAGGGCCAAATCGAGCTGGAGAGCGAGGAAAATGTTGGAACAAAGGCCTGGTTCAGTGTCACTTTTGACAAGGCAAAGCCCGAGGTTTCCGCTGGCGACGTCCAACAAGTACATATGCCGCAGATCGTCGACAAGCGGCAAGCAACGCGCGAAGCGCCGCGAAGAGCATCGATCAATCCATTCCCGGACCTGACATTAATTCCCAAGGAACACCTGCGGATATGTATCGCCGAAGACAACTTGATCAACCAGAGAATCGCCATCCAATATGTTCGAAAATTGGGCTACACCAAGGTTGATGCATACGAAAACGGACTCAAGGCTGTGGAGGGCCTGCGTGAGCAAGCAAAGGAAGGTAACCCATATCACATTGTCCTCATGGATGTGCAGATGCCGATCCTGGATGGATATGAGGCCACGAAACTCTTGAGAAAGGATCCTTCCGAAGCGGTGAAGAAGGTGTTGGTCATCGCCATGACAGCCTCAGCCATCCAGGGCGACAGAGAGAAGTGTTTGGCTGCCGGCATGAATGACTACCTGGCCAAGCCAGTCAAGGCCGACTTACTCAAGCGCAAACTCGACACGTATACCACACTGCAAGGCCTTCCCCCTAGCCCGCCAGCAAGAGGGTCGCCAGTGTCGATGGCTTCAGGCGCCAGGACTGAGTCGTCCACTGATATAACCGTGCCGTCGCCAGCGCCATCGGCCAGTCCAGCCATTGTTCTGGAATCACACGGTCCGGGTAGAGTGTCGTCGGCAACGAGCAGCACGAGTGTGCCAACCGGACCGACGCAACCGCCTCCACAGCATCCCAGTCGCCATGCGAGCGATGCTCGCTCGTCCGTTTCCGATATGGCCTCCATCGCAGAGACGACTAACTCGACCGTCTCGTCATCAAAAGAACCCAAACGCCAACCTAAGAAACTCACCAAGATTCGCAACAGTATCGACAAAACTGACAAGTCGGAGAAACCCAAGGGCGTTTTGAGAAAACATAGGCCATCAAGCACCACGTCTTTGGGTGAACAGCTGGCGGCCGAGAGCCGTGATGGGCACGACGACGATGGGCAAGGGAGACCATCTAGTCTCCACAGCTCGAGTAGTCTTGCAAGCAGAGAGACTGGCTCAAAGTAGATTGCTGGCCCATCTATTCGAAAGGAAGAGATAGAAAGTACAACATGTCAGCGATGAGGAAACTGGATACCAAAATGATCAAGGGGCGCTCGAGGGTTTCTGACATGCAGCCTATACCTATTTTGCATTCTGTTTGAGGCGTTGGGTGCGGATCGATCTGTTACGCGGAAATGATGATGGGGGGTGCATGATATGCCTGGCCGGCACTGGCTAGCTTCCTGCGTGTACGCCAGCATAGATCTCTTCTGCCTATCAGCGTTGCTTGGTGTCAGACAATTTGGTCTGAGACTTCATTTGGGCAATAGACATATATATATTACTGATTGTATATATGAACTGTCAGCGGCAAGCAGTCGGGGTGAATGTGACCTCGGAAATGGGAACGCGTGTTTTGGTGTAGACAGACAGGCTCAGGAAGTTGAGTAGAGACAGCGAAAATCTCATGCTTTGCGTATACTTGGCCATGAATGTCTGGCCATACCCGAGTCCTGTGTGTGTGTGAGAATCACTCGTTCCATGTGCACTCTTTGAGTAATGTACTGGTGAAGTCATGCAGTAGATATATTCTGTCCCCATCCTAGGACTAAGTAGGAGATTGGACTGTAACTAGAAAGCAAGAACATGGACATGACAAGGACTCTCAAGAACGGTATTCTAGTCTGTCCGACTCTCTGACTCAGATATATAATGTATCGATGCGGATATCTCTTGCAACGATATTCTGTCCTTGTGTCCAGGGCGCAAACAAATGTGCGTAGATGATGGGTTGATAAAAGAAAAGAATACTCGCGAGCCATACGAGTAGCCAAGCAGGCAGACTCTATCCAGGCTCTCCTAAGATTTCATGTACGCATTGGCCATGCAGACACGTCCATATATGTATGCCTATCTGATGATTTACCTGTCCCAAATGACGGGGATATGTGATACTCGGGACAAGACACGTCCCTCTCTGCGCCCTCTTTTCTTTTATTCTGTCTTGTATTGGGGACTGAGACGGCCTCTAAAAGGCATGTACAGCCTGCGTAGTCTATAGTGTGTATGCAGAATAGCGACCAAAAAGCCTCGTCTTTCTGCCACCGTTTTTCTTCTTGCGGCTGATGATGATGATTTCGCTAGTCAGGTCGCGCGACCTTTTGTCATATTCACATGTCTGTACCCGTCGGCCGGGGATAGGGAAAACGTCTCCTTTTTGGGCAAGGGGCACATTGGACGACACAGTCTTTTCATTCAACGATACCCATTATCGAGGGAAAAATCGTTGCGGCTGAAAAGACATGGGTGCCTGGCCGCTTGACAAAGTGAAAGTGAGCCCGAGTGCCTGGCCTGGCCTGGCCTCTCTCTCTCTCTCTCGGTTGGGGATGATTCAAGGCAACGGGTAGCGAAAAGATTGCCCAATTCGTCACCAGTGGCCAAATGGGCCATGGACAAATCTGGGCATGAAGCGAAATAGGGAAGATGATGGAAATGAAAAATGGTTTACCTAGGTTAGATGGATGTTCCCGGTCCGCGCGGCTCCATAAGTTGTATAGTAGTTGACGGTGGGTAAACAGACATCAAGAGACGGATGTAGTAGTAGTAATTAATGATTAGTAGTAGTGGTAGAATGAGCCCCTCTTTCCTTCTCTTGGAGTTGCCGTCTTTTCCAGCGCGTCGGATTCGGGCTATTATGGGGAACCTAGAGGACCCTGGCAGCGATCAAACCGTCAAGGCTCGAAACCAAGATGCGATCCCGGCAGCGCATCAAAAATGTGGTATCGAAGGATTGCGTTTGCGCCCTTCCTCCATTCAGCTCACAACATCAGTGTCCCTTTTCCCCGTCAGGGGATAATGTCATCACATTGACGAGCATGCAAGCAACCCAAAGGCCATGCATCTGGGTATGTAATCTCGGCCGATACCTGGCCCCAACCTCATTGGATTGGCTGTTCATGTGTGCGTGTGTGTCTATCTCTGGAGGGACGACGGGGTTGGCGATTTTTACCTTTGATGAGAGGGGCCCTGCAACGCTCGTTCGCGGCGCCCAGGTAGACGACCCGGAAAGTCGTGTCATAGGGTCCCTGTCCTTGTCGCTCTGATCCAACAGGCCGACAGGGAATTCGTGTCAGACTAGAAGCCCTAAAAAAGTTGCCAGGGATGAGAGTGAGCGACAGACAGCTGCAGTATGCACAAGCGAGCCGAGCAGGGCTGCCAACCGATAGAGAAGAGCGCGACTGTGGCGACTGTGGCTCAGAAGTTCAACAAATGGTAACAGGTAGCCGTCCGTACGTCTTCCACCTTGGCGCGATGTGGTAACCACGTCGTGGCATGAGGCCTTTTGATTTATCGGGTCTCCACGTTTGCAGCCGCAGATGGATTGACGATCGTGAAGCAGAGAGCACAATCTGCTGCCGAGCACAAGGAAATCGTACCAGCCACAGTGTCTGGAAGAGCGACCACATACCGACCATATTCGAGCATGGATCATATCCCATCCTTCCCAAAGGCGAGGAGGGAAAGAGGGATACATAATATACGCCCAAGCAGGCAGAAAAGCGCACCACAACGGTTGCCCTTCTCCGCCAAGTGTTAGGTTAGTCGACTCGGTGTTTGTGCTGCCGAGTCACCGCCCTCGGTGGGAAAGGCTTCATATGAATACAAGAGACTAGATAGGTACGTGACCCAATTCTACGGCCACATGGCTCAGAGGTAGGCCACCAAACGGAAAGTTTTTGGAGGAATATGTTGCTTGTCGTGACACCTGCCTATCAAAGTCGATGAATTCAGCCGAACAGGCAGGCAACGCGCGGTAAGGAGCAGGCTTCGACAAACCCGCCTTGACCCCGGCAGAACCACTATCTGAAGGTTCCTGACACGCAGTATACCTTTGATAAATGTTGACTGAATCCAAATCGGGAAGCGGTTGGGAAACGCTGACCATCGTTACGGGCAGTAAAAAGCTGCGTTCCAGCTTGAACTCGGTGGCGCAAAACGTGTCGTGTTGGCGTCTTCGGTTGGGAAACCTTAATGCTGCACGCGTGAGCAGGCCTAACCTAAGACCAGATGAAGCCCATGCATATGTGGTGCTGCGGGTTGATATGAGTAGCTCACACCTACTGCAGACCATCTCAAATCGTGGTGCAAGTCCCGACCTTGAATTATTACATATCCTGCGGTGAAGGCATCATACCCGGTGACGTGATCGAGCACAGTAGTAAGAGCTGCTCGGATTCCGGGATCCCGACTTCAGGTTAGATGGTCATCAGTCGAGGGTTATCTGTTCTTCGCATTCGCCTCCTGGTTGCCAACTGCTTGAACCTTACTGACTGCTTACTGACTGGCTGTACATCCGTCTTGCCTTGGGGAGACAGAGCTAGCAGTCCATTTCGTGAGTGTCCGATTACAGAACGGACGAGCTGCGATCTTCTGCAGCTTATTATGTGTGATTTGTGCTCCCACGGAAGTCCGTAGCCATTCCACTACCGGCCTGTGAGCGAATCATACATAACCGTGATCCGTATTCGTCCGCGTAATGCAGTGGGAGCTGGCGAAAATACGTCAAGGCTGTCGCAAGGGTGGCTTGGCGAGTGTTTCCCTTGACATATGATCTAGGAATCTGTTCTCTTGAGCTCGCAGGATCTTGCCGCAACCCTTGGAATGGTCTCCCCCTTGTGCGGCAGACATCTAGAGAAATCTCAGAGCATATCTAAGGTGTTGGTCGGCAGGCCGGGATCCGGCAAAGGATACTTTCAGATCAGAGACTCAATAGTATTTTTCTTCTCCTCCTCTTATTAGTGCTGGTGATCATGCTAGAGGTTTGTCAGTGGCGTTGAGATTTCCAATCATGTCTTGTGATTGAGAGGCAGCATCAATCCTTGGGCAGGTCATCATCGAGACAAGATTCCATGGTGACCGTAATACGATATGGGGCCTGAACTGGCGCAAAAGCGACCATGTCACGGCAAGAAGCAAAGCAACAATAGCACTCTACTGCAAAGGAGTCCGATGGATTTTGTGCAATGGACACGGCGGTGGCGTCCAGCCTTCCGACAAGGTCCTGGTTTCATGGTGTTGATGAGTTGGCGGAGTCCCATGATGGGACTCGCAGCGAGACCGAGGGCCCCGGCCGACGGCACTGCAAGCCGGCGCCCGATGACAATTGGTCATGCCGCATCTGATTGAGTCGTATTTGCACCTGGGTAGAGGCTAGGAGCCCAAGCAATATGTAACAGTTGGCAACGGCCAGGGTCTGGTAAATTGTTTTGATATCGTAAGACGGGTTGGGTGCTGGGTTCGGCGACACGTGACTAATACGCTGAGCGAATCTGTGTTTCATATAGATGACGTACGGGTCGGGATGCTGAGCAAATGTCAAGCCAGGCCGGGTGGACATGCAGACGGCGGTGAACAAAAGAACCAGATGGAGAAGTGGTTCGAAGGGAGCGAGAGAAGTGCGCGGCGTGTATGTGCGACGGAGGAGTCCTGCAGTCGCGTGCATTGGACCGAAATGAGCAGCCCGTAGAGGAGGGCACGATGGCTGAGAAAGGATCCCTGATCTTGGAAATCTGACGGGCATTTGCCTGCGCTCGTCGTCCAGGGGGTGTTGCCTACACTGCTCATTACAGCCCGCACTTGGTGTTGGCCTCCATGATGCGTGTCATGTTGCTGGCGACTCGAGTGAGAGGACAAGACCAGGCTGGGGATGGAAAGAAGCGGCGGCGGCAGGCGCCTTGGGCGTGTCCTGACAAATGAGGGTCAGGTAATATGCGTAAGCTCTATGGGTTCAGCCAACAAGTCTGATGGACGAGTACGTGTGTACGGAGCATGTAATGTATGTAGGCAGGGAGGTCGTATGTGTGTAGTAGTGGTAGCAGCAGTATGTGTGCCATGGTGTGGCGCGCGTAAGCTGGTTGGGAGTATGGAACTGGTAAGCTGGTGGAGTGCTGCTCGAGTGCTTTGCTTGCTTGGGTTAGTAGGGAAAGAGATCCTTGAACCGGATGGGGGCTGTTTCAGATCTCCCCAATTGGGCAAGTCGCAGATTGCAGTAGCAAGCCCCCTGCCGCGCCACAAAGAGAGCCACAGCTCGTTCAGTCAGTCGCACTCTCCCAATGGCAGGCAACGAAGGATCGTGTCGGAAGGTTTCAGACCCGCTGGTTGGTCAGATGCCCAGATACCTAGGTCCTAGAGAAGGCGCGCTAAGCAGGTTCTCGCCATGGCGATAAGCGGGAATCAGATCAGCCCCTACCTGATTGGCCGTCGTCCGTCTGATCTTCCCTGTTTGGGCCACTTTCCCACGCGTTGCTAAATACTACTCCCAGGTGTCCATCCCATGGCAGAGGGAAGGCCCAACCCGATGAGATGATTATACTTTTCCTGTGTATGCATGGAAGCAACGCCCGTTTCGCACGAGATCAGACGAACATATTACCAAAATAGACTTGTGGCTTCCTCAGGACCATGTAAGCAGTGAGTGTAAGAGGGCAAGTGCCATGGCGGCCGAGGCGGTTCCAGAACTTCTAGCATTGGGCGACCATATTGAGGATTCTGGGCCATTTTGGATGACGGTATATTCCGTCGTGGTATCCTTCATGCCCGCTTGTTCACTTCCTCTGTTGCGCTCTTATGGTGTACTTCACCTCCTCCTCTGCTACGCTCATGCCCTTGCTGGGTCGCAGATTTGGCCTCGCGGTCAATTGCTTGCTGCCTCGATGTACATTACCAAAAAATTCGTGCGACGAGAAAACAAGCCGCCGCTCTTCTATCGGCCTGCTCGTAGGACACCGTTCACCAAATACGAATGCGGCTATCCTGCGCGAAGATAACCTTGTTCTGTTCAACCATTTCTACAAATCTGTATGTGCAACCACAGCGCGGTATCTCAACGTACCCATGCCCTGGTCACCTCAGACAAGCTCTTCTCGTCTCAAATGCCCGTCTTATGCTGCCAAAGGTCCTGTCCGCAACACCATCTGCCGCCGGGTGTGATCTGGCCCGGTCGAAGCTGGTTCCCATTTGCGATACAAACTTGTACGTCGTACGTAGCTACGCCTGTGTGATAAATGAGCGATTTCGGAGACGAGGGCGGGTGTTGGTTTTGCACCTCTGCCCACTGTGAACGCTTACGATCTTTCAGCCACTGTGTTGTTCCCCGCTCCTAATTTCTATAAGCCGTCACCGACTATTCTGAAAGTAATCGAGCAATAATGTATGGTGGTAAACCTCACTTCTTCTTTTCTTGGCCCTCTTCCCAGCAGACTGTCAACCCTAAACACCAGCCGGGGGGTCCGTGGTAAAATCCCGAGATTAGACATGCCGCTTCAATATAGGGACTGGAGCAGCAATGTGTCATTGGCAACAGGGAAGTTGCGAAGACTTCTGAGCCTAGCAAGCGATCCTACGGGGCCGGCGGAATATATTACATCGCGTAGGCACATCTCTGGATCCGGCTGCTCAATCTCGCCCAGCCAGCCAAACGCCAGCGTATTCGTGAAGCGGAGTCACCCGCAGCCGGGAGCATGTCCCAATCGGTCCAATCCCACTATTCTGGCTAACAGCAGACTTTGCAGTGGCTGGCGCAACCTGTATGTAATCTGTACAGAGCAAATGAATGCGGGCATTGTGGCTGATACATTACCGATGTCGTTTAGGTGCTACCTAGCTGAACGACCATGCAAGAGAGCAAGGACGCAGGCAAGCAATATAGTATGTAATCCCCATCACCATGTCAATGGCAGTCAAGCATCTCCCACAGTTCCGGATATGGTCAGACGCCCACATCTTTGACATGCTTTCTGGGCAAGGCGTTTAGGCCAAGACAATTCTCTCCCGCTCCCAACTTTCCGACGTCGTGAATCGTCACCACTGCTGATTAGAGGTGTGTCATGGTAGTGCAGGAGCAGCAGCAGCAGCAGCAGCAGTAGCCGCCGGCGGTGGGGATCCCTGCCCCTCATCAGCCCCTCCTCTCGGCCAGGACGCTCGAGCCTCGCAGCACCTGGCACCCGATGCGATGCGCTGGAGATCGAGGGAACCCCCCATGGAAGGAAGATCTTGTTTCTAGTTCGGTTTCTAACGTACAGCCCAAACGTTATTTGCAGAACCCGACCCGATCGACCGTTGTGGTGAGCATGTGAGCCTGCTGAGGCTAACCTTATAGTACTACCCAGTACTAACCTAGGGCATTGTCCTATCAAGAGACTGTCATCCACATGTTGACGACGACTCTGTCTCGGCCCGTCGGACTACCTAGGTGCTCAGTGCTCAGCAGTGCCAGCAGGTGAGGAGATGAAACCTCTCTCTCTCTCTTTCCTCTTATTACTACTACTCTTTGTTTTATTGCCAGCGTTCCTCATTGATTCGGACGAGATCCTAGTCAGGTTTCCCGAAAAGCCCTCGCTAGAGCCATCAGTTCTCGATTTGGATCTATAGAATGGCAACTATAACACGCTTGATCCTTCATATCTCAGTCCCCATTCCTAATTCCAACACGTGCCCCTGCTCCGGTATATTGACGATTGATTACATACCACGCAATCCTCTACTCGAGCTAGCGCAGTGGTGGCCTCGAAATTGTTTAATGCAAAATCCGGCCGCCGGTCCCGACCAGGAATCTATCTCTTCGCTCCCACGTCAGTTGTATGCCGGTCCATCGGTCGGTCGGCCGGTCGTGCTTGTTGCTTGTTGCTTGCTGCTTGCTTGTGGCCCAGCTCTTCTTTTTATCGTCTCTCCGTTTCCCCCCAAACACCGTCCAGACAGACCTCGGTTTCTTGACCGAGGCCTGGCCGACCGTTCTCCCTGATCAAGCCAACAACAGCCGTCTCATCGCCTCCCGAGTATCGGGAACAACTTTTCCTTTCTATCCTGCCGTCTCGGCAATGTGCGTCAGTGCTCACCAAGGAGTCTTCCCATGTAGTTGACATGAGGAACCCGCCCCGTCTCTATACTACCTGCTATATCACCCCATGCCATACCATGCCTACCCAGTTGATTCGGGAGCTATCCATTCTGGACTTGGTATTCCTGCCTCCCTGTGCATTCTTTCCATTCATTACGGGGCCATGTCAGCGATGAAGCGCAGGCCCAGCCCTGCCCTGCTTGCGCTACGCTACGCTGCATGCATCATGTAACCAGGTGGATAGTAGAGGATAGGCACAGACGTAGCTTCATCCTAGGCATTCTGTACAAGGCGGCGAGTACTGAGAGATGCTGCTGTAGAATTTCGACCTAGGCTAGGGAACGAACCTCAAAGTGGTGGTGCACGCGGTTGCAGTGCTGGCGTTGAAGTTTTCTGCGAGTTGCGAAATCCCCCCGCCGTGAGTGAGTCGCGGCCGGGTTTTCGTGGCTCTTCTACCCACCCATTCCCCTGCCGCCCACTAGGATCCCAAGTCCGTGAGCACATACGGGCGAGATATACCAGATTCGCTCGCCTTCACACGCACGCCCAGCCTGTTCCCCTACACAGTCTCTACTTCGTATAAGCTGCCATGGTGCAATATCTGCACGTCTACAGTGTCCAAAGACACACCAAATTCATGGTTAGTTATGTAGCTGCCTCTAGCCAAGCATAACAGCCTCTCAAATGCAGATACGATAATTCTGCACGACATGAACCCCCCTCAAGTTTTGACCTTAAGTTGCGCGCAAAGTATGTATGTATAAACATAAGTCGACCAGTTGTATCGGAGTGGCCGCGGAACCCACTGTGCGGATTTACTGGCTGGGTAAACAAGCCACATGCGGAAAAAGCCAGCCTGAAGCAACAGCTATCTCCATCGGTCGCTACCTACCTCGTGAATGAGTCTATCTCTCTACGAATTGCAGCGCCGTCGATTCTGTCCGCGAGAAGCGAGATCAGCACTGGCCCATCATGTACATACAATGCGCAAGAAAAATAAAAACATCTGTCCGAGTCCGTAGATCCGCCCATGTAGAATAGTCCTCTCCCTGCCCGGCCTTTTGTCTTTGTTTTTCTTCTTATTGTTGTTTTCTTCCCATCTTCTCCCGGAAGTACCGTGGTCCTGTTTAGCAGCCGACGAGCGAATTCTTCATCGCCATTTCCGTTGAGCCTGTCTCGCTCCTTCCTTCAATTTTAGATCCCTCTTTTTCTCTTTTCTTTTTTCCCCTGTTATTAGCCAGCGTGATTTGCTACTTGCGTCAGCGTTGACCATTTCTCACCATCAATTAATTCATATTTCCACGATTATTAAATGACATCAAACTGGAATCAATCATCCACCAAGTACTCCTGTGACCCATCGCGGAGGCGGACCACAGAGACAGCACCGCGATACATATACACACCCCACACTGCTCGACTACTACGACCAACACTACGACCGCTGCTACTACTCTCGTCGGCCCATCGCGTTTCTGGAGGGATCGACCCTGCAGCTGGAAAATTCCCCGACCTATGCGAGCCTCTCGTTCCTCCTAAAGGGATAGCTGCTAGTGGAAAGCGCCCGGGCTTGACACACCACCATCTCCGCGCGGGTCGAGACTTCTGGCGAACCCTTGGAGGCTGACGATCACCCTGGAACCCTGGTTGCAGATGGGCGTGTGGGAAGAGTCTAGCTCGATTCTTCTGATCGCTTCAACAACGTCTCGACGGGCCATCACAGCCTTGTCAATCGTCGTGGCGTGCAAAAGAAAAAGCCCGTCCCCTCCTTCGTCGACGACATCTCCTGCACCCAGGACTTCGAGCCACACCTTTCCTTGATCGTCCTCCTAAGGGACTCCGCGTTTCTGCGCCTCATCACCCCCAAAAGTGTGGTCGCTGGTTACCGACACTTGGGGCTGGGTTTCCCCCCCAATACTGTACACACGCACCCACACGGCTTTCTCGACTTATACTTGTGAAAAACTTCTCTCGACTGACTAGGCAGATTGCTGCTTATGACACTGCCCATCCAGCGGCCCACCCCTTCTCTTTTACTAGTGAGTCCTCCTCGCCCTTCGCCGCGTGCTTTTTTTTCCCATTCACGCAGGCGGCGCCATCATCGATCTCCCGAGCACCAGCAAATCTAGGGTTATCTTTCTCGCATACCCTCAACCTCGGGTTTTGTATTTTATTTTCGCTCATTTTTCTGTATTTCGTCCCCCTTGCCTCTGGGCGAATCTGAACATATTAATCTTGGCCCTTGCAACGATATTCTCTCTGATACGCACTGTTTCTCAAGGAAATAAGCCAGGCCTGTCATATTCTCCACATCCAACAGGATCAACTTCGACTTTCCACTTCGGGCATTGCCTAAAACGGCCACAAGTGCCATAAAGCTACCATTCACCACCAAATTACCGTCCGTTCCCAGAATCCTGGCTTGCTTCTTTCCGCGGTAGTCGATTATTATTCTTGCTCTTATTCCTCCTCCTCAAGCCGGCAGCCCTCGCTTATAGTCTGGGGTACCTTGAAACGGCCACAGCACTACCGCTGTACTTGCAAGCCATACCCGAGCTACTGCCCCATTCGATTTCGAGTTCCTTGGTATTCTTATTACTGCCTACGATCTAGTCCAGTATACACGCACATACCTTACATATACACCTACATATACACACTCACTACCATACATGTACGCGGCAGCAGCAGCAACAACAATCAGATGAGGCTGGGTCTTGCGACCCAAGAATCCCACAAGCCCCGCTTCTTCCTTTCCTCTTTCTACTAAGCTGGCCGCCCTCTCCAGCTTCTACTATATGCAAAGGTTATTATTACCCATATAACCCCCCCCCCCCCCCCCCCCCCCCCCCCCCCCCNNNCCCCCCCCCCCCCCCCCCCCCCCCCCCCCCCCCCCCCCCCCCCCCCCCACCACCCCCCCCCCCCCCCCCCCCCCCCCCCCCCCCCCCCCCCCCGCTTGACTTCGTGTTAGTTCTTTTTTCTCTCTTCTACTCTTTCGCTTCCCGCTTGGCCTCTTCCTCTTTCTTCTTTTCGTTCGGGCCTCGACGTATTGTTGTTTTTTTATTTTCTAATTCTCATTCTCTGTCTCTCTTTACAAAATTCCTTCTTTTGAACCCTGGGCTGTAAACTTCTTTTCTTCGCAGATGTCCACCATTCGCTCTCTTGCCGAGCGGCTATCGACATGATGCTCACGTTGAAACAGCCAGTTCACTACGGGTATCGTACCGTCCATGATCTGCCGACACCTCCATCGACGTCTCGACCATCACCCCCCGTGACCATACAGGAAAACCCCCAAAAGCCGCTGCCGCCTATACCTCGTAGGAACAGCCCTTCCACCAGGGACATGTCAGCGCCGCGTCTGCCTTTGCCGGCAGCTATGACTCTGCCTCAGCCCAATCCGCAGCAGGCCTCTAGTCACCCGCCGGGACCCGGGCCCGGGCCAATGTCTCATGTGCAACAGCCACAATCACAGCCTCAGCTACCGCCCTCGCAGGGTCAATATCTGGGTGCACTACCTGCGGCACCCCATTGGCAGGGCCAGGGAGGAGATGAATCCATGAGGACATGGTTGATCGCGAAAACGGAGGAGGAGAAGAGGAGACAAGAAGAGGAAAAGAGGAGGCAGGAAGAGCTACGGTTGGAGCAGCGCAGGATCGAGCTTGACATGCTGCGGACGTCTTTGGATCGGGGAGTCCCTCCTCCAATGGTCCCGGTCGTGTTCGCCGGCATGAGCGGAGGCGTCCTCCCCCAAGCCGCGTTGGAATGGGCACAGCAGTATTTGATACCCCCGCAAGGTCACCAACCTCAGCTTCCACCAGCACCGGGACAGATTTCGCCAGATCACTTGAGGCGAGATTCTCAGTCACACGGATTCGCCACGTATGCCGGGTCTGCTGGGGTTCCGTCCACGCCCGGATCCGCACCGCAGAGTGGTGGATATGTGCAATACCCGGGCCCCGGCTCGCCAACTCGGGCCAGAGCACATACGATGTCTGTGGCTGGTGCTGTTGGTCGTCCAATTGGCCCTCCTCTGCCACGCTTGACGACGGGGGAGCTGATCACGGGGCCGCCAGCGGGCCAGTCCCACGGGCAAACACATGGACAGCAGCTGTCAACTTCACAGTCAGAAAACCAGTCTCCCATTTTTTTCCATCACTGGCAACCGCCGACGTCTCAGGGAGCTTCCACTCAGCCTGCAACACCTTCCGGTTCGTCGAAAAGCAATAGGAGGCAATGATGCTCGCCAAGCTAATGTTGTGTGTGTTAGTCGACTCGCCGAGGAAACGAAAAGCGACGGGGCCACAACAGGCAGCTCCTCCACCGAACACACAAGTGAGCAGAAGGTCGCCACCTTTTGGTTACTCGGCCGGGTTGTCCACCCTGTCCAACCCCCCTCTAGGGCGGCGGCATGGGCATTCGCGACAGAGAAGTGATTACTCGTCCTATAGGCCGACGGGGCGTGGCCGCGGGGACAGCTATGGCCCGAGCAGACCTCATACGCCTGGCCTGGGAACACCAGTTGAGGGCGTACCGCTCGAATCATCCGTGCAAGCGCGGACCAACACACATACCGTATCCTCGATGCTCTCAGAACACCCATCGCCACAGTATGGGGGCGAGTCTAGGAGCCAGAAGCAACAACAACAACAACACGATTACCCGGGGGATTCAGAAAGAAGGCATTCACCTAATTCCACTGACGAGAAGGCGCGTGCTGGAGGCGTAGCTCCTCCGGCTGGGCGTACACGAGACGATGAATGAAATGCAAACTTGACGACATCCTGGATTTTTCAGCCTTGTTTCATTCCCCGATATGCGACTTGCGAGCCGAGCTTTTGTCACTTATTGCCAGACCATGCAGACACACTGTCTTGCTTTCCGCCAATATCAACCGTCTCTTGCATGGTTGCTTGGCTTACTTGCATTTTCATTCTCCAAGACTGGTGCTCGGGCGCCAAATTTTATTCACTTCTATAGACGATTGTTCCCGTCGAAACTATCCGTCTTTTGGATCTGCTCGCGATCTCTATTTCAACTTTTGTATTTGTATTCATCCAATTTTGTATAAACTACTTTTTTGCATGACGCCAGGGGCCTTTGGTCAGAAATCAAAGGCATGGCGGACAGGGACATGGACCAGAACGGGAGAGAAGGGAACGGAGTTCAACAGGACGGCTTTGGCCTGTCTTTTCTTTCTGCCGGGGAATTTACTGGCCAACCAATATTATACAGCTGAGCGCAGCGGTACTGCGAGAGAAAAATCAACGTCTGGCATCGACAATCGCATGACATGGGTTGGGTCGAGAAATGAGAAACAGATCCGGTCTCAACAGAGTTGCATTCATATCTCGCTTGTGAGTTCTAATTGCAGTCGCGTGCCCCGTTGAAAGTTTCCCGCAGAGGTGATCCTCTGGTGTTTCATGAGTGAGCATCGCGAGTAGATGCGAGTAGATAAAAAGACTACGGACTATACCGCACTGAATAAGTACTGCACTGCGAATACGCTCCTGTCCAGAAGGAACAGCGAAGGCGAGTCTGCGGCACTGACTATACCACGGGTCGAATAGAGAACTTTGCGTTCGGCAAGAGGTAGAAACCCAAGATTGGCAACGGAGCCGGATGACGTTGCTCAATATAAAGGCTGCGGCATGTTTTGACATGGGCATCAGATTACTGGAAAGCAGGGGTGGCGGAGAGATGAAGTCTGACTGGAGGGACGCTTTGGAATACAACCCTGGGAAACCCCATACCCTGCATTTCCTCTGTCTTCTGGGTGTCTCTCTTTCTCTAGTCCCGGCAGCAGCAACAGAGCAGGTCAGAATATGCACAGTACTCGATATGACTCGCCTCTCGTATACGAGTTAGATAGTGAGAGTCGAAAGAGGATGTTCGCGTGTATGCAGGTCTGGCCGTGTCGGACCCGAGCGCGGCTTGGCAGACGCGAGAAGAAGAAATGACGAAAAAGGCCTAATTCTACGAGGTACATACAAATAAACGCGGGCGGATTTTGCCGAGAGAGAGCGAGATGGGCTGGGAGGCCCATGATCGAGGCCGTAATAATATGGTATACGATAACACGGACGGGAGGGATAACTGAAATGAAAGAAGAGAAGAGATGAAGGGCCAAGAGCTGGCGTTCTTCCCCCCCTCGCGACTGTTTACCACGTGGAGGTCCTGTCCAATAAAATGTATACTATTGACTTGTACGATCTGAAACGTCTGTATTATGAACTACTTTGATGGAACGAACGCGTGGGGCTCCTCTTTTTTGGAGAAGGGGAACAGGATGTTTGGCTTGTTTCCCATCAGGCTGTGTGGCGTTTCGGGCGGTGCGGGTAACTTAATTCGTATACATATAGGGAGTATTATAGCCTATAGCAAATGGGGGGCCTGGCTCTATAGAGAAGCGCCAAGACTTGTTCGGATTGGGAAAGGGGAGGTGTGGGGAGGGAAATGGGACAGACTTGCCGAGACGGGTCTTGTCGTTGCTCCCGTTTGGGAAACTCGGTATTAAAGAATATTAGCAGGGCATTTTGACAGTTGTCGAAACGGAAATTTTTTAAACAATCATGGGAGGGATTCGAACACGGCTTTGGTGCAAGGAACAACAGTACAGACGGAAAGAAGAAGATCGCGCTACTGACGAATGCATGTATCGCCGTGCGCGCGTGCCTCAACGTAGCCGAGCCGCTTCTCGCGCTGCTCGGACATCTTTCCCCCCAAAGCCTTGGCCCCTCCGGCGAGGCCTGTCGAGACCGAAAAGATTTCTTCCTCCTGTGGGCATACGTGAAAATTTTACGGCCGAAGCAATTGGATGCACATCAGCAGCGTCGGGCCATGTCAACCCCCGGCCGCATCTGCTCGAGGCCGCACGTCGGCCAAGAGCCGAGGTAGACAATCAGGAATCCAGCAAGGGGAGAGGAAGAGAGAGGAAGCTATGTATCTGAGTGCTTGGGACCCGCGGCTTTTGCGCAAGATACCTTTTCCCGCGCCAAATGATACCTGCTCTGTTGGGCGCCTTGTTCCGGCTCCGTCGAACGACGGGACGAGGAGAGACGAGAGGTCGGATGCAATTGGACGACGAGGGCGTCTCTAGAATTCCCCCAAGAGACCTTTGCGTTACAAAGACGGAACCCCCCTGGCCTTCAGAAGAAGCGCCCTGCGAAGAATGGAAACACAGACACAAATTGACAGATGCAACTCTGGGAGGGAGGAAGCAAGGGGGGAGAGATGCCTTGCTCCCCCCTGTCCTATCTGATGGCTTCTATTGCACCACTTGACGCCGGAATAGATTGAGATGCATTCTCTGGGAGCAAGAAAAAAACAAGATTGTCGGTACATCAAACGAGGTGAGCCCAAAACATCGTCGACGACTTGTACATACTCCCATATCCTTCCCTCCTCCTCCAGCCGCGGCAAGCGACTGGTTCGTTTTGAAACACAAGACGATCGAAACGCACGCCCCCCTTCCCATCAGCGCGGCTATTTGTATCAACGCACAGACTATGCTGTTGCTTTCGTATAGTATAAACCACATCCCGCAATACATGAGCGCCCGTTTGGTTTCGTTTGATCGGCTTATGGGCAGGCGCCTACTACCTTTTGCCCCTTTGGCTGAACGCTTGGAGGGGCATGGAGTTTGACAGGAGACCCTTTTCTCTTTCTTTCTCGTCGAGAACCGACGGTTTGTTCTGAAACGCGGCTCGCCCGTTTGGACAAGAAACGCCCTCGGCCGCCGTTGCATTGCATGCGATGAGTATACAAAGACCAGGCTACAGGTCAAGAGGACGTGTATGTGCGTGTCCAAGAATCCCGACTGTCGAGTCAGGTCGGCTATTGAATGAAAATTCGAAATCGCATACATACAACGTGAGACTTGACACTAAGTAGACAAACAGCGAGACCGCTCAGGAAGCCCCGTATTCCGTGCATGGTGTTTCCTAGCATTCCCGACTCTTTTCCTATATGCACCATGGTAGAAGTCGGAACAGAACGAAACATGCTTCCGTTTCGCGATTTTTTTTTTCTCTCACAATCTTTCCCCTCACTTGTGTTTTTCTCCTCTTCGAGGGAGATAAGCAGATCCCCCCGGTGGGCCGGTATGAGGCATGTGTCAGCAGTCAATGTAACGCCATCGTGCCTATCCGTGTTCCCCGTAGAGCAGCTGTATGATCCGAGGCGGATCGAGACGCGCGGACTCTTTGGGATGGCTCTTATCGTGGATAAATCAGTGAGGACATTCTAGGGGAGAGGAATCCGGAACCGGAAATTCTGAAGACCATATCCCTATCTTGAACTGGGCATGCTCGACCATGAATAAAGAACAACGTCTCTCCGACTATCTCCGACAGCTGCGAATGGATAAATATTGCTGAGCCATGTTCGTTGCGCATATGGTGGCCCGGATAAGAAAAACTCCGGACTGTTGCTTCTTCTCCTCCTTCCCTGGGGACAATGAAAGGAATGGCCAGATGTAACTGCAGTAATGAGGTGAATCTGTGTATTCTCGGGGACCATGGAGATTTCATGGAACCCTGTTTTCTCACAAATGATCGACAGAGCGGAAGGCTGGGAAAGTTACAAAAGATTATATCTCATATATCGCCTCATATTGGGAGATGATGGTCTCTTGGAGGGCTGTCTGAGGAGGCAAAAGGGGCCCCGTCATAAGGATTTCCCTATTGTGAATGAATTCATGATTTTCGTCTCTTTTGCATGACGAGATTCCGCAACGGACAATTGTCACTCGGCCCGAGTACAGACAGATGTGACAATTCGTAGTCTACAAGCAGTATGGTGGGGCTCCAGTGACTACGAAACTGTACTTCAATTCAAACAATTCTGGATGTATTTCGAGGTATTCAACAACTCAGCCACCCAGATCTTCGGGCACTCGATCGTGCGGAAAGACGTGACTCTTCTCGTGCCATCGAACATCGCAACCGCCAGTCAGGATGGTCACATAACCTGGCATGACCGACGGTTGGACTCGTGGATACTGCTTCGTCCACGAGCATAGCCCATCTCTTCGATATCTAGCAACTAGAAGGCGGAGGAGGAAGATGACTGCCATCATCTGCATTTGATTCACGCAAGAGCACACTTTGCAACTCCTCAATATAAACCCGCCAACCGTCGGCATCAACGTCTTTGCCGTCCTCAGAGTCAAGTGTGCAAACAATACCTATCAGGTCAGCTTCTTTGACGAATACTCGAGTAAGTTAAAGTCTCAAGTAGTGCCATGCCCTCATGAGATTATTGTTGATGCTCAAGTTTTCAATGGCTGGGCAGTATTACCCTGAGTTGGACAACAATCAGGCAACGACGCGATGGATCATTGGGAAGTTGCTTGGTTTCTTGCAGTACAATCGTAAAAGCAACGCGAGAACCGAGAGAAGAAAAAGGCAGTCATGTTTTCTGATGCGTATTATGAAATTAAATTATTATGTACTCTCTTTCCTTTTTTTCGATCTCATCATCATCTCGTTCCAGTCTTCTTTTGTCTGCTTCGCGCTGTAAGATGGAGCCGAGAAGGACCACTCGAGACTGACACGCGCATAGCCATGTAAAAAAAACAAAAAGATAACAACCCAAAAACTCATTCCAATCTGGCAAGACGCATAAGGGGTATATCGCGGTCTCGCCATCCAACAACAAAAAAGTTTCCATCGTGCGCCATGCTTTGCCGTTCAAATGAAGTGAAGAAGCAGAAACCAAGATCGAGTGTCGATCAGTCCTGAATAGGTAGGATGTTTTGTTTTGGATGTAGACAAATGAAAAATGACGAGGACCTTGTGACGTGGTCCTGACGCTGTACGTTTGTAGTCATGGAGGAAGACAGAAATTCGGCTGCAGAGAGCAGACGAGACATTTGGGACTGCGTCCCGACACGGGTCTTTTCAACGTTGCCCGACCAAGGGCGTCTCCCCGGGTGGTTTGTTCAAGAGACCGCGCTCGTGATGAGGCTCCTCTCTTTCTGCCCACCAAACGTAGCGCGGCGGGATGAGAATGAACCTCCTAAAACTTCTTCATCTTGTTCATGTGCTGTTTGTATTCAGCATGCACAACCTTCATCAACAGGTCGTCGTTCTTGACCGGGACGAATGACGTGAGTGCCTTCATTGCGTTTTCAAATTCCGAGTCGACAATGTGCTCGCTTAGGGCGAGGATGATGGCTGTGCTCGTAGCATGGATGGTCTCGAGCCCTTTGGACGAGATACGCGTAGCCTGCTTGGTGTTTGGCGCGTCCGAAGCTGGAGGATCAGGGGGCGAAGCGCCCAGGAGCATAAAGACATCCCAGACGCGGAGCTGGGCTGAGAAGGGCATGGACAGGTGAAAGAGTGTCAGGTACCACCTCGTCCCATATGCCGTTGGGTCAATACAGAGTTCCTTGAGACTCTTGGCCACATTCTTCTTGTCTGATAGCCAGTACTTTTCAAAGTCCTGGAGAGCTTCCATGAGCTCTGTGAAATTGGGCGAGTACAGTCGGTTCAAGCCTCTGAGCTCCCAGAGTCGCACGAGCATGATGAAGCACCTTTCTTCATCGTAGTAGCTAAGCAACGTTGCAGCCAGAGAGGCCATGCCTTGCACATAGCCAGTGACTGGGAAATATAGTGACAAAGCATGCAATACTCGAAATAGCAGTCTCTGCCCACCTCGATACCTCTTTCGGAACATGATGTGCTGGCTGATAGTCCGCGGCACATCGAGATCGATCTGTACGTCATCGGGAGAAGGCTGCTCTTGCAGCTCGAAAAAGCTTGCGGCGAGCTCGTCGTTGGTGGCGCAGGGTGTCTTGCTGTTCTTCGCGCTGGTAGCCAGGAAGGACCACCAAGCAGAGGCGCGCCATCGATCAGGTATGCCCTTCCATGTCCGCTCGACGATCTTGGGGTGCTTGGGGTCAAACTCAAAGACCATGCCCTCACCATCTTTGCCTGGCTTGACAATCCTGGCCATCTTGCGCCACTTCTCGGTACGCTGCCACTCCTTTCGCCTGTACTCGTCGGCCAACTGCCCGGCCACCAGGTCTTCGCCGATACCGCTGAAGCCGGGCTGCTGTGCTAGAATCTCACCTGCCTCATCCATCCACTTCCTGTCCTTGTTATGGGGAAGCAGGTTTGCCGCCTGCCGAAGGGCGGAGTGGGTAGAACGTTTCGACCCCGTGGATAGCCCCGAGGCCTGTGTGTGCAGGGAGCGGGCCGAGGGCTTTCTGCCAGAGCCGTGCCTTGTCCCGAGATACTGCGAGTTGGAGGCCGCCCCTCTGCGGCTTAAGATGCTCCGGTGCTTGCTGCGAGGCGTTGACCGGCTCGGGCTGTCCATGATGGCGGGCGGTGCGCTTGATGGCGTCATTGGCCGCTTTGGGGCAATGAAACCCCAGCGGTCGACGCACTCGACCTCTACATCTGACCAATCTTCTATGCGGTCGGCGCGCTCGTAAGCGCGATGCACTGGCTCATCTGGTCGCGACGCAGAAGGCGCCGCGGACGCGGGGATCCCAGTTGGTGGCTGCGGGACTCCAGGTTGACCGTCCGGATTTGGTGTTGTACTTGTGCTGGGGCTTTGGCTTTGCCTTTTTGAACTGCAGCGAGAACAGGTTAGATGTTGGCCAAGGAAAACGTGATGCCGGATAGTCAAGGAAACCATACGAGTTCTCATCCACATCTGAGGGAACCTCCACTGTAGGCTCGAGCCGTTCGCCATGCGAAGAGGCAGGAGGGGCCCCATCTTCCCACCTGAGTCCTTCCCCGGGTTCATAGAGCGATCTCACCTTTTGAGATTCCCTTTCCACTTGTACAGATATCAATCGGATGCTGGGGGGATGCCGGGCCGACTTTGGCGTCGTGGGAGCGTCGGCGGCGGCATAGGGTGCTGAGGGGGGCGTCGGCGGCGCCAATGGCGGAGGCGGTGTGGCGGTCCTTCCAATTGGCGACATGTTGGACTCTGCCTCCGTCTTGTCGCTATCGTGGGTTTTGGTGTTTGTGAGCGCGGCGGCATTGTCCTGGTTTGGCTTGATCCTCGGGGGAGAAGCCAGGGGGAAGACGCGCTGGGGGCGCTGCTCTGGCGAGGAAGGGCTCATCATGTTTGCTGCTGGTGCGGCGTGTCTCGAGGGGCGCATGCCACCGAGCATGATACTGCCGCGCTTGGAAAAGGAGATTTGTTGAACAAAGTCAGCGAAATCATCGCCGTCCTGGTCGTAGGCGGCAGAATCATCGGCGGCCGTCACAAGCTTGGAAGAAGAAAGTGCTCCTCCTGGCAGTCGTGTGTGATGGTGAGCCTGGTCCCTGGAACTCAACTGTTCATCTCCATTTCGTGGTGGGGCGACCAAAGTGACCGGGGCCGCGCTACTGCTAGTCGTGGCCTTGGCTCCGTCTAGCAGCGGCAGGGTAGCTGTAGGGGCTGTAGGGGCTGTAGGGGCTGTAGGGTCGGGGGTCGATGATGGCTCCTCATTACGGGCCTCGGCGAGAGCCTCCGATGGGGATAGTGGATGCTGCACGTCCGAACGCTGCTGCGACTTCTTCTTCTTCTTCTTGAGGCGCTTGGATGACTTCATTGACGACGACCCCGATGTGCGGAAGCTGAAGGAGCGACGTGAAAAGAGGGACGAAGAGGTCGACGTTGTTTTGTCGGGGAAGTTTGGGGGCGGGGTGGTCGGGGACGTGGGCGACACCGTATTGGCCTCTGACAACCCTGGCGAGTGCAGTGGAATGCTGGATTCGCTGTGATTGTTGGTCCCACCCAAACCGTTCTCCAGTATTATATGATTATGCTGCTGCTGGTGCTGCGTCTGCTGCGTCTGCGCGTACAAGGACGTTGGCGACGAGGACCTGATCCGCAGCGGTGGGACCAGCAGAGCCGGGACAAATTTAGATCTTCGGATGGAAGGTTGTATTTTCTCGTATGGAAAGGGATCCTCGTCGTCCTCCTCCTCCTCGCTGCTCTCGTCCTCGTAAAACGTCCGCGCCCGTGACGAGGTCGACGTCGTGGTCGGTGCGTGGCCAGAATCCCGCTTGGAATCGTCCGTGTTGTCGCTCCGGGGTGCTGCACTTCGAAGCGCTGGGTGCTCCTCTGTCGGCGGTAGGGGCAAGGGTCCCGACGGCGGCGGGTGCGGAGGAGCGACAATGACCGGAAGAGAGGAACAAGCTGGGACTGAAACTGGCACCGGGGAAGATGAAGTCCGTGCCACTACCGCTGGGGTCAGAGCAGCAGCCGTAGGTGATGTTGTCGCTGGCGATATACACGAAGTCGGTCGTTTTGCTGCTGCTGCTGCTGCTGCTGCAATTGCACGCTGTCGCTGGTACCGCAGGGGAGACTTGGCCGGGGGGATGGGGATGGGCGGCTCAGCCTGTGCAGCCTGATCATACCGGAAAGCAACCAGGCTAGTGTCGTCCCTGAAGGGCATGAGCGCAACTGGCCGGGATTTGTGGCGCACGCTTGTGTATCTCTTCGGTGGCATCATAGTAATATGTGCGTGTGTGCTCCTCTCGCTAGAAAGAAGGCGATGTGTTGTTCTTCTCCTCTTATAACACAAGCGTGATGCTGTGTTACAAGCGAGCTTTTGGCGGGCAGTGCACCTGTGACCCGAGTATGTGAAAGACAGCTGGGAGCTCGGTGTCCTGGGGAATGCGAGAAAGAACTCGAGCCGCTCTGTTTTTCTCCCCGCAAACAATGGGAGGGAAAACAGCCGTTGTAAATAGATGGACGGGAAGGAAATCGCAAGAGGCGGCTCGATTGTGATGATGAGGGAGTCAAATAACCGTGAGTTTCAAGCCAACCTAAGATCTGCCCGCCTTGAGAAATTAAAGCGGAAATTTCTCTTTCTTTCTATGTGTGTGTGTTTGTATATGGAACGATGTGATAATATGCACAAGCTGCCTTCACAGCAGTAATCTGCAAACGGGAAAATAGATATACTTGGTTGTTGGGACCTGGGGGCGGGTGGAAGCCTCGGTGATATGTAGTGGTGGCACCGACTCCTTCTATGGCGGATGAGAGGCTGCAGTATATTGGACATCCGATAAGTCAATGAGGCGGTGGCTGCGGCTTTGGCTGACACGACGCAGGGAGGCAGTTTCGTGTACAGAGCGCCAATAGGGTCAGATGGGAAAAGCGTCGAATAGCTGAATACTCCGAGTGACAGAAACTCGTTTGTCCAAAGTCTTCCAAGAAGAAGCTGCCGGGATGTGGTGCGAGAGCCCGTCGTTGTATATTTATCATAGAGAAAGAACTTTGCAAGGGTAGGCGAAGCGAATGTGTGAACATGTGTATGGGTGTGTTGCGCATAGTAATGTATCCATCCAGGCTTGTGTGTAAGTGCACGCCCACCCGGGAAATGGTCCGGTATGTATGTATGTATGTATTGGCTTGGGATTTCGGATGGATGGTTGGTACGCGGTGTATTCTTTTCTGGAATGGAGTCGACCAAAGAAGACAGCCACCATGCAGAGAGCTGAGTCGGTAGGTATAATTCTTCTTGTTATTGTTTTCCTCCTCCTCTTTCTCCTCCTCCACTTCACCTCCTCCCAGCTCCTCTTCTCCAGACTCTGCTGCATACTAGGTGAGACTGCTTATCCACTCCGGCATGGGTTGGGAATAAGGTAGGGCTTGTTTTCCTTCCGGAACGTACATGGGAAGTATACCCCGTTCTGGCGGATGCAGATGTGCATCATCCTCTTTTCTTTTCTTTTTTTCCTCTCCTTCTCTGTACCCACCACAGGTTAAGGTTCATGTCCCCACCAGATTCTGGCCGAGGCCGACGATCACACTCATTGGCAGAGATTGAAAGACACGGGCTGCCTACCTACATATGCCCGAACGGAGTCTGATATTGGACTTTGGCCAGAAGGGCAGAGGCTGGAAACATTGGGGGGCCATCAAAGTGGGCTCGGGCGTGGGAGACTGAGCTGATGGAAGTTCAAGCCGAGGAGCCACTTGGCTGACTGGCCTGGTCTGGTCTGGCTCGGCAAATTATGAGTCGAGAAGTCGTCACGCCAATCCATAGAATCATGACCACATTGTAATAAGAGCGGGCTTTGGATGCCGCCAAAGACAACCCACGGTCATGCACATCATCCATCCATACAAGCGACAACGTGTAGCCAGCCTAGGGTGCTTTTGGTACTAGTATGCGCTGCAGCTTGAACCCACTCACTCCGTGGCCGTTCTGGGTAGGGTGAAAAAGGACCCGGCCAGCACCATGGATGCCAGAGTTGTTATTTATGTTCTACTATTGGCAAAGATGACTTTTTCTTCAGATGGATACTCCAGTCTCATACCTTGCCGAATCAGAGTTGATCGTTTACCTTTCCATTCACCGGCGCCTGCATATTTGGCATCTCTTTTGAGGGTAGTGCTGTCTCACCCACTCACTTAAGCCTTCCGGGCTAGAAAGAAAATGAAGGTTATTTACAATCATAAACAAACATCAGAGAAACCCAATGGCAGCTTTCTTGTGATGGTCCGTTTTCTTCTTCTTTCCCATCAGAGAGCCAGATGGGCATCCCCCGTGTCTGGACGCTCCTTGTGACTCAATCGCCTCACCTGATCTGGCTGGCAGGAAATTCGTCATCATCGTTGAATGGACTTCCGTCGTCCATGAATAGATACCCGGCTTGTCAGTCTGTACAGACTGCCTAGGCAAAGCATTCTTGGCGCCATGTTGAGTATAGCGCCTGGTCCCGATTCCATATTGGGCATTCCAGTTGGCATACATACCGGCATGGTCATTCTGGTCCCCGCATTAATCATCGTGGATCGACACAATACTTGTAGTAGATGCTCGTACTATAACTTCTCTGACCTGTCGACCTGTGTAGATCAATCATATACTCCAGTGCCGGCCCCTCTCCAAGCTTCGAGCTGACGCGCCATCACGTTTCAAGAGATGTCGGTTGCGAGTTGACATGCCTCCGATCGATGAACCCGGTAAAGCGTGGGGTCTGATCCAGTCCTTTGACTCGGGACCATACAATGTATTTTTTTTCTTTTTCAGTGCCTTTTTCTCTCTCTTGTGACCCCCCCGAAGTGCAATTGGAGGTTAAAATACAGCCAAACAGTGACTTGGAGGGGGGAGCGACCCCTCGAAATCCACGGATCAGTCGTCGTTTGGATTACCTATTGGAGGCGCTCTCTTGCTTGGCCACCTCGCCTAGACCCTATCCGGGCGACGGAGAAGGAGAGCAGCGTGTCGCCGTCCATAATCGCATCTAGTCCCGCTGCTGCCCACCCCCCGAGAGAGAGCGCGACAGCAGCTCAGTGAGTTCATGCTGGCTTGCCGCTGCTGATCTGCTGCAGAGGTTGGGCTCCCCTCCCATGCGCACCCAATAGGGTGGGTGTGGTCGATCGGAGCGTCTCATCCCGGCCTGTCATGGCAGCCAATTTGTGTATCGTGGAAATGATTCGACGCTGGCTCTTTTTATCCAGATCGCCAGCGCCCCTCGAAGAACTCGGTCCAGACTTCCGCATTGTCGAGGCCATGTGAGCATGCATCATCTATTTTGTCTCCTTGTCCCCGCCGGCCGGTCAAGTTCGGTCTAAGCGACTATAGAGGTCTTGGGCGATCATATATCGGGTGGCCCCACAGACTCTTCGAGCCGCATTCGAACCGCACAGGCGCCCGTCATGAGGCTGAGCAGAGCATCTTGGGGATTTTTCGTCAAGGCTACTCTCTGGATTTCTGTTTGTCGTCCATCGTCTACAGAACATCTCACCACTGTAGAATCCTGCCGTCTCCCGTCGACGCGGTTTCACGTCGTTACACCGCTCTATTCGCCAAGAATGCCGGCGATGGTTCCTGCAGCTCTATTGCAGCCAGCTTATTTTAGTTGGCCAAGTCAGTCAATGGGTTGGCGATTGGGCTGCCAGAAGCAGACTTGCTCGGGTAGCCATGCCAGCGCACCAGGAAACATCGCAGCCTTGTGTGTGTACACGTCAAAGGGTGGAAGAGAGAGAAAACTTCTTCCTAGGTGCATCTTGGTGCCTTGCATAGTTGAAATATGGCATACCGCACCATGCGCTGTATGCCAATAACGTCTTGGCCATTCCACAAATTTTCCAACGCATACATACATGTGCTTGCTTACTTACAGATGGAACTTCGTCCCTTGCATGCCGCAGCAAACCAATCAATACTGTTGCCTGCGGCCAGAGCAAACAAGTTCTTGTGTGATTCGACACGAATGGCATATTGGACAAAAGGGAATTTGGTGCTCAAGCACACAAGATCTCGTGGGTCACACACGGCGACAGATTCGTACTTTTGACAAGGCTGAGTGGCCAAGAGATACAATTCTCAAGTAATCTTCCTGGAGAACATACAAGAAGAATCCATGGGCAATGTGTTATGACTTACGGGCTGTACACTTTGAACAAGATAAAACTATATTCAGTACATCATGACTCGTTGCTCGCTTCTGACAACTTATCGTTAACTGGAACCAAGTCCAACAAACATATGCTTTCGGGCCGAATTGCGAAACCCAATAAGTATGGAGCCATATGTAGAGTCCCAACTGATCAGGTCGGCGTTGCCCACAAGAAGTGTACGGGAGGTAACTGCCAGTCGTGTCGTATAGATGTACTTCATGACAATTCGCTGCGATCCAAGGACGGTTTGCACCGCGGCACATGACAAATCGTTTTCGTCTTGTTAAAGATGTAGGAACATCTAGCTCATACTATGTCCCACGCCGAACCGTATAATAAATGCCCACAATCGAAATCCTGCCACTCCATGATAGGTCCGCTGAAAATAGAAAATCATACCGTAACATTAACTTCAAGGCGCTTGGGCTTACACAACAGGTGCCCAGAGCATTTGGTGGCTACCTACCACTCTAGCTCGTGTCTATCAAGACAGAGTTGATGATGTACAGAGACTCTTTAAAGACCAAGCTTTTGCTTCTGGATTCTTGGGTAAACTCCAATAATGATCAACACGCTGATCAGAACAAATGCCCAGAGTTTCAGCCCGAGCACGTTGAAGTTGTAGTCGGTTTGCGTCGCGCTGATGACCGTGGCCTGGAGAAACAGGAACAGCACGTATCCGCTGACTCGGTGGTACTTCCAGATGCTCTTGGCCTTGGCCTCGCTGCCGTAGAGCTTGGGCGTAGCATACATGGTGAAGCCCACGGCGTACTGGATGAGAAGCCAGAAGGAGGCAATGACGCCCAGGTAGCCGTGCACCGACTTGAAGTGGGCACCGTTGCTACGAATCTTGTTGTACTCGATCGAGATGACACCGACGGCGAGGATGAGGAAGGCGAGCAGGTTGAGGCCGGCGTGGATCTTCTGGCCGACTTGCTTCTGCTTTCCGCTGTGGGTCGGCTGGAGGATGAGAATCGACTGCACGAGGACGAGCATTCCGAGCGACTGGGCGAGCGGGTGGACCGAGAACAGGATCAGAGGGCCGTGGAGGAAGACGGCGGCCCATACCGAGGCGATGAGCAGCAAGCTTGCGCCCTCGGCGATGATGCCGGTCCCTGATGACAGTATTAGTCTCGCCATTTCAACGGTTTTCGTATGTCGTGGTAAAGCGATTGAGACAAGACCGGAAGAGTATCCCACGGGAGCCGTGTAAGATAAATAAGAGGACAAAGATGATGACAAACTGTCCGGACTGGGAATTCTAATGTGGGGAAGTGGATGGAGCAATATGCTTATAAATGCCGGAATACACGAGAGATTCTCCAGCTATACTGAGAGAGAGAAGGGGAGCAAAGAGAGGGAATGCATACCGAGGATGAGATTCTTCGCTATAGGAGCATTTTCTCTCTGGGAAGCGTCACCTGGGCGGCCGAGAAGGGGCTCCGAATCGCCAGTATCGGCGTATTCGCGGTCCTCCACGGGGTCGTTGGGGATACCCGTCGCGCTGGCCATGGTGTCGATTGCAGTCTGCTGCTTTATTTGTTTATGCGGAGGAACAGACGGTAAGCTTTTTGAGTTTCCTGGGTTTGCTGTCGTCGTTTCCTTCGCGGGATCATGCAGCAGCAAAAATCACTGACGATGAATCACGATGCGATGGCTCGAGGAGATGTGCGCAGTAAATCTGAGCAGTCGATCAGAGCGGGCCTGCTCTTATCAAGTACAGACTGCCGGGTTTCTTTCTCCCTTGTCGCTGACGGTCAGACTCGGGGGAAGCGGAGGACGTCAGTCGGAGAATGAGGCAGGCAGGTAGGCAATCGCCCGAAGACGCCATCCATTGGGAACATTGAGAAACAGTGTCTTGCATCATTACTGCCACCACGGGCTGGGGTCGTGCTGGAGCTTTGGCGAATCGGAGCGCTGCAATTCATCAGCTCCGAGGACCTTGGGGTCCTCCCTCAACTCAAATTTTGCGGGGAGATTGTCTCGTAATGGGAACCCTGGAACCCCCTGGAGCCGATTTCGTGGGGTGATGTGCGCAGTTCGATAGCGCTATATGAGATCGGAAAGATCTCACTGCTGAATTGAGGGAATATGCATGCGACCCGAGTACACCATCTCTCCAACATTCACAGCATGATGATTCATTTGGCTTGCCTCATGGATGCGGTGTGTTGGCCATGAACGCCCATGGGCGGGTGGTGCTGAGCCTTATCAGTGATTGACTGGCACGTTGAGCCGTTGCTGAAAGCCTGAACCCCCCATCAAGTGCTTACACCGCTTGAAAGAGGCGTCAGCCATATATCGATCACTCATTGGAGATACTTCCGTACCTGTATTTGCGATGGCCTCTGTTTTGGCTCCGGCTTGCTCATTACTCGATATTCTCTCCAAATCTATCTCACAAAAAGTGGAAATCTACGGCAATGGTTGGTTTACCATTAAGTATTGATAAGCGGAGGCCTTGTTATTAGCGAGAGCCCCTCCGGGTCCGGCCGATGTCTGCGGTTCTCCAGGGCGCCGTTCACGGAACTGCCCCGCCAGCGACTTGGGCGGGGAGCCAGTTGCTTAAAGACCTGCCTATGTTGAACGGATTCTCTCAGAAATGGGATTGAGACTGCAATTTATCTCATAATATCTCATCTTTGCCATCATCATTCTCATTCTCATCATCTACAATATCGACGCCATATCTACATTATTTATTGACAATAATATCAGACGCTCAGTTGCTACATCAAATAGAGTTCACCATGATCGAAGATATCGAGTACAAGCTGGCACCTGTCAAGGCAACCTCGGTTGCTACGGAAGACATTGACAAGACGTTCCGCTCGAGCAGCATTGGTAAGTCAATCCGTGGCGTGTCGTAGGCCGTGGTCGATCACAGAAGGTTGACAGGGCCTACCCGTCTAGATTTGATATCCGGCACTCTGGGCGGCAAGATACTGGGTTTCTCGGATGAGTGGTTTGCAGATGCCTTGAACCTCATCACTCCCACACCCCCTATCCGCCAGCCTGGTAAGATGGTGTATACCGGAGCTTGGTACGATGGCTGGGAAACCCGGAGACATAACACCGAGTCCTTTGACTGGGTCGTGATCCGACTTGGTGTTGCTTCGGGCACTGTCACGGGAGTCGAGGTAGATACGGCCTTCTTTTCGGGAAATCACGCTCCGGCTATCTCTGTTGAAGGCTGCTTCAGCCAGAATGATGAAGAGGTCCTCTCGTGGAAGGGTGGAAAGGGATCCTGGGAGCCCATCTTGGACGTGCGAGAGTGTGGCCCGTCTCAGCGATTCGGGTGGAAGCTCGATGAGCCCACCTCGAAGCAGTATACACACGTCAGACTCAACATGTACCCTGATGGCGGAATTGCGCGTTTCCGGCTCTTTGGCCACGCTGTGCCGGTCTTCCCTGAGGACACAGAGGCGGTCTTCGACCTGGGTGCCGCTCAGAACGGCGCCGTGGCCGTGTCCTGCAGCGACCAGCACTTTGGCACCAAAGATAACCTCGTGCTGCCAGGTCGCGGCAAGGACATGGGTGATGGCTGGGAAACGGCACGCTCGCGAACCAAGGGCCATGTGGACTGGGCCATCATCCGACTCGGCGCACCAGCTCTGATTCAGAACTTCATTGTCGACACGGCATTCTTCAGGGGCAACTTCCCGCAAAAGTCCAAGCTCGATGCCATTGAGTGGAAGGGCGAGGGCGAGCCAAGCGCCGACGCAGAGGGGTGGACTGAGGTTGTCGCACCGAGCAAGTGCGGTCCCGATCAGGAGCACGCTTTTGACTGTTCGGTAAAGGACAAGCCTTTCACTCATGTGAAACTGACCATCATTCCCGATGGTGGAGTCAAGAGACTTCGTGTCTTCGCAAAGAGATTTGTGTGATTGTAGCAAGCCGTGTTGGATAGAAGCTCTGCTTGGATATGCTTGGGAAAAGAAAAGAAAAAATCATATCGTCTCGTTCAATCGGCTTATGGCATGAGAAACAAGTGTCTGTCTACTTGTCAAGTACTTTCGAATACCTATATTCTCACATCGTATTAATCAAATCCTCTCGCCAGTGTCTCTTACAGGAGTAAGCCATGTGGTATGTAGGATTATGCAAGGAGTGGGGCTACTCAACTTGGAACTAATCTGTAGAGGACAGCTAACCAGCAGCGCCAAGTAGACCAACTAACCTAGGTTGCATTGGCATATGCATAATTGGGTAGGTACCGCAGGTAGGCAGCTAATAATAAGCTGTCCCCTCGACTGCAGCACTGATGAGGGAGGACAATCAAGGTGAAAAGCAACACGTATATTGTCGAAACAAAGCCACAAAGCCAGAAACACAATCACAGACTCACATGGCAGGACACCAGTAAAACAAGAAGACGAAGAAAAAGCCGCACATTTCCGACTACACAGTATCCATTCATCCTTTGCGGCGGTGTGTTGCTGATCGCTTTTCCATGCTCTACGGGCATTGATAATATTAACGCACGGGCCAGTTTTCCCAAGGTAGCGATTGACCCTCCCTGCTCATGCAGTTGAAGGCGGGCGGACAGCCTGCGCTACTACTAACTGCCTACCATACCTACCCTCGTCTATTCTGGTCCCTGAATGGTATCTACAGTCGAGCCCCCGGAGACGAAAGATCGCATCCAACGTCGCGACTGCACTGATTCGAACCCCAACACTGCTGGCACCACGACTCCGCCGCCCGAGGCATGATTGTAGGCTGATCGATCTTACCGCTGCCTTCACCTATGCTGGTGGCGTGCGACCATGGATTTTGGCGACCCTGATGGTGGGGGTTTTGGCGACGAGCAGCCCAGAAAGCCCAGGGAGCTGCCGGCCGACCTACCAAAGTCTCTGGACGACCGCAGACATTTCAAAGAGCCGGTAGGGGAAACAGAGTTCTACGATGGATGGCAAGGTTGGTGATCCCACACTCCGGCTGCCAGTCAAGCTCGGCAGCAGTGGTTGACGATGACGTATCAGGACAATCGCAATTCTTGACGAGCCCTATACTGGCAAAGCCGCTTTCGTTCAACGACCTTTCGCTCGACGACCCCAACTACGAGAAAGATATCACCAAGGGGATTGCCGACAGCGATGCCCGCCTCATGGAGATGCTGGCCGCACAAGCCCAGCAACAAGGGGTGGGAGGCGTGGATGCAGACGCAATTGCTGGCGACGAGAAGCTCCCCGACGACGAGAAGAAAAGCATCCTCCAGCGGTCGCTGGCCATGGCAGCAAGCAATGGGGACCTCGACCAAGTAAATTCCATCCTCAGTGGCAAAGCCAAGTCCATCGTCGATCTGAATGCGTTGGACGATGACGGGACCCCACCTCTGGTTTATGCGAGCTGCTTTGTAGGCACTCCCTTTCTATCCGCCCAGCAAACACCGAACTTGTACTGATTATGGCAGGGTCACGAGAGTGTGGTAAAAGCTCTGGTAGATGCCGGCGCAGATGTGGACAAGCAGGACCGCAATCAGTGGAATGCCCTCATGTGGGCCATGACCAACCGGCACAAGGGCATCGCCAAGATCCTTCTTGACAACGGAGCGTCCCCGGATGCCAAGACTTCTTCGGGCCGGACGGCGTTTGACTTCATAGCTCCAGACAGCGACATGTCATACTACCTGAGCAATAATGGCTACAATATCGGCAATGCTGGTGTCGATGACTTCTACCAGCCCGGATTCGAAGATCAAATAGAAGCCGAGTTGGCGGAAAGCGAGCTACGGCGACGGATGATGATGGACAGTGCGCGGGACCTCGAGGTCGATCTGGGCAATGTGGGCATGGACGACCAGCCTGAGGTTTGTTTACTTACCACGTGTCCAATAGGTGACTGCTGTTCCTGTACTAATCATGAGTGTAGAACTCGGACGAATTCGAAGAGGAAGAAGCACAAGAATTCGATTGGAGTCGCTGCCTCCATGACCAAATGTTTGTCTTTCAGGAAAACCAGCTTGACAGATTATTGGATATCATCATTACGAATATGCAACCACAAAGATCTCCGTCGCAGAAGCCAGTCCCGGCAAACATGATATTTCTGAGCGCGAGATATGCGCATTATCATGCCAGCCCCGAACTCCTGGCCGAGCTTCTCGTGCGTGCACAAGACAAGATCAACGATGTTATAGAACAACATCAATGGGACATGACCATCTTGGCGTTTTGGATGTCCAACGCGACACTTCTGCTCCATTATTTGAAGAAGGACGGTGGACTCATGGAGGCCACAACTGAGTTCCAAGCCCAACTGGCTGAGTTGATCAACGAAATCTTCATACTCATCGTCAGAGATGCCGAACGACGACTCGACAAAGTGCTCGACGTTGCCATGCTGGAGCACGAAACAATACCAGGTTTCGAGGATGTCACCTTCCAGCACGAGTGGAAATTGTTCAAGAGGAAGAAGGAGGTCAAGGCAGAGCCAATCGAAAAGCGAATGCGGCCGCCATCTCCGAAGCAGAAGGCCAAGCCGGCCCCACGAAATGTGACGTCGCTCTTGTCCTCGACTCTCTTCGTTCTCGACTTGTACGATATCCACTCCGTCATAACAGCACAAATCATCTCGCAATTGATTTACTGGTTGAGCGCAGAACTATTCAACCGTATCATGAACAACAGAAAATATCTGGCCAGAACAAAGGCCATGCAGATTCGAATGAACGTCTCAGTCCTCGAGGACTGGGCAAGAACCAACAACCGCAAACCCGAACACTACGAACAAGGCGAGATGACGGCAACCGGGGAGACCACCATTGAGGCGGCGCGCCGGCATCTTGCCCCCGTCATCCAATTGCTGCAGTGGCTGCAATGCTTTTCTTCGCTTGCCCCAGATGATCTTGAGGCTCTTGTTGGCACTCTTCAGTCACTGCCCCGGATGACTCCCCAACAGCTGATCTACTCGACCAAGTTTTACAGGCCAGAGGTTGGCGAAAAGGGGCTGCCTAAGAGTGCTCTGAAATATCTCGAAGCCATCCAAAAGGAAGCCGCCATTAAGAGAGAGCGGCGGAGGACGGTTTCCCCATCACGGCTCAGCTTACCCTCGACGCCGGCTAGGAGCACGAGCGGGCACGACTTTGACATACCGGCCAGTGTCCAAAGCACGCCAGGAGGGCCCTTGGACGAAGAGGAAGACCTTCCAGATGGAATCAATCTGGACCCATCATTCATGCTTCCGTTCTCTCTGCCGTCTTCAACAGACATGCTAGTATCTTACGGCGCCGGATTTGGTGGGACGAACCGAGAACGGGCAAGAAAGTATATTCCCACAGTGCCGCCCGAGTTCCTTGACAAATTAGGTGACTCTAGTGGTCGGCGTATGTTTGGCGAAAAGGATTGGGAGAATGAGGAAGTATAACCAAGCCAAGGAGGGCTTGTTTTATTGTATCGGGGGCCTAGATGCATCAGCGAATAAAATTACGTGTATTTACCCGGTATTGACTCTTGACAACCTATATATCCCCATGATTCCAAGGTGACATGCCGATTTGCGGCGGAACACTGTCTGATAGTCAGTCACGACTGCGGTGGTGCATTGATAACATGAAGATTACTTACATGGAGAGGGGAGCTGTATAGACCTCTATGATCCAGTGTCGATAATCCAAGGCGCATGACAAGAGCTCGCCGAAGCAGTAAGCAACTTGGGGTATCTCACCTATGATCAGAGTACGGTGTGTGTGTGCGGAATGAAAGGCGGAACACTGTGTGCGGAGATCGAGCAGTGGATAAGACTTAGGTACCGAGCAGTGCGGCTGAGACGCCCGGCTTCTGAACAATACACGCCTGCCTATAGGATGACTTTACAATAGTACAAAGAGGTGCTGCTGAGCTGTCTTACTTGTGTTTTCATTTCTCGTTGATAACTCGTTTGTTTTTCCATGCCCGCCACCATACGAGATAAGGAACGCCGCCCCTCAATGGCCTCTAAGCCGACTACCGCAATCGGAGATGTTGCGACGACGTCGTAAGTACAAGCACGAATCTAGGCGACTTATATACGCATGATGCGGAGCATTATACCTAAATTGACACTTCACCAGGTGCGAGAGATGTCGACGGAGAAAGGTGTGCCCTCGGCCATTACTGAGTCCAATCTGTACGGTTTACTGAGTCTTTCCAACTAGATCAAATGCGACCGCCAGCAGCCCTGCGCCGCTTGCGAGAAAGCCGGCACGACTTGTCTAATTTCTGGCTCGGGCGAGAAGCAAAGGTTTGTTCGGGTCTACCGAGATTGCCTGTCTCTATGGCTGACACATGAGCGACCCTCTCCAGGCCTGTACCAAAGAGCTTTGTCAATGCACTGGAGCGCAGTGTTGCATCACTAGAACTCTTTATACATCAGCTGCATGATGCGGACCACTCGAAAAGAGATGAGATGCTCAAGGGATATGTGCTCAAGTCGGAAAAGTCCAAACCCAGCAGCAATCCGCCGCCCAATGGCAAGACGGACTCGTCGACTGAACTCGAGCTCGCATTAGCCAGGGCCCGCGCCGGGCAGTTGAGGAAACTGAGGTCAGGCAACGCATCGCAGTTCTATGGGGGTACGAGCCTCTTCCAAATCCACGGGGACGACCCGCCCGCGGCTCAGCAGCTGAACCAGACAAATGAGCTTTTGAATACGTCTTCGGCTCAGAATCAAGCACTTTCGCCCTCGGCTGTATCTGATCCTGGCCAATTTCCATATTCGGCACACGACGATGTGTGTCAAGCTCTTATGGCGCAGTTCTTTCGAGCGCAGTACCCGTACAACATGTGTGTGTATCGCGAGTTCTTCCTCCGGGACTATGACATTGGAGCCGGGCGGTATTATTCAGAGGTCCTGCTCTATGCCATCTGCGCAACGGGAGCACTCGCGTCCGCAGACGCCTCGATGCTCGCGGTCTCCGAGGTCTTTGCGAGCCAGGCAGAGTTCCTAGTGTACACCTCCCTAGACAAGCCGGACCTGACGCTTCTCCAAGCCATGATTCTACTGGGGTACAGATTTATAGGTCACGGAAAGGCATCAAAAGGGTGGCTTTTCTGCGGCATGGCCTTCCGGCTTGCACACGAGATGGGCCTGCACCTCGACCCAAATAATTGGCACGGCCAGTCGGAGCCCGTCCTGGACCGAGACAGGGAGATCTCGCGCAGGGTCTACTGGTCTGCCTTCAATGCTGACAAGCAGGTGAGCTTGTACTTTGGGCGCCCGCCGGCCCTGTATCCGCACGAGTCCGACGTTCGAAACACGATCCGGATCCCGTACCCGGACGACTGGCAGGGTCTTCTCGAGACGTACATTGCAAAGAATACCTCCGCCACCGCTTTCGAGGACGGAATCGCCCTGTCCGGGAGCTTCATCTACCGCACGGAGCTGTACAAGATCATACATACAATGATTACGGACCTCTTTGAGAACAGGCGACAGAACGCCGACAGCGCCGTCATGGCTGCCACGGCACAGAGAATCCACGTATCTCTACATAAATGGCTGATATCATTACCCAGCAAGCTATATTGGAACCAATGGAGCAGTGGACAAGTACATCCATTCGTTCTACATTTACAGTGAGTAGCTCGTCCATATTTCATACATAGTCCACATGGAACGTCTGCTAATCCGGCATGCCAGCATGTTGTTCCACACAGCCATGATAATTCTCCACCGACCCCCGCGACATCTATTCAGCAAACCGGGGATCGCCGAGAGCGAGGACGTCGAGATCTGCTACGAGTCGCTCCAGGCCATGCTGCGGCTGATGAAGACGTACTCGCGGTTCTACCAGTACTCGGCGCTGCCCCTGGACTTTGTCCACACGCTGTCGGTCACGGCGGGCACGCTGCTCATGAAGCGGCTCCTCGAGAGCGCGCCGCAGGAGGACGCGGGCGTCGCCCGGGCCATGCAGACCGTCCTCGACGCCATGGACGGCGTCAGGTACACGTGGCCGTGCATCGTCGAGATCAAGGAGAGCGTCGCGCAGGCCATGGAGGCCCAGCCCGCCGCCCAGCAGGACACGGACGTGCGCGACCCGGTCCTGGACTTTGGCTTCCTGGCGGACTTTGGCGCGGGCGGGGGAGGCGGCGAGGGCGACGCTGCGGCCGCGGGCCACGCCGAGGACTTTCAGATTTCGGATGCCGATATTGGGCTCCTGTTGGACGAAAACTTCTCCATGGACCATTTCAGTTTCCAGGATCCGCTGACAGGTCAGACCTTGACTACAGATGATATTACATGAGACTCTTGTGTGCGTGATTTATCATTAGAGTTATCATGATATCGCTGCCGTGTCAAATTGATTGGGCATTCAACGTCCAATTGCGCTCTTTTCTCACTCTTGCTATGTTGTCATGGAAAGCGGCCAAGACCTTATCGTAACACCGGGAAAGACGGCCATTGATCGCGGCACGAAAGTCCTGTATGTATTCCGAGAGTGCTCTGTCGCCATTTCTCTTTGTGCGGTCGATTTTCATGGTAATATAACCAAAGCTACGGGTTCAAGTCTGTCCTTTTTTTCGAGTGAGAGGGCACAAGTAACGCTTTGGGATGAAAGTTGACTATTGAAAGTCGTTTGATATGAGATATATAGATTTACGCTCGAAAGACATTTTAAAAACAACAAATTCTAAAGAACAAGACTCCCTCCAAGACAGAGTCTGCAGAAAATAGAAACGATTGTGTTTCTATCCTCTAGCTCGACCCAACAATATCCTCGTCCCGACTATCGACGACCAACATGTGTCCCGGCGCGTGCGCCATGACGGTACCCTCGATCTTGTCCCCGGCCCGGACGACGGCCTCCTGGGGCGTGACGCCGCAGCCCCAGAACACGGGGACCTCGTCGCCGCTGCCGAACATCTGCCCGAGCGGCGTCCGCCCGTCGGCGGCCAGCGGCGCGTCGCCCCACTGCGCGTCGTCGACGCTGGCGATGCCCAGCCGCGCCAGCGCGTCCCAGCCCCAGGCGAGCGGCTCGCCGTGCGTGGCGCTGTACGCGCGCGTGATGTCCCTGACCTTGTCCACCTGCGCCGCCGGGTACGGCCGCATCGAGACGACGTACGTGCCGCCCGAGAACACGCCGGCCGGGCACAGCGGCACCGTGGTGCGGTACATGGGCACGTTGCGCCCCTGCACGAAATGCCGCGGCGCCAGGCCGCCCGCCGACAGCGCGCTCTCGAAGCTGTAGCTGCACCCGATTAGAAAAGCGACGTGGTCGGGCGCCCACTCCCGCTCGACGTCGAGCACGTGCGACCGGGCGACGCGCGCGTCGCGGTACACCATGTACCGCGGGGCGTCGTGGCGGAGGTCGAGGGTGCCCTCGTCGCAAACGGCCGAGCCCGGGATGTAGGATTTCAGGCTGTCGTACGACCCCGGCGCCGCGGACTCGGCGATCAGCGGGCACGGCACCGGGTTGCGGGCGCACAGCAGCCGGAAGTCGGCGGCGTAGCGCGACGGCAGGATGATCAGGTTCGCCTGCAGGAAGCCCGGCGCCAGGCCCGACGTGACCGTCGTCAGGGCCTTGCTGCGGCACGCCAGGCGGGCTTCCTTGCCCGTCGTGATGGTGCTGAACAGAGTGGCTTGGGCATTTTCGACAGGTTGTTGTTGCTGCTTGTTGTCCGCGGGAGGCGGCAAGGATGGGGACGCTGTTGCAACAGTTGCCATGATTTTTCTCTTGTTGTGTTTGTTGTATTGCTGGTGATGAAGTTGATATATATGTAGATAAGCTATAAGTGGATGTTGATGCTATTACGTAGCAGCAGCATCTAGTCGCGAAGGAATGTGTGTTTAGTTCGATATAGAATGGTATGTCACTTTGGAAGACGAAAATAAATATAAGGGAGACAAAGTCAAGTATCTCTGGCTGGCAGTGCCGTTCTCTGGGTTTTCAGGGCCGGTCATCAAGTCGAAAACCTCCGCTGATAGTAGTCGGCTGCATGACTTACACGGAGGTGGAGCGCCGCTCGACGCAGCTTGCAGGAGACGGAGACGGATCTCCGATAGTCGCCCGGCCGCCACGATTAGCATGCACTCGCTCCTCTCTAGATACCTAAGACATTCAACCTGCATATGGGGGCCACGAACCAAAGGTCAATATTCTTTTCGGAGGGGACGAGAACAAGCCGCAGCAGGGAAGTCTTTCGCCAAGCAGAGATTGTGTGCTTTGGCAGTGTGTTGTTCATGCGGGTGTGTTGGGTGGGCACACTTCCCTTCTTGATCCTGTCGACGCGGGCATGTGTATCCAGCTGCCAATTCGCAACGGACGGATCCAGGGCAATGCACGAGTATCAAAGTCGAGTGGATTGACAGTGGCCGCTGAAGTAGAAACCATCAGTCTTCTCCGAGCAAAGGCACCAGAGAGAGTTGGTAGCGCCACTCGGGCCTCCCGTCCTGGCCATTGATCAGACTCGAAGCGATCATACTAAAAGCCCAGCCCAGCCGCGAGGCTGCCCCAAGAATGTGGCACCTCGGGCAGCAAAAAGGCAGCAAAAAGGCAGCATCGTCAACCGTTACAGATGCGCTTCCGTATTTTAGAATTTTTTAAACTCATCATGGGGTGGGGGGTCCCATCCGTGTCGAGAAATACCGAGCCGACTTCCGAGATGTGCTTCCCGGCTCTTTCTTTCAGCGGGCCCGACATTGTAAAGTTTGCCGATTTTTTCTTTTCTTTGGCAGAGTGGGCAGTTGACAGGAAATAGGTCGGGCGAGCAGGTGAGCGGGCAAACTGACCGAATCTGCTCGGAAGTCGTTCGCAAGAGAACGCATGGCCAGCGTGATTGCTGGCAAAGATCTGCCCCTACACATGCGCAGCGAGGTGGGAATGGGACGTCCTCGTGATGTCGATTTGCGCTGCTCGGCTCTAGTGGTCTATACTGATGGGGAACAATTGGGTGGAAGCCCACCGGTGGGACCTCTTGGGGGATCGTCAAGGAGCGGCCATGCACATTTTCGGGCACGAACTTCTTGGAACAAATCCAAATTGTGGACGATCGGTCAGCCTCATCATTGGGCGAGTCGATTGACTCGATTCAAGCAGCGTCTCCAGAATGGAACATGCTGTTGCCATGGGTTATCGGCCGCTTCGGGCTTTGCGACTCCATGATTACGTAGGTAGCTGGAGATGGATTTATTCCGTGTGATGCTGATGTACGGATACCGCGCTGTTTGATGATGAGGTCAACGTGATGTGATCCGTGGATGATACGATGGTTTTTTTTTGTCAGGTAGTGTTGTTTGTCGCCGCAATTCCTTCACGAGGTCAATATCTGTGGCGCCCTAGGGAGGCGCTGGGGAGTTTCAAGGTTGATTATGATCAGGTAATAAGTCGAACAGAAGAGGACGAGCAGAAAGCCACCCCCAAACAGAATCGATGCTAATGAAACGGCAGCTCCGATTTGGTTGGGAGCGGGTAGCAGATGGTAGGTAAGGTAGCGTTAGGCAATGGGTTGGTAGAGCCTCTCTGTACTCCGTACAACAGATCCAGAGAGAGGTGTTTCAATGAGTTGGAAAGGAAGAGTGTAGGGAGACGGTAGTGTAGATATCGGTAATGCATCAATTCTCATCTAATCATATTGATTATTACTGCGGCTCCCTGCGCGTACGTATTCCACGTGTCGCAGGTCCGCGAAACAATTACTATTTGTGGGCTGTGTTGATCCCTTCTTAATCTGGAATTAAATCCCAGTCATGTGTCGTGTAGCAGAGAGGCCCGTCGGAGTCATGGCCGCTAACTTGGCTTCGAAGAAGTTCTGAAGAACAAAAAAAGCTCGGTTCCTGGCTGCCTGGTTAGGGACGAACATGTAGATTAATGAACATAATCCTGCTGATTGTCGAAAAGGGGTCCTTTTCTGCCATATTCGCAATACCTAGGCACCAATGTTGTGGCAACCTCCTGCCTTGTCTTGTCGCGCATTGCTTCGTACGGCTAGGTAGATGCCTCTTGTCGGTCAGCAGGAAGGTGGCTTTCATTTCAGGAGGTAAATCGAATACCCCAGGTTACGAGCTGCTGCGTACTTCGAGGGTTGACACAGCATCGACGAGCAATACATCAAAGGACAGTCGGCCGCCAGTGGAATGTCTCTTGTGCGCCAATGGGCGGAAAGATTGGTCCGGCGACATGGACCTTGGAGTCTAGCGAGCGGCCTCGCCAGTTCTCCGGTCTGCCTGGCACACTATTCACTGCCTAGGCAAGGTAGACGGCCAGTGGTAGCCAGTCCTCATTGATGCTTCCACGGTATAGTTGCAGATCCACATGACGAGCACTGTCTTGATCAGGAACAGCCCGGCATCTAGTGCAGACTGGATGCGGGTGAGTGCATGTGGGAGTCTAAAATGCTTGCAGTCTGCCGAAATACACTGCAGATCTGAAAGGTAGCATTGCAGGCCTACCGATGTACTGCTAGTACGAACGTGTAGGTAGAGGCTGACCAACGCGGATAAGCCTCTCTCATATCAGTATGCGAGTGCGCTCCAGACCCTCTAGTAGGACTTTCGGGATGATAGGTTGATGGATGCGTCTTTGGCACGCCACGGACATGCGGTAGAGATGGCTCTCAGCCAGTTGCAAACGCCATGTCTCTGTGTGGCTCAACTCAATTGTAGGGAAAGGTGAGATTCGTGACGTAGTGACGAGGTAAGCTATTTGTTGTTTGCCCGGCGCCCATGTGTCGATAACAATAATCGATAGGAGATGAATGTCTGGTTCGACGGGGGAAAGGGGGTGGGACGACGGACGACAACGACGACTGGATATTAAAAATAGCCTCATTGATTAGTCGTGATAATCTACCTGATGGGAGACAAAGAAGCTGACGGCCAAGTTCCAACATATTACCATCGTGGAAGGCGGCTCAGGGGGCGCGGAGATGGGCAAATCGCAACATTAGTCAGGCGCCAACCTCCCGGCGACCATGGCAAACAAACAAAACCGCATTGCTGTCGCCTCACAAAAGATGGCAAAGTTGGTCAGGGCATAATAATACGGGGTAATCATTAAAATGCTTAGGCAATGGCAATCCAGAATGGCGGTCTCTACCCTATGCTTTAAAACATCGTGATGCCGCTTAGCCCATCCAGAATGGTAGCGAAGTTCCCAGCTAACCTGCAATGGCCAAGGCGGCGGGGAGAAAAGAAGCATGGCAAGTGGATTTGGGCCCAGGGTTGCTGAGGTTGCTGAGGTTGCTCGCTCGCTAATCCCGCTCAAGGATTGGGTTGGCCTGGAACTTGTTTAGTTTGGCTGACTGGCTGGCTGTTCAACAGCTGAGAAGTTGTACCTAGTAGTAGTAGCAATAGAAAGGACCGAAGCTTGGAACGCTGGCCATGTAATCTGTAATAATAATAATAACACGTTCCGGCCGTAGCGGAGGGGCTTATTACCTGCCAATGACGACCGATACTCTGAGAGAGCGAGCCGGAAGGATAACGGCCATACATCGAACCTCGTACAAGAATGTTTGCAATAGTTTGGATGGTTTTCATTCTACGTCAAAGGAGGTAGAGAAAGAGAGAAAGGAGGAATAACCGGGAGCAAACATGTGAGACGGAAGCAAAAAGCAGTAGGTAGGCGCCATGTTGACAACCGCGACGAAGGGGAACCGACAGGCAGGCTTTGGGCGAGTTGATGGAGTGCGAGGATGGGATCGGCGATGGAGACATGGCAGGTGAGAATCATCTATCTAAAATGCCAGCTTGCCCAGACAAACTTGGACGCTGAGGTCGAGGGACCCTCTTTGGCGGCTGCATTTCTTGCTAGAGCATGTTCTGGGCCGTGACCACGCGGGCTCGAAAACCACGCCGTCGCCGCTGCAACTGTGTCTCTGCGCTGGTCTTCTGCGCTATGCCTGTCCTTGGATCGACTGATCGGGTGCTACCTAACCATTTTCTTTTGCACTCGCATTCTTGTTGTTGTATTATGTAGTAGTAGTAGTAGTAGTAGTAGTCGTTGTCCTGTCGCAGCCGTTCTTGTTCCTCTCCTTCGGGGGCCCTGGGATTCGCAGTAGCCGCGCCGTATTACTTGACTGGGTGGCACACGGCAAAGCCGGTCGTCAAAGAAGGCAAGAGAAGAAAAAGAAGCTCCCGTTGGACAAGAGCCCCAGGCATATTTCGGGTCGGGGGGGCTGTCAAGCGACCAGGCACCGTTACGTCATAATAGACACAAGCCGCAGCTTCTTCCCCTAGGATCGCCCCAGAACCAGATACCCGCCCGCAACATCAGCTTTTCCACCTTAACTCCATTCAGCTCATCTGTCCCAGACAGACGATTCAGCGACTGGGCACAAGACGAATTATTACTGCAACTACCGTACACACACAGGCTGGCCGACTGCTACTGCTGCTAACTTCGGGACTCTTCATAAACAACAATAAACAGTGAGCCGTGCCCTTTTTTGCTGCTCGGCCCACCCCTGCACCGGAAAAAGTACCACCTACGGTGCTACTACATCAATCGCGATCAAGGAGGGTGCATGCAATGCGCTATTGTAAGAACTGCATCTGAATAGGCCAAAAAATCCAAAAAGGAAGAGGAAAAAAACCAAAACTTGCAACACCTCCCTACCGTACCTGGCCCGGCCAAAAACTTGACGGCCACACGCCCCATTCGCTCGCACACTACTCGACACATTTCAATCCAAAAGTTACCGGCTCTGTCAACCTCACAGTTTCTTCTTGGAAGAGGGCATGCATTCGTGAGGAATGCTACAACCGTCCCCAAATTCACCTCGATCCCCGCTTAGACCGCTGCTGGCGCCACATGACGACACTGAAACCTCCCATGCGTTAGCCGACCACAACCAGAGGACTTATGCGGAAGAATATAGGGACGCCGGCGGCGATGCGTTGGTAGAAGGCATGCCGAATTTTCCAGGACCTCGGTCGACTTCAGGTCATGGACATGACCCTGATGCGTACGACCATAGTCCACTCTCGCTCCGCGGCGGCGGCGGCTCATCCTCCAACGCGCCTGAAGCTGACGACGATACCTCCTCGCCCGCCGTGAGGAGCCCACGCATCCAACAGGTCATGCGCTCCGACGTGCCCGACTCGCCACAGAGCGAAAAGAAGCCGGGCAAGGGCGTCAGCATCGCTCAAGGGTCGCCGGAAATCATTGATTCCCAATCCGTCATCAACCAGTATAAGGAACGGTTGGCTCGCGACATCGCACGCAGGGAACTCGCCGCCCGCAGTAGCCCCCAGTCGCCGAAGCGCGTCTCCCCCATCCGCGAAGAAATGTCGCTTTCTCCGGCGTCCGGCTCCGTCTCCAGCTCCGATATCCCAACGGCCTCGACGGAATCCAACAGGACGGTCCGAGGAGGCATGACTCCAGGTTACACCCCAGGATTGGCAGCCAGGACGCCCTCGTACCCTTTCCCACGCATGATGACTCCCCATTACTTTCCATCTGCGCTGAGCAGATCTGCAAACAATCAGAGCCACTTCGAGAGCCCTGCACTCCACGACCAGCTCCGTTCGGATCCTTCCACGCCTGCATCGACCATGACCTTTCAGCCCGCCGGCGCTATCCCGCCTCTGGAGCGCGACTTTCCTACGCCAAATCTCTACGAGCTGGCCTTGATGCTCGGCGCCGAGCCTGGCCTCGATGCTTGGTGGAGTACCGTCGTTCAGATCATGAAGCAGTACTACAGAGCGGAGCGAGTGACACTATCAGTGCCTGCCGATGCCACAGACCTTGAAAACGTGCCATGGGGTCAAAAAGCGACATACAATGCCATGGAGGAGGACGAATTCAGCATGGAATACATGGGCCGGAGCAGTCTCTTTCCAGGCAGCATGGACGGCCTGTCGGAATTCGCCTCCAATGTAGACGGCTCCCAGATGGGCGACCCGTCGCTGCGGCCAGATTTGCAAAGCCGCCACTCTTTCACGTCCTACGAGAACAAAAGGGAGTCGCGGACCACCCAGACTGTGGAAACGCCAAACATTACACCTCGGCGGCCTGGCGTGATGCCTCGTAGTAAAAGTTACTTTCCAAGCGCTGACAGGCGCACTCCAGGTACGCCGCGCCCTGCTTTGAATAAGCAAGCGCTGGAGGAACACGACGCCGTCGAGAAGCAGCAACAGCCCACTCAGACCTGGGATGCACCGCTGGTGTCCCGACCCGAGGTCAAGGGCCGAGTGCTCCCCGTCTTGCAGGGGCTGGATCTTGAGGCGGACCCTCTCATTGATCACAACGGTATCAAGGGTGTGGTTGAGCGTGGCAAAGTTATAGCTTTAACCCGCAGTTACCCTTATCTTGAATCTGCCCGGGATGAAAGGCCCAAGAAGAAGCCCAAGAAGCCCACGCGGCCCGAGATGGTCACCAAGTTGTCTTCATTTCTTGGCACGGGTGCCACGGGCGGAAACCCTGCTGGCATGAGCAAGAAGAAGGTTGGTGTCGACAGGTCCTCGAAACGCGCCGAGCTTCTTTCAGTTCTGAATGATGAGGAACCTCGCCCACCGACACCACGCTACGAGGAATATGAACAAGCACCCCCATCTCCATGGTCACAGTCCCCGGCGCCTTCGCCTGCTGTACGGGCAGACCCGAGCGAGAACCCATTCTTCACCGATGCCATGGTGGACGAGGATTCCTTCAACCCTGGGCCTAGTCCACATGACTATACTGATATCCAGCCGCCTGAAACAATAGGTGTGGACAACTCTTGGACTGTCCTCCACATTCCATTGAAACACATTCTACTATCAAAGCCGGCTGGGTCATTCAAGTTGAGTTCAGCAGCACTCGCACAGAAGACGGCTTCTCGTGGTCGTCACGATGCCGCAGAGTCGGGGTTTCCTGAACGCCCAACTTCTGCTGACTCCCTTCGGGACAATCGCCAAAGCCCTATTGCTATTCTTTCTATTCTGAGTCCCTTAATACCGTACCCTTCAAACCTTCGATATTCTCTCGAGCACCTCTCACCCCATCTCGCGACATCGTTCTCCATGTGTCGTCATTACACCAACTTGGAGACCGAAGTGGCAGGTTTGCAGCGCAAGAGGCCGCCGACAGCTGGATTCGGGGCTCTCGGGCCAGATGGGCGTCCTCTTGCCGACCCTGTGCTGTATTCTCAATTAAAATATGCTCCATCGGAACATGCGTCTCAGCATTCCATGGGCGGAAGTATAACAAGCCCAAGCGACGCGTCAGGGGCAGCACGAAGCGCTGCGAACTCACCCGGCGCGTCCTCCAGCTGGGATCCGAGCTCCTTCGGTCTCGTCGTTGAGAGGCGAAACACGGGTACGAGTCCGGGGTTGGCTGGCGGTGACGGATATTTTGGAGCTGTAGTGCATTCAAATGTCATGAGCCACGACGGCACACCTCGCACGCCAGGCTACCGACCAGGACGAGGAGTCAAGGAGACCCTTTTAAGCGAGCGATCGCAAGGTCCGACTAGCGGCGGTCCAAGTATTCGAGCATCCACACCAGGCGTCGGTGGCGTGGGGGACTTGACTGGTGTTGCGCATACTCCTGATGAGAGAACCCCCCAGCACTCAGCAGCACAGCGACAGATCTCGAAAGCCGCCGGACAGGTGGTCATTGGCGCAGAACGCGGAGAGGGAAGCCAAAGACACACCAAACTGCATTCATATGGCGCGGACTTTGCTACGACTTTCCAGTCGCTCCCATCAGGCACCTATGTCAATCAGACGCCCGGAAGAGAGGACAAAGTCAGCATGTTACCGCCATCTGACAGGCTGAAGGGACTCATGCTAGACTCCTTGCCGGCACATGTTTTTGTAGCCTTGCCGAGTACAGGAGAGATCATGTGGGTCAACAGCAGGTACCTGTCCTATAGAGGTCAAACGGTGGCCGACCTCATCGTGGACCCATGGGGCTCTGTTCACCCGGAAGATCGCGATGGGTATATTCAAAAGTGGACTCATTCCCTTCGCACTGGAGAACAGTTTGCGTATACAGTTCGCCTGCGGCGCTTCGACGGTGTTTACAGATGGCATCAAGCCCGTGCCATCGCCTCCAAGGATAAACGGGGAGTCATCGTTCAGTTCATCGGCTCGTACATGGACATTCACGACCAAAAGATCGCAGAACTGGTTGCCGCTCGCCAAGAAGAGATAGAGGCCTCCGAAGCCAAGCATCGCCTATTGGCTAACCTGATCCCTCAGATCATCTTTGCCGCAACCGAGGAGGATGGCATCACATTCGCCAATGAACAGTGGCTCTCTTACACTGGACAAAGCTTTGAAGACTCCCTAGGGGTTGGCTTTATTGACTTTGTCCATCCCGAGGATCTGGCTAAATGTAGGATACCCACAGAGAAGCACGCCGCCAGGCACTCTGAGACGTCTACCCCCGGCACGAAGACCTCGACAGCAGCAACGCCGACCAGGACTGGAAGCTTTGGGGCCCAGGGATCCTTGTCGCGAAAGATTTCGAGCAGTGGCTCGAGTTCGTCGTTGTCGTCGACGGATCTCGATGAATTGGCGCGAAAGGGCATTATCAAAGTTGCCACGGACAGTACAGGAAGGCTCTCTTACACGACGGAGCTCCGGCTCAGGTCAAAGACTGGGGAGTATCGCTGGCACTTGATCAGGTGTGTTGAGATCAACAACATCAATTTCGGCACCGGCGAAAGTTCTTACTTCGGATCCGCCACCGACATCAACGACCACAAGCTACTCGAAGCCAAGCTCAAAGAAGCCATGGAATCCAAATCCCGCTTCCTCAGCAACATGTCTCATGAGATTCGGACGCCTCTGATTGGTATCTCGGGTATGGTGAGCTTCCTCCAAGATACGATACTCAACGAAGAGCAGAGAGATTACACGAACACGATTCAAACAAGCGCAAACAGCTTGCTCATGATCATCAATGATATACTGGATCTTTCCAAGGTCGATGCTGGAATGATGAAGCTCAACTTTGAATGGTTCCACACCCGCTCTCTCATCGAGGATGTCAACGAGCTAGTTTCTACCATGGCCATCGCAAAGCGACTCGAGCTCAACTACGTGGTTGAGCAAGATGTGCCCTCCTGGGTCAAGGGAGACAAGGTTCGAATCCGTCAAGTACTTCTGAACGTGATAGGCAATGCTATCAAGTTCACAAGTCAAGGCGAGGTCTTCAGCCGCTGCAAAGTCATACAGCGACAAGATGATGATGATGAGCACTCGATCGTGCTAGAGTTCTCGATTCTCGACACCGGTCGAGGGTTTACCAAGGAAGAGTCGGATCTCATCTTCAAGCCTTTCAGTCAAATCGATGGAAGCAGCACTCGTCAACATGGCGGAAGTGGGCTCGGCCTGGTGATTTCGCGTCAGCTAGTTGAATTACACGGCGGAAAGATGGACGGCTCTGCGGTGCCGGGCAAGGGTTCGACGTTCACCTTTACGGCCAAGTTTGGCCTTCCAACGGCGTCGGATCACCCTGGTGTGCCTATCTCGCCGCCCATCACGTCTATGAGCCAAACACCCATGGAACCTGCTGCAGTGCCGCCACCCAAGGCGGTGGCCCCATCGTTCCTATCACAGAAGACTGCAGATCTGTCGTCCAGGGGTAGTCCCTCCTCGGAAGCGAGTCTTGTCTCACCTGAGCTTACATCTTCAGCTGGCTCCGACCCGTCAATACGCTCGACGCGGTCGCACATCACGGCGCCCTCTTCTGTCTCATCCGCCAATGCCGGCCTCGTCCACTTCAGCGAAGCGGCCAAAGCCAGTGGCCAGGATCTTTCCCAGATGAAACTGGAGATGCCTCTCGCTGGCCTATCTCTCAACGATACCCCGACTCCCGACCTCTTGAGATTTTCCGCCAAGATTGACCAGTTCAGACCTCCCATGTACTCGATACTCATCATCTGTCCTCAGACTTACAGCAGGGAGGCCACAACGAAACATATACAAATCACACTGCCGAAGGACGTGCCCCACCAGATTACAGCATTGGCCACTGTTGAGGAGGCCCGAAAATTGATAGGAGGAGAAGAGTCTGTGACCTTTACGCACATTGTCCTCAACCTGCCTTCGGCCGAAGAAATCGTCAGAGTGATGGAAAGAATCAAGGCGTCTTCGGCTGGTAAGACCACCGTCCTTGTCCTTTCTGATTCTCTGCAACGGCAGGCTGTCATCAAACTTGCGTCGGAGAACGGCCACCCAGAGCTTCTGGGAGGTAATTTTGCCACCTTTATTTACAAGCCCGTCAAGCCCTCACGGTTTGCCGCTGTTTTTGATCCGGCAAAACTGCGTGACCTCAGTATTGACCGGAATCGTTCGAGTGCTGCGCAAATGGTGGAGACCACGCGGCAGAGTTACATTGACATTGAGAAACGGATTGGCAACAAGGGTTACAAGGTACTGTTGGTCGAGGACAATCCGGTCAATCAAAAGGTCCTGGTCCGGTACCTAAAGAAGGTTGGCATTGCCGCGGAAATCGCCAATGATGGCGTCGAATGTACCGAGAAGGTATTCTCGCAACCGCCCGGCTTTTACAAGCTTATTTTGGTATGTACAAGATCCCCGCAGCATCAATGGTGTTGTGCGTACCTCCGTGTAGAGATATTTCGACTAACCAAATCTCTAGTGTGACCTTCACATGCCTCGAAAGGACGGCTATCAAGCTTGTCGCGACATTCGCGCTTGGGAGAAGCAGAACAAACACGCCAAGCTGCCAATCATCGCCTTGTCAGCCAACGTCATGTCCGACGTCCAAGAGAAATGTGTCGAGGCCGGCTTCAGCGACTATGTTACGAAGCCGGTTGACTTTGTCGACTTGAGCACGGCCATGTCAAAGTTTTTCTGAATGTGGCCGATTAATATCAACCTCGAATTTATCACACTGGTAGTGCCTGCAAGTACACGGAGCAAGCCATCAAATGCATCTTCTCGGCGTTCCATGGTCAAAACAGGAGCGCTATACCATATGATATGATTACTGCACCCATGGAACGGAGTCACTCGATTCGGAGTCTAGTCTTTTTATGTTATATAAGGGTTGATGACGTTAGCGGATAAAAAAACTAGTTTTCTTATTTTTCTACATTTTTCTTTTCCACTTCTCGCAATGCATAGAATAGGGCAGGACAATGGTTTCTGGAGAGTCTAGAAGTTGTTGATGCATAAACGGTAATCAGGCAGGGCATGACAAATTTCGTTCGAGTCTTCAGGTCCAAAGGCATATTGGCCATAAGACGAGGAAGACAGTCCCACGAGGTAGATAGGTATTCAAGGGAAGGAAAGGAATGATGGCAGGATGGATGAAAGGAAGGCGGCAGCCGACCATTATGCAAGGGCCTCAAGAGGGCTTCGGAGATGAATCATGGAACGTGTCTCTTTTTTCTCTAATTTTTCTCCCGGCCGGTCTCTTCTGTTGCAGTTCTTTGGTGCTGCTACCTACTGCCGGGTCGATCGATACCTTTTTTTCTTCTCCTTTTTCTTCTTCTTTTGTCCACCCCCCAAGTCGCACCGGCGGAGGACAATGTATAGTCAACTGAAAACCATTGATGATATCAAACAAGTAAAAAAGAAAGTTAAAAAAAAAAAGTGTACAAGTCCCTGTCGTGGGTCAAATCTTCCGTGTGATGTCGACATGACTGCCTCACCCAGCTAGAAGTTCAACGATGCACACTACCAAATCAATAATTTCCACCTGGATTGCAAGTCACACCTACACATAGTATAAGCATCTCACGTGGGAGGATCTCATGACAGAGATGATTTCGAGTACACATAAAAAGAGGCGGAACAGTTTGGCTTGCCATCTTAATAATGTCCATAGTCAGTGGTATTAGGTAGCTAAGTCTATATGCCTTGTCTAAGTATCTGCTCCGTCTGAGACTTCTTATGCTTTGCTGTTTCTTTGAAAAGCCACGATAAGCAGCGCATACCCAAGCAACCCAAACCTGATTTGGTGTAGTGACTGCCCATCATTCGTTTGTTCATTGCACGTCCCCCGGATGTGCAATGAAGTTGGGCAACTCCAAGCAGTGTCGTGTATCATGCTGAACGCCACGAAAATGTGAATCTCCCGCCGGGCCAATGTCAGGCCGAAAAGAAATGTCATCCTGAACGCCGTTCTGTGTGAATATAAATGTCTTTCCCTGTCCGTTTCGTATGGTGTTCCCGTGCTGGCCACCAAAATCAAACCGATTAATCATACAGTATAATGTACACAAGTCCCCATGTCTTGAAACGTTGATCAAGCATTCTGATCAACAGTCTTGGCAGGCTTGTAATTTGGTAGCTCTTCAAACCATGCCGATTCCTCGTTGTACTTGTAGGCATGAAATTCGATGCCATAGGGTTTGGGCTCGATGGCGTAGAGGACGCCGAGGGGAACGTCGAGGTCGGCAATGTCGTCGCGTGTAAGATCCATGAAGTATGCCATTAGCACCCGGCACACGGACCGATGACCAATGATGACAAGGTGATCCTTGATACGCTCGATCTCGCGGACCATGTCCCTCAACTTGCTTATGATTTGCAGATATCCCTCGCCACCGACTCCAGGATAGACGTAGTGGAGCTTGTCCGTCTGCCGTCTACCGTACTCGTCTGAATGAGACCGAGCAATGTCGTCGTATGTCAGACCCTCAAATTTGCCTGCATTGAGCTCGTTCAGCATCTCGAAAGCTTTGGTATCGTAATCGTCGTCGGCCTCGAAATACTCGGCCGTCTGTATGCTTCGCTTCAGCATAGACGTCCAGACACACGTGTTCTTCTCCTCGAGCTCCCGATTCATTTCAGGGTAAGGTGGCGACCTGTCACCGGGCAGGGGTGGAAAGGTGGACTTGGCAAGCTTGTTCTTGGTCTCCACCAACCATTGTTGTCTCTGGTGTGTGATGAAGCGGTATAGAGCATGTGCGTAAAGATGACCACGTTCTGTGAGCTCCGAGTTGCCACCAATCTTTCCGAGTTGGTTGTCGACGGATTGGCCATGTCTCGTGATCCAGATTTGCCTGGGGGCCAAGTTGAATGATGAGAGGTAGTGAGCAATGCCGCCAGAGAGGAATCCCTCAAGACCGAAGTGCGTTAGTTTCTTGCCAACGTCGATCATCTATGGTGACGGGTCAGCATTTTTGTGATTATGTTGTGGAACACCGCTATGGCGGAACTCACCTTGATGTACTGCATCCCATGCTCCTCTTCGTAGTCACCTAATGGCACATAGGCGCTCTCGTACTGCTTGACACGGGCCTTGAAATCTTGGAGGGACTTGACAGGGTCTTTGTCCCTGTAGTCTGGACCGGACAGCTTCAGCCGCATGTTTGCTTCCAGGATCTAACAGTGAAGAACTGATTAGCGCCGAAGTTACCCAGGCCATTCCTTTCGAGAGAAAAACACTTACATCTGGATTCTGGCAGACACTCTCAATGAACAAGATACCAAGCTTCGGCTCCCTTGCCTTGATGTGATCGAAGAGTCTCTGGCGACGCTCGATGGTGCTGTTTGTGGCGTCAAGAATGCCGACAGCGCCGCCTCCAGTGAGAAGATAATCCAGGAGCTCGTCCAATGTATCAATCGCAAGCTGATCTCGGATCTTGGCGCCCTGCGAGTTCTTCGGATCGAAGAAGTTGGCCGACTGGTCCACTCGCGATGCATTCCTTGGATCGTCAAGGTTCCAGTCCTTGGGCTCCGTGGGCTGTGTCTGTTGTGGTGGTGGTTCGGTCTTAGCGTCCTTGCCATTCAAGAGAATTTGCGCAACCTGGGCATGCGCATCCATCGGGTCGTGTTTTTGCTGGACAGGTGAGTGTACATCGACAGCGATACGTCTCCTGTTTCCAACATTGAAAATCCTAGTGTTGTGTTGTTGCCAGGAGAGGTATCGCTTGATCTTCTTGGTGATGTACGACTTGCCACGAGCTGGCAGACCAACCATGATGATGACCAGCTTGGCGGCGACATCGCGGTCTGCAATCTTTCCATCGGGTGAGATAGTCGACTTGGTCATGCCGGGGATATTGAGGGTAGTCGCATGGGGGCGCACTCTGGGGGTTTGGGTACCAGAGTTCTGCCGGATGGGCGGGATTCGAGGCGAGGTAGGCGCTGTTGACGATATGCTCTTAGTGTAGGGAGAGTCATTGGCCGGCATGCGATCTTTCAAGGACAGCTCGTTGGCGCCATCGTTGACAGCCCTCAGGGCTTTTGCGAGAGAAGCCGGGTTGGGAGGTGGGCGTTGATCTGTCGACGTTGGCAGCGCGCCTGGTGGAGGCATCAAGTCGCTCGCCGTCGAGTTTCCGCGAGATCTCTGTCCTCGTACATCTTGGATCACGTCGTTGGGGTTGGACACCGATCCGGTGTCTGGGTTCGGAGGTGTTGTCGCGTAAGACCGGGTTCCGGACTCTGGAGCTGCGACGGATCTGGGAATGCCTGCATGCGAGTTTGGAGAAAGGATCTTATCCGTCTGATTGGCCATCGCTGGCTGGGTTTGCGTCACAGGCTGGGGCGTCTTCTGTCTGCGGGCAGCTTGGAGATCTGCAGGCCAAGCGTAACAAAGTCAGTTGTCAAGGAATATTGTGATAGATGGAGGAGACAACCGGTCAGATACAACCGAAGAAAAAGTGTCAAAGTATATGTAGTGAAGAGTGTGAGGCGAGCCCAAATAGGTTTTGTCCTGGACTCGTTTCGGGGTAGGAGCGCCGAGTAAGGTTTTTTTTTTTTCTGCTCGTCCCTCCAAACTTTCTCTCTGAAAAGCAGGATCGAACGGGATAGATAGTATTGTGGATGGAGGGGCGACAGGCGCGCAAGCGGGAAAGTAGGTCTAAGGTAGTTGGGTACGGCAGGCAGTGGGATAGATAGGTAGGGAGAGTAGTACTGCTACATGCGTACATACACCAGATACTACCGGTAGCCTACAGCATGTACATTACACAGGCCAATGCTGACCTTGCCATGCCTTGCAGCTCACGGACCGTGCGGACACTTGACCAGGGCCCATACCACATAGGGCTAAGAATGGCAATGCGTATGATGGCTCTCGGGGGGCAGGACATGATAGAGACGGAGGGAGAGAAGAGCTTACCGGCTGTGAGTTTGTGTGCTCGGTATGGACCAGGAGGCGCGTTTCTGTTGCCAGGCGACAGGTCAAAGACTTGGTGTTCCGGCGCGTTCAGATGTTGGTGACTGATTTGTCTGGTGACCACAGGTTGGGAAACCGACATGGTTTTTTTCGAGAGCAGAGGGATAAGAGAGAAAAAAATTTAAGGGTCTCTCTCTTCGCCTCTACTGCAGCTAAGGCAAGGTAGGTAGACAGGTAGCGCAGGTAGGGTTAAGCTGGGCTCGATGGGACTGTCGATAGGCGGTTCTCTGGCTCCGAGCTCCGCCCACGCCGGTCGCGGCAGGCGATTCGGGGACGCGAACAGGGATCCGATGCAGTGAGGTCAGTGAGGGTCCTGCTAGCTCCTCTGGCCCAGAACGCGCCCAGGGTGTCCACTGTCCGCGACTGGGACCGTACCGAATGGTTCGCTGGCCGACTTTGCTAATATATGTAGTATGGCGTATCTGGGCCCCAACAGTTACGTCGACGGCGCGTTAGCGAATGCAGTGCGCCCGGTAGTGCCTGGTTGTTTCGGTATTACTTTCTGATGATTGACCAGAAATCTCGTTGCTGTGCGTATGTGAAGCGATGGATGGGGCCAGGCTGAACGCAGCTTTATGGGGGTGACGCTGTCTTGCCGTATCGTCGGGTTCGGGGACCGGGTTGTCTGACAGTTGACTGGACCGTACTCCGTAAAGACGGCAAGGATGGTGGACAAGACGCAAAGTGGTAGGTAGGGAGGTAGATATAGATAGTCTTCTGTTATCCCGAGCTGTGGCCTGCCTATTGTAGGTATACCACGGTGTGTGTTTTGGTAGTGGTAAAAGTAGTTGCTGAGTGGTAGTGGTAGTGTCTGCACAAGGCTTGTTATATCCGATCGCGCTGGTTTATTATCTCCAAGTCGAGTCGTCGGAAATGCAGAGGAAAAAAGTCGAGGCCGCTGGGAGGAAGAAGGAATTTGATGGCAAGAAAGATCGCCTCAAACCAGAGCTACCGTTGACCAACCGACCGTACCTACCACAAGTATTTCAACTCGATCCCTGTGGGACATGTACTATGTAGGTAGGTATGATGTATGGTCGGCCCCGCCCCCAAGCCCTTGGGTTTTATTTTTCTTCTTTTTGACCGTACGTTGATTATTTTGTGATGGTAGCCGAGCTGGGTTGCTAAAAAATCCAAGCCCCGAGAAGCCACTTCGAGTCGCGGGTCAAGAATGGCTTATTCGGTCGGTCGGTCCTATCTCAATGCAATGTTGTATGCAGCAATCTTGTGTGTGTGTGCAGGCGCAGGATTCGTAGGCAGTAGGTAGGTAGTGCTTGGAGACAGACAGGATAGATCCTGCGTAACCTGAGTATCTGCCCAGAGCTTGGGGGGTTCTGTAAGCCCCTGCCTATCTTCTTGTGGCCCTCAACTGTTGGAGGTCTTTCCGCGCCTTGGCGAAACTGCGAGAAACACAAACAGTAAGACGCCGTCTTGGCTGATCGGCAGCTCCCTTTTGGCAAATTGAACAAGGCCAAGGTAGCTGAACAGTCAGGTATTGACTGGACCTTGTCGAAACCGCTATACGACACTGCCAGTTGCACTTGTCCCACAGCGCAGTCCTGAGTCCGAGGCCACCAAACTTCTCGGTGCGATGTCACAATCTGGCGATGTGACTGACTTGTGGTCTGCCCGTCTGTCTCACTGACAGGCGCTAGCTACCACGATATCTTGCGACGTTCTGTGTTCGTAGTAGAAAAGGTATAGACCCAGTAAAGAATATGCGGATTTCAAAAGAAAAGCAGCGTAACAAAGCGTGTTAGACGCATGAACTTTCCAGAGCTTGACTTTCAAATGCAGGCATTGTCGAGATAAGAAGATGGTTTGTTTGCTGGAGGGGTTACATTTACCGTGTCTCGACAGATGTGACTTGCGACGCCTTGCTACTTTATCTATGAGTACGGGGAACTTCTTACTCCCCGACCTCAAGACTGAACATTTGGCTGCTTACCTTGCACCTCTACTAGCAAGGCCGTAGACGGAGCATTTGGTTGAGCAGAAAGTCAACCCCACATGCACTTACTCAACCAGATTGAGTGTAATCTACCTACCTCCCTGGGCCGTATTATTATTAGCGACTAGGCAGGCACCTAACCTACATTACAGACAAGCATGAAAGAATAATAACAAAGCTCTGTTCATCCATTCATGAATTGCGCTCTTGGCACTTGCTTGGCCGCTATTCTTTAACACTTCTATCAAGCGTACTTCATCCTCCTGGCAAAACCCCGTCTACGCTATGGTGTATTTGCCATGATGTTTCTCGATGCCAAGGCAGGCTTGGCTGCCTGATATCTGTTCATCCTAATCTCGAGTTCAATATACAGCCCACCTAACCGTAGATGCTCTGTTACTCTGTGCGTTCAGAGCGGGCGCTGCAACGTGCTCAGATGCAACAAGGTCTGGCGATTACGCAGCAGCACGTACCGGAGATCCGGGACTGACTGACTGACTGACTGGTTCTGCCACATTCTTCCTCGTGCGCATGTAGTGTCGGTCGTTGCAATCAAAAGGCTCAGGAACATGAACTCTATCGGTCTTCTCCACATGACACTCGAGGTAGGGCGTCCTTCTTTGCCAGCCACGTAACCTAATCTGACTTGTGTCTTGCACGTCAAATATCGACACAAGAACATGGTGTCAGATTCTCACAAGGGGGTTGACTCACCAACAAGCATTGACTTGTTCATCCAGACAGATTCTACCACGATGAAGCGTGGGCACACAGACCCAAGTGCGCCCAAGTCCATTGTCAAGCTATAGGTTCATATTCAACGAATGAGACAACGGTATAGCCCAATGTGGTAATATCAGCCAATCGCAAGGCATTTGGCAAGTCGGCGCCATGTAACATAGCCTCTCTCGGCTGGCGAGAAAGGCGGCTGAACCAAGATGGTTCTGCTTTTGCTTGCAAGCCTGGAACCTGAGATTCGGGAGTTTCCAAGAATAGGTAGCTGGTTGCCTTATCAAGGTTTGGACGTCAGGCGCATGTGCATATGTGCGTTGGATATGTAGGCTCCAGACCTGCCTTTATTCCACCAAGAAAAGTATCGTCGTCGCGGGGTAAGCCAATTTGACTGCGGCAAGCGGGCAATGAAGAAACTGATATTCCGCCTATTACTAAAATACGTTGCCAACACTGTGCCTCTACGCACAAACGTCTTGATTGCGCTGCAAAAATTAGATATTTTTATTTTTTATTTTTGGATAAATCCTGTTCCTTATCATAGGAATTATTTCCCAAACATCAATCGTGGCGATCGGATGGATGATGTGCGACGGTAAAGTATGAGTAGGTACCTATTTTTATTTTCACTTTATCTTGCATCCACCTGTCTGGTCCACAGGCATGGATTGCATTTTCCGACATCAGAATGTAAGACATGATATCTTTCCTTGAATGACGTTCACGGTCTCAAGCAAATCACAAAAGCATGGTTTTCTTTCAGAATGCAGAGTTCTAGTTAGCTCGGAATTTGTTCTGATGACGTTATATTGTTGCAGTGGTGTATTACTTGCATAGTGTAGGTAGACGATTGACTGGTCGAGCGGCTTACAATGAAGCTTTCCGCATTTTCTAGTAGGATCTGATGAATTTATCACCTAGAAATATATGTAGCATCTTGGGTGGGTGCGTCGACGGAGTGGCCGCGAGGTCACGGGAGGCGAAGACTCTCTGGGCAAATGGAGATGCAATTCCAATCATAAGCCAGACCTGTCTGGCCCAGCTCTCCATTGCACCCACATCTACCCAGAAAGGGCTATGCTTTTTGGCCTTGTCCACTCTGCCGGTAAAGCGTAAATTCTGGAGTTTGGGGCACGTAGGTAATGGAGTGAAGGAAGGATGACAGCTGGTCCAACTTCCAAGTCTGACAACAAAGACAAGGTTGCTGATGTAATACTGTTAGCCACAAGACTCTAAGAAGACGGACGGCCTTTTGCTTCCGAAATGCCAATGTGCTACATTGCATATTGCTCTGTGCACAGCGCAGACTCCCTTGTGATCAAGATGGACAGTGACAGGCTGCAGTTCATGTCCTTCCTTCCACTCCGGCTCAGGCACGCCAAAGGTACATGCAGCATGTACCGAAGCTAGCTGAATCCAGAGTGCTGTCATTGGCACCAGCACTGAGTGACATTTGATACATGTACATGCGGCGCAACGCCAAACCATTATCGATTATGCAGGGACTTTAGCTCAGCTCGCGCCCGCAGACAGTCACGCCCCACTTTAAAAGTCAACCCACGATGTTCGACCACCAAGAAAGAACTGCTTGCTCCGAGCAAGTTACAGACAGCTAAGGTACCCAGCGTCCAGCAAGCAGCTGCTGAGAGAGCTTTGTCAACCTTTACACCTGCCCCCAAATCGCGCTTGCTCGGCTCGCGACTCCGCAAAGAACAGAGATTGATTGATTCTCATCACGCCCTGCGGCTTCTCCCAGCAGACTCGGCGCCGCCTTTCCCCCCCAAAAGAGACCTTGTCTGTCGCCGACGTGATAAAGAAAGACACGCCAGGAGCTTTGGTTTGCCCGCCGCAACAGCGTCCCACCTCCCCGATCAGCCCTTGACCCAGGCCCTTGTCAATCCTGTTCGCTTCCACCAGAGAAGAGGTGGAAGAAAACAAACAAGGCATCTCAGGGTCCCGCGCGAGCTCCCAGCGTGGTGAACGAGGAACCTATGCTCCTTCACCCACAGTTGAGCTGTAGTATCACGAGCGAACCGTCACTGCCCTCCGGCTGGACTTTGGCACATTCCCTCCATAGTGATTGGCTTCCGGTTGACTAGCGGGTTCCCCAGCTCTGTTCCTTTCCGTTGGTACGTTCAAGACCTCTGCCAAGGTGCTGTCTTCTGACTGCGCCTTCCAGAAGAGACTGACGAGCCGCCCCTCGACCAGCGCGACGTTCGTTCTTGTATGGAACAACGCCTTGGTGGAGCTCCTGCTGCTCAGAAGCCACTTGCCGCCACCCACGCATATGACTATAGGGAGACGCAACCTCGATCGTGCTGGATGCTGCCACCCTGCCCTCTGATAAACACCCAACTCGCCGCTTGAAGAAGAACCCAGAACTTCATTGTCGGTCATTCATTCACACAGTACGACTGGTCTCACGTCATCACGATAGCAACCGCGCTGCCTTTCGACCATAACTACGTTGCTTGAGCCTGACGGAAGAAGAAGAGTAGCCGAGGGCCCTGTCTTCTTGCTTAGGTATACGCTATGGGCGATTCCATGAAGGAAGTAGTCGAGACGCTCGACCCTGTCGCGCGACAGATTATTCCTTCAAGTATCGATACCGGCACTCTCGTCCCTCTCAAGACCACTTTGGAGCTTCGAGACAATCTCTCCGTCGGATATGCATATATTACGAGAGCCCCCACTAGGTTTACCAATGATGTTGTCAAGTAAGTTATACCGCCCTACAAATGGCATGCCATCCCCTCGAGGCTAACAATGGGTGCAGTGTCGTCCGCGCCTTAGTTGGCGATGACCAGGCTAAGAACCTCCCTCATCTTCGACGATGCACCAAGCCGACTGATCTACCGGCTCATCTGAAGAACAAGTTCATGAATGATGGCAACACAGGAAGGACGATACACACTGGCAAATCCCAGTTCTTGTACATCCTGCTGGGCCCGGAAGAGGAAATGAACTATGACGACCTTTTGAGAGGACTCTCGGCCATCCCTGGCATTGGCGACGACATATTCATTGGTCTGATTCCTGTTCCGCTTCTGGCGCCCACTTCCCAAGTTCAGGCAAATCTATGGTCACAGCAATTCTGGCAGTGTGTTTACCGCAAGAACAACCCCCTTGGTCCACATCCCAGCAACATCTGCCGCACTACAAGTGTCGTGGCCCGTGATGCTTCGGTCTGGATGACTTTGGCACACGAGATAGCCAGGAAGACTCACAAGGCAGGTTTCGGTGAGCCTATCGGCGCCGTCATCATCAAGCGCACGGTTCCCTCCAAGCCTGATCAGTCTAGAGGAGACTCCAACAAAGCCGACGGCAACACTTCGGACGGTGGCGTTGATGTACTCCAGGGCGATACATCAGACACCGGTGATACAAAGTCGGATGATGACAGGAAGCCTGATGGATCAGCAGACGACGAAGGCCGCGACGGCTCCGACGAGAAGGAGAGGGTCGAGATCGTCGCACTGGCAGGCGATGCCCGTTGGCATCAACAAGGACGAACAGGCCACGACGGCAACCCCATGGCACATGCCGCCTTGCGTGCCATCAGCATGGTTGCGCAGAAGCTTGTCCGGGCGGAGAACCGCGAGCCTGCTCAGTCGAACCCGATACTCGAGTTTGAGGCTTTCCAAGACGGCCCGATCATGGCAGACGAGCAGCTTGTTTTCGATGCGGATCACCCATCCCCGGACGGCTACCTGTGCCACGACTTAGAGCTCTATATGACTCATGAACCATGTACTATGTGCTCCATGGCAATTTTGCATTCGCGTATGGGCCGAATCGTATTCCGACATCGAATGCCCTTGACCGGAGGCATGGGCTCCGAAGACCGCGGTTACGACCTTTGTGGCGGCGACAACATGTGTGAGAATGGACCATGCGGAGGCGGCCAGGGGCTTGGCCTTCACTGGCGCAAAGAGCTCAACTGGAGTATGCTAGCATGGGAATGGGATACCGATGATGCAGAGAGTCTGGAAATCAACAGTCATCTCCATGCCTAATCGTGGATCTTGAGCATGTGGCATCACTCCGATGTCCACGTGTTTCCACCTGTCCCGCAAGGGCTTGGGGCCCGTCTATTGCAAGAAGAAAAAAGCATCAGCATTGGCGTTTGTGATTTTGCAGGAGAAGACCTTGGTATTCTTCCTTTGGTGTTGGCATTATGAGATAAGCGAACATGAGCATTGGTTTCTTTGGACGGTTTCTTTTTCTTTTCTGGAGGGCGGAAGCAGGACCACGGCCAAGAAGGACAGCCCGGCCTTGACCGACGTTATCTGTACACCGTGTATGTATACTATGCCTCATTTGCCCCGGTTCGTATGTGGACGACCATACAGCCAAGCAGTATTTGAGGCGGGCTTTGGCGGCACGATGAAGAACGACATCAGAGCCGGAGGGTTCACTGATAAACTTAGGTCTCTGCACATAAAAATAAAACATGTTTCACATAGCTTTTGTGTCCTTGTGTCCGGCGCCAATTGTCCCGATAAGTGACACTGAGACCAATTATACAAGTTGGGTGGAAATGGTTGACGACTGATGGTAGGTAGCAAGACAATATTATTTTTGCCAAGTCAGTAGAATTCAAAAGCGTTTTCCACCCAGATCACTTTCTCGAGTCTCAAAATCGACTGGCAGCATTGGGAAAGTCCGGTAAGAAAGCGAAAGAGTCAATACGATGGAAGAAGAAGAAGACGAAGAAGAAGAAGAAAAACACAGTGGTAATATAAGGTATTCCATACGTGAGATGGCCTTGGGGCACGCTAAGTTGGAGTATATTTTATTAGTGACGTTGTAGCTAATGTAAGGTAGGTAGGGGTCCTGGGCTGGGGCTCGCTGGCGCTACGAATATGCGCTATCTTATCGCTGGGGGAACAAGAGGCGCGAATCCCTGTTATTACATTACGCAACGCCCCGGAGAGCTTCAGAGGGACGAAGCACCACTTCCCCCCTCCAGCCCAAGGACCAGTCCCAAACGAAAACCCACAGAAACCTGATTTTTCCCAGTCATCTACCTGACCGCTCATCGTGAAGGACTTCTTGTTTAGTTGACTAGGCACATGAGAAACGTCCCCAACTTGAAACGCATCATCTGGACGTTCGGAATCCCTTCGCCAATCTCTGCAAAGGCCCCCAGGTCCCGTCGGCAGAACAACAAAGCCCTTGGTGTCGCAGTTGAGCCTGCACCCCGCACGGATTTGGGACGTGTCGGATTTTCCAGCGCAGCAGCCCGCAGATCGCCGGCGAGCAAAAGTTTTACCGAAGCTATAAGGCAGATACTTGGTCCTCTCCTCGACAAGATGCCTCCCAGCAAGAAGCGCAAGATGGAGGACGACACACCCAAGTTCTATGCCGTCCGCAGTGGCCACGAGCCCGGCGTCTACTTGACCTGGCCAGAATGCCAGGAGCAGATTTCGGGGTTCAAAGGCGCACAGTGTACGTACTTGGTGATCTCGGGTTTTTTTTTTTTGAGATACTCCGCCCCTCACGCGGTTGACTAACACTCCATCTGCAGTCAAGAAGTTCGATAACGAAAAGGACGCTGGCGACTTTGTGGCAGGCAAACCAGTGAAAAACGCTGCTCCCGACCCCAAAAAGCCACCCAAGTTCTACGCTGTGGCCATCGGCCGTGCACCCGGTATCTATAGTGACTGGACCGAGGTACAGAAGGCAATCAAGGACTGGAAAGGTGTCAAGCAACAGAGTTTCAAGACACGCGCCGAGGCGGTCCAGTACATTCAAATACACGGCGACGAGGCTGGTCAGAAGTCTATCGAGAACGAAGTGGTAGTCGAACCTCCGTCCAAGAGGACCAAGACTAGCAGCCGGCTCAACAAGACGATTGCAGACAGCGTCTTGAACATCTACACAGACGGTAGCAGCCGAGGCAATGGCAAGGTCGGGGCCACAGCTGGAGTCGGAGTGTTCTTTGGCGTAAATGACCCAAGGTTTGTGCTTGTCCTATTTTGTCGCATTATCGTGAAAGCGCGTATAGTAGGCTGACAATAAACCAGGAATATTGCCGAACGACTCGAGGGGGAGCCGCAGACGAACCAGCGGGCCGAGTTGACGGCCATCTTGCGTGCCTTGCAAAAGGTATCGGTGGATCAGGACATTCAGATACACACGGACAGCAAGTACTCATTGAACTGTATCACCGAGTGGTACAGAGGCTGGGTGACCAAAGGCTGGAAAACGCAGGGCGGGGAAGAGGTCAAGAACAGGGACTTGATACAGTCCATCAGGGCAAAGATTGACGATCGCGATGCGTCCGGGACGAGGACTCTATTCCAATGGGTCCGGGGCCACGGCACCACCACTGGAAACGTCGAGGCCGACAAGCTCGCCGTTAGAGGCGCCGGGTTCGCAGCAGTCGAGTAGACAGACACTTTGTACAATGTTGAACCGAGGGGCCAGTGGAAAGGACGTTCCTGGAAGAGCACGCCACAGCTTGTTGTGTTTTGTTGCAGGAGAATGAACAGCAACTATGTCTCATGCTTGCCCAGGGGAAGAACGATTATATGAACACCAGATAGATACCCAACTTTGTTTGCGCTCCATAATAGCACAGTCTTAAGGTAGCCCAGATGATCAACCGGAGGAACAAGATAAATATCAACGACGGGTTACGAAGCAGATGGCATTAATAAGCCACAATCATAATATCCATCCTGTGGCTGTCCTCTCTATGAATGTACGCAGTGACTAGTTGACCAGCCTTGTACTAGATGGATACGGTGCCTACCTACGAGTTACAATGTGCGTATCATAAAAGGCCGCCGACGGGGCGGGTAGCGGCACGGTGAAGCGGACAGGGCGAGCGCTAGAAGCACAGGGTCCTTGGCGGTCACACCTGCTTCTCTTTCCCGGATCGGAGCGCTGATCTAGTCGGTGTCCACCGCATTTTCCGCCCCTGCCTACGAGTACATTTACCTAACCAAGGTAGTAGATAGCCCAGCCGAGTGAACCTTGGAAAAGACGTCTTTTTCTCTCACCCTTCTCCAGCTCAAGTATCGCAACAAAGAGATTGCGCAGCTTGTCACGACATCTTTGAGCCAACAGCTTCTATTTAGGGTTCGCTACTGTACACCATACACTTCACACTCACGTGAGATCTCGTCCACATACAGCTTCTGTTTGTTTGGGTCTCAGATCCCACGCAAGGCGCATCTCGTCGTGAAACCTTCTGCCCAGTCTCTCGGAAAGATCATTCCCTTCCAGCTTTACTGCTACCCACAGAGCAGTCTTTTTGGGGGGCTCGAGATAGAGAAGCAAAGCTGCGCATACCGCGCCTGCCATATAGCAAGGTGGCGTCGAGGGGAGCACACTGTCATCTTCATGTCATTCCCAATGATTCAATAACATTCGCTCAATTCCCGCCGGCAGTAAGTATTTCTCTCGAATTTCCTTCTTCTTATCTCTCCATGGAGGCTCCCTCTCGGGACATGTTCCCCCAAAACCGAAACGCTTGACTCTCGCCATGAAGGGCTATTTTTTCTAAAAAATCGTGCTTGTAGTATCATTGCCTGCCTGCCTTGCGAACTTGCAAGGACGATTCTGGTGTCACCTAGCTAGTAGGCCAACCGAATCCTCAGAAAGAAAGAAGGAAAGCTAGCAGATAGCCAAGAAGTGCTGTGTCGGGAGGGACGAGCTAGGTCGCCCAAGATGCCGACCTTGGCGGTTACCAATTTCAATATAGTGGTCTCTTTCCTGGGTGGCTTCATCAGTATCTTTGGTCTGGTGTCGTACCTCTTGAAGGAGAACTTTTATATGTCCGAAGCCTGTAAGTGACCTTTGATGGCGCCTCTGTAACTTGCTCTCACGAGCTGACCGAGAATATAGTGATCTCTCTCTTGGCCGGCGTGACGTTCTCCCCTCATGCCGCCAACCTAATACGACCCGTCGAGTATGCTTTGGGGAGCGAGGATAACGTCAATGCTATCACTCTCGCGTTCTCGCGCCTGGTGCTCGGGGTTCAGCTCGTTCTTGCCGGCATCCAGCTACCTAGTCGCTACCTCAAGAAAGAATGGAAATCTTTGAGCATCCTGCTGGGCCCGGTCATGACGGTCATGTGGTTGGTGACCAGCCTTCTGATATGGGCTCTCGTGCCTCATCTGCCCTTCCTTCACGCCCTTGCCGTCGGTGCCTGCGTCACACCCACAGATCCCATTCTGTCCAACGTTATTGTCAAGGGAAAGTTTGCGGACAGCAATGTGCCCAAAGAGCTCCAAAAGATCATCATCGCCGAATCCGGTGCCAATGACGGTCTCGGATACCCCTTCCTGTTCCTCGCTTTATACTTGATCAAGTATATTGGTGACGGCGGCAAGGCCGAGTCAGGAGGTGCCGGCCTCGCCATCGGCCTGTGGTTTGGCGAGACCTGGGGCTACACCATCATCCTCAGCGTCATTTACGGTGCCGTGGTCGGTTGGCTTGCCAAGGAGCTTTTACATTACGCTGAAAGCCGCAAGTGGGTGGATCGCGAGAGTTTTCTCGTTTTCGCTATCTCGCTCGCCCTCTTCATTCTTGGCACGTGTGGAATGATTGGCAGTGACGACGTATTGGCTTGTTTCATTGCTGGCAACACCTTCACTTGGGATGACTGGTTTCGACTCGAGACACTCGATGAGGTACGTCGAGGAAACGACCCTCCTCTTATATTGTTCGATTGCTAACATGACTTGCTTGTAGTACGATCATATCCCACGGCTTTCTGGCTCAGTGACTTTGCAATCTGCACGCTAGACTAACATGTATCCAGTTCATTGCAACCAACGATCGATATGCTTCTCAACGTCACAATATTCTTGTGGTACGGTGCTGTGTGCCCCTGGGCCATGTTTGCCCACAACAACGTCATACCGATCTACCGACTGATCCCACTGGGTATCCTCATCTTGTTACTCAGAAGGCCCCCGATCGTTCTCAGTACGCGCAAGTGGATACGACAGCTTCAAGACTTCAGAGAGTCCCTCTTCATGGGCTTCTTCGGGCCAGTCGGCGTCTCCGGCATCTTCTACCTTTACGTCACCCTGGAATTCCTTGACACGCTAAAAGTAGGAGATGAGCAGAGGTCCGACGTCGAAAATCTGGGTGAGACCACCACCGTGATTGTGTGGTTCGTTGCCATATGCAGTGTGGTAAGTTGAGCCCTTGTCTGCCCATATATTGGACTGGTATTTATTGAATCTCAGGTTGTCCACGGCCTCAGCATCCCGCTGGGCAAACTTGGCTTCTACCTACCCAGAACGATTTCCCGCAGCCTGACTATAGACAACCAACCCGAGACTCCTCATCCTTCTTCCTTCAACTTCCGTGGCCGTGCGAGTGGATTTCTGCCCTCGTTCAACACCCGTTCACGCAACGGCACGGAACAAAACTCTCCCAGCGGCTCGCGGTCCACATCGACGCGCCCCATTCATAGGATCGGTGGGACGGTCATCAAGGACTCGACTCAAACAGGCAGCGACGATACTCAGACGTTTGTGCCAGCTTCGAGATTCGAGGTCGGCACAGGCCACGACTCGACCCAAGAAGGCCAACCGCAGTCGCCTGCATTGCCTAACAGGACCATCCGGTTCGGAGACGAAAGGGCAGACAACCCGGAGACGCCATCAGGCGGCTAGGGGCATCACCGGAGTGCCGCGAGAGTCAAAAGATTGGTGGCTTTCTTGAGAGCGTGTGCGCATAGGGGATGTCCAGTTCTCAAGACTACACAAGGCCCTGTCAATCATGCGGCAATGTCAGCAGTGGCCAGACATGAGTTGATATTCCAATGAAGGAGAAGGAACACCAATGGGGAAAACCCGTGTTCTTGGGTTCAGTGCCTACTAGCGCTGGCCGGTGGCTCGGTTATTCTCGCTGCCTTTCACCACCATCATGAAGTTCAACTAATTGATTGGCTGTAGAACTGCGACAATCTAGCATTGAGGTCTCCGGGACTCCATGAGAACCTCTGCGCCACTCCCGGACTCTTGGCAGACGGAGTCGTCTGAACATTTTAGGTGTTCCAAGGCGGAGCCACGTCTGTCACGAAGAAGTTAGGGAGTATTTCATTTCTGATCTCATTCATGACTTTTCCTGGCATACAGACAATCGAACCAGCGAGGAGCTTGTCTCGATCACTTGTGGACGCGGAATTCAGGGCTCAAGCCTTTGCGGCCTGCAAGTCTTTACGTGTTCTTGTTTTTGTTTTTGCTCTTATTTCTCATTTACATCTGCGCCGGCGATTCAACATCAACGGGAATATGCTTGCTTGCTTGTTACTCTATAGATTTCCTACTTTGTCAATATACAGTCGCTCGTTATAAACCACTGCATGAGTCGTACTATTTACTCTTCAATATCCCGAATCCACCATGAATAGTCCCGACCCTGGGTGCTCATGACAAAAGCTGAGTCAAGGAACGGAAGAGGGGTCTTGAAAGTTTAATTTCCGTGTCAGGTCAGGGACGCAAAAGTATGCCGTGTGTATACTTGGGTACACAAGAATAAGGCTGAGCATGCCTCCAATTCCGTACGTGGGGGTTCTGAAAGGGTCTCACATATTTTGCTGGAGGAGGGAAGAAAAAGACAAAGGAAAGAAAAACAAGACCATGACCCCCCGTGCCCAGCGGCCCCGAAAGTAAACACAAGCAAAATCAATGGACCCCTTCCTCGTGTTTTCTTCATGATGGACAAGGATATGTGTTGATACTTGGATGCGAGAGGGAAAGCTCTCCTATGGCGACTCGGTGTATGGGGACGTGTATATGATGGGTATACCACTCCATGATGACATGATTTCATTATCTGAAAAAGGTCTTCTTCTCGCTTTTCGTTTCTCCCTCCAAGTCTTGGACTCGGGCATCACTCGGGCTGCCCTGTCCTCTCTCTTTTTCCTGTCTCTCTGGATCAGGGCCAGAGATTAGGTTACGCTTGAGAAAGAGGGAGGAAAAAATTGTAAGAGGGAGCAAGGACAAATTTTCGGGGGGATTGGGCCGAGAATTGGCGCGATACCAGGTAGGTAGGATTTTTGCCCGGCGTTTCTCTCGTGCATGTATGGCTCATGTAATGTGTATGCCTCCTGCAGCCAGGTTCGGCTATCTCGTAGTTATTATTAATATTGGGACCCGTGTTTTTCCCCTTCTTCCTCTTCCTGTCCTTTCGCCTCCGAGCCGCGCCGCCGCGCAGTAATGAAAAGAGGCGGGTTGGGATGGACGGGGTGCTGATAAGCCAAGACGAGATCTTGCTGTTGTTATGCTTGTGTGGGTTTTATTGATTGCGAAACATAGCAGACTGCAATGCGCTGCGAGAAACGATCATACATACCTATCTCGGGTGGCATGCATCATGTATGTACGGACATGGTTCGAGTGCACGTCTGTGTGTGTGTGATGTACATACGTACACCACATAATAATAATAATGCTTGGTATTTTTTTTTTCGAGGGGCCAGTAGTATCGATGAGATGCTTTATCTATTCCATTGCGGCTCCCTTCCCTGGTCGTTGTGTCGAAGACGACATGATTCGGATGGCTGTCGTCATCATTGTTTTGATAAAATTTCGCTCTACTGTATGTAATGGCAAATGCCGCGCAGAGATAGCTGCCGCCTGGTTGTTATGTTCTGGCGAGAGACACACTGGCCCAGCAGCGGCAAAAAAAATGGCATCGAAGGTATACCTCCGTACCTGTGAATCTGCCAACCGCTTCCCAAGTCAGACAGCCGGAAATGTCTGGCCCGCCTTGGTATATTGAATGCTTTTTATCAAAAACTAGGACGCTGTGCGGCGCATCTCTACCTACCCAAGCACGGAGATACGCAGGGCAGCTGTGTAAGCAGTAGTCGTGATGTATGTAGTTGGTTATCTGTGGATTTCCTAGCTGCACGTCCAAAAAAAAAAAATACGTAGGATCTATGCGACGGGCACGGGTACGTGAGCCGGTGGGCTCGATGGGGACATGTTCCCCTTGTACATACGCACGTACACCGGGATGTGATATACACCGGTACGTGTGTAATAAGTCAGCTTTGGTCGACGAGGGGGATATCGCAAATCTGTAGGTTGGTATGTACGAAGTATGCTGTAGACAGAATTCCCCGACCATTCACCCCAGATATTTCCCCGGGGCTTACGACTACTAGCAGGATAGAGGATAGATGGCGCTGATGTCCTGTGGCGACCGGGGATCCGATCTCGAATCTATGCTCGCCCTAGCACAATTCCAAGTCGGTTGGCTGGCTCTTGTGTCGTGTGTAGGTAAGTGATACGTTATGTATGCACACTTACCTTGTAGCGTGCTCGGTGTACGGGGGGGCATCGTCTAATTTTCTCTTTTTGAGTTCTGCAGGGTAATGCAGGAAGGCTGATAGGCTGCATCTCGAGAGTTTCCTTGTGCACTGCGTGGGAAGCAAGGACAGAAAGTGTCCAAGGCAGGGTGATGATTATATGGAGACGGCTGGATGGCTGGGCTGAGCAGGAATAGAGAAGAATACTCTGTAAAGAAGCTGGACGAGCTGGGCAGCCTGGACAAAAGCGAAGACGGAAGACGGCGGATGATCGGCCAAGACAAGACCATGGCCCATCTGCTGGAGCCTGGCTTGCTGGCATTTGCTGGGCAAGGCCTTGCAATGTGCAGGCTTGTCGGGGCTTAGGGCCTTGGTGTTGCAGTGTCTTGCCTGCCACGGGGGATCCCAGGCTAGGTAGGTACCGCTTAACAATTTCTGATTTCCATTCCACCCATCGGGGGCACGAGGACAGATGACTAACCTCCCAGATTTCCAGAATAATAAACCTGGCAAAAATGAGGAAGCGGATGTGCGTTAGATGGGACTAGATATGGGGATTGCTACGCACTATTAGATCTGCGTTGCCTACGACGCGATTCATGGAGAATCGAGACGGGCCTAATAACTGTTCGTGCCGATTAGGTCGTCGAGGATATAGTACGGTTTTTCCAGCAATTCTGGGCTCGGAATGCCCATGGGACGTGATGGCAAATACTTGTTAGCCCGTCGTGGGTTGTGGTGGCTGGCTGCTGGGCTCTTCGAATCTTGGCTGGTCCTGGTCCATCAATCTCAACTGGGCAGGGTCTCATTGGCGGCTGCGTGCGTTAGCGTGCTTGTACTTGGCCTGCTAGTGACTGTTAGCTGCCAATTCTCGAACCCATCCCTCAATTGACTCCTCCACCCTGCCTACGTGCTGTCCTTCTGTTGTTCTGGAGGGGCCACGCCTAGCCAGCAACCAGCAGGTAATGTAGCCACGCCCTCACGGCTATCGGACCTGCTCCCTCTCTACATTAGGCTCTCTGGCTCTCTGGTTCAGTCTCCTGACGACCACATTTGTGCTCTCTGCCACCTATTAGCCCATTAGTTTACCAACTTTGCCCACCTATTACACCGGGCGGGCGACACGAGACGGACACAACACCGAACGAGCTGCCATTCCCATTGCCGACATCTTCATAATAGAGCAAACAAGATAAAAAGAAACAAAACAGAAAGTGGGAAAGTTCGAGAAGGGGGAATTGCCTTTTCGGGAGCTGATCTCGTTCAAATCACACACACACACATACGCTGCCCGCCCAAACGCCCCTCCTAATTGACAGAAAGAGGTCTAACCCGATAGCGGAAAGTCGATCATTCAGTGTCCCAGCTTTACCGCAATTTTGGCCCTTTCCCTCTCAAAAACTCAACACCCACGCGTCTCCAGTCCGCCTCGACCAAAGCCGACGTCGAAGCCCACGACGACGTCGCCATCGGATCCGAGAAACGACAACGAGCAAGTCGCATTGTCGCCTGATCTCCAGATTCCCATCGCCAGTCACACCATAATTATACGGCGGCGCATTCCAATTCCGTCGACCCGAGCACGCAGACAAACACCCCCCAGCTTTCGTCGGTGACGATGCAGCTTCGGGCTTGAACACCTGACCTGCTGACACCTTGAAACCACCGATCACCACCCTGCCAACTACTGCCTTGTAGGGAGGACAGCGAAACTCTTCCCACACTCGGATCTATATTCGCTGGGTCACAACGTGTCAACGAGTGCAGTCCTGCTCGAGCGTCAACATCAACACCGATTTATCTCGCAGTAATTCAACCCCTCGAAACCGACAATCGGGGACGACCTGAGGGCTAATCTCGTCAGCAGGTCGTGGGTATTTTCGAGGGCAATGCCATCTACTGCTTACACTTTCGGTGGGACATTCGATCCCGACTCGGGAATGCAAGGGACAACCTATGGCGAGTTCATGAACGACGACGAATCGAGCCTCTTCGCCGACAACGAAATACTGCAGGCGCTCGATGATTCCAGCTTCCAAGACCCAAAGGCACTGATTGCTGCCTCTGATCGCACAGTCGAGACTACGCAGCTAGAGTTGCATCGGGTCTCGTCGTCCTCGGGCTCGAGCCGAAGCACCGGCTCGAACTCATCGAGGAATGGAAGCCGGACCTCGGCCGACATCATGATGACCAAAGACTCACCCTTTAGCAACTTCAAATCTGCATCTTTCAGTGCCGATGGTACCGATCTTACCATGCTGGACGACTCGTCGTTCAATTCAGTGAACCACTTTGACGAGGCCAACCACTTCGACGAGAAATACTTTGATTTTGATAGTGCATCAAGCAGCCCCAGCGCTGCTCCCGACGCCCACAATGCTCTGTCTCCAGGGGTCAGTATGATGAGCTCCATGGCGCCTGTCAGAAGCCCCAATGTCAAGAGGCCGAAAACGCACATGAAGGCTCAATCTGTAAGAAACCACTCTGCTCTGGAAACGGAATAATCAGCTGATGAGGCGCAAAAGCAACACTCCTTGACCCAGGGAATGCAAACCCTGCGCACCAATGGCTCCAGGGAAGTGTCACCAATGTTTGCGAGCCACGAATCTTCGCCAGCCACGGGCTTGAACACACCATCCCCGGAGACGAAATTCGACTTTGGTGTGCAGCACAATGGGATGCCGACTGCGCAAGCCTGGCCCATGAACTTTGCTCAGCAGAACGCGTTTCCATCGCATGGTATGCCAGACATGCAGGCTTTCAACCACAGTCTGCCGAATTTCGTCCCCCAACCCCAGCAGCCATTCCCTACGTCGGCACCGAAACTATGCATTCAGTCGACGCCCCTGAAGTCTCGCGTCGAGACGCAGATTCCGATCAAGATGATCGTGTACAACATGCCGCCAATGTATAAGCGTCTTCATTTGCCCATGCACACCATCTCGAAAGCCAAGCTTCTGGCAAAGCAAAATGCCGAGCCCTCGCCGGACATGCTCGAGTTGTACACCATGCTTGTTTGCACCAGTGCCATGCAAGACGAGGAGAAGCGGAAAAAGGCATTTGCGCGCGCTGCCGAAATTGGCCATCCTACGAGCCCCGACGTTGGCCCGGTTGATGAGGATGACACCCCTCAGAATGGAGGCGAAGTACGAATTTGCCAGGGTTGCATCACCAGAGAACGGAAGCGGGCCGGTCGTAAGAAGAACAAGAAGCCCGAAGAGGACGAGTTGTGGGACAGGTTCCAGAATCATCGGGCCATTGTCTTCAACACGAACGAAGTCAAGGAATGGCAAGCTGTTGCTGAGCCGCAAGTGGTCGGCGTACACATCCCACCGGGCACCATGCAGGTGGACGCGCCAATGCGTATCGCTTGTTACTGTCGACACCATGTAGAGAAGGTCGGCTTCAAGGTTATATTCACCATCAAGGATTTCCAGGGTCGAGTCGTGGCGCAAGAGATGTCTTCGTCCATCATGATCACGGACGATCACAAGACACACGTGCCTGTCAGCACTCAGGCGCCTTCTGGTGCGAACTCGGACAACACGATCCCGTCTGCATCGATCGATGGGGCGGACGGTAAATCGCTCGAAGTCCCTCTACCATACCGACAAACACATTCTACACCAGATCTGCACGCTCTGCAACATGGTGCTCCAGCGCCGTATCATCACACATTTTCAGTCAGTGCTGCCAGCTCACAAGGTACTTCGGTGACGGCAACGCCACGGAATCAATCTCGGCAGGTATCGCCTGTCAGCCCGTCTGGCCCTGCCTCAAAGAAGAGAAAGGCTAGCGGGTCTGTCAAGGTGCCTTCCGAGCTAGCCATGACACGAATTGAGACTGTCCAGCCAGCCATGCCTGTACCGAACCCGGCCGATTCGTCAGCTGTCTCTGCCGCGCAATCTCCATTCTCGCCCCAGCCGCAAAACTACAACATCCCGGGCACCAATAATGCCTTGTTCGGCACCGGAACCCAGCCAGGCTTCGGCTCGGGCGCCATGCCACCGCAGCCATTCACAACCAACCCCCCAACGCCCAATGGTAATACTGATCAGGTTCTTTTCACTGGCGCCAACCGGAATATGAGTATGGACAATTTGGCCATGCCACAGGCCATGCCACAGGCCATGTTTTCTGCTCCTGCGTCAGCTCACCCTAGCCGTGCTCCGAGTCCAAACTCTTTGAGGAATGACGTCGGCCAGAATCAGCTTGCTCACACATTGTACCCACAAGCATCGATGAACATGAGCATGGCCCGGCCATCGAATCCAATGATCCACAAGATCATTCCCGCCGAAGGTCCCAAGTCCGGTGGTATTGAAGTGACCATACTGGGAAGTGGTTTCAGCAATGATGGTCTCGAGGTCATGTTTGGAGAGCAGAGAGCGACTACAACCACCTACTGGGGCGAGAGTTCTCTAGTCTGTCTGCTGCCCCCTTCACAGGTGACTGGTCCCGTTATTGTCACCATTAAACAACCCAGATCGGCAGAACCGCCAACGTTTAGCAAGAACCCGCCCATATTCCGCTACGTCGACGACAACGAAGACCAACTCATGAGGACTGCCCTGGCCGTTCTCGGCACCAAGTTCAACGGCCAGATAACAGATGTCGCCGCCATTGCACGTAGCATCATTAGTGCCCGCGGCGTCGGCGGTGGCGGCGGCGGCCAGTCCGTCTGGGGAGGAGCACCGGCCGGTTCCAACGGCCAAGCGCCCGGCGGCTTCAATTTCGAGCACGCTCATTCTGTCGAGACGGCCCTCCTACAAGTCCTCGAGATGATTGACCTCGATGACAGTATCCACAAAGTGAGGATCAACTTGAGGAGGTCCACTGGTCAGACAATGCTTCACCTGGCTTGTTCAATCGGCATGATACGCTTCGTGGCGGGCTTGCTGTCACGTGGGGCAAACCCAGGAGCCCGCGACAAGGGAGGCTTCACGCCACTGCATTTTGCCGCCATGAACGACCATCCCGAGATTGTTCGTCGACTTATCATTGCCGGGGCAGATCCGACGATGCGCACTCTTTCGGGCCTGACTCCCGCCGATCTCACAAAGTCCAGAGAAGTGGTTCGTGCGTTACGCCGAATCCAGACTCACTCGCGAAGCCGTAGTGGCGGTTCGTTGCACAGCAGAGCCAACAGCGCGACCTCGCTGCGATCACTGTGGGATGCGCCGGCCACTGTTCGCCCTCAGGAGTTCATGTCTGACTCGTCCGATCGGGTCGACTCGAGTGACAGCTATGAAGACTCGTCCGAGGACGAGAAGCTGGCTGGTGACAATGCATGGCTCGATATGAGGCGAGCAAGTACGGCGCGTAGTAACCAGCCACCGGCTGCCGTTGCTTCGCCCGCGGCAGATGTCCCCGCCGGTATGGCATCGCCAACAGCCGCCATGACAGCCTTCAGGGACCAGTTTACAACACAAATGCAGCAGTTCCAACAGACCATGACAATGCATCTTCAAAACTGGCCGCAATGGCAAATGCCCCAGATGCCTCAGATGCCACAGATGCCACAGATGCCCCAGATGCCCCAGATGCCCCAGATGCCGCACATGCCGGTCCTCCCCGACTACCACAATTACCTGCACAATGCGCCTCCTGTGATGCAACGCATTGCCTCCTTGGTCCCCACGATCGGTACCCCAAGACCCGATTCCGCTGACGACCAAATTCCAAGCGATGGACACAGACAGAGATGGGGGGCGCCACCAGCTCTCAGCGCGAATCATGCATCGCCGCCTGCCTACGAGGAATTGTTCCCCCGGAAGCAGCTCGATTCCAAGGATACCAAGCAAGAAAACGCTGCCGCCGCTGCCACAGCTGCTGCCGAGTGTGCCCTCGACGAGAAGTGTGCAACGCTATACGACCAAGAGCAAGTCGCCGTAGAATCATCAAAGGTCCCCGAGATGCCGACGCTTCTGCAAATCGGACGCAAGAACGCCATCACGAAGGAGCAGCAGGAGAATCTTCAGCGCGCCCATGCTGAAAGACTCAAGACCGGCAGCAGCGATAAGATGCTCTGGTTTGTCTGGGTACGTTTATTTCTACTTTCAAGTCAAGATTAATGCTGCGAAACACCTACTGACTCTTTGCCGCAGATTCCTCTGCTGATCCTTATCCTTGGCTTTATGCTTTTCAACGGTGCCATGGGTTTCTTCTCGGGCGCAGGCAATTTTGTCGTCAAGTCGACTGCTACCTTTGTGGCCGCTCCTAGGGAAGCCATTCAACAAATACAGGAGCAAATACAGGCAGACGCCTGAGATCTGAACGGGGTGGTGATATCCAAGCGTTTGATTTCAGCCCTATCTTTACTACGAAATTTTTGCTTTATTTCCGGGGCGGCATGATTGTAGCGACTTATTCAGCCATAGACCCCATCATATTGTGTCGCATGCACATTTTCTGCTCAAGTCGTACTGCTAGCCCGGGGCTTGGGTACGCTATTTTGATTGATTGATTTTGTCGGGACGTTCGCGATGGGCTCTACGGGAGAGGGAGGGACAAGACGAGGACAAGGACGTGTACGGGAATAAATTATGAAGAGTCTTAATCATCCATGATGACGGGGTTCTCACGCAAGAGTCAACGCGGACCAAATTGGAAGGACAACTTAGTACTTGGGGCGGTGATGGGCGTCTGGTTGCTGGGTCTTGTCGTTTTGGACACGTACCTTCTCGAAGGGCAGTATCTTGCTGTGAAACCTTTGAAAGTCATATACCTTACCTACCTGACTATATATATGTATTTAGCCATAGCATAGATTAGCTCACACGAGTTGCTCGGCGAGATCGCCATGGATATTATTCTTTCTCCTTGCCTTTTGAGTCCGTCTTGCTTTGGTCATGAGTACATGCTTGGTGAAAAAGAAGGGAACTTTCATATCAATATCTACTTCACACCTATGGAATCGACATGTTCACATATGTGTGCATAAAGCCGGGAGAATGCCTTGGGCAAATTTAGAAAGAGAAGCGATGACTCTCGATTCTTTCGACTATATACACAAACTACAGTGACCTTTCTCTCTCGTCCTCAATGACTTGACTACAGGTAATAAAGTCGGAAAAACATGACCCCAAAGTCGTGTCATTATCAGGATTAAAAAGAGGAAAAGAAAGGGAAAGGGAAAGAAACAGACCAGAAACGCCATTGAGACTCCACATCTTTCTTCCAAGTCTTATATCCTGCTGCTCATGTATATCCGCCAACACACTTGATGACCGCCAATGATGCTTGGGGGAAATGATGGAAGAAACAGAAAGAAAAAAAACAAGATCTCTCCCCAAAGAAACATGACCAAACACAATAAATAAACAAACGGATAACCAAAAAATGAGATTTATCATCCAGAACAGGAAATCGCAATTTTTCGTAAACTTCGTGGGGTGTCATGACCAAAAGCAAGGCTTCCAAAAGGGGAAAAGACCGAAACACCATGTATGATATGCAGACCTTTATGCCTCTTCTCTCTCACAATTTGGGCGCCTGTCGAAAAAGAAACCAGGGATCTTGACTTATTTGGCTATTTGCCGAGTCGTGACTCCGGTGTACGCTCTCCCTCTTCGATGACTGGATAGTCATTTTGAAGATCCGTGTCCCGACTGGCGATCGGGCTGTGGTGTTTTCTATCGACCATCACAGAGCTTGGCCATAGGCAACGCTCATGATCTCATTCTCGTCGACATGCATGTTGTCGTGTTTGTAAAGCTTGGGGATCGAGGGAACCGAGGGAATGCCTCTATTCAGGTCGGGGACAATGCAAAGGGGCTCAGCCGTGATGACTGCATGCCCATCATGGTCAAACGAATGGTGGACGCTCTCAAAGCGGTGGTCCGGCTGCACGCTGTCCACTGAGCTCCGGGAGTTGTAGCCATCATCGACGTCCATGGGTTCCCAGTCGGAACCCCCTTGCTGCTCTTCACTATGCCTGATGCTCGCCGTGCCCATGTACTTATCCAGCGTGACTGGAGGTCTCGAAGGCGCCTTGCCGGCCTCGTTTCTCTTCTGTAGCCGTCTCGAAGCCGAACGGTTTCTGAGGCCGGTTGCCATCCCTGGCGCTCCCGGGCTGGGACTCCGCAGCCGAACGTGCATCTCTTCCCTCTCCATCTCCGGTCCGTCGCAAGTGGGTGGAACCATGCGGATCATACCATCGCTCTTTGCCTGGATCTGGCTCGCCAGAACACTGGGCATCTTGCGCAGCTTCTTGGAAACGCGCCTGCCGATGCCGCCCACCTGTGTAGCGATCTGCTCAGTGGTGGAAGACGAGGGCAGCTGCTGGGATATCATGGACGCCACGTCGGAGGCATTATCATCCGATGAGTCGCCACGGGCCCGCTTTCGTCCTCGAAGACCCTTTCGAAAGCTCTCCCAGGACGGCTTCACCTTGATCTCGCCTGTTCCAGGAAAGAGTGGAGGAGGTGGAGGTAGACTAGAAGGCATCGGGGGTATCGCAAACTCCCCAACACCCGGCGACGGGGGCATCATGGTAAAAGACGTTCGCGCGGACATCTGCTCCAAGGACGGGCGCAAGTCTGGCGAGGGGATCGTGGGCAGAGCAGGCCCACGGGAGACATGATGAGGCAAAGAACCTGGGGGAGGCTGACGCGTGGATTGAATGGCATGGGCCTTGAAGAAACCAGTAGCCATCAGCTCATTATACGAAGCCATGATCTCTTCCTTGCTAGGACGATCACTCATGTTGAGGCCACCTCCCCCGTGGAAACTGGCGGGCAACTGCGGGATCTGTGACGAACTCTGCGACTTGCCCATTCCTGGCCCTCCACGTTGAACGGGTATGGGTATGGGCCGCGCGGGGGGCGGCATCGCTTCCAATGGCGACAGTGGTTTTTGTTGTTGTTGCTGCTGAGTAAAGGAGGTGGGTGGCTGCTGCAAACTCGTCCTCTTGCCCACCTCATTCTGGACGTTGCCCGGCGCCGGCTTGATACCTGGATTGGTCTTGCCGAACAGGACTTCGCGCACACGACCAAGGAGACCAGGCTTCCTTTGCAGCGTCGAGGCTTGGGCGTCTTCCGGTTTTTGGTCCTGCGGCTGCCCGGCCTCCTTGCCTTCTCCCTGGCGAAGCTGCAGTGTGTCGTAGGGCAAGGTCTGGAGCTGCGCCTGCGCAGACATGGGCCGCTCGCGCCTCCTGCTTATGCTCCTGGTGCGCCTCGGTGCCCTCTGCTGCGGCGCAACGGGACTCTTGATGCCTTTCGGGCCGTAGAACTGCTTCTCAAACTCGGCAGCCTCCTCGGGCCCCAGGAACTGCACCGGAGGAGCGGCGCTGGTCCTGTCATTCATGGAGCCCTCTTGGAAGCGGGAGGTCGGTCGCCCGCCATCTTCCGACGGCCTAGGGACTGCACCGGCCGCGGTGGTCATGTTGTCGAGGCCGATGACGTTTTGGTTTCTTCTTCATTCGCTGAATCTTGTCGACGCAAGTAACCCTTTGCGTGCTTTGAGGGGGGAATCGAATTGGTAATCGCGAACGGAACTTGTTGGTTAACGGATTGGGAGCCGGTGCGCTGCGTTTCCTTCTTTGACAAGACGAAGCAGACACATGGGAACTGGGTCGGTGTGGTTCCAAGTGGGGGAAATCTGGGTTTGGGTGTGGAATGGAAAATATTGTTTACTTGCGCCGGATTTGTTTACTTTGGATGGATTGGCCATGGTTGCCCAGCGTTGGCGGGGAACCCCCAGCTTCTGGACGACTTTAGGTCCCACTCACTGGCCTTGAGAGGGGACGAGTGAGGAGCCACGGGGAATAAACCGAGTGGATTTCCCCCCATTTACGCTTAGCCAGTAACCTTACCTTTGGTTAGGCAGGTACCACAACTTATTGTGCCGGCCACTACGTAGCCTCGAGGTATTCCAGTATCTATCTGCATACACATCGACACGTCGTTCCAATATAAATCACTTTCTCATTCTCGTCATCTTATTTCAGGTCGAAAATATATTTTGATGAGTCCGCTAACTAGGGCGCCTTGTCGCTCGCTATCGGCTGTGCTCTCCTCGTCCCATAATGGTAAAATCCTAACAAGCATGACATTATCAAATACCAAGGCCCCATCGATGCCGTCAATCCCATCCTCGAAGCTGATCCCATCCCATTGTCCCAACCCAGGTAACCGTGGCTACCCCGAGACAGGTGGACGATGCTGCTTTCCGAGACCCCGACGCCAGGAAAATCTACAAGCAAATGCCCCGATTTCCCCTTTCCCGTACAAAATGAAGAGTAGTTGTATACCGTTGAAGAGAAGAACCCACAAACAAAATCTGGCTGGCAAGCGTAAACAGGCGATGATCGGTAGTCCTATACCAAAAAAAGAAAAAGAAAGAATTCAGGTAGTGCTGAACGTGAATCAATGCCACGCGTATATACAGTGTTTTCGGGGGAATCATGCAACCAAAGCACACGGCGCTCAATGCCGCTCATTGTCCACTAGGGTTCGGAACGACCGCTTGCGTGAGTGCTTCATCGTGTCGCGCTCGTCCTCGGCCCTTAATTGAGGGTCGATGGGGGCGCCGTGATGAGGGTCGTCGCCCATGTAGCCAGGCGATTCCTTTTCCGACCCGTTGCCGCCTGCTCTCTTGTAGCAGAGGTGCGACTTGAGATCCTCCATCGAATATTCGTTATCATTCGCTTCCTCGTATGAGCGCTTCAGCGATGATGAGATCTGCTGGCCGCAGATAACGGAGCCGGCGCTCGCCATGGCTGCCGTTGTCGGCGACGGTAGCTCAGGCTTGACCATGGGTGGTAATTGCTGAACTTCCCGGATGAAGCCTGTATCGATTGGTGGCATTGCTGGCCTTGGCTGAAGAGTTGCATATCCCGACACTGGTTGAGCAGGGACTGGTTGATATGTCAACGATGACCGCCTGTCGTCCACAGCGAGCGGCGCCGGTCTCTCGGCATATGGATGCGTGTAGGTCGGCGTCGGAGGATAGGCCGACGCTGACGCGAACGAGTTGTGGCGGTAGGAAGGGGTGTGAGCTGCTGGCGAGACCGGTTCAGAGTGCGGTGTTGGCGCTTGCGTGGGCTGATACGGCTTGTTGTAAGTAGGCGCAGCAAAGCTCAGCACACGTCCGCTGGGAGCCAGCGGCGGCGGAGGATGGTCATAGACGGAGGCGCGACGCTCGCTCGCGTTGCTAATGGAACGATTACGGTACGCGTCGGCGGGAGATCGCGTTCTACGGTCCTGTGCGTCCTCGCGCTGCTCGAAATCGTTCGTCTGCGCAGCACCCTTGTTCTCGCGGCGTCGCATGCGGACATCTCTGCGAATTCTCACGCGGCATCCTTGCTCGGCCACGGTGCGACTGAGCGGCGTGCTCTCAGCCAGTCCGGGGAACTTCTTGGCGCTAAAGACGGTGAACGCCTACGACCTGACCTCATTCAAGAATGTAAAGAAGAGTCCGTCCTCGTCCTCCATGTTGTCGCTCTGGTCAACCGGGTTCAGGTCCTGAGAATCCTTGTTCCGCTCGTAAAGCCTGAAAATCAACTTGTAGCGACCCTCGTGGCGCACCGACAGATCCGGGAACAGAAAGTAGCCGGCCGGCGACGGGCGATCCAGGTAACAGCAGGCAGAAACCGGAACTCCCGTCAAGACTGGAGGCGACGTTGCAGCTGGCGTCTGAACGCGGCCGTGTGCCATGGGGCGAGCGTGCTCCAGGGAGACGAAGAGAAAGAAATCCGAGTTGTAGTCCATAGTGACGTCCTTGGCGGTACCAATGGTCTCGCCCTCAAAGACCGTCAAGCGGACGATTGGCGGAGGGTCAACAGGTCTACGGTCAGCGGAAGACTTGGGCCCGGATCCGCACGCTCTAGCACGCTCAGGCTGTTGAATCACCATGAGCTCATAATGAATACGCTTTCCACCTCGAGTTTGACGACTCCATTGAATATGCGAGTCTGGGTCCACCGCCTTGTGACCCATGTGTGCCGCCATTATGTCCTGTTGAATAGTCAGCATGATTTGTTCCGCCCTCGTCCTCTTCCTCGATCTCTCTAGATTGGCCAACGCGTCATCCGGGACTAGGCCATCTGGGCCATTTGAAAATTGGGATGGAATTGGCAGGTTTCTGGACGACTGTTCCGAAACTCTTGGTGGTGAAGAAGAAAGCCTATCTGCAGGACGAGACGGAATTGGCAGGTTACTGGACGACTGCTCCGAATCCCTGGGTGAAGGAGAAAGTCTATCTGAAGAATGAAATCGACTTGGCAGCACCGTGCTCCTGGACGACTGCTCCGGACCCCCGGGTTTAGAAGAAGAAGGTTCCATACTTGAAAGTTGCTGCGACCGGTGAGATCAAGATGACACGGCGCAGTGCGGATTGAACAAGCTTGAGGGTCGACCCGTATACTCCAATCCCGATCGCGAGAGAGCGCTTGATCGACACACGAAGAAACCTCTGACAAAGGGCGACGGCGAGTTTCCTGCTAATCCTCACAACCAGCGACAGGTCTTTCTGAATTATCCTTCCCTTTCACGAGCCGAATCGAGCGCGGGGGTGTGTGGGCGGCTTGTTGCGATACCCAGCAGCAGCGACGAGAGCGAGCAGGTAAGAAGGAGAAAGGTTGAGTCAAGCCGAGTCAAAATGGAGGGAGACCCGTTGAGCTGGAACGCGGGAAGGGTAGGTGAGAGATGTAAGAAAAGCTTAAGGCGCAAGGGCGGAGGAAAGGCAATTGTGAATGGCAGACCCAAGGCGCCGGAGCTGGGGCTTTGCTTTTCGAGGGGCGGCCAGTGGGCACGGTGCTGGGCCACTGACTCGCTTGGGCTGGTTAAGTTGGGTATGTCGCAGGCTGGAAAAAGTACAGATAGTACTACTAGTCGACCAGGTCCCGGGGATTGGGAACAGGGTGGGCGGACTGGGAGGTGACGTCCAGGCTCTTTGGTAATAAACCCTGGGCCGGGTGTTTTTTTTTTGGTTTGGCTCTCTGAAGAATGGGGACCGCGAGACGACCAGGGAGGGGGCCCCAGGCACACGGGCAGGTCGCAGGCTCTTGTCTCTCTCTGCCGGTCTCTGCTCTGCCTTGGGAGCAGCTAGAGAGAAAGCTACCGATCGATCGGGGCGCGCAAGAAACACACACGGCAGGCAGTGCGCGAGTCAACTCAACGGCTTCCGCCCACGCGGTTCTTGATTTTTGGTGGTTTGGTTCTCGAGATGTCGCTCGCTTGTTCCTCTCTATGACTGAGTGGGGAGGCCTAGCAGCGCAGTCGTCCAGCTGTGCAGTATTCTCTTCGAAGATTCCCGTCAGCCGGGCACTCGAGAAAACGCAAGCGAAAGGGGGCGGCAGTGGATTGGAGGGGAGTTTCTTGTCTCTTTCGCCCAAGGAATTGGTCCGCGGAACATGGAAAGGTGGGAAGGAAAAGAAGAGTGAGTGGAGACGCCGGACAGGGGTCCAAATGGCAGTTGCTTATGTACTCCGTGTGAGATGAGCCTAGCAGGCAATAGGATTCCCGGCCGTCAAAGCCTCAAGCTGCATCACAGTGAACGAGTCACTGTGTCTTTCAGGCCTGGTGGGAGGGGGGAATAGGCTCGGGAATGTGGCTGCTCCCTCGTCTCCTCCGTGCGCGCTCTCTGTCTCCAGCTGTGATGGGCTTGGCACTTGGATGGACCGGCTCCGCGTAGTAGGTGTTCTTCTCGTTGGTGACAGACGCTGAACCTTGAACAGCCAGCAGGGGGCCATTGCCCGTCTGGGTCGGCTGCCCGAGAAGGTGGTTCCACACTGTCAAATTGTTGGACCAATACGATTGCGCCGTTGGACCGTCGCCCGGTATGTGTACTCCGTATAAAGTCCAGCGTAGTAATGGACGCACCAGGGCCCCTCCCCAGGCGCAACCCTCTGCCTTCTCAGGCCGAGCCCTGCTGACCCTGCTCTCTGGTTCATGGGTTCGATCATCTTGAACACGGCCTCTGGGCCTCTCTCCAGTCCTCCTCCATCCCTCCCACCCCTTCTTCAGTTGAGACTGCTGCGAACAAGACGGCACATGTCCATGTAACCTACCGCGCGTAACAATCGCGACGCATGTGGTCCTGCGTCGCTCCGGTTTGCCATCGTTGAGGCCTGCCCGCCCTACCAGCGTAATGTAGGCTGCGATACATGACTACATACGTACAGTATGAGCTGCTATATACGACTCACGCGAACATGGGCCAGGGTGCAGTATCAGCCCATCTACATATATAATCTGTACCACCCACACCCACACATATCTCGGGGAGGCAGTGCAATTCCCGAGGAAGGTATGGACACCTTCTTATAGATATTCGACCAAGGTAAACTCAGGCAAGAATATTCATGTCCAGAGAACCCTATTGAATCTGGTCTGCGAAGTAGGGTTTTGGCTACCGGGGCGCTTTGCCCTGAGATGACGTGGAAAAACACATCTTCTCTGCTCTGCGTCCGACGTTTTCTAGTGCGCAGAGCCGGTAATGGCGTCGATTTCGGCACATGGAGGGTCGGTGGTGATTCCCAATGGTGGTTACCAAGAATATTTCTCCCAACAAGGTATGTAGATACATGGATAACGGTAGGTGAGATGCGCCTAGATTGTGACCCTTTGAGATCACCAGGTACCTACGTATTCACGTACCGGGAGTGCAAGTAAGCACCCTTGGCGCGAACTCATTGCGCGCAGCGGCTACATCGTACTGAATGCGTAGATAGTGCATGTACATCTAGTCATTAACCGCAGGGCCCGGTCGGTCTCAATCCCCCACGTGCGCTCCGGGGGGTCGCTGGTGAAGAGATGCAGCGCCAGTGCGCACACGTTATTGGGAGTTGGCGTGAGATGGTTTCGGTCTTCTCTCCCTCTCCTTCAGCGGTATCTTTCCGACCGCGCCATCTCGCGAAACGGTTATACAAAACAGAAATGGGTTTTTGGCTGAAGGAGTGGATGGGTTCTAGTCTTGTGCCAGAAGCGTGTTCCGTACTTCTGTCGTCGGGGAAATTCGTTAGCGTCCTGGCGTTAGTCGCTGGAGAACAGGTCCCAGCTTACACTAACTGCCTACACTAAAATAGCCTTGCCAGGACAGTGAAGGCCAGATCCGATGGACCCCAGTTTCTGTGTCCCAGCGCTCAAGCACCCAGCACCCAGCGATGGATGGAGGGATGGGTTGGACGACTACAGCGGGTCAGCGGGGTCCGGGATGAGCCCGTCGCCCGTTCATTTGCGAATCACCCGCGGATGGAACACGATCGGTCCGGGATATGGGTGCCTTTAACTCTGGAGCCCACCCTGCCGTAGTGTCGACTAGGAAGGCACGTATGTCATCAGATCTCGTTAGCCGTTGACCTGTATTGCGATATCTTGTAGTATTCCTGTGTCAAATATCAGGTGTGCCGCGTATTCAACTGCATCTTGTGTTGGGGTGTTTTATCCCTGGGAGAGAGAGCAAGAGTGGAAGAGCGAGGAAAAATCAGGCGCGCTGCAGGTGTAGCCTACATTACCTATTCCATGTATGTAGGTCGCTTGCGATCCTTGTCTTGTCTTGCGACGGATGAGGAGTGCGTCCACACGACGACTTCCACTTCTGGCCAAGATGGCATCTTCTGAACACACTATGGAATCTAAAAAGGCCTAATCGTACCTGACCGGATTGCTTACTTACATGACTCCCGAGCAAGCTGTTGGATAGATGAGGAATACGGAGCATCATGTTGTGCTGCAAGGCAGATCCCAAACCGCCGCGGTCAGCATCTACAGAGTATGTGTATGTACTTCGTATGCACATACAAGAAGCAGGAAGCCGCACGCTTCTTTCGTCTGCGCGCTTGGCCGCTGCGTGTAAGAACAAGAGGAGAGAAAGCGTGCATTGCATAAAAATTCCCGAGCTGGAAGGCTGCTGATATGCGAACTGGCTTCTTCGAGGCTTCCTCTGCAATGTCTGCATAGCCCGGGTACCAATCAAGTCACATGGTCAGGCACACACGCACACACAGCACAAGCAAGCCCACCCGTAAGCGAAGTCTGTGTTTCGTTGTCCCAGCTGCGAGCGAGCGCCTCCTCGCTTGCACAACGTCTTTCCATCTTGGCTACGACCATAGCACGCGAGGGCTCACAGACATCAATCAAACTCTTCTTTGACACGGGGGCCACGAATCATAGTGGAGGACGACACTCGGCTGTGTCGTTGCCCTGGTCTGCCGAGGTCTGGTAGGGGAAACGAAACGAGTGAGTATATATCAAAGCAGAGCGAAAACATGGCTGCCACAACAAGTGCTTGTCTCCTGGCTGCTTCCACCAATATCATCCTGCTGAAGAACTGTCGGTAAAAGATCCTCCGTGGTGTGTGCTGTGCATGTCTTGGGCGTGGGCATTACAGGTATGTTACAGTTGTCGGTAGGTTATTACTGACTGCCTACCTGTCTCTCAAGTCTCTATGCAGTGTGCACCAACACGCCCACCACCACGACGCCGGCGCCGAGCTTAAATAGATAAGCTTCCATACCTAGTTGTCTGCTATGTATCCATCACGACGTACGAGTTACATCGCAGGCGCACCCAGGAAACGAGGTACTTCCTATGCTACTCTGTACCAGCAAACTGGGCGAGACACTGAAAGTCACGACCCAACCGAAACGACCTTCCCCTATGGGCGCCTAATATCTACGTACGGTTGGTACCGGGGGCTCAGCGACGATTTTCGAGTCTGCAGCAAAGTCTATAGTAGCGTGGCCACGTTTTTTTCTTTCTTTCTCTGGCGATTCGCTCGGCAGTCTGCTGTTTCGAACGTTGCCTTGGTCTCGTCTTTCTTGCGTCTACATACTTGCAGATGACATGAGAAGCAAAGTCGAGGTTTGTTCCTGCCTTTTGCATTTGCATTTGCATTATTGCTATAGACTACGGCCCATGTTTTATGCTGCTGCATGACGACCGACTTTCCTTCCTAGACATGAGGGACCAAGGGACCTCGACAGCGACACACGGCCATGGCACCGGGAATCAATTACCACTTTGTTACTGGCATGCCTCCCCACAGCGGAAAGAAGCGAAACAGATGCCCATCGCTCACGGCTTCTTTTCCCAGACTGAAGACTTTTTGAAAAGTCCCGGCGAGGCCCAGAACCACGGCAAGTCCATTCACCCGTCCGCGAAATGAGCGACTCCAGTTTTCCTTTCACTTGGAGTATCTATCTGCATACTGCATAATACATACTGTTGATGGATACTGTGGCCGGACATCAGGGTAACAGAGGGTACCCACTTACCCAGACGGGTCAGCTCTTCGCCAGCCCAGTGCCAGAGGCCAAGCCCAACGGCGAATACCGCCGGGGGGGTTTTGGGGGGGAAGCAAGCAAGCACAGCAAGCATCCCAAAGCAAGCAAACCTCCAAGAGATGGGATCTGCCTGGCTCGAGCCTTGACCCTCTTTCTTTCTTCAAGCTAAGGCATGCTTGACAGGCAGGGTAGGCAGATCCGTGATCCGTGCCGAGACTGATGAATGTGGAGTCTTTTTTATTCCCCAGTTTAGCCATCAGAAAAAGAGAGTGCTGAGTGCTGAGTGCACGTTCAATCCAGGGGGTCAGTCCCCATCAACTCAGGCAAGACAAGCGCAGATTACCTGCCTAGAGAAAGAAAGAGGAAAACTCCCCATGATTTGCTCATCAGAAAGCCACCTCGTACGATTCGACATGTTTCGGATTGCCATCCCCTCAGGCCCGGTCATGCCAGTTCAGGACAGCTGTGCGTATACATATAACAAGCGTCTTGGCCCACAGCCAGGCGGACCCTCCTGCCTACATGTAGGTAATTGCACTGTACGTACGAGTTACCGCTCGAGTCGAGTTTTCTCGGCGGTCGGTCGGCATGGGGAGAGGGGACGAGGCACTCGACGTTGGGAAAACGGGGCCGCCTACATCGGAAAACTGAGGTCATCCCAGCCTCCATCGGCAGATCACAAGCGCGCCGCCGTGCATCACCGAGGGGTCACGTTTTGTCTGCCAAGCACCAGACTACCGGAAGCCGGTGCCTCTCTAGTTGCTGGTATGGTGTCAACCCTTCGGTATATCATCTCGCAAGAGCAGACACGACAATCTCCCGTCTGCGACCTCCGGAGTTGTCATTCTCTGGGAATCCCCCGGTTTTCTTGATGGGGACTCCTCCGCAACTCCGCCTTTGGGCAAACTACAGACTGGCAAGCAGACGGCAAGCAGACAGCAACCAGACGACCATGTCTTCAGGGAATACAAAACTCTGCTGCTCGAATGGGAAATGCCGTCGTGCGTCTGATGAACCCACAAAGGGACGACCTTCCCCGCCTCTCTCGTCTGATGTCTCCCTAGCTTGGAGTCTTGCACCAAAAAGAAAAAAAGAAAAAAACCGGGCAGTCGCCCACGTTAGCTTCACACCAAGGAAAAACGTGAAGCATATCGGCAATGGCCACCATGATCCGAGTATTAGGAGCCGGCGCCATGCAACAAGAGGCGCCGTCGGTCTCCACGGAGTGACCTGATGGGACGAACTCTGAACGGCCACGGCGCCGGCGCAGCGATGGGGAGGGAAATAATAAATGGCCAATCAGTCGATGTATAAGATTTCCGCGGATGACTAACGAAATCCTGCAGCTCTGTCGTCAAGCGCCGAGATGGCGGACAGCTCGACCCTGATTCAAGCCCCTTCGCGGGCATGCGCTCCCATGAATAAGGGTCGTCTCGCCCGTGGGAAGGGTGACCTTCGGCACTTGCGCAATATCGTCTCCCGGTGACCTGTTTCTGCTGAATTTGTTGCTGCATCTGTGAATTCACGTCAGGCCATCATCCATTCATGGGCGTCATCGCGGCCGACGCCCTTCCCCAATACCTAGTTTTCCGCCCACAAAGGTCCGAGTCGCCGGGCGCCGATTTCTCGAATCAAGGTAAAATCCGACACGACGGGCGCATGGAGTGAGACACGCATTCTGGGCTCGCGAGGTACCAGAGTTACCGAGCGAGGAAATAACCATTTGCACTGTCAAACCGTGTCTTCGGTTTTTGGTTTGGGTGCGGCGCTTGTTTTGGGGGTGTGTAATCCCACATGCCGTGGACCGGCTGCCTTGATCGAGGGAACTTTCCGGGGTCTCCAGGAAAAGTAAGCAGGTTGGGATTCCGGCAAGTGCCGCGGATCAGATTATACCTGGTTCAAGGAAATATAGATTCAGTTTTGGGTAATCTGGTTTTGCTTTCGGCCGGTCGTGGATCGAAAAAGAGCCGTTGGGAGTTGACCGACGACCGACCGCTTTTGCGAGCAAATCTTGCAGGTTGCCGGCGTATACTCATGCTGCGATATGTCATTAGGAATATGTTCCAACTGCGGCCTATTTGCTTCATTGTGTACACCGTACGTACCTACTCTCTTAATAGCAGTAGCAGTAGCGATACGTTGAGAATCTCGGTTTTTCACCTGGCGCACAAGAAGCAAAGTCACTCTGGGCTCCTGGCTCTTTGGCGAGGTTCAAGGGTTTTTTCTTCCTGTCATGCACGAAGTCAAGCGAGACGTGCAGGGGAAACGTGCCATCCAGCAAAAAGCAATGTATACCGGTCAAAATTTGATATGCAGACCCCGAATTTCGGAGTCCCAGCTCAAATGCCATGCATGCATGCATACTGGGGAGAGACTGAGCTGAAAAATTTGTGCTCTCATCCCACGGTTTGTGGCGCCGCCGCTGTTCAGCGCCGGAATGAGCATTCTCGAAGAGAGAGCGCGAGAGAGATAGAAAATCAGCTGATTTCTGGGGACTTTCTGGCAAGCCCTCGGTCTCGATCGAACCAGTGCTCTGTAGCAGGATGCAAAGTCGTGGGAATCAAGGAAAAAGAAAAAGGCGCCAAGGTTACGGCCATAGAAGACCGAACCCCCCGTTGAAGGTGATCTTCTGGCGCTGTCAGCCAAAAACCGGCGCGCCTCCTTGTCTCGAGGCAATTATTCGTAGCGATTCGAGACCGAAGGGTCACGCAGAAAGATTTGCGCCTTGTAGGGCCGCAAGGAAAATATGGATTTGGGATTTCTTCAACGACACAGGTCCAAGTCCCCTGGGATCTCTTGTCTAGGGACCCCTTGGGCGAAGCCACGTGTGCGGCGGTCGTTTCGTCTGTTTCTTCTTTGTCTTTTTCTGGGTCTGAATTTCTGCCATCTCTCCGCCATTTGGCCATGTTGCTGGCTTGCTGGAGACCGACGTAACTCGGCTTCTTGTTTTTTCGCGGTGGTGGAACGCGACTTGTCCAGCATTCTGTAGATGAACGAGATACTGTATACAAAGACAGGCCAAGTCTAGGCAGTGAAAAGTTTTCAGACCCTCAAACCACAGATGGCTGGACCTCGGCTTCTGTTTGTGGGAGAGACAAGAAGCTGGGCGGTCGTACGAGAATAATGTCGCACGATGATGCCATGGACGAGAAAACCAAAAACAACACTAGGCTGGGACAAAATGAAAAATCACTCTTGAAAATTACGTGCATGGAAAAGCTGTCAGATATCCCCCAGCATGTGAGGTTGTCTATAAGCGACGCTGACCGCTAAGTCCACGGTGAGGAAGGGACTTGTCAAGGAGCAGAAGCAAAACCATGGAGCTGCGGAGTTGTTTTTCTGGCGATTGAGCTCGCACCAAAACGGCTTTTCTGTCAGACTCTACAAACGTTCAAGATGGTTGTAAACATTCAATCGTGCATGTTCGGATTTCGAGGAGTTCTTACGACCCCGAGCCCTGGCAAGACTGGCCGTCTCAACGTCATACGTCCTGAACGCCCCCACGAGATTGTCGTCATATAGTACATGGCATGAGGTCGCAGGATAGATATGGAACGGCGGCAGTCAACAGCAGAGCGAACTGGAGAGAGTCCCCGGGATAGGGATCGCGGCTGCGGCACGGATAGCCACATGCCCAAGGGTCATTTGTAAAGGGGAATGTGGGATGGAGGATCAGCCAGCCGTGTCTTACCATGTGGTCTTCTTCTATTCTTGCACACGGTGGTCCGCATACTGGCGTATGAAAAGGAAGGAAAAAGGGCAAGAAAGAAAGCAGTCAAGGATGGTGAGGGAGTCGAGGGACGAACGAATTGGGAAACCAGCTCGGCGGAATGAGCAGGAAAAAGGTTTGACAGAGGTGTGGTCGGGGTATTATTTTTTTGTTGTGACCCGAGGGGTCTGTTGTTTTTCTTCGCTTTTCTTTTGGTCCTTCTTTTTCTTTTTCTGCTTCAACCTCCTCCCCTGGAAACCAACCGACCGACCCCCATGTGGCGAGCCGTCTTTTCTTGTGTCACCCATGAACACGGCATTTGCAGCAAGCATCGCCCTTTCGTGGGGAATCGTTCTGCTCGGAGGCGGAAGAAGGGACAGAGCTACAGGCACGAAAGCGGTCAACATCAGAGTGGTTGGGTGGTGTTTTGTTCCTCTTCTTCTTCCCAGTGCTGATTCACTTCATGGCTGGTCGAATGTCGGCTCCACGGAGAAGGAGAAGAGCGCTCGGCGCGACAGGAACTCGACATGTTACGTGAGGCATGCGCAGGGGGCCCTCTCCGTTCTTCTCTCGTGCACTGGACGAGGGCATGTGTGAGATTGTGGCGTCAGCCCTTCCGATCACCGCTTCGGGTTGTGGGAGCAAGATGGGAAATGGAGGTCGTGGCACGATACACAGAAAAATCAGAAGCCGGCCTTCTCGTTTCTTTCCCCTGAGTGTTTCGCCCTTGGGCCCCAGCTCTCTCAACGAGAGACGTGACATATAGCATTCTGCCTACGTGGCAGAATGTGACTCAACAAATCTGGGGATAAGCAAACACGGTAGCATGTGTGAGGAGTCTAGGGCAATGTTTTTCTCATCTTTTGCGGTGTGTCCGCCGTTGGAAGGAGAGAGTCCATATGTACAAGCGTCCGAAGGGGTTGCGAATATGTTAGAGAGGTCATCCTCTCGCCTGTGGGTGTACGCGTGTGGGTGCTTTTGTGTCACGGCTCCGGCCTGCGAGGTAAATCTCTTCTCGTTTCTACAGGATCTTCTTTGCTCCCGGGACCTTGAGGAAGGGCCGCAGGCCGCCCCCATCGTCACAAGAGCTCGGGTGCTCGTTGGTCGCACGACGCATCTATTGTAGAACTAGACTTTGTTTATGCGGGGACCAGCCTGGGATCCGTGGTTTGCTGCGACAGCCCGGCCGCTCGTAGTACACAGATCTCGTAAAGATGTTGAGCTCTGTGTCATGATACACATGGAGAAAACTGTGCTGGAGACGAGGGATATGATCTACGACTTCCCGGTGGCGGTTCACGAGCTCGTCGCGTTGATCCTCGCTGGGATCTTGAGCCCAACTGCCATGATGCTCATTCATGGGCCAATAAACGACTACCGAGGACACACGCAGCCAAGTGAAGCTGTGGAACAAGCCGTCATGTGATTTGATATCTCTGCCGTACTTTTCATGCAACCGTGTATACTCATTCTACTCGTACCATGACATCAACTCACGTGAACAGGCTTGCCTTTTTGTCAGTACTTGTCAAGATGACAACCATTCATAGAGACATGATATAACTATTCATTGGAGATAGAAATCATTCTGTTCAAGATCTATAACATCTTCATGAAAATAGCACGGTAAAAGTGTATTGATGTCATGGCTGAATTCGAGCCGAACATCATGGGTAGTAATTCTTGGTCTTATGAATATATCCAGCATAGAAAGTGTTGCTGTCGTCCTAGACAGACTTATCTCGAGAAGAATATTGGCTGGATTAGTTTCCGAAGATAGTTTGGCAAGCTTTACTCTTGTCACCAAGCTTTATTTGCCTTCTGCGCTGCCTTCCAAAGACATCGTTGATCTATTTTTTTTATGTACGCAGAGCTTTTTTCATTTAAATTTGAACAATAGTCAGGTGAACATCATACCCCCATTCTGGCCGTTCTTCGTGATGGACACGATTGATATAAAACTCCAGAGACTTGACTTCAAGCTGCTATAACGTATAAAAGTACTGTTTCCTGATTCACATGCCAGAGAAATCATTGTTGTCTTTTCGCTACCCGTAGCCTAACTCGCAAATTTCTGATCTGTTCATCTCTGCTGTCTTTCAATACCAGAAGGATATCGTCAATAGAAGATAATACAAGATGATATATACAAGTATTCCCCTCGATAAAGGACACGGTCTACCGAACTCGTCCATCTACAGAATCACCTTTACAATCGTCCTCGACCCAAAATCAACTGCGAGTCGACCAGTCCTCGAACATCGGAAGAGCGAGTATATCTTCATGAGTTGGACTTTGGGACCGAGGGCCCTGCCTCCTGAGTGAAGTTCTTGAAGTAGCCACCACCGATCTTTGACTTGATTCTAGTTAACTTGCTTTGTACTCAACAGTACTCAACACCAGCTGGCCAATACCCAAGTTTCACCTAGGCCAACCGGTAAGAAGCTGCCTGTCAACTCAACCACCAAAGAAGCCCTCGCGGTATTGGTTGCAGTCTGGGTGATTTCAGGCCTCATGTCCAAGATCCGCGGCTGCTATTTATGTGTTCAGATACTTCACTTGATATGCCATGAGATCCCATTTCCCGAGTCCCGGGCCAGGCTGGCCAGTGAACCACCGCGTTGACTAGTATTCATTGCAAACAAACCTCTAAACTATGTGTACCATTTTGACCAAGTACTCTCCGACTTGAGCATAGCTGGCCCGCTCGCAATATCACACCAATCCCTTGAAAAGCCTACACTCGAGCAACCGTGGCCGACCCGACTGTCGCCCGCCCACTCCGTTTGCATTCATTCTGCCGCAGGGAGAACTCTGGCAAAACCAAGGCTCATTGCCCGCGGGTGCAGCACCTGAAGCAAGGTTATCGGGGCAATTAAGTCGCAATGCAAATAAGAACATCCGGGGAACTGGTCGAGCGGTCTAGGGCGCTCTACCAGGGTTATCCGGCAGGAACGCTGATTTACTCAAACGCCCCCTGGTCACTGATCTACCTCTCTGAGGTTATCCGGTGACTGCTCCGCCGCGCGAGTTATCCGGGACTTGCTGATTTACCTCTCCCTCTTTTTTTTTTCCTTTTTTTTTTTTTTTGTGAGTGGCGATAATCACTGGCTGGAGAGTCTTGAGCATGTACCAAGTAGGAAAACAAATATGGGAAACTTTTTTGCACTGGCCATGAGCCACTCGCTCGTCAAGATAGCAACACCAAGTCTCAGATGGGATGGATCTCACTATTTAATTCAACTTCTGATCGTCCAAGTTCGATTTGGGGAGTTGAGATGGTTTAGTCTCGCGTGGCATTCGTTGGCTTCACGAGTGCCGGATGAGCCACGTGTGATGCTCGACCAGGTAGACAACTAAAGAAAATAAGTAGACTGAAACGAACTTCGAAGGATACAGCTATAGTTAGTGAACATGACGAGAAAATCTAGACAAGGAGTAAGAAAAACCAGTTTTGGACAGCAACACCAAGAGCAAAACATCGTCGGCGCTGGCGCCTCTCCGGCTACAACAGCCAGGCCGGCACCAGTTTGGATTATCATGGTCTTGGCCAATCATCAGGGACTAGTTACAAATACTGAATCCATTGGAAACCTCAAACCATCCAGACGTGACGGAAGCCTGGTGCAAATCGAGACTCCCCCACTCGGCCATCAGAGTTGAGCTACTACAAACGCTCTGCAGGGCGTCGACATTGCTGGTTGTCAAGTCACCCAAGAGCAAACGATGGGACAGTCACGGAAATTGCAAGAGAGACGTGTCATTAATGCAGATCATAAAACTTTTCTTTTTCATTTTGTCTTCATTCCTTCTCATATGCGATGCGCATTTCCAGAGCCGTTTAGTCCCTCGACTCTCTTTTCCAGAGCACCCTGTTGCTCAAAACCAAACCATGACTTATGTGCTGCAATGACGTACGTGTCCAGAACCACCAAGGCAAGTTCCAAACTGCGGACCTGAATGTCGTTGCCGGCTCCTAGCTCTGGTGATGGGGGCTGCTTTCGTGACTGAGGACATGGCAGAATCGCAAAAGATGCAGTAGTCATGATGTGAATGTCCCCAGTCCGACCAGAAAAACAGATGCAATGCCGGTACCCCCCATCAATATCTCCGTCCAGGATGACCAGGCATAGACTTGGGTTTGGAATATTCCTAATCCTCATCCATCTTCTCGTCCTCGTCGCCTCCGGCCTCGAAGTCCTCATCGTCCTCCTCCTCTTCATCGGCGGGGACATTCTTGGCGGCTTCGGCCCAGTTGATGACCTTGCCTCGAGTGCGGCGGCCGCCCTCGACGATGTTGTTCAGGTCGATCTCATCCATGTTGTCCTCGGCCTCCTCGTCGTTGTTAGCGCCGTTGCCCTCGGCCTAGAATTAGAGAAATCCCAACGTCAGTATAAGCTATGCGCCAAAAGCGGGTCTCTTTTTCGCGATTGCGATTGCGATAGTAGGCAGGGTAGGTAGTGGAGCGGGCAACACTGACCTCATCGTCGGACGAGTCGTCATCGTCGTCCATGGTCTCGTCGACGGGCTCCTCGGTGGCGGTGGCCTTACCCTTGCCCTTGGTCTCGATGGGAGCCTCGGCGACCTTGGAGGGGTTGTCGACGGGCAGGCTTGTACCGTTCTCAGCAGACATCGTGGCGGTTGATCTGGTGATGATGCTGTGTTGATTTTGTAAAGTGAATGGGACTGCGCGGACGGGTTTTTGCGAGAGTGATTGGGCGCAAATGGTCTGGTTCAGAAGAGAGGCGCAGAAATTTGGTTGGGAAAGATGTAGTTGAGAAGAGAGATGCAAGTGGTACAGAGAAGTTGAGCAGCAGGCGCTTCCCCAGCTCTAGGTAGACCTAGCAGCTGCTGCTGTTTACTAGTCCCAGCCCATCAATCAAATCAATCGCGACAAGAGCTTCCCGCACAGCGACCACGCTAGTCTCTTTATCGCCTAGTCAGACCCGCCATCACATACAGATAAGCCCGATAAGAGCTTGCCCCACCGCTAGCACAAGTCTGAATTACGGGTACAATGCCAGCATAATACTTTATGCAGTCATATGTATTAGATCTCTGTTTGCTATTCTTCTTGTCTGTGTAATGATATCTGATTGTACTCGAGGTTTGCATAGCTTGACCAAGTCTGATTCAGACCTGTCACATGAAGAGAACAAGTCACTGACCACGACAGTGAGAAGAACGGGTCAAAATGATCCAAGACGTCTTTGTCTGGCCGTTGAAGAGCCTGTTGATCATGTCCATATGCCCTCCTTCTAAAGTGTCGATTCTGAAGTCCCTTTCGACTAAGCAGTCATGCTCAGCATCCCGTCTTGCACTGTGTATTATCAAGTCGTTCTGGAAGACACCAGCAGCGGCCAGGGACAAATCCGATCCCGTCTTGCCCCAGCTCTTCCTGATAGGATTGCCCGTTCAATACACAATGCCACCATGATCACAACGACAAGAAGAGCAAGTACCCTGTCCTTGTGAATTCCATGCAGCTGGCCATGTGACAGATCATCAGAGATGCCTGTGAGAGATCCAAGGACGTATCGGATCTCATTCTATGATTAAGCAAAAACACAATGATCTATCATTTCCCGTCTCCGCCACCCGTCATGGAAAGGAGCACAACGATGCCAATCAGCCACCAGTACCTGTAGAAACTCATAGTTAGCATTCTCTTCGTCACATCGGCCAGGGAATCAATAAAACTCCTTACTTTTGCAAAAACGTCTTCTCCGTCTCCTCCTCCTTCTTCTTGCCGTCGGGGGACAGCTTGACGGGGGCGTTGAGCGCGACCTGCTCGCCCCGGCCGGCGACCCGGACGACGGCCTTGGGGCCAAAGTCGCGCGTCTGGCCGGCGTCGATGCGGACGCCCTGCAGCGCGGCGCCGACCACGTCGCCGCCACTGGACGGGTCCACCGTGAGCACGACGTGCGGGCTGTACCCCTTGCCAAAGTTCTGCACCGACGCCACGCTCGCCGAGCCCTCCCAGCTCTTTGTCGAGGGCGACCACACGCCCACGCGCACGTTCTTGGCCTCCCCGAGCGCTTCGAGGTCCGGGAACTCGAACGCCGCGACCGTCGCCTCCGACGGCAGGTACGGGTCGTACGCGATCTCGGCGAGCAGGACGGGCGCCGGCGCCGACGAGAGCACCGGCTGGATGTAGACGGCCGCGGTGCGCTCTGCGGCGCTGGCGAGGCCTGCCGCGAGCAGGAGGCTCGGGAGTAGCGTTGGCAGCTTCATGACTTGTCGTCTATGTGTATGTATCCTGACCAGGGCGGGAAGACTCGAACAAGTCGAGGGGAGAAAGGAACGAGTCGGAGCGAAGCAAAGCGATTGGACTTCACTGAGAGGTTTCGGTTCTGAGTAAGGTAGCTTGTCGTTGATGAGATCTGGTGTTGCTGCAGGGTGTCTTTCCAGAAGCTTGGCTCAGGTCGCAGTGACGGGGCTAAATCGAGCTTGGGGCCGTTTGGCGCCTTCTGGGGTTCTGGTTATATCGCATGCAGATCACTGCTTACCTACACATTGCTCGCGGCGCAGACAACTGCATACATACGTACATACACTACAAACACCATAATTGTTGCAGTTGGTTGCAATGATCATGGAGGTGGCATTAATTTACAGTAGGAAATAGAAAATAATATTCTTAGAAACATTCCGCAGCGGCTCTCCATCGCAAAAATGGAATTGCCAGAATGTGTCATGGAATATAAAATGCGACAGGCTTGGAAATGGTTCACGCTCTTTCTTCTTCTTTGTATCATCTGACTCCTATTCCACTTTTTAAAGCAATGCGACCTCACTTCATGTTGATCGTCAACCATGAAAGTCTCCTGCCGCCTACAAAAACCAATAACGATGAGAATGATTTCCCCCCAAGCAATGCTCCAGTCCAAATACCAATATCAATGTGACCTGCCTGAACTCCTGAATTTCCCCGAGCCTCACGGCTGCTTTCTCTCAAGCCTTGATTTCGTCATTCTCGTCGCTTTGCCCGATATCGTCGCTGTCCTCGAAAGCTTCGGAACTATCGCCCTCATCGCTCGAGGCATCGTCCTTCTGTAGGGTATATCCGTCACAGCGATCTACAAGTCCCTTGTAATACGCCACCAGCACCTCTGGGTTTGGTATGATCTTCCAGTCTACACGGTACAAGAATTCCAGTTCCAGCAGCTTCAGCTCGGCAATCTTGACTCCACCGACGCGGGCGTAGAACGAGTTGTTCCAGAAGCTGTCCGAAAGGCCCTTGCCCGCCACTGTAGCTGCTGTGATCAAGAAGCGGTGCACTGTCAAAGTGTTGATGGTGAAGTCCGGATACAAGGCGCAGAGACGGTCAATGTAATAGACCATGGAGAGAAGGAGCGGTGGCGTGAGAGTGGCGTGCTTCGCAAGTCTGTGTAGGTAATCTAGTACCGAAATTCCAGGCGCCGTCCTATCCGAGTTGTTAGTAAAAATGTGATTTCTGAATATGGCAACAGCGCTGCCATAATTCTGTGCCCGACTCACCTGGAATGGAACCTGGTCAAATGTCCACTCTTCATCGCTAGCGAGTCGTTGGTTTCGATGAGCTCTGATAACATGTTTGCGATAAGGACCACCATGTCCTCGACATCGCAGAACTCATATTTCAGGGGTAGGAGTTTCGCAGGGCCTTGCTCGGTCCGAGACCGCTTTGGTGAAGATTTTGTCTTGCCATTTTTGGACGTGGCCGCGGCGCTGCTGGAGCCGGGCTCGGGTGTCGCGCTGGCCAGATCTTGAGAGTTGCGCCTTTTTGCGGGAGATAGAGGGTTTGCGCCCGAAGCGACAATGTCGGGTCTCTTGGGCGACAGGTTCGGCTCGGGAGGGTCTTTGGGCGTCGCGGATAATGATTGTATATGGGTTGATGCCTCTGCCGGGGTCGAGGACGAGTATCGTGCGGCCTCTACGGCAGCAGCAGAACTCGCCACGGCCGCAGACGACGAGGGTAGGGCTTCCGAGGGCGGCGGCGGTCTGGCGTTTAGCACGGGGACCGTAGGGTCGAACGGCTCCATGGGTGAATACTGAGTGGCGGCATCGACGCCAACATATTGTTTCGGCCTACCCTGCTGCAATTGCGACTGCGGCGGCGGCGGCGACTTGAGGGAGGAGGAGCCCAGGTTGACGGACTGGGAGGGCACTACAGAGTGCTTGGAATGGCGTCGCGGCAGGTTGGCCGTGACCTTTGGTGAGAGGTGGGGTGACAGGCTGTGGTGAGGCGCATAGTGAAAAGTACGGGGTGAAGCGCTCGTGGACCGGGGGGCAATCGGAGACGAAGTCAACATGATCCCCTACTACGCATCCTGCTGTCCGTCGGTCCTGGCGATCGATCCGAAGCAGGGGCGAGATAAAAAAGAAATAATGGTATGAATAATTAGGAAGGGAAAAATCGTAGCTTTCGTTAGCTCGGGGCCGAATGAGGGGTGGGCGCGAGCAGTGGCGGTTTGGATCGACAGGCCCGCGATTATTTCTTTCGAGTCGCACGTCGTGGGCGGACAGTAGCGGTCTTGTAGCGCTGCGACCCGGAGACTGGCTACCTTTTTAGTAACAATGACCAAGATATACCCAGCTAGGGATGGTCTGATCGGTTCTCCAGTGATGGGGAGAAGGACGCAAAGGGCGCGCTGATGGGATAGAATGGCCACCTAGAGAAGGACGATACGGGAAGTCCAAGTTGTTCCTGATCACACCCGGCTTGACTGGACCTGGCCCTCCGAACAAAGTATTTTCAGGAAGAGGGGTGCAAGCAAAAAGGCAGGATTGGAGATTCTGAGTTTGCGCCGCAGGCGTCACTTAGGTACGTGAAAGACTGCTGCTGCTAAGGAAAAGGACAAGAATCTAGGCAGGCCGCCCGTCCCCTTTAGCATGACCTAGCGATCGCTAAAGTACATATGTACGGGAGAACGGCCATCAGTTTGTGTGTATCCTTTCACTACATGCCTACCGCCGCGCCCACGTTCTGTCCCCAACGACATGCCTTACCTGACTAGAGGTGGAAGATATTCTGGACTAATTGGTTAGTCACCTACTCGTCGCTGGGGTTCTATCATGCAAGAATGGTCCACCTGGGAATGATGTGATGAAACCAGTGCAGAAGTTGCTTGCGAGCCCTTCCTGCCTACCTATAACAGGGTCTACATTCTACATTACTTGCAAGGGACCACAATGCCTGAGAATGGCGCTGTAAGCCTCTGCATGATAGGAGATAGGTAATGACCCTGTACCGTACCTACCGAGAGCCGGTGGCCGAACCCATCTTTTTTTCGGCGAGCCGCTGCATGGATTGGACGGGTCCTGCCCTGCAGTCCAAGTCCATGGGCTGGCTCTTGCAGCGGTCAGATACTACCTATTTCGGAGGCTCACCCATTGAACAAATCATCATGTTTCTATTAGGTATGGCGAGTTACACTTGGTGCATGTAATAAGCCAGAATTACAACACCGTTTTCCGGGGCTGACAAGTGTTTGCGATGAGATGCAGCAAGTACCTACTCGCCGGGCAGATCGGCCCAACTTCTACTGAACTAAATGTACAATGGATTGATTTATCCTTTATCATCGTGTTTGCCCTTGACCTCATAATAGGACAAGAGAGTTTGCTCGTTCGTTAGCCCGGGCCCGCAGCGAATCTGGGGCAAGACGTACTTGCTTCACCGAGCACTCAGACAGGATTAGCCTCTATCCTGCTTGCTTATATATGACGACGGCGCCTCATGGGACGGTCTTTTCTATCATGGGGAATCGGTCATGCTCCGTTGATTGCTACAAAGGTCCGTCGACAATAGGTTCATCGATCAGACTTGTCAACAAATGAGTCGTGTACCTTGCGCGCGCAACACCATGGGTGAAGGGCCAGTCAACCAGTGACAGAGCGCATCGCGGCCACGTGTTTTGCCTGCCACTGCTCACCCTTGAGCGAGGCCGACCTGGTGCGTTGATGTCCATCATTGATCAGCATGCATAGAGCAATTTATAATATGACAACGTACATGATGACAGATTACCTACATATTCAGTGTAGAGACGTCGATGCTCCGAAATGCAAAATCCTTTCCTTTGCGCTGGCAGCAGGACGGCAAGTCCTCATCGAGGCACTGGCTGACCTGACCATACATAACTCGTATGCTGTATGTATGCAATGTTCTAAGGAAGGTCGACTTGCCTTTAGCGATGGAATCAGATTGTACTCACCCGGACTTCCACGTCAAGATAACATAGTATTAAGAAATTGAGATAGATGCGTCGATTACGGCCCTTGCTGCTACTTGACAAATCCAGTCGCAGCAATACTTTTCTAACATGGCCATTTCTCCATTGTTGAGCTCCTCAACTCTTTCGCTCACCACCATTGGAGCATGTATCGTTATGAGCGTCCGCATCGGAGGATATACTCTGATTACTCTATCAAATTATTGCAGCATTTGTCCTCGATTTACTACTCCGTCCTACACAAAACAACAGCTGTGTAATATATATATATATATATATATATGTATACCTTGAACCGGGGCAAGTGGGACTCTGTCGCAACACTTGATATTCAGTATGGTGTCGTCAGTGCTTCTCTGTCCGGCTTAGGAAATCGACTTTGGCCCTGCTCAGATGGATAACCGGCACTTCATCTTTCGGAATCTCCAAGGCCAATGGACAGTTGCCTGAGTTTCTTCCTTCAGCGGGACCTGTTCTTCAGGGTCACCGAGAGGGACTCTTACTTCCCGTGGGCCTCAGTCAGAGGGTGAAATTACCGAGAAGAAACATTCCGCCTTTACTGATTCGCACCCTAGGACGGGCTGTCAGTCACTGGCTTCAAGCATGTCGACATGTGCCGGCCGGAGATATACATATATCATGGGAAGAGTGGTGCCGCCATGCCGTCCCGGTTCTGATCCGTGGGGTGGGAGAGGCAGGTATCCGTGGTTTAGAGAGAGATCAAGATATAGCCTATCGATAACAGCTGATGAGACGCTAAAACATGAGCTTTCCCCAGGGCCGCCGGACACCCGCCTGTCTATCTCTACCTAGGTACCTACCTTTGCCCACTAAAAGTCTACCTGCCGTGCCTGAGGCACCTTACCTGGCGCTGGAGGTACCGGTGTACTTGCCCTACCAGCGGCGCCACCCGGGAACAATCCAGGCGTGTTCGTCGCATCCGAGATCCATACGCACTCGGATCGCCATGAAATAATTGTCACCTAATCAATCAGGACATTGACGGCAAAAAAATACCCTTTGTTTTGCACGGCACAGTAGATTCATTCCTTTGCCTGCATCATTGGCCCGGCCATTGTCACCCCTTCGATAATCAGGTATTATACAGAGCTCGGTCTGGAATCCTCTGTTCACAATTCGTCAGCTAAGCTACCGGCACGCCAGGCGATTACTCGTTGCAGGGTAAGGTAGAGAGCAGGTCGCGGGTCCGACGCCAACTGCTGCTGGGCTGAATTTGCCGACGTCATCTCGGCGACAGCTCCCATCTATTCTTCCACCATCGAAAGCAGCCATATGAGATCGACAGACGAGGCATGATGGTTGTCGAAATCCTCTCCAAGCTTGCACCGTCCAACGACGTCGAAGTCCGGCTCAATGCCCTCAGAGCTCTGAAGAACGACGTTGTCGGCCATCCGGAGCGGAAGCAACAATGGGTCCACGAAGGCGCTCTTAGACCTCTTGTCGCCATTCTCGACGACCGGACGAGCGACTACAAGGTTAAGCTCTCGGCCCTTCAGCTTCTCGCCAGCTTTGCGAGCGCCGGTTCATCCTTCGTCTACCCGATCTACAAATCCGATGCGCTCACGGCAGTCCTCAACTGTTTGCAGGATACCCGCCCACAGATTGTTCTAGCGGCCCTGCGAGTAATACGCGACGTCGCCGATGGGTGTGCCCTGGCACCGCCCTTTTGCGCCTTCGGCGAGCCCTTCTTGGCCGATATCCTCTTCGGCGGCCCTCATCTCGACTCCTTTGCAACGATACTTGCCCAGCCCGACACGAGCCGACTCGTCGCTTCCCAAGTGACCATTGTAGCGAGACTCATCAGCACGCTCTGCCGCGAGGAGAAGCACCAGTATGCATTGGTCACGAATTCGATTCTCGATGCCCTCGCCACAAGTCTGGCGAGTTTTGCCGTTGCAGGGGGACAAGTGATTCCGTACGCCGAGGCGATCGCGCGCACAGAAGGTCTGCTCGAGTTCATGCCAGCCGCAGCAAGGTCCGACAGCTCTCACCTGTCAGATATACTGGGCGCCATCAGCGCCATCATCACGGACTCGGCTTTCAGATCTGCTCGGCTCCTATACTCTCCGTCGATATTGGCCGTGTTCCCAAACACAGACTCTGATTTGGGTATATCCAAATCTGAACTGCCTCTGGCAGGGCTGAGACCAACAAGGCAGAAGGAGTACGAACCCATGGACCTGCTCCTCCCCGTCGTACCGAGTCCCGTCACCCCTGGCCAGATGCGCCAACCGTCGCCGCAGTCTCGAATTGGTCGTTCGGCGTTCGACAGCAATCTCAGCGACCGCGATGTGAGGACGTTCAACGCCTATGTTGGTGACGAGGAGAACGAGGAGCCCGAAAGCCCCCTGATTCCATGGCTCATCAGCGTGGTCCGCGCCCAAACTGGCAACGAAGCCTTGACGGCCGCTTCTGTATTGACGTCACTCTTCAAGTGCGGTTTTGCATACAAATCACGGGAGGCCGTAATAGGACTCCTAGTCATACCGAAACTGCTCCAGCTACTCAGCACAGCCACCGAGAACCTCTACCAAAGCTATCCCGACCCAAGTCAGTGGGACATCATTGAGCAATGCCCAACGATATTGGCTCGGTTGATCACAGACAGTGAATCGCTGCAGAAAGCGGCGTCCGATTCCAATGCGATCAAGACCCTGGTCAAGTTGCTGAAAAGCACATATGATGTGCCAGTGCCCGCCTCGACTCCCTTTTGGTCTCCTGACGATCTAACGCCTCCCATGGCCGATGCTGCAGACAGCCGACTTGGAAAGGCTGGCATTCATCCTCGGATTGCCCATCGTGTTCGGGTGCGCATAAGCACTTTGAAAGCCATTGGCGCGATTGCCTCATTCAAGGAGGAATACCGGACGGCCATTGTTGGACAGGACGCTGTCTCCTACATTGTGAAGAGCTTGGAAACCACGACAGCAGGCCAGCAGTTGAGAGGTGACACGGATGAAGGCGATGAGAACGAACAGATGGGCAATTCCAACGATGTCATCATTGCTGCATGCTATGCCACGCGCATGCTTTCTCGGTCTGTCAACACTCTGCGCACCACACTTGTAGATGCCGGGGTGGCCATGCCGATTTACAACCTACTTGACTGGCCATCCATCGATGTGCAAATCGCCGCGACAGCTGCCATCTGCAATCTGGTCACTGACTTCAGCCCAATGAGAGAAACGCTGATCAGGGAAACCTTGAGCAACGGGGAGGCCCTGAATAGCCTTGTTGTCAAGCTGTGTAATCATACCAAATCACAGAATGCTGCGTTGCGACTGAACGCATTGTGGGCATTGAAGCACCTCGTCCACTCTGTCGCTACCGGCCTGAAGAAGGCTACTCTGCGGGAGTTGGGGTCTGGATGGCTGATTCAGCTCATTTGTGACGACACTGAGGATGAGGCTCTTTTCACATCCAGGTCACGAGACAAGCAAAGCTCTGCTGATCTCGATGAAGAAATGGACATGGCGGACGAGCCAGCACGGCCGAGCTTCCCTCAGGCTACTGATAACCACCGCATCTTCCGCTTGGCTGAAGCCAGAGTGGCAGCCCTATGGGAGAAGGAGCTCAACCCAATACGCAAGGCTAGACAAGACGATCTTGCCATACAGGAGCAAGGTCTTGGCTTTATCCGCAACCTCATTGGAAGCTCACATTCGAGCAGTAATACTGACTCGACCAACGATACAGCCGACATGATTGATCACCTATTCGACACGCTCGGCCAGGATCGCTTTTTCAACATACTGGCCACGAAGCTCCGGCCCAAGGTCTTGCATGCCTTCAGCGGCCGGCGCGGATCATCGGGCAACGACAGTAGGGTTTTATACCCCCAGGCCAAGATTATCGAGGCCGTTGTATACATTCTAGTCCACATGGCTGCCAGCATACCACGCCATAGACAGTTGGTGATTGCGCAGACCGAGATCCTCAAGCTCCTGGCCAATCTCTTCAACAACCAACACCGCGAAGTACGGGTGGCCCTCTGCCACCTCCTGAACAACCTGACGTGGCAGGACGACGCCAACGACGCCCCGGCCTGCTCGCAACGGGCGCTCGAGCTTAAGAAGCTGGGCTTCGTCCACAAGCTCGAGACGCTAGGCCACGACGACGAGCTGGATGTCCGCGAAAGAGCTAAATCCGCTTTGTGGCAGCTTAAGCATGGCTAGTAGCGTCTCGGGCCACGTGGAGAATGCATGGCACCAACGCGGGCGGGTTGTCGTGGGCGTGCGTTGTTATGTACTTTACGGCCCGGAAAAGTTTTGTGTTGCCGTCTTGAAAGTCTGCGTATGCGAGTCGGCGGTGATCAATGGGCGGATGACGAGTAGATCGAGATCACGCCAACAGTTGTATATTAAAAATACCCAGCAGAAGAAGAACTTTAAAAAGCATATTAGAATTATACAAGCAGATGACAAATTTTGACAATACTCACCCGTTACCACGTTGATGATTACACAAGCATAGTCATTTGGTAAACGTCTTTCTATACGGTCCTATCGGAAAATGCACTCGTGTCTTATCCTACTTGCATCCCGTTCCCTTTTTCTGTCGTATTCTCGTGTTTTGTTCTTTCTCTTTCGTGTCTTGTCCAAGTTCGGATAAAATTACTGTCATAGAGGTGGGACAAAAAATGTTTAAAACGAGATTGTGATTTATGGCAATCGATTGTATTTGCAAAAAAAAGACAACTATGTACAAACGAAGGACGTCAAACGTAAGCCGAATTATCAAGTGGCGCCGCAAACTGCTCCCCTTCATATGTGTGGTATCGTAAATCAAATAAATATTGCAAGTCTTTTGAGGGTATTTCCTTTTTTGGCACTCCCTTCACCTGATGCTTTTCTCTTTTCTCTTCTTTAGCGCGCGAGCTGCTTCTCATATGGATCGTTTCTATTCGTAAAGACGTGACGGTACAACTTTCAGCTTGACCCGCAAAACCATTTAGGCGGCGTTGATGCTGAAGATCTCCTGGGCAGTACGCTTGACGATACCACCAGTGACAGGCAAGTTGGTAAGCTTCTCGAGGTAGAGATCGACCTCACGGGCTGCCTGTCGTCCCTCGTTGATGCCCCAGACAATCAGGGACTGTCCACGACGGCAATCACCAGCGGCGAAGACGCCAGGGATGTTGGTGGCGTAGGAACCAGCAGGGGTCTTGACGTTCTTGCGAGGGTCCTTCTCAATATCGTCGCCGAGAACGCGAGCCTCGGGGCCCAGGAAACCCATGGAGAGGAGAACCAGGTCTGCAGGGAAGAACTGCTTGGTCTCCTCGAGCTTCTTCATGTCCCAGCCGCCACTGGCAGACTTGGTCCACTCAACGCGAATGGTGTTGATACCCTTGACACGACCGCTGCCGTCGTCGACAAACTCCTCGGACATGATACAGTACTCACGAGGATCCTTGCCCATGTGCTGCTTGACCTCCGAGTGACCGTAGTCTACGCGGTAGATACGGGGCCACTGAGGCCAGGGGTTGTCACGGCCGCGCTGAGGCGGAGGCTGGGGCAGAAGCTCGAAGTTGATGACCGACTTGGCACCATGACGGACCGAAGTACCAATACAGTCGTTTCCGGTATCACCACCACCAATGACAACGACGTGCTTGTCCTTGGCGGAGAGGTAGGCGCCATCCTGCAGCTCCGAGTCAAGAAGAGACTTGGTGTTCTTGTGCAAGAACTCCATGGCGAAGTGGATACCCTCGAGGTTGCGTCCCTTGATGGGCAGGTCACGCGCGACCGTTGCACCGGTAGCGATGATAACGACGTCGTGCTGAGACTTGAGGTCCAACAGGGAGACGTCCTCGCCAACGGCGACGCCCGTCTTGAAAACGACACCCTCGGCGGCCATGAAGTCGGTACGGCGCTTGACGATACGCTTGTCCAGCTTCATGTTGGGGATACCGTACATGAGGAGACCACCAGGTCTGTCAGCACGCTCGTAGACGGTGACAAGATGACCAGCACGGTTGAGCTGATCGGCGGCAGCCAGACCAGCAGGACCGGAACCAATGATACCAATGGTCTTGCCAGTGCGCACCTTGGGTGGTCGAGGGACCATCCAGCCCTGCTCAAAGCCACGGTCGATGATGGCGCACTCAATCGACTTGATGCCGACGGGGTCCTCGTTGATGCCTAGAACGCAGGCACCCTCGCAAGGAGCAGGGCAGACACGACCGGTGAACTCGGGGAAGTTGTTGGTCATCAACAGGCGGTCGAGAGCCTCTTGCCATTGGCCCTGTTCACAAAATATGTTAGTAACGTCTTTCTGAGTATCGCATAAGAGCGATTAGGGGTTGAATGAAAGAAAGGCACTTACCCGGAAGACCAATTCGTTCCATTTCGGAATGATGTTGGAGATGGGGCAGCCCGTGTCGGACTGGCAGAAAGGAACACCACAGTCCATGCATCGTGCCGACTGGTACTTGAGTTCGTCCTCGTCCAGACGAGTAGACAGCTCCTGCCAATCCTTGGTACGTGTCTTGGCGTTTCTGTACTTCTCAGATCGTCTCTGGTACTTCATGAAACCCTTGGTCTTGTCAAGAACGAGGGCACGCTTCTTCTCGGCCGCGTTGTCGCCGACAGCCTCTTCCATGTCCTGGAGCTTGGCAGCCTTCTCCTCCTTGTGCTTCACACCGGGCAGGACGGGCAGGTTGTACTCGGCACGCTTGGCCTCGGCGGCCTTGGCGGCCTCCTCCTCCAGAGTGCGCTTGTAGTCGACGGGCAGGACCTTGATGAAACGGGGCAGCGCCCGGTTGAAGTCAACCAAGATGCGAGCAGCCATCTCGGACCCGGTGTAGTGGTGGTGGTCCTCAATCAAGCCACGCAGGAAAGCGATCTCGGTAGGGTCATCAATGCCAGATGCCTCAACCATCTCCATGTTGAGCTTGGACTCGAAGTCGCCGTTGATGTCAAGGACGTATGCGATACCTCCAGACATACCAGCAGCGAAGTTGCGACCAGTGCTACCGAGAATCACAATACGACCACCAGTCATGTACTCACAACCGTGGTCACCGACACCTTCAACGACGGCGGTAGCACCAGAGTTACGGACAGCGAATCGCTCAGCAGCGACACCACGGAAGAAGCAAGTACCGGTGGTGGCACCGTACAAGCAGACGTTTCCAATGAGAACGTTCTCCTCGGCCTTGAACACTGCGTTTCGGGGAGGGTACACGATCAGGCGACCACCAGACAGACCCTTTCCGACGTAGTCGTTGGCATCACCCTCCAGTTCAAGAGTGACACCGGGTGCGAGGAAAGCACCGAAGGACTGACCAGCGGAGCCCTTGATGTTGACGTGGACGGTGTCCAGGGGCAGACCGGCCTCACCATATCTCTTGGAGATGTGGTAAGACAAGGACGTACCCATGGCACGGTCAGTGTTGACCACGTCACACTCAATTCTGCTGGGCAGACCCTTGTCAAGAGTCAACTCGGCCTCAGAAATGAGCTTGTTGTCAAGGCGGACGTAGAGGCGGTGGTCCTGCTTGCGGACGTTGAAAGTGGCAACGCCAGGTCGGAGCTTGTGGGCAGGGGTCAAGATGAGCGAAAGATCAATGTTCGCAGTCTTGTTGGTACGGAGGTCGTCCCTGACCTTGAGCACCTCGACGTGACCCACCATCTCGTTGATGGTGCGGAAACCAAGCTGGGCCATGATGGCCCGGAGCTCGTTGGCCACGTAGTAGAAGAAGTTGATGACGTGCTCAGGTGTTCCCGTGAACTTCTTGCGAAGCTCAGGGTCTTGGGTGGCAATACCGACCGGGCTAAAAATTCAGTTAGTAATCTCATCATTTGGGCACAGAAGGTTGGAAGAAAACATACCAGGTGTTCAGGTGACACTTGCGCATCATGATACAACCCATGGCGATCAAGGGAGTGGTTGCGAAACCCCACTCCTCAGCACCAAGCAGACAAGCCATGGCAACATCGCGACCAGTGCGAAGTTGACCATCGGTCTGCACGACCACACGACCACGGAGATCGTTGAGGACAAGAGTCTGGTGAGTCTCCGCCAGACCAAGTTCCCAGGGAAGACCGGCGTACTTGATACCAGTCCATCGCGAAGCACCAGTACCACCGTCGTGACCAGAGATCAGGATGTGGTCAGCCTTAGCCTTGGCGACACCGGAGGCGACAATACCGACACCGGTCTCGGAGACGAGCTTGACGGAGACACGAGATCTCGGGTTGGAGCACTTCAGATCGTAGATCAGTTGCTTCAAATCCTCGATAGAGTAAATATCGTGGTGAGGAGGTGGCGAGATGAGACCGACACCAGGGGTGGAGTGACGAGTGCGAGCAATCGACTTGGAGACCTTGTGGCCAGGCAGCTCACCACCCTCACCAGGCTTGGCACCTTGGGCCATCTTGATCTGAAGCTCATCAGAGTCGGCGAGGTAGGCAGAAGTGACACCGAAGCGTCCAGAAGCAATCTGCTTGATGGCAGATCGCATGGTGTCGCCGTTGGCCATGACTTGAGATCTCTCAGGATCCTCACCACCTTCTCCGGTGTTGGACTTTCCACCGAGCCTGTTCATGGCAACAGCAAGCGTAGAGTGAGACTCCATGGAGATGGAACCGTAGGACATGGCACCGGTACAGAAACGGCGGACAATCTCGGTCCAGGGCTCAACTTGATCAATAGGAATGGGCGTGCACTCATCGAACTTGAAGTCGAGCATACCACGAAGTGTGCAAGCCTTGATCTGCTCATACTCGGAGCGCGAGTATGCCTCGTACGACTTGTCGTTCTTGCTGCGGACAGCATCCTGGATGTTGGCAATCGACGTAGGGTCGTTGATGTGAGGCTCGCCACCATCTCTCCAGTGGTATTCACCAGACTCGGGGAGTCCCTCAATACCAACAGTGTAACGCGAGGGGAAACCGCGCTCGTGGAAACGGAAAGCGTCCTCGGCGATGATCTCAAAGGTGGCACCCTTGATACGAGAGGCGGTACCACGGAAACATCTCTCTACAACATCGTCGTCAATACCCAGGGCCTCAAAGATCTGAGCACCCTTGTAACTGGCGAGAGTCGAGATACCCATCTTCGACATGACCTTGAGAATACCACCATCACAAGAGTGCTTGTAGTTGGCGATCAAAGCATCGTCCGAGAGCTTCTTGCGGATGAGGCCCTCGCGGTTGAGCTTGATGATGCACTCCATAGCGAGGTAAGGGTTGATGGCATCAGCACCGTAACCGAGAAGCACACACATGTGGTGGACTTCACGGGCCTCGGCAGTCTCGAGAACGAGGGCTGCCAGAGATCGCCACTTGTTGTTAACAAGGTGGTGGTGAACCATACCCGAGGCGAGCAGGGCAGAGACAGACACGCGGTCAGCCGAGGTCTTGCGGTCCGACAGCACAATGATACGGTCACGGGCCTCGATAGCGGCAGTGGTCTCGTTGCAAATGTAGTCAAGGTGCTTGAGATATCCAGCAGTTCCCTCGCTCTTGGGGAAGGTCAGGTCAATAGTCTTGACGGTCCAGCCAGGGTGAGCCTTGGACATGTTCATCAAAGAGTTGAACTCTGGGATCGAGAGAATGGGGCTAGGGAGCAGCAGACGACCGCACTGGGACGAGTCCATCTCGAGCAAGTTGCCTTGAGGACCGACGTAGCAGTCGAGAGACATGACAATGGACTCTCTGATGGGATCAATCGGAGGGTTTGTAACCTGGGCAAAGAGCTGGCGGAAGTACTCGTAGAGCAGACGCGGAGCCTGAGACAAGCAGGCCAGAGGAGCATCGTTACCCATGGAACCCAGAGCCTCCTTCTCATCGGAGGCCATGGGGGCCAACAGCAGACTGACCTGCTCGTGTGTGTAACCAAAAGCAAGCAGAAGAGGATCCTCCTGAAGCTTGGTGGCGTCAGGCTTGGGAGCAATGTCCAAACCACTCTCGGTGGTCTGGCTCAGGACCTTGGGAAGGCTAATAAGCTCGTTGTCGATCCAGGAGCGGAAGTCATTGCGGTTGGAGACTGCAGCCTTGAGCTCGCTGTCGTCGATCAGACGTCCAGCCTTGGTGTCGACCAGCAGCATTTTTCCGGGCTGGAGACGTCCCTTCTGAATGACACTCTCAGGCTCAACGGGGATAGTGCCGACCTCTGAGGCACAGATAATGCGGTCATCATCCATGATGTAGTAGCGGCAAGGGCGAAGACCATTACGATCAAGGTTGGCACCACAGAAGCGTCCATCAGCGAATGTGAACAGAGCGGGACCATCCCAGGGCTCCATTTGGCAAGCAGCCCACTCGTAGAATGCGGCCTTCTTGGGGTCCATGGAGGTGTTGCCCTGCCATGCCTCCGGAACCATCAGCATCACGGCCTCGGGAAGAGAAAGAACACCGTTGATGGTGAGCAGCTCCAAGACGTTGTCAAAAGCCGCAGAATCGGAACCACCATCCTCAACAATGGGGTAGAGATGCTCGAGCTCGTCACCGAAGATGTCAGAAGACATGACACCCTCACGTGCGCGCATCCAGTTCTTGTTACCACGCAGGGTGTTGATCTCGCCGTTGTGTGCAGCCCATCTCAGAGGCTGCGCACGGTCCCACGAGGGGAAGGTGTTGGTCGAGAAACGCGAGTGCACCAAGGCAAAGTGAGCCTGGTAGTCAGCGTTGACCAAGTCATGGTAGTATTGGTAGACCTGGACTGGTGCGAGTTGTCCCTTGTAAACAATGTTTCTGTTGGACAAGGAGCAGAGGTAGAACCAGTTGTGGAGACCGATGGTGTTGGTGGCACGCTTGCGAAGCACATAAAGCTGTCTCTCGAACTGTCTGTCATCAAATTTCTCAGGGTCCGTGATTTCAGGAGCATCCCCAGAGCCGTATGCAGAGGTAAGCACCACAAAAGGCTGCAAAATGATGGGCTCGCGCGACTTGGCGGCGGGGCCGAGAAGAGTAGAGTCTACGGGGGGTTCTCGCCATCCCAGGACTCTGAGGCCCAGCGACTCGGCAATATCTTCCAATTGCCTCTTCGATTCCTGAAGCGTCTCCTCGTCCGGCTTGAAAAACAAGTTTCCAACGGCGTATTGACCAAGAGGAGGCAACTTAATGCCCACCTCGCGCTCAAAGTTCTTGATAAAGAACTTGTGAGGAATCGAAGTCATGACACCTGCACCGTCACCATCGCGAGCATCAGAACCCACCGCACCACGGTGGGTCATGTTGCAGAGCAAGTTCCGTGCATCGCTAACAATCTTGTGGCTGGGAACGCCCTTGATGTGACTTTTCAATACAGTTAGCCATCATGTATCTGTGGTCAAATTGTTGAACTTGTTCCATGCTCTTACCAGGCGAAACCGACACCACAAGCATCCTTCTCCAGCGAAGGGTCATAGAGACCCTGCTTCACCGGCAGGGCACCAGCCCAAGAGCCATTGTTCTCTGTCTGGTATTGGTACGGAGTGTACGTCTCGGCCTCAGATTCAATCGATGTTTGTCTATCGTCGAATTCGTTCGGCACGCCCATGCTAGGCGAGTGGATGGATCGTCAAGTGGGGGACTTTTTTTGTTATTCGGAGGGACGGGGTATCAAGGTTTGTGGAGGACGGCGTTTGCGGAAAAGTGGTCCCTCGGCGATGGGGGGCAGCTGATGCCGCTCAAATATTGGATCTGAGAAAGAAGATCACGGGTCAGTATTTTCAGGTAATGGCAGTAATATCACGCAGACAACAGAGGCGAATGAGCGCAAGCAGTGCGCGGCAGGAAGGATGGCAGACAGTGAGGTCCAGGTGGAATGCGGCAGGATCCGAATGTCTGGACTCGGCGGAGTTGTGATGGAAGTGGGGTGGCAGACAAGGTAGACCGGGTTCCAATTTTTGGCGGTTGTGGTCCAAAAGGTTGTGGGCCCGGCACAGCTGAGTATTGTTTCCTATCAACGGTGCCTCCCGGTTGCCAGGTCCGATTTTTGCGATCGAGACAAATCAGGCAAGGCCAGAGAGATGCAGGCGGACATGTGTGGCTGGCGTGAATCCGGAGGACGCTGAGGCAAAAAAGAGTTCTGCCTCGGCGCTGGTGCTTCCAGATGGGGAATTTTTGTCGAGATGCTCACAGGCCAATTGACTTTTGGAGGTTTCCCTAGCCTGGAGATTGACATAGGCACAAAGCCGCGGCGTGCTGATTAGAACAATCGATGGCCTGATTGGCTCCACGACGACCCATCAACCGACTAGAGTTTCGCCAGGCGGCCACGACTGTCACTGATTCCGACCAAAGTAGCCGATCCCACCAGAGATGCCCGCAATTCCAACTCGGGTCGCAGATTGAGTGAGCAGCAGTGGTGGATTTTTCTGGAGTGTGGTCCCAGGGATGATGATGATGAGAATGCCGTCTTCATGTGCTTCATGTGATGCGACCCAACAGGATCTCGCATGCAAGAGCTTTGGAGAAGCTCTGCCAGCTTGCAACCACATTGGGACATTCCCCATCTCCAGAGGCAATCTGGTAGGCCGAATGCATCGCTTGCTGGCAACGAGAATTCTTGAGCGTGGGGGAGGTATGACGACAACCAATTGCGGCCAATGGTACTTGGTTCATGCGGCTAAGGAACTGGGTTCTGGATGGGAGAAGCTAGCAGCATGCTGCAACCTCACCCCATGGTGTCTGTCGAACTTTTTTTTTTTTTTCCTCGTCTGTCATGTTGTATGAATGCTGCCAATGTCTGAGTTATGCCACGGCATTGTCCCAACCAAGGTTGTGCGAGTGCGACATCCACGGCTACTGCTGCTCGCTCGAGTTGTCGCTTTTGCTAGAAGATCGACGTTGATACTGAGGAGAAAAATGCCAGAGAATTGAAAGGAAGCTGCCGTTCTGTCTCGCTCTGAGACACGAGCTGATCAAATCCCCCTTGCGTAACTTCTGGTGTTGCTCGGAAATGGGGAGTGTAGGAGAACGTCGCACCACAGAAGCCCTCTCGAGTCACCGTTCTTTCGTCCAGGGTCCTCGTCATGTCGTCGGTCCGTTCGTGTAATGGCGGCTGTGTCGATTCCAGGCGCGTGTTTTGTGCAAAGCACGAGGGGCAGCAATGGGGATGGGGAAAGTTGCGTGTATGTTCACTCGTACTTACATGTAAGTTTTTAAGGACTCTCTGTGAATGGGCTACTGGAAGGGCAGCTCTACTGGCCAGGTCAAGTATCGCTCTCAATCAATTCAAAAAGAGAGGGAATGGGAGAGTCGTCTGGCAAAGGAAGAGTAGAAGGGAGGAAGAGGTGGTGAGAAAAACTGGGAGAGCGGCCTTGCTTATATTCGAGGCAGCAGGAGGGGACTGGCTGGTTTGGGGGGAAACACCATGGTAGATGCACCCAGACTGGACTAAACTAGAAAGCTACCTATTATTCCTATGTCCGTTCCGACCATCGTCCCATAATACGCCGACTGCCAGGTAACACTAGAGGCAGAGATGCCTACCGACCTGCGAGCAGAAAGTAATTAGACAGAGCAGGTGGGATTAAAAAAAAAAATACTCGGCCACACAGAACACCGCCTGGGCATGTGGCAGATCGCTACGCTACCAGTCCTGGAAAGCCAGCCTGGTCCCCGCCTACCATCTTAGCCTCCCAATTCCATCAGGGTGGGGGAGGGGAACTCGCCGAGAGACGGACAACAAATTTGTGGGAGGCGATCAGCGGCCGGCCAGTCATGGTGAGTCTTTCACTCAGCCCGCCCCTGTCGACCCCAGCCGACTATCTGGCCCAGGGAAACGAGACAAAACCCGCTAGCGAGCTCGGTGACGTTGACGCAGCTGTTTTGAGTCCTCAAATTGACAAATACACTATGCTGATTGGTCCGACATAGGAGTATGCGCTCTCCAATTTCCTCCCCCCATGTACTATTTGCATAGTCGAGGCAAACCACTGAAAACGACACAAGACAGAGAGGAAAAGAGAGAGAGAACCCCCCACCAATACTTGGTAAGAGACAGGAAAAATTGAATATTACCATAACATCAACATACCCGAAACACAGCACGGGTCGCTGTTATTACTGATGCTCAGTATCTGTCGTTCCACACTCATTTGGCTCTTGACCGACTACTGCGTACACCGACTGGCATACAGCCCATTTTTCTCTACTCATGGCAGGCAATTTGCTATGGGCATCAATCAAATGGACAAGCACCCAGCCAGATTTGGGGCACGATTGTTTAGTACGGCGCAGGGGATGAGGGTTTAAACGAGCAATCGGAACGAATAGGCTGTGTAAGCAAGCACCGAAATGGCATTCGCCCAGTCATCATTGGCCTATATTATGTCTGGGTGGGGGCAGTATCCGCCCTCCTCCAGTGTCGGAGAGTCGAGACGGGCAGACTATGCTTTCTTGGATTCCGGGCCTGCTGGGCGGCTCGTCTGCCTGTTTACGCAAACTGATTTCCGCTGTCGCTGCGCATCTGAGCGGCGCAATGTGCGGACTGCTGCAGACAAGCAGAGTGATGAGTGCTGGCGCGCCGCAAATGGGCAATCTCGGACAATTAGCAATGTGTCCATTATTCTTCATTTATTCCCCTCCTGGATGCTTGCAGTGACAAGATGCCCATGCTTGCCCAGAGAGAGACTATGCAAACTGGTCACAATTCTCTTGCTAATGCCAACCTGCTGGCACCTACCCAAACTGCGTCCCAGCATGAGTATAGAAAATGATTATACTCAAATTTGGGGCTATATGGCAAATGATATTGTGGGACGAGTATTGTTTTGTGTTTTCCCCATGCACCAGCGACATCTGGAGCAAGCATCGTGGTAACGTACCATCAAATGTGCGCGTGTGGGTGTGTGAGTGCCTGCTTGTATGTTTTGTTGTGTCATGTTGCTGCACATCTAGTCCCATCAATGGTGGGTGGTCTCATGTTCCTCGGGTCTCGTCCTCTGCTCCGTCTTCGCCAAATGGCTGGCTGGCTGGCTGTTTGCCATGCTGTGAGAAGAACACATTGATCCGTTGAGGCGTGCTTTTCGGGAAGGACCCCCTGGCATTCCCGTCAACGGCGTTCCGACAGGGCAGTGGAATGAGACCACCTTGTCTTTTCGGTCGTTTTGATTCCCAAGCAGTCCGTTGATCGGGGCCATCGATGCTCATGTTGTGTTGAGTGGATGAACATGTTACCACGGCGCTATTCTCCAGACTGGCAATTAAAGAGCAGACCAACCAAGAGGTCCACACACCAGAGAGCACCCCACACATACTCTTCCATGCAAGCTGGCAAAGTTGGGGACACAAGAAATGGCGCGCTAGAAGGCAGATGTAGGCGTATAGACTGGCCAGTGCGCGCCATTTCTTGTGTCTACCACTTGGCTGGCATGTGTTAGGGGTCCAATCGTGCTCTTCACGTTTGTTTCGCCTGCGAGCTGGCGGAATTCCTAAAAAAGTTTACCTGGCAGGCAGTGGGGGAGCTGTTCGTGCAACACAAGAAGAGCCCAATCAGGCATCGTAATTCCGCATAGCTGACCTGGCCGATGTCGCCCTACCGAGCACTGAGGTTGTGCTCGCCAGCACTTGGCAGGGAGAGGCCTGCGAGCATCCTTTAGCGTCGTGGTAAGCAGTCTTGGCTGCACAACGCAGATTTCGGGGGAGGCGCCGCCGCGGCAGGCGGTTATTGGATACCGTATGCTCCAGAATTATTCCTCTGGCGATCAGTCTATAGCCGGGCAGCACAGATGGGAGCAAGAGAGAGTAGGAGGGTGGGGGAATTGGGGACGACTGATCATTGATGGCAAAGAGGCGCTGATCATGGAGTTGTCTCAGTCGATTCGAGTCAAGGCGCGACTCGAGTTCGCTTCATTCTGCCCGCGACCCCAGGAATCAATCATATGTATGGGGGTGTAGGTATCGATCAGTGAAAATCCTCGCGTCCCCCGGAATTTGGAATTTGGAGAATCTCTCTTTTTCGTCGTGCTATGCTACCATGCTACCTCGCAATTGTCGGGGTCGCTGCAGCCTTCGTTCCAACATACAAGCCAAGGTGTGAGACCCTTGCGTGTAAGTTGCGAAAGGCCGGACCATGGGTAGTATTTGAGTTTCGGCGACAGCAGAGGCGGCCAATGGTCGAGGGAGGAAAGACCAGATTGGGGTGGCTACTTTCGTCACTCACGGCAAATGTAGCACAAGGGCTTCTGCACTGGCGTAGGGTATATCATGCGACGGCAGCGCCAATTCATGGATGGGTTGCTGGTATGAGCGGAAAAGGCGCACATGGCCTCGTGACCAGGCGCGCGCCGTCCTCCTCCTCCGCAAGCAGCCTCGCATGCCGTCAGTCATAAAGAATTGTCAACTCATGCTGGGCCAATCAGACCCGATACATGCATGGACGAACTGCTTATCTAGTGTTCGCCTAGAAGAAGGCTAGATAGAGATGGCTCTGATAGCTGCACAGACTGCCGCGGACAGACACTACTACCGCTCGCGGAACTGTGTTAAGAGGCTCATCAATATCAAAGGCACCTTTGGCGGATGCTGCAGGGTAGGAGAACTGCTCTCAAGCGGACGACCGGAGGAACGTGGGTAAGGCTGCAACGACCGAGCGGAACGATATGACTGACCCGTCAGCTACGTTGGCCACCGCGAAGAGGGTGGTGAGATTCGACACCCCATTCATAAAACCAGGCAAAAGGTGTGCTGTTTTTGAACGGGTGCCCGTGTCCGTCGTTCCATGTCTCACTGCACTATATGCCATACCTCCAAACAGGCAGAAACCCAGATGTGATGGGCGTCGTCCGGAGGTTGGGGTTGCGCAGCCCAGAATCTCAAGTCTGGATCTCTCTGCTTCATGGCGGACAGAGTCGTGTTTCCTCAACCTCAAATCGGTCCTTCGCCGATGCGACCGTGAACATTGCCGACATCGGCTGCGTAGGAGTAGCAATTGATCTTCCTTTCCCGCTTCGTTACATCTGGCCAAAGCTGGCGAGGCGGGCAGACAGCGTTCGAGACGTCGGTCTCCGGGCTCACCACATCAGGTCATGATCGTTCGGAGGAGCCTCGGCCTGGTAGGCGGGAAGAACTGTCCCGCACCAGGCCCAAACGAGCTAAACGGCTGGCAGGAAAAATAAGAAGAAAATTGTTCGTCTCGATTCCGACATCTCCCGTCGTGCGTGGAGCTACGAGACATTCCGGCCATCGTGTCGAGGATTTGTCCTGGGGTCCGCGCTCTTGGCTCCTCTTGGCTCCAGTGTTTTTAGGTTGTTCTGTTGAGTGGCTGAACAATTCGTTTTCCAGCAGTGGCCGGGAGAAGGCAGCGAAAGCGCATGTTCTCTTCACCGCTGCCGAATTGGACACTTACAACTGGCCAAATTGTGAACATCAGTCCGGGGATTCGTTGAAGGTCTCAACATGAGACAAACCTAGAAGGAAACAAGAAGACGAGGTGAGAGCCTCACGGGCTGGCGGGCAGGCCAACGGACCGGTGAGCCGGGGTGCAATGCACATTCGAATTGAGTTTCGATCGTGTCAGGATTGACACACGGCAATGCCGTACATGCAAACATGGCACCATGTCGGTATCCGCAGTGAAGCTCAACGTGTCGTTCGTTTATGAAAAGTTGAGAAGAGTGAAGAAGAACTCCGGATTCGCGTACGTACATTGTGACATTTAATAACCGTCGCTCAATTTCGTGAGCCTTCGTCTTACGGAATATATATGGTACAAGTACGTAAAAAGGTGTCATGGTGTTGTTGCGCACTGGAAGGGCCCATTTGGCCTTGGAAACCCCACTACCCCGCAATGGCTTTGGGCAGCCGCTTCCATGGACCTTGCAAAGCACATGGCAATTCAATCCGTAGCTTGCTCGATGCTGGATCGGTAGTGGAGTTTTGGGGGTCGTAGCTTTCCTCTAGCTCCAGTGTAGGTAACATGTTTTTGTTGACTTACAGACTTGACCACCAGCCTCGTGAGAAGTCAATCACAGGCCCCTCACTGGCTGCCGACACCCAATCAGTCATACCTTGCACCGATCAGCCGTCTAGCCGTATCTATCATCTGCGGTCAGCCTCATCAGCAAAAGCGCCTGCCTAGGTTAGATCTTACCCGACCAGGCTGGCGGCGACGCGAGCGCAGCAAGATGTTTTCACTCTTGCCTGATCTCCTGCCGCGCGACGTGAGTGAGACAGCCGCCTCGAACCATGCCGTTCTTCTGAACTAATCGTGTCGTCTCGCAGTCGCACGCCCTCTGGTACACATCTTCGCGCAACCCTTCGTCTTCGGCGTCGCATGACCCTCACCAGCTGCCTCCCACCGACAACGCCCACCCGCACGCGAACCAGCGCCGCAACGCGCACGTCATCGAGCGGTCGCCCCTCGCTCGCCTGCGCAATGACGAGCAGAACGCCGAGCGCCGCGTGCACAATGTCGCCAGCTTTGGCTGCGGCTGGCTGAAGCCTCCCGGTATACCCAAGACCTTGCATCAGCTGCGCGAGGAACGCAGAGAGCAGGAGGAGCACCAGGAAGCCATGCGGCGCGAGCAGCTAGCACAAGAGCTCGCAGAAGCAGAAGCCACTGGCGGCACCGATGCTGGCCTCGAAGGGCCCAGTGGTCTGGGCCCTGATGCCGTGATGAGAGACGTCGTCGGTAGCGACACGATGGACGAAGTGCAGCTCGACAGCACTAGGGATCTCGATGATGACATTCCAGAGGCTGAGGAAAACTATCTTAGTGGAGTCGAAGAGAGCGAAGATGAAAGCAGCAGCGACTCTTCCGAAGACGAACCGGAACCTGTCGGAACACCGGCAGGAGCGGCTCGCACAGCACGTCTGCAGAGAGAGCTGATGACACAGATGATGCGCCGCCCGCACGATCAATTCGAAGAAAGCATTGTGGGAGAAGAGGAGGTCGACGAGGAAGACCAGCAAGAGATGATCGAGGAGGGCGATACGATCGCGGACGGCGCCGACGATTTGGGCATGGAGGTGGATCTGGACGATGACATCCCCGAGGGTGACAGCGCCGCAGGCTACGAACATACCGACACCGAGGAGGAGCTGAGCAGTAGTGATGACGACCAAGGTGAGGTGAGCTTCGCTGCTGCACGAGCACCGCAATCAGTGAGGTACAGGCATAGCATGGCTCGCTCAGAAGCCACACGCAACAGCCTGGCGTTTAGTGAATTGCTCTCGGCAGATGAGAGCAGCGTGATTGGGAGCAGTCCCCATGTCCAGCGACGTGTCTAGGTCACACGTAGCAGGGCGAGACTCGGTTCTTTCAGATGAAGCGGCGTTTCGGAGCACACGGGGAAAGACAAATGCGATGTATATGATACCCTAAGGCGCCTGGTTGCCTATAGTTCTCAACACCCTAGATCAAGCCAGTTGTCTAGAGACTCTATTGTCATGGCCGAAGTATGAAAATTATGCATATCATGATTACAAAACCCTTTTATCAGTGCAATGATCCGTTAAACCCCATCGTATCGTTTATGTTGTAGCATGTACTTCGTGTCAAAGCCATGCACCCTCGGCGCTTGCTTCCCTTTTTGCTGCTTCCCAGCTGATAATCATCCATATAGCGTACCAGAAAAGCATGGGCTTCGCTGCGCGCACACATCATCTTCGTCTCGATCAGAACAGCCAGACGTACATGAAGATCAGGACGACGGCGGCAAAGAAGCCCAGCCAGACCCTCCAGCCGACGCCCGTCTTCTCGGCCATGACCAGCATCCGGTTCATGGTGCCGCGGAGGCGGAGCCGCGTGTTGTCGAATGTGTCGTTCATCTTGTCCATCATGGCCGAGGAGTCGCGGATCTCGTCGCCCATGGCCACGGTCAGCGTCTTGAGGACCTTGACCTTGCTCAGGATGCCCGAGACCTCCGAGTCGTTCTGGCTCTCGAGCTCGTCGAGCGTCGCCGTGTCGTACTGGCCCCTGCGGAAAAGAAAGAAGAAATTCCGTGTCAGCTGGGATGCGCCCTTGCTTTCATTCCCGTCGGAGTTGGATCCATCCCCGGCTCTTGAAAGACTACTCACCTCGAGTTTGGCGTCGCCGGCCGGAAACCTCTGTTCTCGGGCACGCCTAGCTGCCCGCCGCTGCCGTTGCTGCCCGGGTATCCGCCGCCGCTGCCGCCGCCATAGCCATAGCCGCCGCCGACCGAGGCCGGGCTCGCGCTGTACTGCCTGCGCGTGCTGTCGGCGCCGCCCTTGTAGCCTTCGAAGAGCGCGCTGCGAGAGTCGCGCTGGTGGAGATTCGAGCCGCCGAACCTGCTTTGGCGAGGCGAAGAGTTAGCCCATCGCGCGTCCTTTTTTTGGAATGAGAAGACCGTATTCCGTCGCCGTCCGCACATGTGCGAGCTGCTGCCGCGATACCCCGTGCGTGGCCTTGTCCTGTCGGAAACCCCTATGTCGGTGGGCGCGGGCGTCTGACGGTCGTTCGGGGGGTTGTGTCGTGGGCCAAGACCTGCCTAGCAAGGGAGAGCGCAAGCAGCAGGAGCATCAGAGCTGGGCGGATGTGCCGCCTTTCCTTCCAGACGAGAGCGCCGACGAGGAGATCAACAACACGTACCTTGAAGCCATGGTTATGTGCAATTCAGCGAGAAAAAACTGGACGCGGGCATTGTCCGTCCCAGTTCAAGGGCTTCGTTGGGCTTTATAAATTAAATGGGTTGGTCGAACAATGCGTCCCCCGACCGACAAGCATTGGTTGCATGGTAAAAGCGACCGTCTCCTTAAACCTAGTCGGGGCTCGATCGGGTAAGCGTGGCGCTGCATAAATCAAGTTATGCAAGCCAATACCGCCGCCTCTCATCATTAACCGTGGATTTTTTATAGTCAAGGCAAACACCAACAGCGAATCCTGTGAAGGTCACAAAAATAAAATATGATAGAGTTCAATGTTATCATTTGGGGCTTGATATATTATTCAAATTAAAATATTGTCGCCACCGCCAAGCGGACTATTTTCGTTGCGCTATACTTGCTTCCTGCTCCTGCCCTTCTTTCCCAGTACTCTGTACCCTACTCGTAAAACACCAAGCATCTGACCTCGATGCTCTGCCTGCCCGGCGCATCTTCCGGCGTCGCCGGGTCTATAAACGCCGTGTGAGGCGTCCTGACCGCAATGCCGTCCTTCCCGAAGGGCTGGCTCTCGCCGAAAGAGTCGTAGCACTTGAGCAGCAGCACCTCGTCGGGGGTCATGTCCTTCTGGTAGTAGAACTTGTGGCCCGGGTTTGGCGCCACCGCCATGGTCTCGCCGCGGACCTCGTAGCCCTCGGTCGCGTACCAGACGGACTCGTCCGGGCGGACCTCCTTGCCGCGGTCGTCGTCGTCGCCGTCGTGGGCCGAGTCCGCGCGCTTCGGGTACAGCAGGTCCACGGGCACAAAGTCCTCTGGTCGCGTGGTGCGCCAGTCGATGACGGCCAGCGGGAAGTCGGACGCCGGGTTCTCGATCGGTCTCCACACGTTGATGATCTGATACCGGCCTTTGAGCAGATCGTCGGCCTCGCTCTGCGGGACGTGCCGCCGCACGCGCACCTCGGTCGCTCCCGGGGTCTGGTCGACGTGGACCTGCTGCACCGGCGCCCGCGCGGACCCCGGGGTGCGCCGCCGGATGGTGTGATCGAATATGACGACCTTTTTGATGCCGGGGATCTGCTTCCTCAGCAGAGCCTCGACTTCCTGGTAGTAGGGGCCCCGCACCGCGGCGTCGTCCGTGAACGCCTTTTCCTGGGAGGGCGACTTGAGAACTGCGAAGCCCGAGTTGTCCGTGGTGAACTCGGACTCGCGGCCGCGAAGGTTGTGGACGGAGCGCTTGTGCTCCAGCAGCTTGAACGACGTGGCATCGGCGTCCACCTTGGTCCAGGGCTTGGTATTGGGCGGCTGCGCCGACGTGTCAATGTGCTTGAAGATTCCGGTCGTCATGGTGCTGGCTTGCCGGACCCTCGGCAATGATGTAATTACTCTGGAGCTACTGCGACTGGCGTGTGAGAATGCTTGTTTACTGAGAAGCGATGCCGAGTTCATAGATTGAGAATTAGACGAGAGGATTCAGTGTCTTGAAGCTGGTCTCAAAAAATATATATATGAGGATATCGAATTGTTGTGAGTTTGGGTGATACCGGCAAGCCATGGTTCTTTATACTGTCAATGATGATGACAATTCGTGGGGAGTTGACATCCAGGGCGACCAATGAGGGCACGGAGCCATGGCATCATCTTCCATGACAAAGCATTTCTATATTCCTAAACTACCCTATGTGAAATATGGTCCTCCTGTCGCTAGAAGTGGCGATTACTAAAACGTCAGAAGTCAATTCGCCGGGTGTCAAATGATCGAAACTCCGAAAAATCCACGTATTTCCTTGCATTTCCTTTCAAGCAGCAAAAAATTCTGTCAACAGCCTTGGTCCTCGAGTTTATTCAGTCGGGCACAGCTGCGGCGCGACTTTTAATCATCATGGGGGAATAATTGTCCCCACTGACTGGATACTCCTCTTAACGCCGATGTCCTCTAACGCCAGAACCAACACGCGATGATCAACATCCATGGGCTTGCAAATGTTTCTCGTATGACTCGTATGATGACTCGAAATGTAGTCAAATCCCCCATCAATGATCGACTTCCCTTGCCCATTCTCCCAAGAACTCTTACGCCACACGCAGTATAAGTGCGGAGCTGCCTGGCAAGGGATGTTTGCTTTTCAAGACAGAATACCACCTTGGCAGCGCTAAAGCCGCCTACACTATACTCTGGAGTGTCAATTCAAACCAGATTCACTCACATTTCGACCCCATGTTTTTATTTCTTCTTTGGGGAACTTTTGAAAAAGGTCCTCAGCTGCCTGGTTGGAGGTTGGAGTAACTGAGTACAATGCTGCATGCACATGCACTGTTTGTTCTGCATTCCCGAAGTGTTCACGTGCAGCTGTCCGGGCGGTTAACACAGCAGTCCTACATGTATAAATAGAGACCCCAACTGAATGATTGCAGTTCGTCTTGATTCTATCCAGCGCAAACAATCGAGGTTTTTGGAATACAGTTCTCTATAGTGGTCATCGCTGAAGATTTGATCAGATGTTGAAACGACATATTATACAGCTCAATTTACTCGAACTATAACCGGCCTGCGCTCAGACCTGCAACCGGCAAGAATTGTCACGCGACCAAAATCATGAGCAGACCCATCTACCACACCATGATCCATTGCCCAAAGATGTCAAGTTTCACTTCAGCGACATACAGAGAAACAATCCGGAAGATCAAAAAGAATGCTCGGAACCACAATATTCCTTTTGTGATGCTCAAGACAGGCTCGACTCCCGGTCTGGTATACGCCGAAAGTCATGACCTTGCGAACCTGGTGGATTGGACCGCGAGGATCGAGGCATTGGACAGAACCTACTACAAATGCGCTACACCCCCAGCCAAGGCACCGGTGAACATGGACAGGCCTTCCAAGGTACCAGGCGAGCGCTTCTTGGAGGTTGATCACACGACCGAGTTTGGCGAGGAATTGGCCAAGAGGGGCCTCATCGACTGGTGGCTTAAGAATGAAGGCTTCAGTAACACCAAAGATGCCAGGAGATCAGGACTTGTAAAGCAATAACATAATTCCAGATTGATGATTTCTAAGAATAATACTTAGGGAATGCTTGATCCTATTTCCCCCATTAAACCAATGTCTGGTTTGTGACACTCGCCGTCAGCATTTTTGCGATTAGACTCTGTGGATCCCCTTTGACGAAAGTCTGCACCTAGTGATTGACGATTTATACTCCGCCCTCTGTCATGGTCAAGCTGCGACGAGCCATTCAAGCCGAGATCGTGCTGCTACCAGGCTGTACCTGATTCGACATCTCTGAGTGATGTCCACCTTCGTGGACATTATCGAATGATGTAAACTTGTTGTGATCCCAACTCCGCAAAAAGTAGCGAAACCCCACTGCGAGGACTGGTGTGAATAATAGATCCACAACATGCACATTGTTAAGGTAGTTGAAGAATGGCCGTAGACTACAATGAATGACCCAGTAGAGCCAAATAGTGTTTGCCCATGCAGCAAGAATCGTGTAGTGGCGGGAGAAGCCTCGGCGAGCTGCACTCTTCCTGCCGTACACGAGGATGTTGAAGGCTACGGTGAGCCAGGCAAGGGTGCCACAAGCGAAGAATCCCCAGGAAAAGTGTCCCAAGTTGTATCGCGACCACCTTTTCCAGTCTGCGGTGACGTTGAAGACCATGTACGAGGCGACCCTGCAGAAAAAAGGATTATTTCAATATCAGTTGCATTTTCGCAGCACAACTGCCATGCCACTCACCACAACCACGAGAGAGTAATGTTGAAATAGACCATGGCCCATGGGATTCCACTTAGCAAGCCCAACGCGATTATGACTGCCGTGAATGCGTATGCCCCTTGAAATTCCATACGTCAGTAGACATCTAAAAAAAAATAAAAAAAATTTGCTCGAGTTGACTTATAACTTACGAAAGGGATATTCGGCTAAAACTAGAGAAGTTTCGTGCGTGGTGGACGTCCTGGCAAAGACAGATGCGCATGTGTATTGATAGACAACCCCAGATAGGAGTGAAACTATGAATATGTAGTGGAAGACACGTTTCTCACGTGGCAGGAAGTGAATCGTCAAGAGGAAGCTGAGGAAGAGGGACATGTAGAAGGCCGTGATTGTCCACAAGTAGATGCCTACACGCTGATTGGACGACTCAATTTGTCCATAGTTGGCTTTCGTCAAGGTATTATTGGAAGATCCATGGCCGATGGGAGTGAGAGTCTCCATTGTGTCTGGGATTGGACCTGAGTATCGGTTTTATTCGAAGTGATGCGTAACGCTGGAATGGAAGTTTGCAGGGCTTGCTTGTATTCGCCTCGGCCAAACACCAATCGTCATCTTCATACGACCTTGTCGATGTCAAATATAGATGTGACGCAGGAATGGCACGTCATCGTCCTCTCAGCTATCAAAGGTAATGGCTTGTCATGACCGTAGAGAAAGAGCAATGAGCATCTTCTTGCCGCCACTACATCGCCCTGATGCCAATAAATGATTTTTTATGATTTTTGGAAAGTCCAGCTAGCCCGAGGAGCCCGCATGGAAGTAGCTGCCAATGAAGTCAGGTTTTCCAGCGAATGTGAGGAAATTTGAATATATTTGGGTAGCAAGTCTGCCTCTGGTGATGCTTACTTTCCTTTTCATCCGCGTTGTTTGATTCAAGGATATTCTGTGGTAGTTGTCTGTGTTTACCAGAGTCTTGTGCCCATAACTGTGAGCTTTGACTCTCCACACCAATCGATCGCCAAGTCTACAGCTTGACTGTACCGTTGAGACTGCAGACCATACGCAACATGTTCACCTCTTATTCGAATGTAACTGCCCAGTTCGCAGGTCAGATGTATTATCTTCTGTCTACAAAGTGCGTCATAACCCTTTTCCGCAGATAAAGCCAACCAGATCTTGTGACTAAGGTTGTCAAGGTCATAGAAAGTGCACAATATTGTATAAGCCTCAATCATGTTGGTAGTCAAGTCCGAAACTGCATAGGTGGTATCTGATTTGCAGAATACTGCATCTGTGTAGATACGAGTGTTTCATATGACGAGACTTGATTTGTCCTTTCTGACAGTGCCTTTCCTCCAATGCTCTTGGTACTTGCTGGACTACTGTGTACATCTCTGAGAGTTCTGCCGACGGATTTGTTTCTATCCTTGCTGCATCCGAACGTGGATTTCTTCTCACAATTTTTTCCGCCTCTGCACGTCTATGGAGTTTTCCATCATAGGTATGTTGACCTGCTCCAGGCCCTGCTAGGCCTACAGGCTCTCTGTGGCACGTTGCACAGCAGTAGACGGAGATTGGCCAATTCGGCGACAGGTAGCTGGGGTTGGCCGAGCTACGCCATATTGAGCCTAGCGTCCTGCGTCTTGCCTGGAACAGGGCCGACCGATGGGTGGGGCGGGCTAGCTAGCAAGTGGGGTGTGCGGGCAGCTACGGTGACGAGTGTTGACATGAGCTGGGAAACTTCCTTCCACCATGGATGGGAAGTGAGGCTTGCCTTGATAAACATCACAACAATAGTCGCAGCAGCGAGCAGGGCGTTTGAGAAAGAGCATTCGGATATTCCTGCCAGACGCTTTAGTTTGCGAGTCTCGCCTGCGCTTCATCTACCTACTCCCAGAGGACTTGCTGCTGTCAATTGGCTCTGTCGCACCCGTCGTCGCGATGCGTTTCGGCAAGACTCTTCGTGAGGCCACCTACGGCCCGTGGAAGGACGAGTACATCGACTACTCTAAACTGAAGAGTCTCCTGAGGGAAGACAACCGGGACGATGACACTCCGTGGACCGAGGAGGACGAAATCAAGTTCAGCGACGAGATCTTCAACGTCCAGCTCGAAAAGGTCTGCACTTTCCAGCAGGAGACCGTCCAGAGCTTCCAGCAGCGCATCGATGAGGCCTTCGACAAGCTGAAGGAGCTTGCTCCGGGCGACGACAAGGCCAAGGGTGATGTTGCGACCCAGCCCCTCAAAGACCTCAAGGCCGAGATCGACACCATCACGAATGAGATCGAGCAGCTGAAGAAGTACAGCAGCGTCAACTACACGGGCTTCCTCAAGATTGTCAAGAAGCACGACCGCAAGCGTGGCGACAGGTACAAGGTTCGCCCGCTGATGAAGCTGCGCCTGTCTGAGCGCGGTCTCAATGCTGAGAAGGAATACTCTCCGCTGCTGAAGAAGCTCTCGACCATTTACTACATCATTGACTCTCACCTCGAGTCCGGAGGCGAACAGATGCAGCCGCCGGACTTGGAACACCAGGAGGAAGTGAAGAACGGAGAGAGGTACACCGCGCACAAATGTAAGTGGTCACCACGCCCGACTTGTCTCGCATCGTTTGTTATTGACGAAAATCATAGTCTGGGTACACCAGGACAACCTGCTCGAGGTCAAGACATATATCCTGCGTCGCCTCCCAGCCCTCGTTTACAGCGATTCGGCCGCCAAGGAGTTGGACGGGAACGAAGACCCCTCCATCACGTCACTCTACCTGGACAACTCCAAGTTCGACCTATACATGCGCAAGGTTGAGCACCAAGTGGACGCGTCTTCGTTGCGCCTGCGCTGGTATGGTCAGCTCAGCAAAAAGCCCGACATCTTCTTGGAACAGAAGATCATCTACGAGAATGGTACGAGTGAGGAGAAGAAGATTTCGATCAAGGACAAGTATGTCAAGCAGTTTCTTGATGGCGATTACAAGATGGAGAAGACTGTACAAAAGATGGAAAGACAAGGACAGCAGCCTGAGAAGATCGACTCGTTCAAGACTACTGCTGCAGAGATCCAGGACTTTATCACCAAGAACAAGCTGGAGCCCGTTCTTCGAGCAGTATACACTCGCACGGCCTTCCAGAAGCCGGCAGATGATCGCGTCAGGATCTCCATCGATTCCGACATTGCCTTCATCCGTGAGGACACCCTCGATCGCGACAGGCCCTGCCGCGACCCAAGTAGCTGGCACCGACGGGATATCGACGACAGCAACATGGCATACCCTTTCAAGAACATCAACCAGAGTGAAGTTGCCAAGTTCCCCTACGCACTGCTCGAGATCAAGGTCAAGGAGGACGCCAACAGACGGAAGCCGGCTTGGGTCGAGGACCTGATAGGATCGCATCTCGTTCACTCGGCGCCGCGCTTTTCCAAGTTTGTCCATGGTGTAGCTTCCCTATTTGAGGACTACGTCAACAATTTGCCTTTCTGGCTCAGTGACCTTGAGAGGGACATTCGCAAGAGTCCCAAGCAGGCGTTTGACGAGGAAGAGCAGAGAAAAGCACGCCGCGCAGAAGACGCCCAAGTTGTTGGCAGCTTTCTGGGTAAAGGGTCCGCCTCTTACAAGGCGGCGGCCGCCGCGGGATCATACAAGCCGGCAACAAGCTCGCCAGTCGGCCAGTCGTACCTGGCACAACGGGTTCAAGCTGAAGATCACGCTTCTCAGGGACGCGACCAGCTTGCTCCTCCCGCCAACGATCAGGCAGACGAGGATGAGCACCCAGATGGCGAGGAGAATGAGCGCCAGAGCTACGGGACGCTTGGCAAGATTCTGCCGAGTTTCTCCATTGGCAGCTATGCCCGCCTTCGCCGCGAGCGCGTCAAACTGCCAGAGGGTGTCATCGAACCCACGGCCTGGATCAAGAATGAGGGCGAGCTCAAGGTCGAGCCCAAGGTCTGGCTTGCCAACGAGCGTACTTTCTTGAAGTGGCAACACATCTCGGTGCTTCTTGGCACTCTTGCCGTCGGTCTGTACACTGCTGCAGGAAAGAACTTCTTGGCAGAGTGCATGGGTATCGCCTATGTGGCCATCGCAGCTGCGGCTGGGCTCTGGGGCTACATCATGTTCCAGAAGCGGCAGAGCATGATCATCGAGCGCAGCGGCAAAGACTTCGACAATATGATTGGGCCCATGTTTGTCAGTGTTGCATTGATGATCGCGTTGATACTGAACTTTGTATTTGCATACCAGGCAGCGTTTGAGAAACTCCACGGCGACGAGGGGGCTGGTAACGGGACGGCAGAGTTGTCTATAGGAGAGCTCTGAGACAGCATCGGCCAAAGTTTTGTTGTCGTAGGGACATTCGTGATGCAGCTGGAAGACACTGCAACTCGCAAAACAGGATAACGGTTCAAGTTTGGATAGTGGCTGGATACCTACCTGGAGGCAAACAGTTTTTTTTATTTGTTAGATATCAGCATCGCTGCAGTACTATTAGCATCAATACATCATAAAGGAGAACGTCAGTCTGTCGATTGAACCAGTCTTTTTTGCTCGACACGTGAAAAGAAAGAGATGGGCAGGCAAGCATGTATGATGCGTGACCTGCATAGGCAGTCTAGACGCCATACCCATTGTTTCTTTCGGTCCAGTTTCGAGCAGAGACATTTGACACCCGCGATGAGACGACGCAACGGGTCGTTAGGGAGAGACACGGGATGCTGCTCTAGCCTAGTCGTTGGCGAACCTTTTTCAGCCTCAAAACTCAACATGGGTTGCTAGTTACAACCGTCGACCAGGACTATTTGCTTCCACGAACCCGGGTAGTCGACAACTCTTGAGTCCTACGAGGCTACCCTTTTTATTGTATTCTGTTATGCATCCCGTACTGTGTAGCCGTTGTGACACTTTGACCGTTTCTATTTACACCAGTGGCTATTTTAGCAGAGTCACTAACTATTGTAGGTGCTGTTTTCCCTTTTTCTCCGTGGAAAGACACTAGAAGCTCAGATGTAGAAGGGACCGAAATAGGGGGTTGGAAATTCGGCGGAGAGAAATTAGAAGCCAAATTCGATCTCAAGACCATTGAAACGGAAAACCGAGCAGCTACACCTGGTACCGGCGACCGTGAGGACCGGATCAGCACGCTATTGTTGACAAGGGACGCGGCGCTGGGTGGGCGTGCGCGTGCGATCAAGGGACCCTTTTTTCTAGCGTGGCTCGATACTAGATAAATCATATGTCTAATGTGCCCTAATGAAAGTATAAACGAGCCTGCTAAACAATGTCTGCTTGGCGAAATTTTTCTCGAAATCGAGAATGTGATACCTGACTGGTAAAATCCAGCAAAGTGGGATTTGTTGCCAATGGGTTCAACAGACGTGCCTGGATTTATGGAATTCCTCTTCTCAGCGTCCACGCCTAGGTATGCAGGAACGCGCTCCATGTAGGCCCAAACAGGGGCCAATTGGATGAGGTGCAGCGGGCATTAAGCATGGACGCAGGGCTTCCTTCCGGCTCATGTGGGGTTGATTTCTTGGGCGTCTTGTTAGCAAGTGTTGTTGTTTTTGTTGCTTGCTCAGAGAATCATCGTTGTTCGAGTCTCCCGCATCTGCTGGATGGAGAGCGGGGACCTTGCAACCGTACTTTGTCCCTCTTTCGAACTGCAGGGGTAAAGTCTAGACAGCCTACAGGTCAACAATCGGACGATGGTGAGGCAAGGACAAGGGAAAAAAAAAAAAAAAAAAAAAAAAAAAAAAAGGGTGGCTTGACTGAACCGGAGATCTGGGATCGTCCAAAGGTGGGAAAGAATGGCAGGAAATCTGAGATGCGGCGGCCGGGGAAGCCAGGCCCGGCCCCGAGACATGTCCCAGTGAACGTGGCTTAACGGATTCCATGTTGCACAGCAAAGCGTGTACTATATCACGCTGTTTTGTTCTCTGCTGGATGGCACGTTGAACGTTTTTTGAATTTTCCTCTCAAACCAGGGACCTGGAACTCAAGCAAGTGGCAGAGAAATAGGCCTGATGAAAGCAATCTGCGATCGGCAGCACCGAATTGCCTAATGCACGTTGTCATGGTCTACCTATCTAACCTAATTGTAGGTATATTTGATATCTGTTTGTAGACAGTGAGCAGTGCCATACCTACTGGGGCTTCTTCTTGGTAGATCCCTACGGTAGCAATCCCGTCTCTTGTTTGCTGAAGGTACCTTTGAGCATTTGCGACATGCAGAGTCTTGTATCTGTCTGTAGGTGTAAGTGCTTGCATGATGCGCCGCTGGCTCCTCAACGCCCAAAAAGCCACAAGAAGAAAAAGCGTTGGAGACAAGATGCAGGAGTCGTGCCCAACTGTAGTAGTGGCCGAGATACTTTCTTCTTTTCTTCTTAGGCAATCCGCATTCCGTGCCCCGTGCGCGCCGACCCCGAGCTGGATCATTTTAGGGGCTTAATGAGGAGGATGGTCGGATGGAATTGTTCGTATGTTTTTCTGGATTTTGATTCTCGATCGATTTGAGCAGCTATGGATCCGAGGACCGAGAAGGGAGGCTGAAGAGTTGGAGCTGCAGTGTTGTTAGTCAGGCCACTTCACGATCCAGGCTTCCACAGTTGCAGTTAGGGGGGATGAGAGCCGGCGAGAATAATCATCATTAGAAAATAACCAGTCGTCGAATTGATAGTCTTGGTTGGTTGGTTTTCCAGTGTACTGTATGTAGTCAAATCTCCTCAGGGGACCGACAGGCACCAATTCGTCGCAGCCACACGGCCCAATAGCTCGTGGAGACTCCAAACATACACCAATTTGCCCTTGACTCCATTCGGTCTGAGGGTCCTAGTACCTACATAGGTGTGCCCCCCATTTGCCCACCTAGGAACACCCTTGTCCCCAACTATGGCACTCGCTCCGGGTATTCATGTTGGACCCAGCTACTAACTCTAGACAGACGTTCCATGTGTCTGTTTGCAACCGAGCGCGCGATCTACCTTGTCTACTGTGTAGACAGACGGACAGACAGACCTGGTCTCTGCCCAGTGCCTAGGTACTACCTTGCCTAGGTTTTGTGTGTGTTTGTCGTGACTTTTCGGTGCGAGTGTCACTCTCTTGCAATCGAAGCTCGGCATCGTATTTTGCACCTCCTTGTCTCGAGAGAGAGAGGAAAGGCCTTCAGCATACCTCTGCATTCCGATACCCCGCCGTCTTGTTTTTCTTCTATTCGTTCTTCCTCTCCCTATGACCTACTATTAATTTTCCAGACGAGCAACCCCCGATTGCTCCACGTCCACTCGTTCCATCCCTTGCGAGAGATCATTCCGTCATTCCGTTTGGTTTGACCTACACATTCGACGACAACTTCTTCTTTTTTTCCCTCCTCGCCAGCTAGGCAGATCCTTTTTGTTGCAGCCCCACGAGCAACGACACGACCGGACACGAAACCGAACCGCGACGATATACAAGGTCAACGTAGTACAGAGGTTGCGGACGCCTTTATCGCACAACCCTGGTTCAAGTTTCCTGCGCTGAAACGCCACTCGATCCTTCCGCGTTTTTCAATTCGGTGCCGCCCTCAATATATCCTCTCTTCCTCTTCTTCGCCCACCATACCGAGGCCGATTTCTAGGCGGCGCAGTCTGGCATTTGCCTAGCTACCGACAAACACAACAACTTCTTTATGCGATCGATCGCGCCTGGACCTTCGGCGCGACCGACAACCTCGTCAATCCGATCCAATGCCGTGGCAGCCGCTGCCGCGCATTGCGTTCGCCGTCGCGACCTATCCCTTCAACACTCAAGCCGACAATGAGCTCCCTCTCGAGATCGGCGATGACCTATACATCATTGAAGAGACTCCCGACGGCCAATGGCTTCGCGGCTATCTGCTAGCCCCTCCCTCGCTGCTGGCTGGCCTGACCTCGTCCAAAGGCCAGACACTGGAGGCACGCGTCTTCTCCGGCATATTTCCGCGCAGCTGTGTCGAGATCCGCGAGGTCCTGGGCGAGAGTGACGAGGCTTCATCCGACGACAATGCCAGCTACGTGGGTGAGGACGAGGCCGCGCGCTTTGGCAGCGATTCGGGTAAGAGTGGAGTGGCCAGCATCGAGAAGAAACGAACAAAGTCAATGTCTAGCAAGTCTAAGAATAATGCCGGCCTGTCTTCGTCACCAACGAGTCCCCTTTCCCAACGCGGCACCCCTCTTGGACTCTCGATACCGGCTACCCGGGAACCTGGCGAGCCCAAGCCGCCCGCTCCAGTGCCGATGCTCAAGATTGGCGACGAGACGCCCACATCCATATCGGAGCCGCTAATAGACGAAATAGCATCGTGCCTACGCGAATGGCACTCGACAAATTTGCATGAGCTCCTCCTCACTCGCCAATATGCCAAACTAGAGAAGGTCTCACAACTGATTAATACTCTGGACCTGTCGCGGAGACAATTTCTGCATAATGTGCTGACTTCGCACGAGTACAATGCATTACGCGAGAAGACCGTGTGGGACCTGGTCAAGGGCAACAAGCTGTGTGGGGGAGAGGTCATAGTACGCGATCCGAGTCAACGTGGAAGGGTTCTGACGGGCGACGACTCGGTTGTCGAGATCACCAAATTGCAGTCAGTCATGAGCCTTCTAGACGAACCGCCACAACCAAACGTGGAGCTCACGGCTCTGCACCATCTTCTCGTCGACGTTAGGAGTTTTGCTGGCTCGTCGAATGAAGCTACGACCCTGGTTGTTTACCTCGTGAACAAACCCATCGGAGGTTTCCCGGTCGCTCTCTCGGAAAGCTACATAATCGACGTGCCGGCTGGTGGTACAATGGGACACATGGCACGCAACGCTCAGATGCGCACCCTTTTCGCCGATCTGGCATCTAGTGAGATTGGCGACCTGCCCGCCGCCGACTCTGAACTTTACCTTGTCGTCAAAGTTCGTGCGCCTCAGCAAGTAGTTGTTGGAAAGCCACCATCACGATCCGGAACAGTCGCTCAGGCCATGTCGGGGTTCTCTAAGGAAAAGACACCAGTCTCGTCGAGCGGATCCAAGTCTTCTCGGAGGAGCATGGTGTGGGGGTCGACAAGGTCAGCGTTCTCTAGGGGTGGAACGAAACTCGATTCTCTGTCCGAACAGCCAGAAGAGAGACCGAATACCGACGTCCAGGAGAGCAGAGACGGCAGCTTGCCCCCTGGCACGGCAAACTCTAGGACCGCGTCCGTGTCGGCAGAAGGGTCTCAGTCGGTCAACATGGTGGCAGATCGCATGGTGGGCATGGGGGTCTTGAAACTGAACCACATAATGAAGCAGCCCGACGAGAGCGAACACGTCATGACGATATGGTCGCCATCGACAAAATTCACACCGGAGAAGGCAGAGCATGGTGACGACTGGGACGACTTGATCAATCACCTACTGGATAGTAAGTCTGGACAGTACGAGAAGTCAAGGAGGGCGGAGCGATTGCAGGTGCAGCTCAAAGCCTTCGACAGCCCCGACGCGGACGCTCTCATCAAGTCCACTCCGACTTTATTGTCAGGCATCACGAAAACGAACAAGATGGGCTTCTCAGGCGCCCCCACAAAATCCAGGTCTGATATCTATATTACCCTGGACCAGGCTCTGCTCTCGCGACAAAACCTGATATCACGGTTTGGGGGTAGCGCAACATCCATCTCGGGTAATGTCCATGGTGGAAACTTGGTCCTGAGTCTGGAAGTCCGACGGCCCTCGGGCGAAAAGATTGAAAACTGCATCTCTCCATCATCAAATGGCGAGGTTCTTACGACCTGGAAGTCTTTTGCAGTTGAGCGAGGTGAACCCTGGAGACAAACATTGCGGCTTTCCTTGGAGCCTTCGGATGTGATGTCGTGTCACTTGTTGATGACTCTGTCAGATCTGCCCAATGCTCCATTTGCCGTAAGCTATATCCCATTGTGGGACCAGCAGGCATTTGTGAAAGACGGCCCGCATACACTGTTGCTCTATAAGCTAGACGAGTTTACGCAGACGCCGCACGCTGGGCCCAGCGGCAGGGGAGGTTATCTCTCCTTGCCATGGGGCACTAAGAACGACCCCAGTGATGTCGTCGGACCGCTCGCCGCCTTGAGAGTGCAGACATATTTGTGCAGCACCCGTTTCTCCCAAGACAGAACAGTGCTCGGCTTGCTTCGGTGGAAGGATCAACCTAAGGAAGATATCCCACATCTCTTGAAGCAGCTAATCTTCGTGCCCGAGATCGAGGTGGTCAAGTTGTTGAGCGATGTGCTTGACGCCCTTTTTGGTATCCTGGTCGAGTACCAGAACAATGATGAATACGAGGACTTGGTATTCATGGCTCTTGTACGGGTTCTCGGCATTGTTCACGATCGAAGATTCAACCTCATTCCTCTCGTGGACCAATACGCCGAGAAGAAGTTCAATTACCCATTCGCCACGCCTTGTCTTGTCAGGTCTTTTACCCGCCTGCTGTCGAGACCGACTGAGCCAGAGTCTGCAAGAAAGTTGAGAGCCACCCTCAAGGTCGTCAGGCACATACTCAAGTTCATCACCCATGCGCGTGGTCAACAGAAAGTCAAGGAAGCCGACATCGGTATTACCAGCACCAATCCAGGTTTCACTCGTCATCTGCAGTCCATTTTTAAGGCACTGGATGCGATGATGCGCAGCTCAAAGGCAGTGCTTGTGGGAAGTCAGACACTAGCAGTCCAGCATTTCCATACCTGGTTGCCAGAGCTCACGGGACTACTGACGACTGAGGAGATTCTTCACATTGCCATTGATTTCATGGACTCTTGTGCGTCAGTCAAAGGCAAACTGGTCCTATACAAGTTGGTTCTTATTATCAACTACTCGAAGCTCGACCTGTTCTCCAACCCAGAGCAGCGCTCGGCCCTGTGTGCCAACACCGTGCGCTGGATAGCGCCTCACTGGGGTTCTCCCGACGCCATCTCGGACCAGTGGAAAGAACAAGTTCGGTTGTGCTGCTCTGTCCTTGCGAGCCAGATGTACCACCTTGGGCCCGAGATCCCGGACTACATCCCAAAGATTCTCGAATCGTACTTGGCCATACAGCAAACGGAACTGAAGCCAAAGGCACGACTGTCTCTTCTCTTCCCTTCGTCATACCCTTTTCCAACCAAGGCAATCAATGGAACCGCTCAGTTTGACGAAGCTCTGATTGAGCTCTCAGCTGTCTTATCGGCACTGTCCAACTCACCGAGTGGTATGCAACTAGAGCTGGCCGATGGCGACGTTGCGACGCACGTGCACAACGCCTTGCAAGTACACATGAGCATTTTGCAGGGCGAGGCCTTCCCGTCAACATGGCTAAGCGTTCACATTTTCCACCACAAGTCTGTGATGAAATCATTGCAGTATCTCGCGACTATCCTCTTGGACAGCTGCCTGCCCGATCCTGACGAGGCAGAGGGATTCAACACCGAGCTGTGGAAAATGTTCTTCACTACTCTCCTTAAATTGGTCAGTAATGGCTGCTTGGCCCTCGAGACTTTCCCCGAGCAGAAGCGCAGAGCGGTCTGGAAGATTGCCGGCGACGTCAGAGAGCATGGTGCCGAACTCCTGAGACGTACCTGGGAAGCAATTGGCTGGGAAGCCACTCCCGATGAACGTACGCGCTATGGGCTCGACAAGATGGGAGGCTACCAGGTCCAATACGTGCCTACACTAGTGGGCCCGATTGTTGAGCTCTGTCTGAGCGTGCACGAGGGCCTCAGAAAGATGGCCGTTGAGGTTCTACAGACCATGATTGTTAGCGAATGGACCTTGAGCGAGGATCTATCAGCCATTCAGATGGAAATGATCGACTACTTGGATTTCTACTTCAAGGACAAGCAAATCACGGAGAGCGTTCTGCAGAAGCTGTTCATCCCAGAACTGCTTGAGCGTTTTGCGCCCCTGGCCCAAGTCGAGGGCGAGCCACTATATGCTGCGCTGCAAGATCTGGTTGGCACCGTCGATGAGTTCCTGGACCTCCTTGTTGCTGTTCACAGCGGAGAAGGTGGTAGTGCCGCTTCGCAGCTCATCAGTCGCCTCAGGCTGATGGAGTTCCTGCGCGACATGCAGAAAGAGGAGATCTTCATTCGATACGTGCACCAGCTCGCCAGGCTTCAGGCAGATGCTAGAAACCACGCCGAAGCCGGATTGGCATTGCGACTACACGCCGAGCTCTACGACTGGAACCCCATCAAGATTGCGGGTGCCCTGTCGGATCCCGCATTCCCGGCGCAAACCCAGTTTGAGCGCAAGGAGCGCATCTACTTTGACATGATCAAGCATTTCGAAGAGGGCGAGGCTTGGAGTAGTGCACTGGCCGCCTACAAGGAACTCCAGTACCAATATGAGAACAACGTCTTCGAGTTTGCCAAGCTTGCACGAACGGAACGCGCCATTGCTAACATCTATGAGACACTCACCAAGAGCGACAAGCTGGTACCGAAATACTTCAAGGTTGTCTTCAAGGGCTTGGGCTTCCCGCCAAGTCTGCGTGACAAGGAGTTCGTGTACGAAGGCTCCCCTACCGAGAGAACCTCGGCCTTTACGGACCGTATGCAGGAGCAATACCCCGCTGCCCAGGTATTGACTGCTGGCGACGTTGACAGCGAAGTTGAGGGGCAGTTCTTGGTCGTTACTTCGCTGAGCCCTCACCGAGACCTGACACACCACGTGTTCCAGCGCGCCAAGGTTCCGCAAGCCATTCGCGACTACCTCCTGTCAGCCCATCCGCAATTGTTCTCCGTAACGTCGAAGCGCAATACGTCCGGTCCAGTGCAGGAACACTATGCTGAAAAGGTCTTGTACCACACAGCAGAGTCGTTCCCGACCATCTTGCGTCGTAGCGAGATCGTACAGGTTGAAGAGCTTCAGCTCAGCGCCAAGGAGACGGCCATTGAGCGTATCGTGCGCAAGACGCAAGAGATGACCGTTGTTGAAAAGCGATTGTCCGAGGACGACGGTGTTGCCCAGCTACTCGTGGATGCTATTGGCATTTCGATCAACCCAGAATCCGAGAACAGTGTGGTTTGCTACCGACAACTTCTGCCAACCCCGGATTTCGATTATGAGGACGATGAGGACAACGTAGGCCATGAACCAGAGTTGAACGAACAAGAAACGGCCATCAAAATGGCTCTGGTCGACCATGCCATCATGATCAAGAGATGCTTGACAAATTTCTCGCTGAGCAAGAATGCAGTCCTCTCCAAGGGATACAAGGATTTGTATCCACGTAAGTTCCGTACAGCTTGACTATTGAGTATCGTGCTGACCAGAGTAGTGTTTGAGCAAACGTTTGCGCCTGAAATAGAAATCTTCAGCCCTCCTCAGCCTGTGCGAGATGTCAACTCATCTATTCCGTCACCAACATGGCGCAAGGCTTCTCCAGTCAACGAGAGCTCCCCAATCAAGCAGCAGGCTGATGGAAACGCCTACGTCACCGGAGCTGGCGTTGTGGAAGAAGCGGCAGCTGTGCAGCCCATCTCGGTTAAGCAACGAGGAACGAGGCTCAGCTTTCTAGGAGGCCGACGCAAAGAATCGAGGGAGTCGAATGGCGAGGGCGTCGTAGGACTCCATGAAGCCGATTCCAACACAACACCGAGCAGTCACCCAGGAAGCCAACGTAGCACGGGCAAGGAGAACAGGAGAAGCTTCTTCCGCGGCCCTTCATCACACGAAACCATCATCAGCGCCAAAGGATATAATCATTCCGAAAGCACGGATAACAGTGGACCAGACTGGGTGCACGATGCACCGCCCAAGAGCAGCGAACGCGTTGGAGTCGCGGAAAAGAGCCCCGATCATGGGGCCCACAACAGTACGCCGAGGCTCGGAAGCGTCAGAAAACGACTGAGCTTATTGAAGCTCGGAGGAAGCAAAAGAGGAAAGCCCAACGGCTTCATAAGCGGCGTTGAGGAGGAATAAGTGACGCAAAGGAAGAAAACGAAAACGAAAAACCCCAAATCTGGGAGACGATCATCTCATGACAGTCAGTGACGCGCATCTGGCAAGGTGCGAAAGTGTGTTGTTGTTTATTTTTCCTTTTTTTTTGAAAGAGATACCATTTGCGGGGAGACTTGGGACATGTGAGCCTGTTTCTACAAAAAGGAGATGTACAAATAGGTGTTCAGGATACACAAGGAGGGGGTGATCTCGAGAAGGTCTGTTCCTTGTTAATTGTTTTTTTCCGATACCACTGCCGTACGTACCACACGTAACCTCGACTTCGACATGCGCGTGCGATTACCGTTGTTGAGGCTCGGGGAAACACGTTTTGCATTTGACTTGCAGCCAGATACATTTCTTTTTTTCATCCTCTTCCTCTTCTTGTACATTTGATAGTGGCACCCGGTTATTGGCCGATTCTTCTTACAGTCTTTTCTTTTCTTTTGTTCTCATTCAGCCGTCAAGAAAGGGAAGATAAAAATATAGGGGCGAAGGGGATTATACCATTGCACTGTACCATAGTTTGCGTTATAATGAAAGAAGAATCCAAATACTACAAGAGAATAAGCTAAATGATAATTGCACGAAATACACTACATGCACGGGCAAATCTACCCGAGGAAAGTGTCGGGTTTGATGTACGTGACACGACATTGGCTGCTTTTTTGTTTTGCTCATCTTCTTTCCAGATCTACGAGAGAAGACTTGCACGTTTTGTGACCGAGTGCTGATGATATGCCTCTTTCGGGCCCCATCGGAGGGGCGTCCTCCATGGGCGAGGGCGAGTGGAGGCTTGGCGATTGTTTGATACTGTAAGCGAGTTTTTTGCATGTAGACATCCCATCATCAGCCGTCGACGAGTACGAGCGAAGAAATCAATTGCCTATCGCAGGGCATACACCTCACAAGGTTTCTTATATTGAATTCATGTGCAGCGCTCTTGACAGATTCCAGATGGGGTTTGCCTCCAGCTACGAGAGAAGCACATGCGACTGAAGCAGAGGCAATGCGCAACAAGAATACGGTCGGAGATACGACGTCTTGTCTTCCGACATTAGGCGAGGAAAAGGCTGCAGCAATATAAATTTCGTGCTGCAGATGTGGCTTGCCAGCCCACCACCAAATCAGTCCTCTCTGCTATCCGAATTGGGTAGGCGCGTAGCAAACAGAGGCTCGTCCAATCTCCAGGAACTCTGGGGGCCCGGGGACAAGGGGKTTTGAACCCGAGGGAGAGAGAGAGACGGACGGGCTCGCTTAACCTAAAAGCCATTATGCTCTGCCATTGTGGCTGGCCCCTCTCCCGAGCGCTCGTTAACTGTTGCGTTCCCAGAGTGAAAAAAGAGGAAGGAAAACCGGTCGAGTGCGACGCTGCCGTGTGGTCCAAGTTGGATTGGGGATTGGGGATGATGGGTGAATGACGATGTGAGGATCCCGTCGCTTAAAGCTATTTTTACACACGAGGCTCAGACAGTATATCCGAAATCCTAACCTTAGCGCGCGAATCCCGCTGGCCGGGTAGGTAGGTATATACAGTTATACTTGCATATACGCAATATCTCTATACACTGGGGAAAGAGAGAAAGACAGTTTGCCAGAAAGTATGGCAAAAGGGAATCTGTTCTTCCATCGTCTCAAGTATCAGGGGCAAACCAAATAATTGGGGGTCGGAATTGCAGCAGATTGGAGTGGCGGCCACTCGCGTCGCATCCAGTGCAGATCGCTACATCAGATCGCCCGCAGTGATTGGTGCGAGAATTCGGGTTTCTCGTCTTTCTTTCTTTCCTTCCTGCAGAGGCTGAATGGAGGGGATGCAGCAGAGCATAACTTTTCAGGTGAGGGAAAAGAACAGATGGTGCAGATCAATTCGCTTTTTCAGCACACCAACTCAAAAAACTCTAGATAGATAGTGCCTCGGGTGCTTCCTTCCCAACTGCAAAAGAGTTGCACGTTCTGCTCTTGCAGTATACATCATACATACATACTGTGACATGGACATCTCACATATTGACGGACGTGCCTGCCTAAGCATTGTGCACATGTGGGCGCCAAGTGGAAGGAACAACCTAAAACCAGACCTAACGTTAGGAAAGAGCTTATTCCGACAACTCCACGTATGGGCTAGAACATTTGGTCCTACCAACTGGAAGAAGCTTAAATAGAGCAAAGTATTGAAAGTAAAGTAAAGGCAAGAGCGAAAGCAAGAGCATCAAAGAGCTCAATGTAAGGATTGAAGCTTTCGGCTGCAAAAGCTCTAGGTAAAGCACAACTCTCGTTATCAAAAAGCTATGTATATGTATGGAAGTGGGATCCAAATCTCATCTCGCATGGCATCAACCCAACATTGGGGCGCAACAACATGATGAAGGAAAGAAAGTAAAAATGGGGACAGGTAATGTAAGTTGAACAGCCAGACTCTTTCCCGGAACCCTTGACCCCTGGTCAAAACGAGAACAAGAAGGCTTCTACTCACCAATTCTGCCATCTGCCTCTGAAGAGGCTCTCTGCTGAAGTGGGCAGGTGGAGTTTTAGTCTTGTTAGGTGTCTCTCCTTCAGCCTGTAATTGGAGCCGCAATCAATCAGTCAATCAATCCGTCCAGCATTGCCCAGCTCTTCTTGGTCCCGATGGACTCCATCTTCGGGATCGTCGATAGCGTTTTTTCGCGTTCTCTTTCGCGCCCGCCCGGTATGCAGGCCACCCCCAGGCGCTCCCCAGGCGCCCCCCCGGGCTCCTCCCACAGGCTGCCTAGATCCGTAATCCGTACAGGTACTGGAGCTGCTTGCGTGCATTTGGCGACCAAAAAGCGGCCATGTGCCGTCTTGGCACTCTACTGGATGAAGGTGGAGGGGAGCAGATCGACATGGGAGAGCCAAGGCAGGCACAAGGAACGAACCAACCGGAAAACCCACCCAGCACCCCTGGAAAATAAAGGACCGCTGCTAAGGTCGCACGTTGCCTGCTAATCTGTACGTACGCTCGCTTGTATTGATTGCTCTGCTGTCTGCTGTCTGCTGCCAGGTAGGTAGGTAGGTGTAGGTGCACACTGTATGTATGTATGTAGCAAGTCGCAGAGTGCAGACGATTAAGCAACCAAAACTTTCGAGAGGCTCTTCTTTTTCGGATTTGCAAGGAAGGGGAACCACGTTGTACGTGCTGTGTGCTATGCTGTGTGTGCTCTGCGTTTCGGGCTAATGTAGGGAGCTAGGATCGCACCTTTTTTTCTCTACTCGTTGGTCTTTGCTCTTCTCTTCCTCCTTCTTTTCATCCCATCTTCTTCTTCCCAATCGAAGCTTTTTGCTACCCTTGAGCTCGAGCCGTTGTTCTTGCAAAAAGGCTCTTGAGCTCCTCCTCTCCTTCTGCTCAGGCTCTGGAAGTCGGCATGATCGCATTGCCCTTCGTCTCTAGTTTTTTGATCTGATACCGGCCCCACGAGTGGCTGAGAGCTCTGGCAGGAAAGAAAAGAGACATAACGCGTGGCTGTACTGCAGCTATACATACCTACAGACCAATTGACCCCAGGTCAACGACGGGGTTCTCATTTACTGGGTGTTGCGCCAACTGAGGGAGCCGCCGCGTCATCCTTATCTGATACGATTGACCTACCTGTTGGTATATTTATTACCCAGGGTAGTCATTTCAAACGGCCGGGCCTACCTTTACCTAGTGCTTTTCGACCAACTAACCGGTAGTCGAATTCGTCTGAAAGCTCTCAAAAACTTTCACCCTTCGCCACTATATCAGAGACAACGGGCGCATCCGTCGTCGACCATGGTGTCTTAAACCCAAATGTCAAAGGCGGAACATCTCATGAGACGGGTTCCTACCCGGCCTCTTATCACACGCTATGCCCTGGCCCTCTGCGCCGCCGTCTTGATTTACTTCCTCTTCCTCTACCCAGCGCTCCATGACCGCGAGCATCTGGCCCGGCCCAATGGCCCCGACAACAACCAGGCCGGCGTGCAAGGCGCCGCTCCGCTAAACGGCCCAGCCGGCGGCGACCCAGCGGCGGCCGGTGAGCTGCCGCCACCGCCAGAGGAGGCGCTGCCGAGGGGGAAGGTGTACAAGCCGCTGCCCGAGCAGTTTGCGCCAATTGAGGATCCGTTTCCGTGGTTGACGGTCAACAAGAGGCCACCGCCCATCTCTGCAAACAACGCGCCGCCCACCCCGCACGTGCCTGAGCACACGCCGCTGTTCATCGGATTCACGAGGAACTGGCCAATGCTCCTGCAGTGTGTGTCGAGCTACATCGCCGCTGGCTGGCCTGCAGATGACATCTTCGTCGTCGAGAACACGGGCACGTTCCGCTCCAACAAGGATGGGAGGCTCACGCTGCAGAACCCCTTCTTCCTCGATCATGCCCAGCTCAAACTGCTCGGTGTGCACATTCTCACGACGCCAACGTTGCTGTCTTTTGCCCAGCTGCAAAATTACTATCTCAATGTGGCTCTTCAGCGAGGCTGGGAGAATTTCTTCTGGAGTCACCAGGACGTCATCGTCTTCTCGGATGAGGAGGTCCAGAAAAAGGACCGTGACCATGACTACGATCAGGACCCCTACGCCACCATCTACGAGAGGGCCGTCGGCCTGCTCCGCTACCTCAATGGGCCCGACATGCCCGCATGGGCTACGCACTTCTTCGCCTACGACCACCTCACCCTGGTCAAGCGCGACGCCTACCTCCAAGTCGGCGCCTGGGACACCCATATCCCATTTTATTCCTCCGACTGTGACATGTACCTCCGGCTGCACTGGGCCGGATTTTGGCAGCCGCAGAGCGAGGCTGGCCTCGTCTTTGACGTCAACTCGCGCCTCGACGACATTGGCGCCCTCTTCCGACTGCCGCACGCTCATGCCAGTTTCGAGGGCGACCCGCTGTTTCACGATCCCAACCGGCCCATGGCCGAGGCGGAGCAGAAGCAGGAGTACGAGGTCCGCGCCTGGGTCGAGAAGGAGGGAGAGAGTTTCCAGCACCTCGTCGCCGTTGCCGAGCGCATGATGGAGGCCAAATGGGCCGACGAGGGCGTCTGGCGCAACACGTGGCAGGCCAAGCAGGGCGGCGGCTTCGGGGAGCCCTTCTACCGCGACCCCAACGGATTCGAAGAAGGCGTCAAGAATATGATCGACGCCGGCCGCCGCGTCTTTGCCGACAAGTGGGGACATCGCGGCTGCAACCTCATCGAAATGGGTATTGAGCCCCAAGACGCCTGGCACTTGGAGCGCGACTGGGATCCCGTAGGAGAGGGCGACGGTAGCCAAGGTGGCGACTGGGGCAAGGACTGGACGGGCATTGATTAAAGCGCCATGTTATGACCACCGACGCATATACATGTTTCTCATCGCACGAAAGAAAGGATATTGTAAATAAAAAATCTCTGGGCATGGGGGGGCATCATGTTTGGTTCAAAGTTGTTCATTATTATCAAAGACACATATGTCGGTGGGCATGTGGAGGGTACCATTTGAGAAGGGCTCATTCTGGTTCTGATATACCCTGTTTTCTTGTTTTTATAGTTTCCTCGAGGGGATAAATGACCACCATGCTAGACGAACTTTTTGTAACGCTATTACTACGTATATATTTCTCTCTCTGACACAAATACTCTCTCTTTGAACTTTTGTTGAAGTTGAATCAAGTGATACAGAGTAGAAAAGGGACAAACCTGTACATTAGATGGTGAGATGTAATATATATGTATATCAAGACTACATCACGGGGCAACATCTCTATCAGCTTGATAGAGCCCTCCTTGATAAAGCCCTCGACGTTGGTCTGATTAGAATATCTGTGAGAGGCCAAGCTGGCATTCCATTGATCAGAAATTGCTAGGCGATGGTAGAATAACAAGTAAGAAATTCCCATGAAACACCCAATCATGGAATGATCAACAGTCTGGTCGAACCAGATGAGGAGCTAACTACTCGAACGAGAACTGAGTGGAACCCGACGCAAGAAACGAACTTCCCGAGGCATACCCCGAATCCGAGCCGCACTCGAGTGGGAACCGAAGTTGCTCGTTCAGGTCGCAATCCGGCATGCCTGCGAGCAGATCGAACGGGGTATGGAGATTGCCCCAGAAAGGCTCGAGGCCGAGAAAGTCGGGCTCGTTGGGTTCTGGCAGGCTTTCGGCAGACTTTGGCGTCGCGGAGCGGGATGCCGGGCCTGGGGTCGCCGGTGCGGACCCGCCTGGGAAGCCTCGGAAGATCTGAAAGATCTCGTCTCGCACAATGTCGCCGAGATCGTGTAGCACCTCAAGCTGAAAGACGAATAACGAATCAGTACATGTCCTTCTTTCTTAGAGGCCTATTTGAGACCTGGGCTCTTTGATCTTGTCTATGTGACCATCGAGACATGTATGATCCAGAAGATAGTAAAGAAGGGACGTTGCTTACTTCGGCTCCGGCGAACCGGTGCTCGACGCGCTTTCTGACTGCCGAGGGTAACTCTTCTTCAATATGTTTTCTCATCTTCTTCCACTGCGCCGCCGACTTGGTAGAGGTCATGGCATCGGCGTTGGTATAGTCTTGTCGCCATGTTAGTTCGACTACCATTCCATACGTGACTAGGCTAGGTTGATATGGCTTACATGGACTTGGCAAGGTCTTTTGGTTCGCTTCTGGGAAGAGAATCATGTAAATATCTAGCCACTTCTGTTCGTCCGTCAAGGTTCCAGTCGTCTTTCGGCGCTCCTTGAGCTTTTTCTCTTGAGCATCATTAATGCCCCGCGAACGAGGTACATCCCGTTTCACGCAGGGTGTGTCAGACCGCAGGTGATCATTGAGTTTTGTCTGGTCCTCCATTGGGTCGCAGCAACGAGGACATGTAAATTTGTCAAGCCGATGAACCCGAGTGAGATGCTCTCTGGGACTGGTCAGATGCGATGCCATGAAGAGGCTGCTGATGAGTAAACACAAAGCAAAAGAATGACTTACTTCAGTCGATGGATGCTGGGCCAACCTGGTCCTGTACATGCCCTGGAGCAGTACTTCATCGTCGGGTCGTGCTGGAAGAAGGGGCAGGCAAATAATTTTGCTTCGATCTTAGCACGTTTGTTCCCGCCTCGATCGTCGCCGTGCTTGTCATCATCCCCGTCGCCGGAGACTCCGTCCTTCTCATCACTATCACTGAATTGCCTCTTGGTCCGGCCGCGGCCAGAAGAGCCACCAGATTTGCCAGAGCTGGAGCCGCGAGTGCTGGATCCACTCGGGGCGGAGTCGGATCCGTCAGCAGCTTCGTAGGCACAAGAGATGACCGAGAGCTGTTTGTGAAGCCACATGTTGAATGTATTCATGACAGAGTCGACGGCTTCCTGTCTTTTGACGGCGATATACTCGACCGGGCAGTGAGTATTTCGCCCGTCTCTGTCAGATTGACGAGCGGAGGTCTTTTTGGCAGTTGTGCCTAACTTTCGGTTCTCCATGAAGCCGAAATGTCTCCTTGTTCGGCTGTTTGAATTGGAGAGATATTTGAAATCTTGGACACAGTTCTTGAAGACTTTTGAGATGCAATCGGGATTGATGTGTTTAGGGATGAGAGGTTGATGTGAACGGGGCGAGCAGTCGGATACACCAGTCCTAAATCGCCTGCCGATGATGAGTGTCTAGAGTCACTGCCTCACATTTCAATAGAGACTTACTGTCGATCGACGTCGCTTCCAAAGGTGGACTTGGCAGCTTTCGCACTCGTGGCGTGGCCTGGTACAATCCGATCTGACTCACCCGGGAGAGTCTTCGGCAAGACCAAAGAGTCGGCCGACGCCCGGTTGCGACGAACTCTATTCCACCACTCGGAAGCGATGTATTTTGTTGCCCTTTCCCAGTATATATGCTCTTCTTGGGCTTTGGAGAAATAAGATGTGTTTGCAGAATGATCGGGAACGTTTCCAGGATAGTAGTGAGATCGAAAAGTAAACTGGTAATGGTCAAGCATGATTTGGTGGCACCAATTCGAAGAATCAAAGCCGTCGTCTTATGCCTGGCAAAAGGTACATCACGCATGGAACCGCGATGTGAGAGCCAGTGAAGATATTGTCAAGACGAATTGCTTCTCGGTAAGTTCAATCAAGAACCGAAAATATGAGCATTGCTTCTTATTTGGTGGTCTGGAGTCGATGATTGAAAACAGAAGAGGAACGAGGACAATAGCGTTGCAAGACGCCCGCCCGCCCTATTTATCCTGGTGTAGATAACGCGCGAATGCGCACAAAGCGATTGCGACACACTCAAAGACGAAGGTGGGCGATAGGCGTGCAGCTGAGCAACCCAATCATGCATGCAGTGGCAGCTGGTTGCTGACTGTTTGGAGCCTCGGCACCAGAATTGCGCGTACCGCTTTCATGTAGCCCGATGCCGCTTGTACGCATTGTCGACGATTTCAAAGCTCATGTGCGAAGGTGCGCTCAATTGAGGCGCTCACTGCCCTCGCCGGCGAGCAAAAACGGTGCCCGAGTTGGAGTTTTCGATATGCGCGGCCGCGAGTGGTCGTCCGCAAACTAGTATATATGTCGGCCTTGTAAATGTAGATTTGAATAGAAAGACAATTACAACGATCAAGAAGTCCTTCTAAGAAATCATTGAATGTTGATCTGACTGCCAATCAAGCTACACATTCGCTGTCAGTACCACCATTGACGAAAGTCTTGTCATACCTTAATCGTACCGAGTGCGACTTGGATCGAGAACTCGGTACACCACCATTATGCCTGGACAATACAGCCATTTGCCATCGAGCAATAGGTACGCCCAGAACTGAATCGAGTGCGAGGCCAACCATGTGTTAACTGTTTTCTAGAGCTTCAAAGACCTCATCTGTTATGCTCGAGTCATATCTGTCCAGCGAGCTCACCGTGACAGAGAGGTTGGCCATGGGAGTCTCGAGTTTTACAGGCGTCAGTGCCACGGATAGCAGAGATGAGAAGCCAGGACAAGACTCGACATCATCCAAGACTGGAAAAAGCGGAAGTCAGAGATGACCTCGCACAGTAATGTGTGCAGAGGCATGGACGTGTTCGTTGTAAATCATTTGCGAGATCGAGGTCGTGTGATTTTGGAGGCGACTTTAGAAGAAGAACAGAAAGATAGAGCACGAAAGAAGATGTTAGTAAGGAGGAGAACATATCAAGCAACAAGAAGAAGAAGAAGATGGAAAAACATTCCAATGCAGAAGATTTTTTGATCTAAAAATGCTCTGTTCGCTGTTTCCAGTGGTACGACAATATTACTTTTGGCCCCTCGCAGCTGCATTTTCACACCGCCAGACACCTATCATCATCGCAGCTGCCTTGACTATCGTCTAGCAATAAACAAGCAAATCATTCCAAGCCGTCATGTTTTTCAAGGGTTGACACAGTCGCCAGGCAAATCAAACGCAAATCCGTGTATGATATCCACAGCTCAAGGGTTACGGATTGGGTTTGTGTATTCCGACAGCTGCTGCTTGGGCAGCAAAGCATTGAAGAGACCCGCTATTCGATTCTGAGATCAAAGATAAACACAATGTTGTTCGAGGCCTGCAGAGGCCTCGATATGATTATCGGAAGAATGAATTTCAGACCTAGGTATGCTTTGCCAGAAGGGTGGTTGTACCTGGCTCGACTTGGCACGAAGACTGACTGCTGGGAGCAAGAAGATCCTCATATTTTACCTTGCTATTCATTCCACACGAAAAGAGCACACAAGAATTGTGATGCTATCTCTTCTCCAGTATTTGCGATATCGTGCGGGATTAAAAGTATGCAGCCAAGTACGCGCATCGGCGAGCAGAGCCGTTCTATTATCGCAGCAGCGGCGGCAACAACAACAGCACGTGCATTCTCATGCCCTTCAGCTGCCTCATAGATGGAGTTCCATATATCTCTTTTGGATTCCACTGCAGCGATATATAGATCAATCAATCTATCTTCAACGTTGAGAGCGAACAGAAAGTTCGGATGAAATCGCCGGTAATTGAAATCACCATGTTAGTGCATGTGACGTGGCCGAAGCAGGACCAACAACCCATCTTCAGCTGTCGTTGGGTGCGTATAGTAGGTAGCCGACACACACACACATACACCTCGTTGCACATCCTCCTATACACCATGTCGTGTTATAATCCAGTCAATCAGTGACATCTATTCCTCTGCCCCGCCCTTTTCATGTGCCACCAAATGAAAGGTCTCAAAATATATCCCGGGTAGCCACCAGGAGGATCAAGGAATCATCCTATTGCGACCCCATTGACGGTTTGGTAAGCAAAGAAGGGCAAAGAAGATGCAAAACCATAGGGAAGCCTTTCAAACTGGTGGGGGCCAAACTTACTGTTCCTGATCCAGACTTTTTGATCCCTCCATGACACACAATCGTCGAGTCCCTTTTGACGAGTCGCAAAGTCATACACCGGGTCTTCCCCGGCGGCCAACATACCGTGGGCGCATTGTCAAGTCAGACGCTCTGCAGGCCAATAAATCCATATTACAACCAACAACCACCACGCGCCAATCTGACAATAAACACCAAATGAACGAAAGAAACAGATAAGCGACCAGCCGACATGCGCATTCCGTTCATGCGCAGGAATATCTCACTGTCTCTCTCCCCTTTCTCCTTCCCTACAATCAAACACGCATATGCGTCCTCTGCTATCATTCCCCCTCTCGCGCACAAACGGGCAAAGTCGCTCCGACTGGGTCTCTCCCCCATATTGTTCCCCCCTCCCAACATGGGGGACATACCGTTTGACATTTGAAAGACTGACAGGTTCGTTCCTATTCGGCCTTCCTGCTAGGGGCAAAACCACCACACACTACCTGCCCACACCCCTTCTGTGCCTCCCTCACACCACCCACTTGTCCGTCCGTCAGTCAACCCGTTCGTCCCGTCAGCATTCTTCTTTCGCTGGGCCCTCGTGACATACAATACCCATATGTGGCAAAAACGTAAGCCCGCCCAAGGGACAATTTCCAGAAAGACCCCTCGGCAGTTGTTCGTCCTCTCTTCATTTCTCGGGTCATGATATCACTCACGCGCACCTTTCATCGTCTGGTTGGCTATCGGTTGAACATGTTGGATGCAACGCTTAGCTGAGATGTCATCTTCGTAACACACCTGTTGCGTCTTCAGTTTTTCTCCCTTTCATGTTCCTCCCATCGACCTGGCAAGGATTCTGAAATTTTCAGACTCTCATCCATCAAAGCGGGTCGGTAAGCACAGAAGATCACCTGAAAAACAACTTGTGTTTTGTGTTCAAAATTTCTTATCTTATATGAATAGTTGCTATAGTATACAGTTATTTGTTCCGGCTGCCTTTCCTCACTACAACCTCCACGACTCCGGCATATATATCTACAAGACCTCCCATGGACGGAAAAGCAGCAAGATACTTTTATGCAACCCGCGCTTTTGCCCGTCTGACTCGGCACTCAGATGGCCACCATTTCCTTTTGCCTGCCCCATCCAAGTCCTCGACATGATACAAGGAAAATAAGATACAGCCTTGGGACCGAACAAGTACCATTGGACCTCCTGGAAAGAGCCGAATACAAAGAGGCCGACGAAAAACAAAACAACAAGATAACAATCCACACAAGAAAAAAAAAAGGGGGCTTCTCTAGAATAGCCCCGTCCAACCGTCACCCTCCCAGTTAGTTGTCATGCTCCCTGGCAACCTTGACAATGACTGAAACCTGGTAGCTCCTTTATTTTTCAACCTGCGCCCGAGTAGGATCGTGGACATCATTAATGGGGTTGGTTGGTTGTCGTCACTGTCGTCAAAAACCCTCGTTTTCCCGCTCCGTATGAATGGTTCCAACAGGGTATAGTGTATTATAAACATGTCGAAACGAGAAAACCCAACAAAACAAAACAACGCCGACTTGATTATTTTGTTTGTCGAAATATAACGGGAGACAGCAGCACTGGAAAGCAACCTCTCTGGATGCTGCATGCCGAGCGCCACATATGATGAATTATGCGAGTCAATAGACGGGAGAAAAGAAGAAAAGACGTGAAGACGCTGTGACTGCACTCTGGCGATGGCGAAAAACAGAGTCATTTGGTGTTGAACGAGAAGTAGGCGGGCGCCGAACGGTATTGCCGAAAGAGGAGAAACAATATCTCTCAATCTGTCAAGATCGAGGTGGTAGTTCTGTGGGTCCCAAAGGGTATATCCTCCTGAAGAAATGATGAGGGTAAAAAAGACAAGATATTGGTACAAAGGCTCGTGAGGGCCTTGAAGCGATGAAGGATGAGAACAACCATCTCTGGGCATGCAACATTACATGCTTTCGAGCCGAGCGCTGGGAAGCTGCATCGAAGGGTCCTCGAAGTCGGCCTTGATGGCCCATGGGTCATAGACGCCACCAGATCCATAGGATGGCAGCGATCCAATGGTGGCAACTTCAACAGGCGCTTGGTAGGGGACACCGTTGTACCACTGTTCCTCTTGCTGCGGTGCCGGTTGGTACTGCTCGTGGATGTGGATTTGAGTTGGGGCGGCCTGGGTCGTTGGGATCGGCTGCTGCATTTGCGGCACGTAGTGGACCATGGCCTGTGGTTGAGCCTCAATGGGCGACGTGGTCTGAAGGGCGTACGTGGCCTGCTGTGCCGGCTGGTGGGTGTAGAAACCTTCCTGGTGCACCGAGGGGCTCCGTCCTGAAGCCGGAGAGAAAGTCGCCGGGCTGCTTTGGAGAGAGCCGGTCATGGCTGCTGCGTTGTACGGAATCTCGATCATTGGCCTCTCGACGTGTTGTCGAGGAACGTGGTAGGCCGGCACTGGGTTGGTGTTCATCGTCGCGACGCCAGGGTTGGCATGTTCGGTGACATAGTACGAGTGCTGCGGCATGCTAGCGGTCCTGTGAAGCATCTGCGCCGAGGGGTGCTCCTGGACGGGCTGGCTGTGGAACTCGTGAGAGGCACTGTTGGAGACACTGTGGCGATGTCCGTACGGGTGTTGTTGCATGTTGTATTGGTTCATGGCGTGGCCAAAGTCGGCAAAGGATGCTGCTCGGTGGATGGAGTGGCCGTGGATGCCAGGGTGACCACCCATGCTGACATGTGGCCAGGGAATCGCGGACATCCTTGGTGTGGTGGGAGACTCGCCGCTCTCAGAGTCTGATGTGCAGTCGTCCAGGTCTGATGAGTGAATACCTCGTTGGTGGGATCGGCGCTGGTGCTTCACCATGGTGGTCTTACGGCAGAAACTCTTCAAGCAACCTTCGTGGGCGCACTTGTATGGACGCTTTCCAGTGTGGATTCTTCGGTGGCGAGCGAGACTCGAGGACTGGAAACCAAGTCAGTATGACACAATTGTGAGTATACCCTCTGCGAAGCTGGACTTACATCAGAGAAGCGCTTGCCGCACCCGATGTGCTGGCACTGGTGAGGCTTCTCGCCGGTGTGAGTACGAATGTGAACTGTCAACGCGCTTCGCTGGATGAAGCTCTTGCCACATCCGGGCGTGGCACAAGAGTAAGGCCTCTCATTTGTGTGGATGCGGTAATGTCTTTGCAGGTCTGACTTTCGGTTGAAGCTCTGTCGTGGTGTTAGTGCATCGTGTTCAAGAGTGATGAACCATTCCTGGGTAGGTTACCTTGTCACACGATTGCCAGTCGCACTGGAATGGGCGAGCCGTGGGCTCGTTCTCGACAAGTTCCATCAATTCCATCTTGTTGGATTTTTTTTTTTTGGTGTTCTTTTCGGAAGATTATACAGTTGAAGGTAAGTTGAGAGTGCGGATGAGCCGTACTTATGTGCACGTCTCAGTGTCGTCGATCACCCTTGTTTTGTGTGACAAGGTGTCGCTGGTCGTATGGATGAGGTTGCAAGGGTGCTGTGGGTTCTTCGAGGGGCCAGGCACCGTGGATGGAACCTTGCGCGGGAAGGTATTGAAGTCGGATTCGATTAATGCAAGCTTGGCACACAAGACTATGTGCTGCTGGTCCACGACGGTCTTGAACAGCAACGAGTCGAAAGCACCACGAAAGGTAACAGGATCACGACACGCGTGAGCGTCCAGCGCAGTGGCAGTGGCTATGAGGCTGGTAAGAATACTGTCTGGTATTAAGTGCGGGAGGGCTTGTTGCAACAACGACGGAAGTGCGAAGAATGAAATAGAGAAACGAGAGGAGATGCAAGCAAAGTGTGAGTATTATACGAAACGGGCGTTGCCTGAAGGCCACTTGATGAGTGACGTTCCTGGTGAGTGGCGGAGGGTGGGCTGATATATATCCAAGAAGGAGATGCAGAAACAAGAACAAACAGGTAATGATAGTCAACGAGATAGTGGATGTGCTAACTTACAGATAGAGACAAAGTCTTCCGTGCACGAGCACTAGGTTCCAGGGTCTCTCGAGGTTTCCCTTCGTGAGCCTAGCTGGGAATAACGTTGCGAAGGGACTGGATCGACCAGCTAATTATGGGGGGAAGGGCGGCGGAGGCTGATGACTGTCCTGCAAGGAACCAGAGAAATCCAGACGTCCAAGGATTTGAGGTCACGGGCTTGATGTTCCTAGGGCGCAACCTTTTGTTTCGAACTTCGAGTGTCCAGCAAACCGGCGTGTGATGGGTTTCGGGAACCCGGCGCACTTAGGCCAAGGTAGGCAATAGGAGGATCGACGACTGTAAGGCGCTTGGACACGGGAAAGTCCAACTGACTAGACCTTAACTACTCTGGGCAGTTTCCGGAGTCAAGTATGGCAATGGTGATGGGGATAGAGGTGAGATGCTGTAAGTGGTGATCCGTTTTCTCCGCCTTGGTCAAATCTGGTTGCTGACGATACGATAAGGCGCACAGAAACTGTCGAGACCTTAGTCCACTTGGGCGGTTGAGCTGGACGTTTTGACCCCGAAATGCCTAGTTACTATATTCCTTCCTCGCAACGGTCATGGACAGACTTGCTTGAAGTGGGCTATACGAGGTTTAATCTTGCGATACAACACTCGTCCGCGCTGGTCAAGTCTAATAAGAAGAAGGTTGGATGAGAAATTGTCGACCTCGTTGATGTTGGTTGTTTCTCGTCACAAAAGAATCGACTTGAACAAAAAGGGTCTTTGGACTACGAGAGTGACTGAGGTGAAGTGTTTCTGGAGGTGGCGCTCTCGACAGTTAAGTAGGGTGACGTTGCGGATGTTGATAATCGTGGGTGCATATAGGGCCTGTCAACTCTATGCAAGTCCGATTCGAGGGACTACCTCGCCAGGTTGCTATATCAGATATCGCCCTCTGGCTGGTGTGTACCTGGCAAGGTGCGTGGAGCGACTTTCTTGCTTTTCGTGGGTATAGCCAGAGCAGGATATTGTGGAGTTCCAGAAGGCGGGAAAAGGAAAGAAAGAGTGTCTGAGCACCTCGAGCTCATGGCTCGGGTGTGTGAACGAAAAGTGACTAGATCACAGGGGACCAGTTCGACAACGAGGAGTCGACCCGCGGTGATCCTCAGATTGGAGGGGGCTCCCTGTCAGAACGTGGCAGACGCAGAGAAGATCGATTCTGGGCTAGCGTCAAGGATCAAAGGAAAATAAGACCCATGGAAAAGGAAGAGAAAAAAAGAATATGGGTAAAAGTCACCACTTGAGAAGTACAGACGCATGTACTTTGAGATGGGTCTGTCTATTTGGGCCTGCGTTTGATGTCCGTGAGTTCCTGAGATGGCGTCTATTAGCGCAGGAAAGGGCCAAGCTTCAGGTGCCGCGAGTCGTCGATCATTGTGTGGAGGCAGACGACAGTAAGACAAGAAGCCAACGCTCACTTACGTGCTTGCAGGACAGATCTCGTCGACGGGGAAAGAGCAAAGCAAAGACAATTTCTCAACGGTCGTTGGCGTTGTGCCTCAATAAGATTGTTGTTGCGCAGATGATCCAGTCAGAATGTGAGAGATCAAGGGCCATGAGAGCATCTGTCAGTGACCAGAGGAGTACCTGGGACAGACGGCCTTGCTTTTCTCCTTCACATGGTCCTGGGCCAGAGATTATTTCTTTGCTGCTCGAGAACAAGTATTCCTCGAAGAGGTTACTTCAGTCGCCCAAGTCGGATGTGCCCGCGCATCGTCGGAGCAGAAAGCAGACAGCACAAGCTCGACAAGGCTATTCAGGTACATGGCTACATGGCGACTGAACCCTGCCTTGCGTGTGATAACGGCAGTATAGCAGTACATGGACGACGATTGTCGCGGCGGACCCTATGCCGCAGGGACCCACGGGCAAGGATGGGGGAAGAAGAATAGTGCCGGGGGAAGACAGGCATGGACGCGGACAGGGACAGGGCCATTTGGTAGCCAGATGGTCCTGGCCTGGTGCTCCTACCTCAAGCCGTACTCTGCCATGTACTCGACGATGTCGCTGCGCTGCAGTAGCTGCTTGTACCTTGGCTGAACAGTGGGGCCGGGGTGGCAGACGCCGCTTGCTGGCCAGTGTCTGCGTGCGGGTTCAGGTTGCGGTAGAGTGGCAATCGCTAAATCATCCCCGGTCGGCTCTGGTATCAGCACCGTGGCTTGCGGGTGGGTATTGCGTGTGAGATTTGGTGCTGGCTGCTGGCTGCTGGCTGCTCTCATCCTCTCTCACACAGCTCGTAATCCCCCAAAAGTGACGGCCGATGAGAGAAACCGAGGCCGCGATGCAGTGGCCAAGTCTCCGCCTCGGAGGGCTGGGGTAAATCAAGCGGAAGGGGCCCGCGCCCGTCGAGGTCTCGGTCTGTACAGGGCGCTATACGTATTGGCCTTGCGGGCTCAAATAAAAAATTGGGAATAGTAGGCGACGATATAGGTCGCACTCAGCTGAAATGAGAGCCACTGTTCACGTAACAGGAATTTCAATTCTCGTCCCTCTATTCCCGTCTCCCTTTTTTCCCTATTCACCGTCAAGTTTGCAATTTCAAGAATCAAGATTGTAAAGGAGATGGAAAGGCAGAGAGAGGTAACCTTGGGGTGGGGGGTATCATTCAGGGCGTGGACTCGCTCGCTGGCTGCTAGGGGAGTTCTACATAGATACATACCTACCGGTACCTTACCAGACACACATAGTAGACTCGACCGGGGCGTGCCGTCTCCTGCGCAGAGTTGAGTAGCAACAGTGACACTCTCTGAGAAGTGCCTTCCTGCCGACCACTTCCCAGGTAGCTCTAGTTTGCGGCGACGACTCATGAGCGCAGTCGGTTTTGGCAGAGATAATTACAGTTGACGCGCGCAGAGCGGGAAACAAAAACTGGCATGGTGCATGCTGGGCATGCTGTTGCTGCAGGGTGGGCGTGGGCACCACCCTCCCGCATGAGGAGCCCTTGTTCGCATCAGTATCGCATGTCTCGAAGGTGTGTGTAGAAGTAAGAGAGGTGTGTGCGCGTGTGATGAAATGCGATCGAGAAAATGGCATGCTGTCGACATATTGCTACATAGCACGTCGGCCAGGCCTCTGCTGGCGGGGTGAAGGGGAGAGAAGACGAGAAGCCGATGAGGGGTTGCAATGGTATCAGCGCGTGTAATTGAAGCGACCTCGAATATTCTAATGTGCATCTCTGAAGAAAAGCAGGCAGGCAAGCAGGCAGGCAAGCAGGCAGGCAGTTGGGCCGGCATTGAACATAGGAAGGCACAGGCACCCTGGGTATATCCTTCCTCAACACTTGAATACATACATAGCCAGGCCAGGCAAGTCCAGTTGGAGTTGCGATGAGTTTGAATGTTGGTTGCTCTTGCCGGACCCTGCCCATCCATGGAGGGGTTGAATCGAGGCCGAAGACGAAACGAAAGCGACCAACCACGGGTTTCTGTCAGCGAGGATAGTCTTTCGTCTCCCCGCGGATTGATTGCCCAAGTGTTTCTGGTTACACGACCCAATCGCTACTCTGTTCCATGGCCGTTTGGTCAATACTAGACCTGTCTTATGGGCATCGCGAAGGAAACATTACACAATTGCGGAAAATGCCCGCACAGCAATGCCCTAGAAATGTTGAGACGAGATGAAAATGTTTCCGGCATTCAAACGTTGCGACCTTGGACAGCCCACTTGCTGGAGCTCTGCAATTCCATTCCCACCGGCTGTGACGCCAAGATCCATCAGGTTGCATATTCTACTACAATGTTCTCCTTTTTTTCTTCTCTTATAGTCATCCCTTGCTGGATGAACGAAACTCCAGCAGATGTGCCAATTCGACCAAGTATTTGTTCGGCAGTCAGTGATGTTGTAGTAGAGTGAACCATAATCAAACCTGCCCCCTTGGAGGCACATCAACTACCGGGTCGGCTGTGACGGCAGATTATAGTATGGATAATAGTCTCCCACCATGTAATAAAGGTGATTTGCATCAGTGACGGTAGCGCGCTTGTGCCTGGCGCGATCATCCCCCAAGTCCCGCCAAAAATTCCCACTTCTCTTCTTTATTTTTATTCCCCGAATTTCTAGGTAGGGAGCTGAGCTTGAGCCAGGAACAGGGCCACATCGTGAGTGCCTTGCCCAGGCAGCTTAAACCTTTTTTTTCATTCTACGTGTTATCTTACGAACGCTCTCCGCTACGACTGGCAAGCAATTTTTTGAATATGGAGAATGGGCATGTAGTCTCAACAGGGCGGCTCGCTTGCAGGCCAATTCTGTGGGGGAACGAGGAGAGAAAAAAATCCCTTTCCGAACAAATCACCTCGTGCTGGACTTTTTCTCTCTGCTGGATGCATCTTTGGCTTACCTAGCCCACGGACTAAACGATACGAGCCTCCTGCTGCTTCTTCCATCCGTACTTCGCTCCATTTTGCCCATGCTTCACTTTTTCTCTGGAGGCCCCAATTCCCTCAGCCCAGCACTAGCAACTGCCAAGCTCCTCGATCTGCGCTTATCGGTTAGGGCCGCATGAGACATCCTCGACGAGGAAGAAAAACCACCTGGGAGAGGGTACTTTGTCACCCGCAAGGGAAAACCCAAAGTACATGGTCATCGACCCCCCGTCTTCCTGAAGCCAGGAGTTCTAGCCAAGGACAAGGGGGCTTCCGGTCTACGGCTCATGTCCTTTCCTAAAGAGGTCGTCTCTCACTGGGTGAGTGGCAGCGCCGATGTTTCAAGGGCGCTAGAACCTAGACCCGAACGGGGTGCATGACCGGTAACACATGGAGCTCGACATCTTACAACCTTGGTTTGGCCGCAAAGCTAGGGCCACTTGACCCGACTTCAGCCATCGCAGTCATGTCCATGAGGTCCTTCTGTTGGACGTAGTCATCAGTATAGTCAGTAGGCACGAAGTAGCAGTGGTGCTAGCCAGATTGGCCCGTAAGCGACGTTTTTCTCTTCAGCAGACTTGGTGTGTGAATGGCCACACCGAGGCATGGTGAAGTGAGCTCATGGTGGATAAACCGGTGGCGCTGTGGCGGCCTTGTCTCTAGGGCATCTCCGCGTGGTAAAAGGCATGACGAGAGGGACCTGATGGCATCATGCGTTCCCGTTGACCAAGTCTTGCTTCCCCTTGGGACTGATTCAGACTTCGGAAGCCTCTCCATGCAGAAGAAGATCGCAACCAGTCGAGAACCGTCGTTCTCGGCCGTCTCAACGTACGAGCAGTCATGTTCCGGTGCCCAGGGGGTCTAGACGTCCCGGGCTGCTGCTGGTTTCGTTGAAACCCTGGGTTGGTATATCACGGACAGCACTTGTTTCTCCCGAACGGTGGTGTACTACGTAGGCGTGCAACTGCTCGATTTCTAGAACAGAATTGTTTTCTTTCCGTCCTGCTAGCTCATTATGACGCCCGATGCCTCCAGGAAGAATCGTGCCCCGTTCGGATCGTAGCCGGATCTGGGGCTCTTTCGAACCACGTTACGACACTGATCAGACGAATATGGCCACACGCCACCCAAGGCAGTTGCCCGAATCGCCTGAAACACCAGTTTCCGCATCACCATAACACCACAACACCACCATACCTAGACGCAAGCATGTTGCGAAGCCTGCAGCCAAGTCTGGCGGTGCTCCTCGTGGGGTATCTCATTGGAGGTGCGGGAGAGGAGGGGAGGGCAGTAGTCGGCATGCCGGGTGAAAAGATATGTCACAGGTCTCATTGGCCCAAGTCTCTGCGGAGAGGAACGATAGAACAGGCAGGGCAATGTCATCGCGTACATAGAACAAGCCTGCGATGCCTTATCGATAGCCTATTTAGCTTCCCGCACGATTTCCCTATACATACCACTAATACGTTCCGTGCTCGAAAGTACTCCTCCGTGTTGCAAGATAACATGTGCCGAACCAGCGGAGGAATCCATGGTACAGCGGGCATCGGGAGCGGACATTCGCTCGCAACCCTTGTTTTCCGACGCCAGTATATCGTAGGGGGCCGGTTTGCCTTTTGTTTTTGTTGAGGCGGTAAGTTCCTACTTCGCGATAATACGGCGCCATCAAAAGATAGGTTAGAGAAGATATAGTCCAGAGGCCCAGGTGCGCCCATACCCCTCCGCGGCCGTGGACGCAAAAGCGTATCAAAGCCGCCAGCGGGGCAGTCGCTGCGCCCGCTCAGGCTGTGCATACTTTCAAGGAGATGCCACACTACACACTTCTACGACTTGAGCTGCGGGCGGTACGCACGATGAGCGATCATGGAGCTCGGTGGGTGTAGGTGGGCGACATGGGATGAGATCAATGCAACGCGGGACGATTATTATGCCGTTCTGGATGGAGCCCTTCGAAATGCACAAGCTATGCAAGCTCGTACAGCTATGTCACAGGAGTCTGATGCGGTCTTTGCAGCGCAAGATCAATTCTTCCCTTCTATCGCCTGCTTGGCGCGCTGTATCCGGCAATTGTGTGCATGCCATTTTGGTTGGTCGGGGTTGTGATGCAGCTGAGGGTAGTTCGAGGATGATGGAATAGTCTGTAGCAGTAAGTATGTCTTCGAGTCCTCGGCCCAATCAGGAAGACCCAACGTGCAAAAGAGGGACCGTGCAGCACGATGACTGTCAACGAAAACCCAAGTGCATGCAAGTCCGTCGCAGTGGCTGTCTACGGAGTACCTACCTTACCTTCCCTAGCCACACCGAGTATTGCTGTTCTCCGTCTTATCGTCGGCTTGCCATTGATTCCCGATCATACCCTTGAGAGGCTCAATGGCATGAGATGCGATAACAAAAGTCCTCTCCTCCGCATTGAAACTCTATTGGGAGCGGGCGATTGCAAATTGCACTCACAATTGGGATCCTCTCTCATCTCGGTCGGTTGCTAAAGGAAGACATAACGACGGTGACGATATGGTGCGGCGGGTGATCAATGATAAGGGCTGGGTCCTGCACGACATGCTAATAAGACTACTACTGTATGTGGCGGCCCCCCTGTCACTGCCCTCTGGACCCCTGTCACTTCCCCAGGTTTCAACGTCCGTATGCGGCAAAGCTGTCCTACAAGCCAGGCAATGGAATGTTGTCACCAAGAGGCGGCAGAGACCGGTTCTTGCCTACAAGAACACCGTAAATTCAATGTATGTGTCAATCCCGGGGCAGCGCGAAGGGACGGGATGAGGAGTGAGAAGCGACAGGTCTGTGGTCTATAGCCGCTCCTGTTAAACGGCCGCGGGACAGAGGATTATGTGTGCTGCACCTCATGTTGGTCTTTACTCGAAGCAGGAGGGCTGGTCTGGCCCGGTATACCCAGAGCCATGGACTTTGTCTCCCGAACCTGATTTAAAGATTCTATAGTTGTCACGCAGGGTGGTATTTCCCCCGCAATTTGAATATTCCTATTGCAAGTCTTTGGGCGTGAAAGGTTACAATGTTAGGCGTTCGCGCTGCAATGCGGCACGGGACAGAATGGTAGCCTACAAGACAAACTCATCCAAGTGAGGGAGAAGAACGGCCCGGACTGCATTGGTTGATTTTCCAAGTCTTCTACCATGGCCAGAGGTGTTAGGCTCTTCAACGGTCGGCCGCTGCAAAGCCCATGTGCTTCATGTTGTCTTTCGTAGACATATGATGTACAGATAGATGTATGTCTGGCGGAGTTGGTCTGAAGGCGGAACGCATTGTGGGGTGACCTGCAAGCACGGCACGATTCTGCCAATAGCGAAGGGTGGACATTGTACGAGGTACTCCAGGCCTAGACCAGCCCCAGAGCTCAAATCGCCATTTCTCTCCAAAGCAGCAACATCCATCACCACACGTACGAAGTACTCCGTACTCCGTTCCTACCTAGCATCCAGGCTCAGCAACCACGACCCTCTTGATAATTCAGATGATATGGTCGCATGCTAAGATTCCAAATACCCGTCTATTGTGATGATCAAGATGAATCTATATTTGCGATTTGTGTCGCTTGACAACTCCTATTATCCTTGCAGCATGCCATCAAGGAGCAAAAGGGCAACCATAGCCTATAGAAGCCTCCATCCCTCAAGTGCCTTGCGCCTTGGTTTGCGCAGCGCCCGTGATTGTGCGACAAAGCAGCGACCTGAAATATTTTGCGAAGCGCCTGTAGAACTGAAAATGCGACTGGGCATGGGTCATCCGGCTCGGAGTGTATAGACGATCCCTGTCTACTACCCAGCCAGCCTAGCCGAAAACGTGCACCGCGGTCGAGTATGAAGCTATTGTACAGACTGAGTACATTACGTAGTGCAAGTACCCACGTACATGTCAGGGCCTGGAGCTCGGCAAGGAAACGGGGTAAAATCGAACTGCATCCTTCGTGCTTCTTAGTACATCGGACTATTGTCCTCGACGGCACATGAGTACATGGGCAACAGGGGGTTGGATTCTGCACGAGTTATTCTCCTCGGTGAAAATCCAACTTGCATATTGCAATCCGCTCGTCAGTTTGGACGCAGTTTGGCTGGAACTGCGTATAGTCCGTAGAATGTCGCTACTAATGTTCCCAGTCTTTCACCCACTGATTCCTTCTCCCCACCACGGAAGAGCGACCGAAGGCGGGGGCACAGGCCGTTATCGAGCCCGGCTGTGATAAGATAACTCCTGCATCAAGACCAGTATGATCCACAGTTACTGCAGCGACCAGCTTGATCGCTACCCGGACGAGATAGATACGAGCATATGAAAATGATTGTTATCTGGGTCACTAGTCAAGTGGTGCTGCTCAATCCTCGATCCAACGAGAGTGGGATGAATGTCGAAGCGCATTGAATAATAAGCAGACCAGGAAAATATCGTGAGGACGGCGGGTCAATTATGGTAGCGCCCGGTGTAATACATTTCTGATATCCTGGACTAACACAACCCAGGTTTGCCTCTGCGAGCTTTGGCGGGACACCGCCTATTCTCGCCCAAAATATTATTCTCCCGTGCCGCTGACGGAAAGCTGCCTTAGCTTGTGCCATATGAAGTCCCAAATAGGATGAATGGCGACGCAAGAGATGTGACTTTTTGGGATGGCTTGGGCGACAAATTGCTCAGATCCAATCTAGTAGCAACCAACCTCACTTTATTCATCGAAACTCACAAGTGGCTAACTAAGCTTAAAAAATTGGCTACGAGGGGATGTCTTATTTCTTGCCATTGGTACGTCATCAAGGCCAAGAGTTCTTTCTCGTGGTCGCCAGAGTTCACCCCGCAACGAAAGCCACCGACACTGATCCCAGGTGCGAATCATCAAAGCTCTGGCCAGTTTTTTGATACCCTTGTTCTTTGCCTAGTATAGGCCTTTCCCTGCCCTACAGAGTACTAGATTTTTGATCTTACCCAATTGTACTATGGCCGACTTGCTTTTCTGATAATCGGACTACAGTGCCATTACGTGACGAGCTATCTGGACTACTTCTCGTTCATAATATGACTAAACTAGCCTCTTGATATATTCAAGAATTAGGCGCGCTGTCCTGCGCAAAGAAGAGTATGCGTCGCTCTGAAAGGCGGGAATGGCTGGGTCGGTTGAACCAATCGGCCGGCGGGGTCCTCTCACTAGACTACCTAGACGAACGTATCAATATTTCCCTCCAAGGTGATACTTTGGCTCGCCAACCGTCACTTGCAGACCAGCAGCAGTGTAACGCTCCAAGTCTGGCGGCGGTCAGACCATTTTCCTGTCCGCATGGCGCTCCCGAGTATCGTCAAGACTATACCCATGTTTGCTTCGTTGCGCGCCGCTGTTTACACAAAGCCAAAGTGCGCGCATACTTGGATCTCGCATGGCAGAGACTGCCGTAGCTCGCGCGGCATTCTCCTGGCACCCCTGGAAAAGTCTACACTATCAAGAACATGGGCCGGCAGACCACTTGACATTATCTTCGTCCCAGTTGCCTTGTCCGGCGAGAAAGAAGCGCAGAGCTCAGGAGGAAAATGGTTCAAGCCATGGATGACTACGAGTTGACTTGCAGAGACATCCTTAGTGAACATCTGCAGGGTATGTAGTCTGTGACCTGGACAGATAACCATAATTCATCCATGTTTGACCCTGGGCAGCCAGGGTGGAACGCTCCATACAGCAGCTAAAAAGGCCGTGTTGGGTCAAGGGCGTGATGATCACTTGATGCCGCTGACCCCAGGAGAATATACGTTTCTATTGCCGCAATGGTGTGGCAACAACCAACTATTCGATTTTTCTTTTGCAGAGAAAATCTCTATTGAGCCGACTGACTGCTGTGTAGGCTACGGTATATGTCGCTGGTGCACAATCTCTGCACTAACTACACAAACCCATCTGCAGAGCACGGCCTTTCGACTAACAAGGTACATATCATTTCCTCTTTGCGACGGACCTGACACCGGCAATAGAGAGATCTTCGCAAGAGTATACCTATCAGTGGCACAAACAAGTCTTTTTTTGAGTTTAGAATTGGGGGGTAAATGCATGAGCGTACTGAGTATCAGCCGGCCAGCCAGTAGACAACAGAATGACATATCCCGAGGTTTAGTGGCGTTGAGAAAGCGCAGCTATCGACATCCGATTGATTGTTTTATGTGACTACACAGCACGGCGGGCAATAGCACTTGAGCCTATGTAGGTGAGCCTGTGATAGTTTGTGCTTTCGCCGCGCTTAGCTTGAATAATAATAATATTAGGTATTCACAGAAGCGGCGTTCGAGAAATGTGTGGTCACAATTGCCAATACTAGTTCCTCTGGGACCGGGGGAGGGGTTGGGTAGGTACGGTACGGTACGGGGCATTTTGGGGGGAAGAAAGCATGGGCGGTGTACATCTCCACCTGTCAACCTGTCAACTCAATCCCGCCCAAGGACTCACAGACTCGACTTGGACTCGAGGCTTTGAAGCTTATCGACATCTCGAAAGGTATACCCTGCTTTCATCGATGGAGATTTCCTATAGCCATGACGCAGATCGCGGCGACAACCTCACCTCTTTCGACATGCGACGGCGGACTGCCCCCTCCTTTCACGGGCCGCGGGCAAACCAAAACCTCCACGTGGGGTAGACCGGCCGACCGTTGATGCTATCGTGAAGAGGGGCAGCCAGTAGGGGTCGCACAACCTTAATCGCCTGCCAAGACACATGCGCCGACGATGGCCAGTCTGCGATTTCCATGCGGTAATCGCCATATGCGAGGAATAAATTCAGAATTCCTGATAAAGCGCGCAGGCAAGCAAGCAAGCAGGACAGCGCAAAGCAGGCGCTCGACGATGGAGTCGGTGATGTGCAGATTGGCTACATATGCGCAAGTGACGGTGTACATGCCCGCTTTCTGTCTAGCCTGGCGGGCTTTGGTGTATACCTCTGAAGCTACCTTGGCTCTCACTACAACATCCCAGCCCACGACAGCTTTGCTACAATAGCAGCAGCACCTTAAGCGACCGTGAAAATGGACGTGCGGTTGATAACGCACGCGAGGCTGGCAACGTGGGCACTATTATTGGGGAGCAAAATCTCAAGCTGCCTATACGGTCAGCAACCCCGACGACGAGGCTGGCCGTTTCAGAGTCTCCGTCGTACATACACGTCGGCCTCGAGTTCGAGCGTACATAGGTTCTGCAGTAGTGAAGCACCAAGTCGACACCAAAAACTCTGAAACACCGCCCGCCAACCACGAGACACACACCAGACCAGGTCGGAATATTTTCATTCGCTCTCTTCGACTTCGATCAAACTGCTGCAGCTTTTGTTCAGGGCCGTGCTTTTTCTTCCCCTTCTTCACTTCAGAGAGAGACCACGATCTGCACACGTATGCAACCTCTCTTGACTGCCTCTTCTGTAGCACCGCCCTGCGCTGCAATGTAGGTACGTACTAGTTCGTCGTTGTCTCTGGTGCCTTGCACCCGTGTGCGCTACGCTATCGTGGCAACCCTGCTGCGTCTTGCCACACGCACTTACTACACTCTCCGCCTCCACTTATACACCGTTTCGCTATTCAGGAGGCAAGGGTTTCCAGTGGAAGTCCGTCTTGATTGGCGATGCTCTATAGAATTTCATGATTTCCTGATAGCGCGACAGCCGATAATGGCTGACACATGACAAGAAAACCTCTGTGCGACATGTCATGTTTCCTTGCTACTACGTCCTTTTCCTTTGCGACTGCGTTTCTCTGTTGCCATCGTCGATCCCGGCGCTGAACAAGGCTATCCCGTCGATATGATCACAATCTCATACTACGACACACCGTGAGGCGAGTCTCGGCCAATTGAGAGCAGACAATCAAGGTACGTCTCCTTCTATCTACTATTCAGACTACCTATTCATCTCAGTATGCACGGGAACCTGACCCAAGAGCCGCGCTTCTCAAGGCATCACCGCCTAATGGCACAAGCGCATCTGGTTCCTATCATCCAGGTGGTCATTCCAGGAACGAGGTTGTTGCTGCTTCTCCTCCGCACTATTTCAAACGCTCGGACGTGTGACACCCTCTATCAGACATTGACGGCGCGGTAAGACGTCTCGCCAGTAGATCCTCGTGGCGACCTTGTCTGCGGGCCGTCAATTGCCATTTCTGAGGCCTCTTACACTGATGTGCAGCAGCAGCAGCGGCACGGCTTACAGTAGAGGCCGTGGCATTATTGACCTTCAACAATGGAGAGATCAAGGTGCCTTGGAACGGCCCCCACGATTGACAGCTGAAGCAAAGCCTGCAGAGAGCTTGGGCCACAGGTTCATCGCCAGATGGCTTGCCAGACGCCAAACTGCTGCACGTTATAGAACTGCTTTCAGCATGCACTATAAGCAACCAAAGTTGCGTATCATCTGCTATCCTAGCGAAGCTGCACACGGCAGGTACAAACGGCCAGCGGCGCAGCCGACAGTCCGCCACCTACGCCGAGCCAGACTGCCGGGAAATGGTGGCTGAGACTGAGTCAGATGAGACCTGAACGATGCCACTCATGGATCGTGTGCAAATTCAATTCACGACAACAGACTTTCAGGGACGTGCACGACGGACTCCGGGCCCGTGATCGGCCCCCGCAATCACAGGCTCGGATTGAGGGGATCTCATCTCGCAAGCTTCCGTGCCCGAGCAGAGATCCATTTTGCGGATGATCACCAGCCTGCCAGGAGCTACCGGGTTGATCCCTTTCGACTCGACTCAACGCTTCCTTTGAATAAGCTTGAGCTAGCTACGGTCGCCGCGGGCACTAGAGAAGTAGCCACCAGAGCAGAGGCCTCGGGGCCGTCTGTGTACGCTCATGAATCGATATACTATTCACCATCTCTTTTAGACCCGGCGTCCATCTCGATACGGCGATTGGATGAGCCCTAAAAACGGTCCCGACGGAACATGCGGCACTCGATTTGGTTTCACAGACTTCCTAGAGGTTCTCAATAACATAGATGGGCAGTCACATGTGCGAACAAACCCGCCTTGCCCTTCGATCAATATTTTCATCGTTTGCAAGGCGATCTATTCCGGCCTCTGCTTCATTTGAGTCATACAAACCACTAAGGCAAGTACAGACAAAGGTACGCATCTTGAGAGTTTTGCTCGACTTGGCAATGGCTCCTGCTGGCATTGCACAGGCGGCCGACGAGACTGGGAGTAAAGGTATAGTCGTCTTCCTTGCTCATGCGCCATCGCGTGGGTATGGGTCGGACTATGCTATTATTCATAGCTTGTTGCTGTGGCTGACAGAACTAACCAGGCCGTTGTTGGCCTGGCCGTGGCGGTGGCCTCAGCTCGCAGCCAGGACTAATAAGGACGAGGCCCCATATCACTTCACTCAATTGGGCCAAAATGGCCTGACTTTTGAGTACATTCCACAGTCAATACTATTCGACAATGGTTGTACATGCCCTATACTGTTTCTGTCAGTATCAGGTTTGACTCGCGGCCAGATTGCGGATGGAACATGGAGCATAGCTACAAAACTACTCGGCTTAAACGAATGACTCAGGTCGGCAGAACTCTTGGGCTCCGAGGACACCACCCAGGAGGGCACAAAGTTCCCAGAGTACATCCCAAGGGTTCACGATGCTGATACTACTCAACGACCAACATGCCCCCGGTCAACATCGCCTACGGTGCCATGACGTGCTGTCGAAAGTACAGGCGAGCCAGAAACGCGTCACGTCGGCTACCTCTATAAACCATTATCTACCATCATGGCAAGGTTTGAGGTTACTTTGGTTCAGTTGTCAATCACGCACACGAGATGTGGATCATCTGCTTGGTGAACAAAATCTCCGAGCAGTCGCATGCGGCAGTCTGTGTTCTACCAGTCCCTTGCGGCGATCATCCACGCATCCTCCTGTCCGAAGATGCAAAGAAGGGCTATGGATTCCATATTCTGTACTTTTGCAAGGCGTGTCATCAACAATGGATCAATGACACAAAACTGCCAGCAAAGAAAAACGGAGATGATGGTATACTATGTCAATAAGGATCCGTACGGAATGCTTACGCAGTGCTGCTAGTTTGCCTCAGTCGAGGATACCCCCCTGCGCTCTACCCTAGAAGGACCTGGGGGTCGAGTTGCCAGGGGGCCATCGCCATGATTGGACGCACCAGGCCACACGAAGCTTGATGGAAAGCCAGAGTGGCTACCGGTGAAAGGGTCGAAACACTGCCAGGTGCAGGCATGGTGCGACTTGGATTGCGAAATATACTCCTGGCGATGTGACGGTATAATTCCCCGGTCTCCTGGCCGTGCGAACAAGTGGACCACAGACCCTGCACCACACGTGTTAGTCAAAGCCAAACAGTTGTTCTCGTAGCACTCGTCAAGACAACTAAGGGGAAATGCTGGCAAGGCTCGCAAGACAAGGTCGAGACTGTTCGCGTGCTTGGACGACTATATGATGGTTTGATTATGAAGGGTTGCGATTTAGCGCCTAGTATACGACTATAAAGCGAAGGCACTAAACGTGTGGATAGTCGTCTTGAGCCCTGGGGAATCGGCGTTAGTGGTAGATGTGCTACCTCGTAGGTAGTTATCGACATGTCTTTTTCTTCTTGTTGGAACTTCAAAGTCCCGGCTCGCTCCCATGCGCGTGATGCAATTTAGATTTTGTGAAACATGGAACGCTAATCAATCCCTCAATCGACCAGGTATCTCGTGCGGCTACTACAGTGGCTTGAAAGTTAAGCTGCTTTCCAGGGTCTCTCTCTATTCACGCACGCTTACACTCGTGTGGGGAAGCAGGGAATTAGGAAATATTTCCCTGAATGTTACATGGAATTCTTCTTGTACCGTCAGCCGTACACTAGCAATAACTCTACAATCACCATTTCCGCACATTGACATGGGGGTTCACTGCTGCTACAGTAATACCGGCCCCTCATTCAGCGGCGGCATGAAGAGCAGCAACCAGTTTTGCCCCATTATACCCATGGTATCCATCGGATCCATAATGGAATGGAACTCGGATTCATCTTCATTCTTCTTTGACATGATCTATGGAGAGCGTGTTTCCGCTTCCGCACACAAGGTTACAGGTAGCGTCACATTCAGAGTTACACCTGCATGTTTCTTCCCACCGTTTACGTGGTTCTGGTGGTTCTCGACTGTGGGCGTTTCCTCTTCGGTCGCCTCGAAGATCGGTGTGACGTGAGATGTTCAAGACAAGGGTCGAGATACTACCCATTACATATGAACAGAATGGAGAAATGGAGAAATGGAAAATATAAAAAAAAAAAAAAAAAAAAAAAAAACACCAATTACGGATACACACAATATCGACAAGGCACAGCCAGCCAGCCAGCCCTCCCTGGCCATCATTAAGGTAGTGGAAACAGCGCCACTAAAAACTAGTGCTCCTACGACACCATGGACATTTATGGTCACCAGCTCATGGCCAACGAGAACCGGAGTGCGGTCGACAGACTCCCGACGTCTCCGTCACCACAATTCAGTTCGGCTGCCGATCATCCTATTGGCGAAACGGTGGTGATGCTTGTCCGGGGGTGGGAGGTGCTTTTGTGACAGGACATTCCGGCTGACCGGAAGCCACGCCGCCGGCCAACCACTGCAACGTCGAAATCATTTTCTATGGCCCCAACAACGTTCTAGTGCGCCGGCTAGGAGTTCCTCGAAGTTCCGTCCTGCCCCCCAGTTATCTCACCTTCGACTCGTCTCACTACGGGGAATGGTAGCATTTGTTTACTGCCTCATATCACATTATGGCTATTTCTGACTTTTCCCCTGCATATGTGACCTGCATGACGACAATTACTACTCGCATTCTCTGTACATGCGATACGGCGACGAGAGAAGACAACAGAAGGGGCAAAAAGGGAAAAAGGGAAATATAAAATTGGACATTCAACGCGCTAGCCAGCCAAATAGTGTTTCCACAGAGGATCCCACTTCAGAATCTCGAACGCACCCACCCCCTTGCATGGCTTCATCTGCCGGCCCATTTCTGCCAGTTCTGGCATTGGGCGAGATGGGCCCGTTTTGCATTTTTTTTCATCATCGTCATCGGAACCCGGGGGTCCTGCTACCGGCGACCTGAGCTCCGTGGCCACCGGGCATTGTTCGGACGGAACTCGCGGTCGGCAGATGGATGACCTAAACCCTTTTGCCCACCGAACGGCGCACACCGTGCATACCGGATGAGCGCATACCCAGATGCATTAGCAGCACTGTATTTTATGTGTCATGTTTTTTTTTATGCTCATGCAGCTCATGTCCTCATACATACATGTATTACCCATCTGACGGGGTTTGTATGTGTTCTTGCTGATCATGGAGAAGGAGCGAAGAAGCACTGAGCCTCCTTCCGCCTTTCATGTTGGATCCAGCCGCCCGCCTTCAAAGCTGTTCCGCGGTAGCACCTACCCAAGGCTAGCCAGCTGTGCTGCTCTTCACTTCCGCACTGCGCTAACGCAGCCACGACTTGCCGCAGCAGCAGTTCTTGGGAAGGAGCGAATGCTCCGATGCGCCCGTCTGCCACCTGCAGAAAGGTGAGAGCGAGAGAGATGCACCTGTCTTCTGCCCACGACAAGGCATCTTACAAGAGGTCAAGTGTTGTTGAAGCTCTGCCGGCCTCCAGGGCCTGGCTGATGCTGCTTGATACAATACAGTGTAGGTATGGACTTCAACCAGGTCGCAGTCTTTCTGGCCCTGCCGAGCCCAAGAACGCGTTCACCACCAGAGCAAGGAATATCTGTCACAAAACTACAGCTCACAATTTTGGTCACATCTACAGATGAGATGGTGGCGCCGGGCCGGGTGGTCCTCTGTAAGACACAGCCCTTTACTCTGCCCTACGTTTCTGCTTCGAAGTTCCTTCTAGCTGACATGACGTCCAGATGATGCGACTTGTTTGGAAGGGGTCTTGTGACAACCACCATGCTGAATGGTGCCAAACCGCTGTCCCTTCGAAGCAGCATAGGCTTCCATAGCCTCCCCTAGGGACTCCCGCATGGAAGTTCAACTAGCTTGCGGCTTGCAAACGGGTCTCATGCCGTTGTCTCATTCCAAGACACCTCTGGTTGTCCCCTTTGTCTCAACTCGCGGGCTCCGAGAGGCACTCGAGGCACTTGGCAATGGTCAACAGCAACTGTCCAGTGAAAATACCCACCTCCGCGGACTTGGGACGGTTTACGCCAGCAAACATTCCATGACCTGATCTTAGTGTCGTTGGAAGCATTCACTGCAGCTGGGCCGAACTCTATCGAAGCCACTGCCATCGTTGTGCCTGGCACCGCAGCGCCTAATCATATAGGCCATGTGCTGCAGGAACGAGGCTAAGAGAGTCTATCACCTAAAGAATAATTAAGCGAGCAGCCCGGCTTGCCAGCTATCGGGTACAGTCTATTTCTGAAAGCAGGCCATATCATGAATCAGAACACTACGGCAGCTGCTCTGGAGCTGACAGTTTTTAGAAATTCCAACTGCCGAATCGGCGGACCACTGCGGCGATCTTAAGGTCTGCGTCTATTGAGAATCCATCGCCGCGTTACTTGTCATGCAGCCCAATGCTATTTGGTTATTCGATAATCCGACACTCTAGTGCTTCAATCATCTCCGAGACGGGCATTGGTTCCCATCATCGAATACTCGTTCGCACATTTTGGTCTGTACCTCCTCACTGCTGACTTATCACATTTGATAGTGCCTGGCTGAGTCAGCCATGTGAGAATCCCATGTCACTGAGGTCACAACCTGCTCGTGGTTGCATGGGTGAGATTTCGCGGCCCAGAGTCTGTGTGGTATGTATTCACACTAAAGCAATCACACGGCAGGAGATGGGAGAAAGCAGGCGGAAGACCCAGGTTAGTCGTTTTCAGGTTGACCCTTATTCTGTTTCAGTTGATGTAGGAGCCACTGCCGCAATAAGCAAAAACTCTCCTACCCACAGACTTGGGTCTATCGCTTCCCTAGTTGGACGCTACCATACGAGAAATGTATACATACCAAGACATTAGTGCGAAAAGAACCATTCAAGCCTATACAAGATACTGGCCGCTGGAATATGTGACAAGTCGAAGTATACATCGACCGGGCTGCTGATGATACGATTCAATCACACGAGACGGTGAGTCTCTTTCCCAACTCTCTCAACCCTTTTCTTTTTTTTTTTTCGGACAAGGCATGGGTCGAAGTGACAGACTGTAGCAGGCCTCACGAACGACACGGGCAAAATGGTTGGTGGCTGAGACTACTTATCGGCTGGGCACGCGGCTATCCTCTAGTTTCTTCTAGATCGCAGCAATTGTCTCGTGTACCTGAGCCAATATTCCAGGTACCTCGAGAGGTATATCGGCGTACTCCTGCTAGTGCGGAGGTGGGCAAACTAATCCGACCCGGTAACATCACCTCACCTACAAGTTCATGTTGCACTTCTCATAGGAAACACCCCAAACTGATAGCGTCGATGTTGTGATCAGCCGATGGCATGGCTTGCTGTTCACGATGATGTCACCGGGTGCATTTGGACATCTTAAGGCTGTATGCAAGTGTCTCATATGACACTGGCATCGATACTCATAAGTTGGGGACAGGAAAAAGTACACAACTCTCAATTCTCACACTAAACAGGTTCGACAAGGCAGCGAGAAACATCCTCGAGAACATGAAACGAATCCTTCCAACAGGGTCTTGCACGGAAACACGAGCTAGAACAACGGTTTAGCAGGGCCGCATTTTTCGGAAATCCAAATCTCGCAAGACAGCTTCAGCTGGAGGCTTGACTAACTCACTGTGCTCCAGCTAAGCCCATCCAGGATCATGGAGTGAGAATTCTCGAGTCATACAGCCTTCTTCCCCGCGAACCCACCGACTCGGGAGTCGAGGGGGAAAAAAAGCAACTCCGGCGCCGGTTGCGAATGGGCGACCAGTCTCGCAATCTAAAATTAGCGAGAAAATCAGCGCTGTCATGTCGGTAAGCTCAAGCCCAGAACGCTTTACGAATAACAAATAGTTACTCTAGAGTATGGTGGATACGTATCGACCCGAGCTACCTATACAATTCTCGGGCGGCCAGGTATTTGGGACTAGTGAGGGATTCAGACGTTCCTTGATGCCCTTGAAATTACCAGACACCCACTCCACAGCAAGGTCACACCGCAAAGTGCAAATGGGTACTGTACTTTGCGATCCGGTGTTGGAGATAGTTGATATCATGATAGGAATCAACACATGCCGATGATCATTGTAGATCTCATGGACGACGTCTTCTTGGCTCTTGGCTCTGCTATCATCCCCACCAAAGAGAGTTTTGACTTTTGGTCGATTTTCAGGGCCGACTAGCTCCGAAGTTGGCACAGACAAAAGTCCGGTTTCGATATCTGATCAATGCCAATTAGGTTGGTTTCCCCGGATCTAAGGGCACGGTTGGCGATCCCGGATCGACCGGCACACAACACATGGCCCGTCGGACGTGTCGCACGGAAGGGAACTCTTACACACGTGTGAATCCAGATCGGACATCAACCTGTCCGTGGAAAAGGCAGTGAAGAATTCGGTCCACCGCCACGGTCCGAGGGCCGTTAGAATGACTGGCCAGAAGGGTGATCTCCAGTGGCAGGTCCGTTTGACGTCTCCGGCCTTGGCCAGGTTATGCGACCACCACCGCTATGGCGAAATCGGCGAAATCTCTCTGCCCTAATCTACGGCAGCCTTGTGCAATTCCAAATAATTGCTGCAAGAGATGACATATGTGCCCAGGCCCGACTCCTTACCTACTCACTTACTTCCGAAACCGTTCATCAACGAGCCGAGGTGTCTCCAGTCTAACAAATGACAAGATGGTCCCGACTGCACTAGCATATCCGCTATCGAACGACTTATGCCGAGGTTTTGCTCTACAACAGGGTCAGATAAGCGAGAAGGCTTTGGAGCTGATTGATGAAGAGCCATTTTGAGATTAGGGTAGGATCCCAAGCAAGCCACTCCGGTATCAAAGGTCAAACTAACTCCGGCAGTCCATATATTCTGCCGCAATCCAATATCAAGTAGTCCTGAGACCGGAACTTCCACAGCTGACGAGCTTGCCAGGCCAGTCCTACTATGGGTTTTCCGTCGACTGAATCCCAAAGACCCCACTAATAAGACCAGAGAAGCGTACAAAGTTGAAAGTGATGTTTACCAGGCGGCCAGATCGCCCACTAGCGGTACTTTGCTCAATCAACGCGACTAGCACTGATCTACACGTCTTGCTAGTCTTCGTGTCGAGCGTCATACAGATACGTAACTACTACCCACATGTGATATTTGTCAAATGTCACCTGTCGCTCCGCGACGGCAACGGTTGTTTTGCTAGTCATAAGAGACGATGGCAGAGGGGGGGGGCGACCGTTGCCCATCACATTCCTCGATTGAGGTATACTCCGTCCATAGTGCAGTTTGCAGTTCGGTACTTTCAGTGACGGATTGTCCAGACTGTTGTAGATCTGCTGGTGAGATGATGCTTCATGCACCCCAAGGCTGACGACGTTTTTGACAAATGCCAACGAGCCAACCAGCTCTCTTCCCTGCATGACTCGACCCCAGGCGGATCGACGAGATTGATTAAATCTGCCCTATGCAATCAATCAATTTTCAAGGAGAGTTCCGCTGGCAGCCCGCGCGGGCGCTTTCTTGATCGTTCGCGTCCAATCACACGGCGCTCCTCGGGACTTTCGACGCCGTTCTTCTACCAGACCACCATGCGGCCAGGGGCCGTATATAGTGCATGTACATCTGTGTGGAGCCCTGGTCTCTGCCAACCTCGCCAGGGACCATTTCCATTCAAAGCCAGATTCAGCCCGGCCAAGTTGTCCGTGCCATAGTGTCCGGAGTGGCGTGTAAACTAGGACCAAAAGATGGTCCTGCTGCAATTCTAGTGACCTGAATATTTGGTTTGTCCCCATCCAGTCTTGCCAGTCACGGATAGTCAGTGACATACTTACAACTTGTACTTATGGAGCATCAGAAAGCAGCCGGAACGGCGCGAGACTAGTATAGCCAGCATGGGTGAAGGTCCCCGCAAGCTATTACTTAGACGGGATGAGAAGAACGGTGATTCGCGGCTCAACACAATTCATGGTAAGTTGTAGCGAATGTATTTCCTGGGCACAAAAGGAGCCGGTGAGCGGGACCAGGTTTCCAAGGCAGGCTATACCATACGACCAAAAACAAGAAGCCACAATCAATCTCGTCGGTCCTTGGAAAATAGGGTGATGGCATCGTCGAAAACATGGCGGTGTGATGCGCTGCGAGCAGTCTAGAATGCCTTCGCGGCCGACACTGCGGATACTCATGAGAACGGACACAGAGAGAAATACTAGGAGCATGGACAGACACCTCGGCGTCGAGGTTATCCTCGGAAAGGAGTGGGTTCTGATGATCCACGGTAATAGTTCCCCTATGATGGTCTGCTCCAGAACTTGCGATAGTGGCATCGAGATGCGCAAATAATGAATAATAACTTGACTGGCCAGGACAATATGCCGAGTCATGCTGCTGCTGCTGCTGCTTTCACTGCTGCCTATCACGCTGCTGACCCTGTTATCATTGGCTGCTCAGAGAGATTGAATCCATCATGTATACATGATCACGATCTTGGCGTCCATCACATTCGTATCACGACATGGTGATGGCCGCTGCTGCGGCCAAGAGGCATGTCGAGTGAAAAAATTGCATCTGGGGTCGCATGGAGGCGACGGTATCGCGAGCTCACGCGAGAATCTTCAATTTGGAATGAGTGATGTTATTTTATTTATTTTTTTCGATCTATCATTCGTCGCCTCGAAAGGTTGTGCTTGCGAGCAACAGATGAGGCCCGCAGGACCATGATTCACTCCCCTCGCTACACGGGACTTTGCAGATGCTCGATGATTACAGTACCAGCTGTGGTGAACCTAATCAGACCACCTGGCGCGTATCAAGATGGCCTGAAACTCCTGTCAAGTAATCTGACGTGAACGATTCTCGCAGGCGAGGGTGGGTTTCACGAGGGAGAAATGTTACAGAAGAGGCTTTTTCGAGAAGCTGGCGACGAGTCACCCCAGGGGCAAAAAGCAAAAACTTCACGCGACAGGAAATTTCCTTTCCCCGTGGCCGGCTCCAGGTGAGATATTACAGACGAGGGGAGAAATATGGGGGGGGGGGAGAGCAGAAGTGGGAAAGTGAATTGTGATATATTATAGAACCTTCTGCCGTAGCGGAAGGCCCGGAGTCGAACGCCTCTTTTTCTTTTCCCCTGCTGCCGTGATCCCCAAAAGAAATCCTCGTCGTGGGGGATGAGAGATGGAGATCGGATCTGGCGGTGATGTTGATGCAAGATTCATTAAATCTCACATATCTCTGCTGTTGCTACCGCTTTGGATACCATGTCTCGTTTCCTTAGCGAATCACCCTGCATCGGGCCCGGGGTCGGGGAGACATGCGGCTGCTGCCGCTACTCTATTTTGTTCTTCCATGGATGTGTGAAAATGTGATCTGGATAATATTCATATTAGATCTCTTGTAACGTCCCTGGTCCTTTCCGGGTCGATTTGTTTTTTTTTTTCTTCGTGTTATTGCCCTTTTGGTCTTCATAAACTTTGTACCAGTGTTCCTCTTTTTTCCCTCGTTCGTGCCGCCGTGGGTCTGTCCTAATCCCTGTGATCCGGAGTCGCTCTGCCTGATTCAGCAATAAGCTGGCGCCGTGGGAGAGATAGACGGCCCAAAAAGTGATAAGTGACAGAAAACTCTGGTGCATACAGCCCACGCCCTGTCTTCCATCTGCTTTGCTTTTTCTCTGTTATTCCTGTTGTGATGATGACGGGCTGCAGTACATAAAGAATCCATCTCGCCTGGCCCCAAAAATCTGCAATATCTGCAGTCCCGATTCTTTATACGAGATCAGCAGATCGTGGGACCCGCTTCCGGGAGTCCGTTTTGAGTTTTGTTCTGTTTTCGGTCAACCTCAACGTCGGGTTTCTATATTTCCCAGACCGGTGAACCAGTCTCTCTCCAGTCGACAAATCGAGCAGGAAATCCTCGTCCTACCCAGTGGGACATGTTGTATATTCCTCAGTTGGGCCGTGTTTTCCCTGTCTGTTTCGCATAGCTACCTGGCCCCGCCAGGATATGGATGGAATGGGGTTGGGGGCTGAAAATGTGTAACGGAAATGAAAGAAAGTAAAGGATAGAAATTGATTACATGAAGTATCTAGGCAAGGAGAGAAGGTGATACCTTACCCATGAGGCAGACGATCGGTGCCACATGTTGAACGAAACAGACATGTTTGAAATACCAGGATGCTGCTGCTGCCTCATCTACCCCACGGAGATCGCCGTGACTAAAACCCAGCATGTGCGGCAAGATTTGGGAATGATATTCTCAGCTGAACGCAGTAAAACATGGGATCTTGTCCCACGTACGATTGTTTTGTTTTTCTTGTGCTGTTTCCAACGTCGCCAACAGGGAATCTCTCGTGCTGCAGTATGAGCCTTGGTCCGCTCTCTTAATTGTATCTGATGGAGCTGCGACCGGGGCCTATATTACAAGGTGCAGAGCAAGCATCGAAACGAGGGAACCACGATATATCAGAACTTTGTACATGTCCTGTGTTGCCAGGGAAGGCGGTGAAGTGTGAGCTGTGAGCTGTCATAAAACCAATCTTTCTACTTTTCAGAGGCGAACATAAATATTATCTCTTCTCAGCGCAAATAAACCAAAATAAAAGAAATTATTGACAGCCCGAATGATTCATGAACCCAGCCGCAGAGAGGACTGCATATGCTTCTCAAGGTACTTGTGCGATACAATGCAGGAAGTCGCTCATTTGTACCTGCTCTTTTCTTGGACCCTTACTCGAGTTTGCAGACTGGATTTGACATTTCAGCTTATTTCTTTTGGCCGGTCAAGGCAGGGAGTCTTGTTTTACAGAGCACATGGGACCTGTCCCGTGATCTTCGGCAATCTTGATGCGTGAGGCAAATGTCAGGCTGGGGGTGGCATTCATTACGGACCCCCAAAGAGTAGACAGAGATGCGATCTATCCCTGAAGCCTCGAATGATTCTACTCTCCATGCAAAACAGCACCGCTGTAAATAGGTAGTGATGAGCGCATCAAGTGAGCACTTCTGCTCACCGGTTCCGTCCTGGCTCGCCCCCAAAGGGGAATTGGCGGGCCCTTTGGGTGCGGCCTTTTGTGAAACCTGGATGTGCGGTGAGGAGCCTGATGACATTCGAGTGTACTTCAAGACGCTTTATGGTGATACCATGCCATGACTGTGATAGAGTTGCCACTTGACCTATGCTGATGCTATGAACATGATGTTTGCAAGGACGGCCTTCAAGGCACGCATTCATGACTCTAGTCTTGTTTATACTGTCTGATATTACTGTGTGTTCGCAGCTGATGATGGAAATGGATGCACAGTATAGGTAATGATGTAGTTTTTGTTACCTTGTTCGTTGGTTATAGTCCTCTGACTAACATGGTTCGAACGGCCAGGCAGGTCGAAAGGAATGTTTCGAGGCTTCTAATACCTAGAAAGAATAAAGTCAATGCATCAATTATTCGAGGCAGCTCGTTTACTCGTCGTCATTCTCGCATAAAATCATGACAACTCACCAAAACCTGCCACTTTCGTCAGGGAGGGATATTGTGCCTTCTGGCTGACTGATATGCATGCGCGAGTACCGTTGCTCGTTAGGCTCTCGCAACAAAAAGGATATACATACCAGATGGCACGAGTCAGGCTCAAACCTTCGTGGGATTTGGCAGACAAAGCTTCCTCTTCAGTATTCATCGCTGCCAGAAAAGCTTTGAGAATTTTCTCGTTGCTGGACAATACTCAAATGTAATGTAGCCTGTTGTTGATGTCACGACATCCCGATCCTATTTCCCGAAACGGTCACAGAATGCGGATTGTAGTATACGTAAAAGGCAGTTTCCTTCTTGGACGGTCACCTAGAATTGAGTTTGACATGGAATGTATATTTGGTCAATGTTCAAACTCAATTCTAGGTGTGTTCATATCTAATCAATCCATCTAATAGCCATCTCGAATGCACTTGCTGGCTACTGAGCGGAGGATAGACCGGAGCATCTGTCGTCTGTCGTCACAACAAAAAAGACCCTGAAAAAACCAGCCTGTTACTGATGCGATACATTACAATACCCAAAGTCAAGCCATAGTTCGGCTCGCCTTGCTGAGTTTTCACTTTTTGGCTGCATTCACTAAGCCGCTGCTTGTAACACTAAATGTACGCGTACCAAGCCTACACTACTTACTACAGCGACGACTTGGTCGTATCATGTGGATCGGACGGCTCGATAGTCTGGCGCCACAGTAACTGACATCTCACTACCGGGCTGCCCAAGTAGCCCGTCGAAAGGCGCCTCACTGCCGCCGTACGCAGCAGACATGCCGTGACCGGAGAACTCTTCCGAGCATGTCTCTTATTCTGCTCATATCTTGCACAGAAAAGTCTTCTATGGGCTCTCCATTGATGCTAGGAAAGCCAAGGAAAATATAATGGCCGTATCAAGGCGGCGTCGAAGCCAGAGATGATTAAATCGAAATCATATCCAAGTCTTCCCGGCTATCGCCTTGCAACCTCAGAAAGATATGCGTATTTGCATGTCTTCATAGCCTCCTCAGCCTCCCTGACGCAGAGTAGAACTATGCCTAGTCGATAAGTTCCTTGCTGAACAAGACATTGTGATGAGCGTATTGTAAACTGACTACCTACGTATCGATCATCTTGGCATAAGCCGCACATGCTTGGCTTTGGGGGCAGAACAAACTAGAACATATATCACTGTACAGCATACTAGACAGCACACGCTACCCTCGTGCCTTGCGAGGAACAGTCTGCGTATTAACTGATCTACGACGGGCAGCGTCGCTGTGAACATGTATGCCAACTTTGAAAACGACAAAATCAGTAGAAACTATGAGACCTTCCACTGGCCATTACATTTCGCTCAAACCCGTGGCTCTCTTATAGTCACTTTCTCATTCGCCCGAAATTGCTAGGCAATATATGGTTCTTAGTCGGACGACTGCGCTGTGAGTCACATCCAATATAATGTAATAAAAAGAGATGTCAACTACAGCATCCCAGTGAGTATAGAAATAACCAAGCTCCCGCGGTTCCATCCTCAAGTCATTCGGAGTCTGCGTGGATACTTTTATCACACATGTAGTTCTATGATTCTTCCAGAACGACGATCACTCAGTTCCCAAAGACAATGGCGATTTGACAAGAAAAATTGCGCGGACTGTTGGTTCTATGCCTGGAATCTCGATACTCATAATTTTACCGCGAGAACGCATCCGTATGGCTTGGTAGATTATCCGAAAGGGGCTTCGACCAAGCCCTCACTGCTGGCAAGGTGGTCATAATGATTCATGCTGGTGACCAGCTCTCTTCATCCCCTTGTTTCCCTTCCCCTAAATAGGATATAATACCCAGTACGAATTACGCCCATTGACCGAAGATACGTAGAGTTGCCTCAGGAATACATTTCTGGCAAGCAACACCATATCGGGCATCAGTTCCGTCGAGTTCAGGGGCACCGTGTGACGTTCCTTGTAAGCCACAAATCATTCACATGAAGCGTTGTCTCAATCCGGAAGGGTTGATGTGTATATCCGCTTCTACATGTTTCAAACAGGAAGTTTGGTGCGGAAATCCTCCATGAAACTAACTCAGATTGACATAGCTGGGTGACTCGTGCGTGTCGCCTATACACTGGAGTACGAATAAGTAATGGAGCTGTTACATGCGAATGGGGTTTATACTATGACTCGCGTCGTAAGGAAGTGTTTCATAGTATGTATACTTCGATACAAAGGAACGCTTCTGTTTTACCTATTCCGTTTATATCTGGTATGTTCCTCACTTCGGACTCTTGACCACGTCCGGTTAATGGGATTTCGGGAAGGGGTTCCGAGTCTCAACGACGACATTCGACCCTGGATGTTTGGCCTGCAACGGAAACAAATCAATACAAAGCCGGGAAGATCGCATGTCGGTGGCCTTCGATGCTGCCAAGCCTCGAGGCTTGGTTGATCTGGGGTGAGCTTGTCGCACGATAAACTCTAGGCTCGGGATCCTCAAAGCTTGGTTAGTATCATGCCACGGACGCTCATGATGAACAGCATCTGCGAGAGGGATCGTCTATGGCAGTACTAATCGACCATCACGATGAACTCGATGAGAGAGGACGGGAAGAGATTCGGAGTGCTCAGACTGCACATCACATGTGCAGAGGCTATCGGTGGCTTTTTTCCTGCGGCGAACTGCCACTTCGCAACAGAGCTGGTCTACCTGAAGTCACCATCGTCGACCCGATGCACCTCGCTTACCATAGCTTCCGTAGCGCTCTCGCCAGTCCCACCGAGGATTAACGGCTGATGTTCGTGACCTTTCCCGAACAAGAGATCGTGTGGGCAGAGGGGCCAGATACTTGATCTTCTCTGCCGTGTAAGCCGCATCGAGACCCAGTCAGGGCCAATTTGAGCTAAATCTCTGTTCAGCCAGGGTCAATCTCGCAATTAATTTCGCAAGTCTCGACAGACCTGTAGGGCAGCCGGGTATGATGCGCAGTAACAGCTTGTTCCTGAATCGCTGACTCTCAACCCGCGCCCCGAAAGGCGTGATAGCCACCAAATGTAACCATAAGGGTCTCGTCGTCCGTGAGCAAAGGCAGCCCTGAGGCAACAGCCCAACGGCCGTGCGAGCGCTGCGAGCGATCTGCCCATGGGAGTTTTTAGGATTATAAACACCAGCTGAGAGCTAGCTATAGATCCGGGGGTGACTACCGGATGTGCCGGTAGTCTGGTTTATAGGAGAACTGCTAGAGCTGGCCTAGTCGGCTCTACATTAGTCGCCAGCGCGGGTTCGTGCTTTTTAGGCTCCCATCGAGAAGGCCGATCTCGCTTCGGATGAGGGACCCTGCTGGCGAAGCGTGTGGCTTCCGGGCCTATCGAGGCTTGATTTCACGATGGACTCATTCGAAACAGATTCACCCTTGCAACGCCGGCCATCTTGAAGTGATGAACCGGGAAAATGTAATAACAGTGATCAAGTCCAAAATTTGGTCCAAAGGTGAAAGCCCAATGAGGTGGAAATATGCGTGGTGAAGACAGCAAGATAGAAAGGCCTTTCATGACTACTGTACTGATTATACTCGTGCTATTATCTCCATCCTTAACGCCGATGAAGAGTGGGGGAAAGACGCATGACGTTATCCCGGCTATGGAGTCGTGACCCCGCGACAAACGATAGGATAATTGCGATATTGTGAGCAATTCGGATTCGGAATTGTCCCGACTTTACATAGAGAGCAATTGACGATAGTTTCCATCAACACGAAAGGAATACATACAATTCACACCTAAATCTCATAAGAAACGCGAAATATTTGACTATATCAAAATGACCAAGGTTCTCTTGACAGGCGGATCAGGCTTCATCGCCGGTGAGTGATTGGTGCCCACGCAAGCCTAGCGCTTTTTACACTGACGATATACTTTTGCTCCCTATAGCACACATTCTCGAGCTGCTTCTGCAGAGGGGCCATGAAGTGGTGACAACAGTCCGGTCAGAGGACAAGGCATCCAAGATTCGTAGTGCACACCCCGATGCCAAGCTCTCGGTGGTCATCGTGCCAGACATTGCCCAGCCAGATGCCTTTGACGAGGTAGTCAAGACCCCCGGCCTGGAGGTTGTATTGCACAGTAAGTCGATGACCTCAGCCGAGCATCTTGTGAAGAAGCGCAGCAGACTGATGGTGGTAAATAGCGGCATCTCCTTTCCACTACAAGTGGTCTGATCCCAAGACGGAGCTTCTCGACCCTGCCATTATTGGCACAACGTCCATCCTGAAGGCCATCAAGAAGTCCGCGCCCGGCGTGAAGCGAGTCGTCATCACCTCTTCCTTTGCGTCCATCCTGTCCGACGCCAAGCTGGCCGACCCCAAGACGGTCTTCTCCGAGAAGGACTGGAACCCCAGCACGTACGAAGACGGCCTCGGGGACCACAAGCCCACGTCGTACCGCGTGTCCAAGACGCTGGCCGAGAAGTCGGCGTGGGAGTTCGTCGAGAAGGAGAAGCCCAACTTCGACCTGGCGACCGTCTGCCCGCCGCTCGTCTTCGGCCCCGTCGTGCACCACCTCAACTCGCTCGCGGCCATCAACACGTCCAACGAGCGCTTCGTGGACCTGATCCGGGGCAAGTGGACGGCCGGGATCCCGGAGACGGGCGTCTTCTTCTGGGTCGACGTGCGCGACGTCGCCCTGGCCCACGTCGAGGCGTTCGAGCGCCCGGCGGCCGGCGGCAAGCGCTTCTTCGTCCTGGCCGGCAAGTTCAACAACCGCGAGGTCGCCGCCGCCGTGCGCGCCAACTTCCCCGACCTGAAGGACAAGCTGCCGGCCGAGGACGTCCAGGGCGGCGACTATCCCGCCGGCGGCGTCTACGGCTACGACAACTCCCGCGCCACCGAGGAGCTGGGCATCAAGTGGATCTCCATCGAGAAGAGCGCCGTCGACACGGTCAAGAGTCTTTTGGATGTCGGTGCTTGAGCTTGAGAAAGCGAGGGCATAGGTGATTATATGAATCTAGACTATAGAGCCTCAGATAGTTGGGAATACCTAAGCGATATGACATGGACCTATTTCCATAAAACCTCGTCTGCCAGCAGATTAATTGTAGACGTGAGTAGAACAGCGGCCAAGCAAACACCTATTGCATCGTCAATACCTGTTTAGTTACATGTCAACACTCTTCCTCGCTTAAGCCATGCGGCCATGGCTTTGAATCCGAGTCTTTTTACCTGTTTACTGAAACATTATTCCTCAAGACTTGCCTAGTGGACATTTCAACAGCCGCCCGATATCTTTGCCGTCTCCAGCTCTCTCAAGACGATGTCCACGCCGACCTGATCCTTCCTCCTACCGTCCGCCGACTGGCTCTGGTCCTCGGCGTGTGCCTGTCTGGCTACTCCTCCGGCGTCCCCGGGCCCGCCCATCCACACTCCCCAGCCGCTGTCCTGCGTCCCCCGATTCCCCCGAGCGCGGACCCGCGCCGGCTCGCTCGGCTCTGTCCCCGCCCCGTCCTGGCCCATCCCGATGGCGACGCCGATCTCGCCGGCCGGCGGTATGGGACTGACGGACCGGAACGCCTTGGCGGAGGGCGAGAGGGGAGAGACGGGCGACACGGGCGGGCCGGGCGACTGCGGCGGCGACCGGAGCGGGGCAGCGGGGAGGGCGCGCTCCGGCGGCGGCCCGGCCGGCGTGATCAGCCCGGCAGGAACCAAGGTCTCATGGGCGCGGCGGGGCCGCGACGTCGACAGCGGCGGCGGGGCGGGCGGCGGAGGCGTGCCGGGGCCGGTGATGGTCGCGGTGCTGCAGCCCGACACGAAGGAGACGACTTTTCGGGAGGAGGAGCCCGTGGTCCCGTTCGAGCTCACGCTGCTCCTGGGCACAGCGGCGGCGGTGTCGGTGCCGTGGTGGTAGTTGTGCGCGTCCGTGTAGTTGGACTCGATGCTGGACATGGTCTCGCACTTTTCGTGCGGGGGAAGGGTCCTGCTCGTATGGTACGCGGGCTGTTCCGGCATGGCCAGGTCGGGCTGGCTGGAGTACGGGGGCGCCGAGAACGACCGCGCCGAGGTCGGACTGGACGCGGACGGGAGGAACCGGCGGTCGCTCAGGCGCATCGGCGGCGTCAGGGACTGCGACGGCCTCGCCGTGGGGGAAGCGGCTGCTGGGGGCGGCGGGGGAAGGGGAGGAGGAGGAGGCGCCGCTGGCATGGAGATCAGGGACGCGTGGGACTCGCTGGGCTCCTGGTAATGGGCCTTGAAGGCCCGGGTCATGGGCGGCGTCTGGATGTACCCCTTTGCGCTGCGCTTTCTTCGTCGTATGCACCATACAGTGAATATCAGGGCCAGTGCCGCGAGCGTCGAGCATATTCCGACGGCGATCTTGCCGGCGTTGTTGAGATCATTCGAGGATGCGCTCGAGATGTCTGAGGGATGATAGTCCACGGCCGCTTTTGTTGTCAGGCTGGTAGAAGACGATTCAGTGCTTGTGGTTGGTGGTCTGGGTGAACCTGTCTCGGAGGTTGCTGATACCGTCCCAGAGGGTTGTGCCCCTTCTATACTGAATGCTGAGTCGGGGCCATCTTCAAAAGCCTTGACCGATGCAAACGGTTCTCCATCATCTGCAACGCATTGAGCCAGCCCTAGAGGACCCGGGTCCTTGATGCCATTGTATCCGATGCTATCTGGTCAGAGAAGATGACGCGAGATTCCCGTAGATGAGGTGACCTACTTTGAACACTCTGAAATAATCTCTTTCACCATGGCTATAGGCAAAGTGAGCTTCAAGTGCCGTCGCGCTTTGCGAGTGGATTCTTCTAAAACTCACGATCTTGTCCAATACCATCATCGCCAACGTTGAGGCCGCAGCGCTTTGAATCGCAGCAATATAGATCCGCCATCAACTCGCTCACGGCATCTTGGCGACGCAGTCTGGGACAGAGGTTTAACAAGATGATGTTTGCGTCTTCATATGTATGTATGCCCAGGGCGGCAGTGAAATCGGTTCTACACTAGGATTTCCCAACGTCAGCTTATGACCGAGATCAAAATAAATAGACAGGGTTTCGATGATTTGGGTATATGAGAGCCGGTACAGAACGAGTGGAGGCTGCTTACAGATTGGAAACACTCTTCGGCATTGTCATAGCCAAAGACGTCCCTATTACTCATCTTCTCGCTTGACTCTGACATTTTCTTAGACATTTTCTTGGTGGATATCTTCATGTTTCCGAGACTGATTTACAAGATTACCCTGGACTCAGAAACATATGTCTAATTGAGACGAGGCGAGAGAAGGAAGAACCCCCCAAAAAGAATGGTTTCATGGACCAGTGACTACCAGCTGAAAAAAAGAAAACGGCTGGGAACGTGGTGAGGAATAAAATGAGTGAGTGAGCTGAAAATCCAAGCAAATTCTCCGTATGGCTGGATCGAAAGACAACCCTCTCCCCCATTCTGGGGGCGGAGTGAGGTTGCTATGTATAGATGCAGGTGAGATGGAGCCTCGTCCCCCTATGCACAGAGTGGACCGACTTCTGTATACATATTGTGCATCGCGAGCCACTGTACATGGGCAACCGCTCAGGGTATTCGACATCACAGTCGAACTGCGATTTGCCGTGGTGACTGCACCTGCACACGGCGGGGGCGTTTGATGTGTGATGATGATGAGGCGCTGCCTGCGTCGATGAGCGGAGGGGCGAGGCCAGGGGAAATCAGGCAGGACCCACGAGCGGGCAAAACGGTGAAAGTCCTACACGACCTGCACGTATCCGGGGCTCCGACGATAATGAGAACTCTTGCTCCTCGCATGATGGGCGAGCTGGGTGGGTTGGATATATGGTGACACGAAATCAACCGAAGCAGAGCTGCAGATACCCGACGGCTCGACCACCCCTGTGACCGAGCAAGCTTGGCGACCTACGCCGGGCTGGGAGGGTCTCACCTCTCTTTCCAGCTGCCCCGATGGCATACGAACATGTAAGATCCCCTCTTCTCTAGTCCTGAAGAAGGCGGCGGAAGCTTTTCTCTCTGCTGGCTTCTCCCTCATTGGGGACTACTTGTACAGCGGATCGTGCATAAACGACCGAGATGCGCCTCTACAACACCCTGTGTGATATCGCACAGGCAAGGCAAAGGTCATGTCGCCCTTGCGGCACCATGTGGAAACGACCGTGACGCAGGAACGGATCTCTATAGAGCCGAGCGATAGTCAGAATACGGGAAAGGGAGGAATCCCGAAAAGAACGACTCTCGAAGCGTCATTGGATCTTGGAATCCGGACTTGTCATTACCTTGATGTGGGACTGAGCCGAAGTGACCGAGCCTGAGGAGGAGAGAAAGAGAGAGAACACCAACCACAGGGAAAGAGTTCAGCACATTGTGGCTAGATCTACCCGACTACTTTTATTCGTCCAACAGCGAGCCGTACTTTTGAGGGTGGTGGGAGGCGAAAAATGGTAGAAGGGTAGCCTTGGGACATTTGAGGTACGAGTAGGTAATCTTCTTTCCAAATCTCCTCTCACAGAACCGGGGGTGGGATCGCCAAGCACAAGCGGGAATCCGCGCAAGATAGGCCCATGGGGGACGCAGGAGCAGAGAGCCGTGCTGGGTAACCAATTATTTTCCTCTGTAGGCGAACATGAGCACAAGGAAGAGATGCCCGTTCCACCCAGGTGTTCCAGCGGCCCGCTCGTTGCGACTGTGTGACCACCAGAGGGGTCTCGCATCACAGAGATTCTTCCTCATTTCGGTCCTATCTATCCTCTGACCTCTTGGCTGGCGCTGATTGGGAGACATCTTTCTCGGTATGAAGCGCACCTCGAGCAGGGGAAGAGGCAGATGTTTGTGCTGACATAGAACTGCGGGTGGGAGAAAAAGAAACTACATGTTCTGCAGGAACAGATCGGCAATGCAGGGCCGGTGTTGACGTACAATAGCCGCCGGGCAAACCATTTCAACATCGAGGAATACGAAGATATGACGGACCATAGAATTGTTGCATCTCTGTGATACTATTGCTTCAAATGGAAATGCCTGTTTTCTTCTTCTTTTTCTGTTGCTCTTCCATTCTCTTTCTCTTCCTACCCTTTTGCAATATGATCGATTATAGACCCTGCCGGACACCATCCATGATACCCAAAGAGTCTGACTAGGGTTGAGGCATAGATCATGAACATTGCCGGCACAGGGAGAGTTTTCCAGACGGACAAGTCACACCCGGTCCTTTGAGATCCCCTAGCTACCAAGCACCTATTCCAAAAGTGCTCAGCCTGCTCAGCCCAAGAAAACCTCCCGTCGCCCCGCTGAACTCAATACATCGTGTCGTTTTCTATCATGGACATGCTGGGCGAATGGGAAGGCTCTGCGGTGCCGTCGTGCATGAGCCAGTCCACTATTGATGTACCAAATGTCGTATTTTGGACTTGTTCGAGAAGATGGCTTCTCACCAATCACGTTGCAGCATTGCCCAGTATACTTACTTACCTAGTGCTAGGACAGCTGGGTCTATTTCCAACGACCTCACCGACTCGTTCCAAATCACAGCAATGACGTATGTCCATTTACTGATTTGCTAAAGTAGGATTGATAATTGCTTTTGCAGATGCGTATCGGCTCACGTCTGGCCCTGATAATAATTACTTGTATCTATCTATATGCACTCGCGGCATGGCTTGGCGCTGCTGCTTGAAGAGCTACTAGTGATTGATGCTGAGGCCATACGAGCAAGTCATACTACCTGCATCGAGAATTCGCAATTGCTTTTCTGAATAAGATGAAATTTTGGACCTTAATAACCATGGCCATCTACTGGATCAGATCAACTAAGCAGCCATATGATCGGCGACTACTATCGGACGGAGCATACAAATGGCCAAGTCACGCACCAAACTTTCTGTTGTTTGGATGACCAATCCGAAATCGCCGAGATTCTGCACTGTTCCATCGGAAAGTAGAGTTGACTTACGGAAGGCCTCGCTTCAGACGATTGTAAGATGCGTCAGAGTCGGGCTAACACTTAACAAACACATTATATGCACAAGAAGTCGTTGCTAAGCAAGGCAGGCGCAGGTGTCATTAGTGACAGGAACAAATAGGCAAAAACACAAGTGAAGACAGGAAGTAAAACAGAAGGAACAAAAAGAACACACAATCCAAAGTTACCGACGAACTGTACGATCTGTACCTTCCTAGTTGACCCGCGTGGCAAAGAATTCCGTCACAATGTATTGTCCTCTGAAGTGAACATAAAATATATATATAAGAATAACAATCAACTCCAAGAATCTGATATTAACGGACGACGAACGCCCGATGACAATCCGAAACTGGAAGCTTCATAGGGACAATCGGGCAGTAATAAGGCATCTTCAGCGAGGTGGGGGTGCTAAATGACAGGCGGACCTGCCCTGGGACAATAGGCACGCTCAAGCTAGACCCCTCCGCCGTTTCTAATCGATAAGGCTGGTTACGTTACCCGTCCGAAGCTCTATCCATCCGACCTGACCTACCTAACCTACTGGCAACTGCGCTGCCTAGGTTCGTCCGAGGAGTCGATTCCATCACTTCAACAATCACCATCCAGACTGTCGGCGATCGCCCGCAAGAAATAGTCTCATTCTGCTTTTGCGCATAGTCTATTTCTACGCGCTTCTTCTTGCTCTTCTTCTTCTTCTGCGCATAATTATCAAATTCTTACTCCATTACCCAACTTCCACCACTGCGGATTCCACAACCAAACGGCTCCATCCATCACATCACGCCCATCATGGATCCCAACGAATCCTCAGAGCCGACCTTGCCTCCGGCCGAACAGGTAAAGAATCACTGCGCCTGCTCTCCTAACTGCATTTGCGATGGAAGCTAACTCTCGGGGAAAGATGCGCCAAAAGCGCCTGGCAATGTTGAGCAAGATGGGCTCTTCGCCATCGCGCACACCTACCGGCTCGGAACCCTCGAGTGCCGCAGCCACGCCCAAATCATCCTCGCCGGCGCCCAAGGACGAGAACACACCGCCGTCGTCGCAAACTGCGCAGGAGTCTCCATTGAGCACCCCGACCCGCCAGAGCTCAGGACCCCAGCTTGGCAAGAAGAAAACAGCTGAGCGCGAAGCCGGTACGATAAGACTGCGGATGGCGCCTTGCATTAAGAAGGGCCAGTGTCACATCAGGAAAGGACTCGCTGACAAACCCTCACAGCATCAACACCCCCAGCCAAGAAGGCCAACACCAACATGAAGGAAGAGTCTTTCGAGGATTGGTCGGACAAGATCATCGGCGACATCTTCCGCGTCACACTGGACTCGAGCCGAACACAAACGCTCGATGGTAGAGCTGTCAAGGAGTTCATCCCGAACACGGCAGAAGAGACGGCCCAGGAAGGTGCGCCGTCAAAGCTGACCATGCAGAATATGGACCCCGCCATCCTCGAAGGTGCCAGCCGCCAGCCGCACAGCAGACCCCTCCTCAGCTACCTGCTACCCTGCTTCAGACGGGTTGTCAAGATCAAGTCGTCTCTGAGACTACCAACTCCCGAGAAGCTGGCTCTTCTCGACGAGGCAAAGCGGCTGTGCGGGAGCTACATTGTCTTTGCTGTGACAATGCCCGAGCTCTTTAGCCGGGAGCCGAATCCGAGTCACGATACCCTCGTTCCCTACCTGTTGCGCCACCACGACAATGAGGACGGCATTTGTCTTGAGTTCTACGATGAGATCGTTGCGCGCATGGCCGAGGATGAGGCTCTCTGCGCTGTTCTCACGGACCCGATGGTAGAGCTCAGCAGGAAGCTGGCAACCATGTCGATGAACGACGATTACAAGCCCTACGTAAACTGCCTACTTACTTTCTCGAGATACAAGGTCCTCGTCGCGGCGCTTACACAGCATCCCAACTTCCTGGTGACGCCCACTTCCGACATGACGAAGGAGCAGATTGCCGTGTCGAGTGAGACGCAGACCATTCTTGGCCCCTTCTTCCGCATATCGCCCTTGCAGCCAGAAGTCACGAAGACGTACTTTTCGAGCCCACGGACAATCGACCAAGGTGCCATCCGAACCTCGCAGAGCGCACTTCAGATGACGCTCAAGACCCACCAGGGTGACCTGACGACGATTGCCAACAACTTTGTCCGTTCCGGTTCTGAGCCCAAAAACCGTACGCTGGACTGGTTTGCGTTCATCATGAACAGTAACCACAAGAGACGTGCCCTGCACGTGGATCCGAAGGAGGTGGCGTCGGACGGATTCATGGTAAATGTTACCGCCATTCTCGACCAACTCTGCGAGCCCTTCATGGATGCCACTTACTCCAAAGTCAACAGAATTGATATCGACTATCTGCGACGGGAGCCTAGAATCGACATGAGTGACGAGACCAAGCTCAATGCTGACCAGGCCACCTCGGATGCATTCTACAGCAAGAAGGCCGATGGAACCTCGAACTTCATCACCGAGGTCTTCTTTCTCAACCTGGCTGCCCACCACTACGGAAGCGAAGCCACGAACTCGAAACTCAAGGACCTAGACCGGGAGATCAAGCATTTGCAGAAGGTCGAGAAAGAGGTCAATGAGCAGATGCAAAAGCTTCAGGGCAATCCCCTACAGCTAGCCCTGGCGAAGCGCCAGCAAGATCGGATTGTCAACGTCATTGACAAGACAATGGCACTCAGATTCTCGATCGAGGGTGTTCTCACAGACAAGGACATGCAGACTTTGTCGCTGCAATTTATGCGCTACGTGACAGTATGGCTACTTCGTGTAGCCAGCAGCTCCGAGTATGTTCCTGGAGAAAAGCTCAACCTTCCCCTGGCCGCCGAGAGACCTGAAGCATTCAGCTGCCTGCCTGAATATGCTTTGCAGAATATCGTGGACAACTTCAAGTTCGTTCTACGGTAAGTGTTGCCGAAAAGAGTTCCCATGCGGTTGTAGTGGTTACTGACGTAGCGTCTAGGTTTATGCCTCAGATTATGATGTCTGCTGTTGGCGACGAGATAGCCGCATTGGCCATCACATTCTTGAGATCGTCAGAGTACATCAAGAACCCATACTTGAAGTCTTCTCTGGTCACCGTCCTATATGCTGGACAGTTCCCCATGTATCATCTTAGCAAGGGCATTCTGGGCGATATTCTGATGGGCTCAGACCTAGCCAACAGACATCTGCTGCATGCCCTCATGAAATTCTATATCGGTAAGCCTACTTTATTGAAACTTGAAAGAACATCACAGATCTGACTCTATCAGAATGCGAACATGGCACAAGCACGGCTTTTTACGACAAGTTTAACATTCGATACGAAATATTCCAGGTCATCAAGTGCATCTGGCCAAACAATGTCTACCGAGAGCAATTGGACCAGGAGAGCAGGGTCAATCGTGACTTCTTCGTCCAATTTGTCAGCTTGTTACTCAGCGATGCAACGTATCTGCTCGACGAGGCCATGGGCAAGCTGACCAAGATTCACGACTATCAGAAACAGCTCCAGGACCAGACTCTTTCTCAAGACGACCGAGCCAAGATCGCAACCGATCTGGATCAAGCCGAGGGCGCATGTCAGAGCTATATGCAGCTGGTCAATGAAACAATGGCCATGATGAAGCTGTTTACCCAGACGCTCAAAGACCCCTTCACCATGCCGGAGATTGTGGGCCGCCTGGCAAACATGCTTGACTACAACCTGGACACCCTGGTGGGCCCCAAGAGAGGCAATCTCAAGGTTGAAGATGCCAAGAAGTACAACTTCGACGCCAAGACGCTTCTGTCGGATTTTACCGACATTTATCTGAATCTAGAATCGAAGCAACCGTTCATCGATGCTATTGCTGCCGACGGACGATCGTACAAGCCCGCAAACTTTGACGAGGCTTCGAGAATCCTCACCACGAGAAACCTCAAGGCCCCCGAGGAGCTCGCTGTGTGGGAGAGACTCAAGAAGAAGGTTCATAGCGCCAAGGAGATTGCAGACCAGGCCGAACTGGATCTAGGCGAGATTCCCAGCGAGTTTGAAGACCCAGTCATGGGAACGCTGATGACGGACCCTGTCCTCCTGCCGTCCAAGGTCATTGTCGACCGTTCGACCATCGTCCAGCAACTTCTAGCCAATCCCCTGGATCCGTTCACGCGCAGCCCGATGACGATTCAGGATGTTGTACCTGCGGATGAGCTGCGCGAGAAGATCGAGGCATGGAAGGCTGAGCGCATCGCAGCCGTACACGCACAGGCCAGTGAAGACGCTATGGACACTTCGGAGGACTGATTGCACAGCGATGAACCCAGAAGAAAGAAACTCGACACAGAGTTATTTGGATTGCAGTGGATGCAGCCGTTCCATGCATACGAGCATTGAGCGTGAGCATTCAAGCGGCTCTAGAAGGAGAGTCCTGCGATTAGGGAATGGTCTCGAAGATGAGGCGTTCACCAGGAAACAACTTGTGAACCACTGGTCGCCGAGTCCACTGCATGAAACCAGGGAACTCGATTATAGAGGATATTCCTCCGCGTAGACAGAAAACGCGGCAATACTTACCAATACAACATATTTATATAAAACTGAAAAAAAGTACCGAGTCTCACTTGTGTGCATGTTCGCGCGAGTCACATGGTAATAAGTTTCTGACCTGAACACGTATCATGTTTTGACATGGAATTTTTTATTGCATTTACCCAAATGCCTTCCTTTCTGATGAGCTGGGACCAACGCTGTACTGTAGCTGAGCTGACAAAAATGAAATACCAATGTTTTGTTTATACATTTGAGCTGCAGACAGAAAAAAAAAGCCAACTCCTATCGATGCATAGAACACACACACCACGTGTGAATAGAGGCCATTGCTGGCTTTGTGAAATATCGCTGCTAGTACTCGATGCTGGTACAATGCTGTTTTGAATTTCTCGGCCTTTCCCCAAAGACCGCCAACTATGCTCTCGATTTCGGAGCTGCCACGTTGGGAATCATTTGGCGAAACCGACTTGTTCACTTTCTTCTCATACTACTTATGAAGAGCAGAACTCGATTCGGCACAAGCAGCCTGGTTGGGCTTGTGCCTTTTGAACACCGGCCTTTCAACTGACTCATAACCAGTAGGCATCAAAAAGGTGATCGGGGGTTTATTTTGATAGAGGTGATTTCAACTTGGACAATCATGACGAACTGTCATGCGAGCTTGACTGTCCAGTAGCCGAAAGGCCTGACCGGGCAGCCGGCGGGGGTGCTGGTGGTGCAGCGGGAGGAGGGGGGCCGCCGTCTCCGGGCAGTGGGACACCAACCGGCCCGGGGCCTTGGGGGACGGGCACCCTGATGGGGCCCTTTGGTGCCGGTAGGCGATCCGCCAACTTCTCGCCGCGGATGACCTTTTCGACCTCTTCCCTGTTGAGTGTTTCGTACTCGACAAGGGCCTGGGCGAGGCGATCGAGCTCCTTGCGGCGATCAGTAAGCAGTTTGCGACACCTCTCGTAGGACTCGTTCAGCAGTCGCTGAACTTCGGCCTCGATGATCGCTCTGGTCTCACTGCTGAGCTCTCGGTAACGTGTAGCATATTCCATGTGACCAAGTTTGGGCGACATGCCCATCTGAGCAACCATCTGATAGGCGACAGAGGTGGCAGCTCTCAGATCCTGTCTGGTATTAGCACATATAAAGGTATCAGGAAAGGTGGAAGAAGAACACTGACAGAGCTGGCGCCACTAGTCACCTTGTCGAGACCATAGACGATTTCCTCGGCGAGTTTACCTCCCAGCGCAGAGTCGATACGAGCAGCATAGTTTTGCATAGAATACGAGTGCTTGTCCATCTCGGGAAGGAAGGCCGTGTGACCCAAGGTGCCTCCACGGGCAAGAACAGTGACCTTGTACAGAGAGCTGCCGGCATTTTGGGAAAAGAGTTGGATGAGCGCGTGTCCAGCTTCGTGGTAAGCAGTCATCTCCTTCTCCTCGGGAGTGATGACCATGGTCTTGCGCTCAGCACCCATGATGACCTTGTCCTTGGCCCATTCGAAGTCGTTGATGCTGACAAACTGAGACTTGGCGCGACTGGCGTGGACTGCGGCTTGGTTCACAATGTTCTCGAGCTCAGCACCAGAGAGTCCGGGAGTGCTCATAGCAAGAGCCTTGAAGTCGACATTCTCGGCAGACTTGATCTTCTTCGCATGGTGCTGAAGAATAGCAAGGCGACCGCGGACATCTGGCAGGTCGACGTTGACGTGGCGATCGAAGCGGCCAGGGCGAACAAGAGCCTTGTCTAGCAGTTCCGGAAAGTTGGTTGCTCCCATGATGATGACGCCGTTGTTTTGCTCAAAACCATCCAGCTCTGTCAGGAGCTGGTTGAGAGTCTGCTTGACATAGGAAGCATCACGCGCGTTGCGGCGACCACCAATTGCGTCCAGTTCATCAATGAAGATAATTGCAGGAGACTTGCCCTTGGCGGCAGCAAAGAGTTCTCGAACCCTCTTCGCACCAACACCAACGTAGACTTCGTCGAACTCACTACCAGACATGTAGAAGAAGGGCACACCGGCTTCACCGGCAACGGCGCGAGCCAACAAGGTCTTTCCGGTTCCAGGAGGTCCGACTAGCAGGACGCCCTTGGGAAGTTTGCCACCGAGAGTAGAGAACTTGTCAGGGTTGCGCAGAAAGTCGACCATCTCCTGCAACTCCTCCTTGGCATCGTCGCAACCGTGCACATCAGAGAAACGTGTCTTCTGGTTCTCGGCTTTGGCCTCGCTATCGACCTTGCCACCGCCCGGGCGCTTCAAGACGCTCAAACTCTCAACAAGCATGGTGATAATAACAAGACTGAGGTACGTGAAGAGCGCGAACCAGAGGATGAACTTGACCCATCGGAACAAGGAGCTTCCCAGAGTTTCATCCACGACAACGTGAAGAGGCCCGCCTTTTCCAGCTGACTCCTCCTTTGTGACGGCGATGTTCTGTCCGCGCGAGTGAGCAGCCAAGGCTTGCTTAACAGCCTGGAGCTGGGTCGCCGTCAGGTCGGAGGGCAGGCTCTCTTCGATATTGCCGTGGCCGGGCTGGGCGACGCCGGGGCTCAGCAAAGCCAGCGCCTTGCCATAGGCCTCGTCGGCAGCAGGATTCGTGGCGAACCGGCCGGAGCGGTAACGTTCGACAATGATCGCAGGCATGTTAGCCTTGAGAAGAGCCTGGTAGAAAGCATTCTGAGCCGTTGCGCTGCCCGGGTTCCTGTTGGCAGATTCCTCCATGTGAGCGAGAAGATTTCTAGACAACCCGCCAGCCTGGTAGGATCTTTGCTGGAGAACAGGTCGAATCAAGGCAACGGGCTTGAAAGCTTTGCGAGCGGCAGTGAGGGTAGACAGAGAGCGAGAGGCCGACGATGGAGAATGGAATCGACGGACGACCGGGTTAGAGGCAAGAAGGGCGCCGCCCGACATGCTCGAGATCGAAGTTCGCATGTTGAACGGGGTTGAGATGTGCATGGCGGCGGGACGAAGACGAGCGGCAATGGCCGAGTCGTGACGGGCATCACGAAGGAACTCGGGCAAGTCGACTCTGGATTGCAGCTTTGCAGGCGCCGCATTCTGGTGCGCCTCGCTGAGAGTGGCGGTTTCGGGGGACTGGGAGATGCGAGCAGGTCTCTGGCTGCGCGATGCAGACGACGGGAGGCGAAAAGGCATCGTCAAGGTGTTGAGCATCGACGGCCAGAGGTCCGTCGTGACAGCGGCAATGCTCGGAAGAGCTGACGCTTGGAGCGCCATGGTAGTGATGTTGTCGTGCTATGCGCAGATGCTGGGTGTGGAAGACGCGAGCTTCAGCTTAAGTGGATCGAAATGTTGGGAAAAGAGGACGAGGGTTGACGAACGTGCAAACGCGGGTCGATCCGGCGTCTCTCCGAGGCAGAATAAGCAATGGAACCAAACCGGGGCAGCCTGGGATTATTGCCGTCCGCCGACCTCGAGCATAAAAAAAAAAAGAGGTGGAAGTGGTCACCTAGCCGTAAAGTGTAAGGTTAGGTGTCGCGTACATAGTAATCACCAGATCGATCACGAAGGAAGGGTCCAGTGGCAGGGCGGCGACCACGGAGGCTACATCATCTACCTAGAAAGCACAGACACTGACGACGTTTCTGAGCGCAGCCTGGGGCGAAAGGCTTCTGCTTCTCACGCCTTCTCAGGCCTATTGCCCTTGACCTCGTTGGACGAATGGGCCGGGTCTGGGTCCATTATGGAATCACTTGGTACCTCCTAGGCCCCACCAATGGACAGGCCCGGATCTCGGCGAAAATGCAAATACCGACCCGATGCCCACTCTTCTGCAGGTGCTTTCTACTGTGTATACAACATGTAGCACGATTACCCTGCTAAACACTGCATGATGGAAAAGAAGACTTATATTAAAGAGCGAATGTACTTATAGCACTCGCGATTATTCAACATCACATTGAAGAGCATGTTCAAGGACGTATCAGTCTCAAATTTGCTAGGTGCTATAAAGTAACCGTAATGATTGAAAGAATTTATTCACTGGTTGGTTTTGCCGGAAGGAATGAATCCATCGTCCTGATCACGTCTTGTGTCTATCAAAGGCATAGTTTGATGCCATCTATGCTGTCGTCGTTGTGGTTGTGGGAGTGTCGCTCGTTGTTTATTCTCCCTTTCCGTTCGTCACCTCATTTTGCACGCCATTTTTGACCTCGACTCCGTTGGCAGCAGTCAGAACAGCCTTTTCGGCCTTCTTCTGTAGCTTCTTTGCCTCGTCGTCGGTCAAGCCCTTGCGGATTGCCAAGACGTTATCCACAATCACTGCATCTATTCCCGTTTGTACCTGGCGCTGTTTACATGTTAGCAAATGTCGAGGCAATGACTGCATTCCTTGGGTGCGTTTGCTGCTTACCTGAACCAACAATGGATCATTGTTCTGAGCGCCGTAGCTGACACACACCAGACCACTCTGCTTCACCACCTTGACCAGTCTAGGACTGTTGACAAAAGGCTGCGATGTGCTCACGATACCCAGCAAGTTCCACCGACTTGCAAACCGAATAGCCTCCTGCAGACTGCTCGCCCGAATGTCGCCGACCGGAGCACAGCCAGCATCCGTCAGGAACATGATGGGGATACTTGGCTGCTTGAAACTGAGGCAGAGGCAAATGTCCGGGTTGAAACTGCTGAAGATAAGGTTGCGGTCCTTGGCCAGATCATACACCTTGGCGAGCACCGTGTCGCAGAAGGAGTTGATCTCGACCGTGTACGTGTCCATCTGCTGCTCTTCACTCTCGTGTAGCATGGGATACTTGAGTTCAATGTTAAATCCAATGTCCTCTCGGAGGTTCTTGAACAGATCCTCCAGAGTAGCAAATGGCGCCTGAATAAAGTTGCCACGAGAATTGGCTTTGAAGCCCTTTGCTTTGTAATCCCGCGTGTGCTTCATGCGCTCGTCCAGATCAGTGATACCATCACCCGCAAAGCCCATGCTCTGGGACCTGATTCGGGGGCCCGGCTGGTTGTTACGAGCCTCGTGGAGGTCCCGCCTGACGAGTTCCGTCGCCAGATCGCTGCGTTCCGGGTTGATGTGCAGGAATTGTTCCAGCGTCAACGTGTGTACAGGAGCATCGATTCCCGTCTCACTTACGAGGAAGTCATGGTAAATGACGGGCACGTGATCCTTCGTGAGCTGGACGTCGAATTCCACATAGTTTGCACCCAGATTCGCAGCGGCGATGAACGAGGGCACTGTGTTCTCACCAAGCTGGAGCGACTTGTTCGTGACAGCGTTTTTGCCCAAACCACGGTGGCCAATAACCATGGTAGACGACATTTTCTTCCAGTATGTCTGCTGAGAGTTGATCTCCATTCGTGGATGAGAGAATGGTGTAATGACCAGGAAGTTGAAGTTCACCGTTCCAATAACCTCGAGGTTGGAAGCCATGATCGGAACACACACATCACCCTGAAGGTTCATGCGGTTTGTTCCAAGTGTAGGCCTGATTGAGGAAAGCAGGGCTACAGCTCGACCGACCTTGTTCTTCTCGTTTCCAGAATATGTAGGGACAATATCGAACATGAGCTTGACCTTTGAGATGTCTGTAGTGTTGAACAGAATGGGCTCGGTCGAGATGTTGTCGTGGACTGGAAGGTCAACAATTGTAGGCTCACCCTGAGCACCATGAGCAGAGACGACGATTGACAACGCTGTATCGAGCTGATTGGTGTGTGCTTCGGCCAAGGGAACTCGATCCAATTTGACGGCGTCGACGTTCTTTCGCATGTCCATGGAGCCCAAGCTGACCATGACCAGGCTCGTGTCCTTCAAGTAACGATGTCCGAAAGACTTGATAGGGTCAGCAACACGCGTGCTCCCATTGGATCGCCTGTCTTCGAGAGACGAGGTCTCCGTTGGTGACGGGCTACGCTGAGGGTCCTCCTCCTCTTCCTCGGGCTGAGGCTCCTCTTCTTTCGTGTAGGTCAACAGAAGTCTGGCGATATCCATGTGGCCTCGGAGTGCTGCGTGCTCTTTGGCTGTCCATCCGAAGGAGTCCATTCTTCCAGCCTCGGCGCCCTTTGCGAGCAGGAGTTCTGCAACTTCGAGGTGTCCATCTACAGCAGCAATTTGCAACGGCGTCCAAGAGAACGATTTCTCTGTGAGCTCGAGGTTCACCGTCTGGTTTGCATTGCCTTCCAGCAGGATCTTGGCGCACTCCAGATGTCCGAAGCGGGCAGCAATGTGGAGGGCGGTCTCACCAGTTTCATCTTGCCAGTTGACGTTGATTCCTGCATCGACAAGCATCTTGACAATGGCTGCAAAGTTGGATTTCGTGGCGATTGCCAATACGACGCCTGACTGGGAGACGGGACCTCTGTGCTTGACAATGGCGCCAGCCTCCCCGCGCCAGTCTTCACCTCGAAGCAGAGCTTTGGTCGTGAGAGGGTGTCCACCGATGACGGCAAGATGAAGGGGTGCATTGCCTTCTTTGTCCTGCCATTCAGGACCGTCGATTCCGCTTCCGACATGGAATTGATCCCATTCCTGCATCTTGCCCATGAGAATCTCGCACACCACAACGAAACCAAACTGAGCGGCATAGTGCAACGGAAGCCGGCCAAGAGAGTCTCTCTTGGACAGGGCCGCACGCTGCTCAGGCTTGAGGTTGTCAAGCAAGAATGACAAGACTTCCACAGCCTGGTCGTCCTTGCCAAGAAGCTTTGCTGCTCCATTCTGTGGGTACGGGTTGGGCGCGATGTAGTGGCTCGTGTAATGGGAGCTCACAGGAAAAGGGACTGCATTAGGCTCGAGATCTCCCTCAATGGCGGACTTGGTACGGCCAATGTGGATCACCAGACGGTGAATACAGTTGCGCTCGTTGAGATCGTCCACCTCATCGAGACTCTTGACCTGCTGCAACAAGTGAGCGATGCAGGTCTTGGACCGTGAAGAAATGGATCGCTGGAGACAGTTGAGGAGCATGGCGTGAGAGGCCTGGTCGTCGGACACCAAGTTTGCTTCGTGCAATGCTGCCTTCAGACCCTCGGCATCGTCGTTCCTGATAGCCTGCTCAAGCGCATCATAGGCTGCTTGCGGCACACTAAGCATTGCTTTGGCAGACGCTCTTCCGAGCGAACGGACGGACCTCGCGGATCTGTCAGATTTGGAATCATCCAAATTCTGAGAGTCACCCAGGACCGACAACCACTTGTTGATCTCTGTGACGAGCCGGGCAATGGTCGTGTCCTTGGCGAAAGGTCTAGGATCTACCCTGGTTGTGATATATCTATGCTGGATAGTCGTATCCGGAATTTTCTTATCCAATTTCTTTGTGATCTTGACGAAACCCCTGCGGTTGATCTCGCCAAACCACTGAAGATTCCTCAGCTGGTTCCGGAGCTCGAGGAGAGCACCCATGAGTTCCTCGACCTCATCGTCGTCGAGGTCGGGAACGACGTCTGGACTCCGGCCATAGCGATCCTGGAGAAGCTTGAGGCGGCGGTGTGCCTCGGAGAACTTTTTGTTGTAAAAGGAATCAACGTCCTCAAGATTACGATCCAATGCGAAGAAGAACTCTGTTGTGGAGGGTTAGGTGATACAGACGACCTCGGAAAGACCCGAGGAGGAAATCGCACCTGCTAAATCGGCCTTCTTGCCTGACCTGGCGCTGGATTCCGCCGCTGCCTTGATGAGCTTCTTCAAGCCCTTGTAGTCGATATACGACGAAGACCACTCGGGGACTTGGTTGCGGGGGAGACTGTGGGAGTCAGCCAGGTGTGTCCGAAGCTCAAGAGGGCAGAAAGGAGGTGATGCTCACGTTCTTCCAAACTTCATCTTGTCTGTTGTTGTAGGCGGACAAGTCGTGTGGCTGTGAAGATTCCGAAGTACTGCTCTTTTTTTCTAAGGATACAATGAAGAAATGGTATATATGTACGAATGCCAACCGAGTCCAGGACCCTTAGGGTGTACGACTGGAGCTGTTTCGAGGGTACAGGGGGTCTGTTTGCGGTCTGGTGGAGGTGGATTGGGTAATTGGATCCAGACGGGGAGGAGGTCGAGTCTGCAAGGAGTTTCCATCAGAGAATGTGCTTGAATAGGCGCCAACCGACGAATACACGTCAAAGTATGGGTTACCTTGGTCTAAGTTGTGCAGGAACGGTTATTTCTCTGTCGCCTTTTGTGAATAGGACAGCCGACGGCGGAAGAAAGTCAGGGTCAAGAGAAGCCTCTAGGTATGGTATTGTCAAGAACGATGGTGATATCACAAAAACATAGCTCGGACGCCATTGAATGTTGCTCTCTTGTGCTCGTGTTAATGATGCTGGCGGCGACTAGAGAGCGCCTGCACTGTTGGGGACAGGAACAAGCAGCTGCGAGAAGCTGAATAGAGGGGCTCTGGGAGGGTTTTGTTTCAGGAACTGCGTGCCGCGTCGAGCTCCGGACAGAGAGGCAGAGAATTATCAAAGGGTCTCTCTCGAGCTCTGCGGTTCGAATCGTCGACGTTGAAGCTCGTGGAGCCGGGGTGCTGTTTGACTGGTCGATCGCGCATGAGACGGTCCCACACTAAAAACTATCATTGACCAAGAAGTGGGTTACATCTACTACCATCTTGGCATAGGGAACCCACGCCCAGGTTCAGGGGGCCTCCTTTGGAATGCTTCCAGTGCTTCCAGTGCTTCCCCGTTTTTGCGCAACGCCCCCCGCCAACCAATCACCCCAAGTGGCCCAGGTACGACTTGGCGAAGGCCCCATGCATCTCGCCTCAAATGGGCGGGCGTCCCGGCAACAGCATTTCACACACCCTTGCGGTGATGCGATGACAGGGTCTCACTCAGGATGTAGGCGGTAGTACTAGAGTTGTGAGGGAAACATTCCGCGCCCTCATCGTCGTGATGATGATGATAATGATAGACGAGATAGGCACAAGAAAAGAAGGATTGAACCTAAAATTCCCATCCAGAGACACGGCGTATATCGCCATGGCTTGCTTCGAAACGGGGCATAGTCAGCTCTGTCCTCACTCTCAGGTGACTCCACGTTGCCGGTCCGGGGGTCCGAAAGCTCTACCTATCTTACACCGACTCAGTTACCTGCACGTGTTACGAGACGTGGCAGCGCAAATGGGACGGTAGGTCAGCACATTGCGAAGTTGGCGAAGTTGACCCCCCGGGAACTTCTGCAGGTTGATCAATCTAGATATCTCTCGGCAGGATGCTGCATGTTCTAAACCCACATACTGGTCTGCGATTCCGAGCTGTTGTCGTTGCTGACGTACTCCAAAAATGATATACGACGATAGGGCGCGGGACGAGTACATTAGCTGGCAGCTTGATGGCGGCACGATTAATGTATGGACGCTGCCGTGATTTCCTCTTGGGTGCACTAAGTCAAGCCTCTATCCTGCCCGCCCCGCGCCTCGGCTTCTTGGGTAGTTGTACGATTTACTGTGGGCAGCTTGGAGCTACATTATGTACCTAGCCCTGTGTGTACACGGACAGTCCGCATGAAGGGTGTGGCAACGACTACTTGAAAATACAAATTTCTTTCTTGCTGCCTTCACTCTGTTGCGAAATAGAATATTCTGCCATGAACAAAAATAATAGATTCAACTGTCCATGGAGACGTCAGTCACGCAAGCCTTTCTTCATGGCCCAGAATTGCATCATGTATGACATCGTCAAGTGGGTCAGTCGTTGACTCAGGTAGGGTACGGCTGTTGACTCGACTTGGATGGAATGTGTGGTAGATGATGAAGTTATATGTACTCGATTTGGACCGCCGCAACAGTCGCCGATGTATGTATTTCGAATGTCCTGCTTGCACGGTCTCCATGGTGCAGGGCCATTGCTTGCCCGTCTGTCTATTCTAGTGCAAGTTTTGTACGTGTGTAGTATATACAAGATGATGTAGGTCAGCCAAGAACCCTCGTTGTCTCGAAACAGCGAGATGGCTCTTCATCGCTGCCCCCGGCTTTGCAAATGCTAATCTGCATCAAGCCGCCTCAATACATTTGCTGACCTGGTTGGGCGCGCGCGCCGTCTGACCACGGAGTATGATCAGACGTCAGCAGCTCCGTTGAAGCCGATTTCGCTCCAGAGAGTGGCGTATCCACATATCTATGGGGCGCTAGATATTCGTCTTCCCATTGTAATGTTTGCGCCGCCACAGCTGACCTATCAGTCGTTTTTCCCGCAAGTCTTTCGTTGTAGTTAATGACAGCTCGAGCATGTTGTTGCTGCCTTTGCGTTTTGAGTTGCTGCTTCCATATCTGTCGTTCCAATCGCTCAGTGGCATGCTCGAAGAGCTCTTGGACTGGTATCTCATGCCAATTCTCGTAGAGATATGTACACCTCTTCTGTTCGTCGTACGAGGCGTAAGAGAACAGGATTGCCTTCAGGCTACCCTCGATTTCGTGCGCCCACTCCTCTACTTGCTCGACTGCGCCAGGAGACGATATTTTGCGAGCTGCACTCGTCTTTCGCCGAGGATCGTAGAAGTTGACCAAAGATTGAATCGACAATGTGTTGAGATTGTCTGCTGCGTGGTAATAAATGTCCCTGGCGACATCTTGGTCCGACATTCCAAACAGCAATTGTCTCCTAATCTCATTCCGAGTCAGAGCTTTAGGTGCCATGTCTATGGCACCCAGGGCACGGTAGAGAGCAGAGGAGTCCTTGCGGGGGTAAAGTTCAGGTCCTTCTCGCGAGAGGGAGTCGTAGACGTCGAGGTCGTATCCAGTTCTGACTTTGATAGTCAGTACTTTCGCACGCGCTTCTAACATTTTTGTCGTCTCTTCAATCCTTTGGTACTCCCGGACCACTGCCGCGGTTTTGCTGATAGACTCGAGGTCACTTAGCAGAGAAGTGATTTGAGAATCGGCACTGCTTCGAAGAGAGCTCACTAGCTGTTTCAGCTTCTGCCCATCTTGCCGATAGTAGGGGGTTTTGTCACAATCCCCGAGAAGGAAAAGCGAATATATCAACTCTCCTATTTGGCAAGCAACCTGGGCAGTTGATCTGAAGAGTATGTACTGCAAGAGTAGCTCTACCCGTTTGGTCTGTCGCAGTAGATGGTTGACGAGATATCGAGCATTGGACTGGTTCAGAGATTTGAAACTTGCCGTGAGGAGTTCGAGTATCGTGTCAACCGGCGGCAGAATTTGGCTGCGCAGGCATGCCATGAAAGCCCTGCTGGCAGATTGGATGTCACCCAGTTTTAGCCAGCCTTGGACCAAGGTATCGAAAACCTCGGGTCCCCGATCAAATCTCCGCACGTGAGTAAATTTTTTGGTGTAGAAGTCTTTCCGAGTAAATTTGCGTGGAAATTTGCCCGTTTCAGGATTTGGGAGCACGTCGTCCGGCCTCCGGAAATATCGCTGCCTGTGCGTGCCATCCCCGACACAACCTCTCATTCGGTCGTTTATCTCGCGGAAAAGTGCAACATCATTTGAAGCCACCGCGTGGGTGAGCAGGCAAACGACTGTCTGCTGCGTTGCTGGCCAATCGGTCGAAGCCAGATAATGGTCAATCACAGCCTCTGCCAGATCCGGCCTGTCAATTCGATTGAAACCGGCGATCAGCGTGTTGAAGTTGTGTATATTCGGGTGCCAAGAAGAGTACAAGAGATTGTAGCAGATCTTGCCCACAGCCGCCTTGACGTCCTTAGTTTTGCTGAGAATCGTGCGGAAACTCTCACTGAGAAGACGGCGGGCTTCACTCGCCACTCTGGGCTCGACTTGCGGGTTGTGGTAGCTTGGGAATTCTCCCAAGAGACTCTCGGCCTCGTTCAGTAATTCGTCTCCTTTGGACTGTTCATCGACTGATTCCCCATTGGGGGTGCTGCACCTGGCCCTCCAGAGTAGGTCCTGGACCAACGACTCTATAGTCCGTGTCGACTTTACAAGCTGCTTCTCCTTGCCCGGATGCCTCATCAGGATTTCGGGATCCTGTTCCTCGATTGATATCGCTGCTTCGACTTGTTCCCAATTTATTTGGTGCAGCGGTAAAGTAGAGTGAGACCGCGGTGCGCAAGTCGACGCGGTGTCTGCCAGCTCCTGGAGGAGCACTGACACATCTTTCGCAGCGCCCCCATCCATGGATAATGTAGCCGGCAATGTACTTCTCCCGTGATCCCAGTATGTTTGCGTCTCGTCGACCTCGTAGGCGATTGGTGCTTCTTGGACAGCAAGCGTGCTTAGGGACGCCCTGGCTCTCTCCAGCTTCGCATCGAGCTCCGCCCTCCGGGCACCCTTTCTCTTCGAGTCAATGACGACCGCAGTGCCGAGAATCGTTGTGTAGCATGCTGTGAAAAGGTCGGCAGCGGTCACCTTTCGTCGCGAGGCGGCTGTGGTTGCTCGTCTAGAAAGCGCGTTGGGGGTATGCAAGCACACTCGGCAACGACAGGTCGATTGTGCCTGTGCGACCCTAGACCAGAGTGTCTGCATACTGCAGACATGTCGCCCGAGGCCAATCGCAGATCAATCGGTGTCGCGAACTCGTCTTGTTCCGCTGGGTTCTTGGCTGTGTATGCAAAAAGAGCTCACGGGCTTCTGATGATGTTACGATCCTTAACTAGGGCGGATCAATCAGAGCCGGCGGTCCAATTATTTCTACCTCTTTAGTGGCATAACATGTCTAAATACATCAGGTCTACTCCATACCAAGACCATCGTCTCTGATCCATCTGGGTTGTCTTGACCACTTTAACGGTAACGCATCTTCAATAACTTGGAACAGAAGTACCGGACAGTCTTCTAAAATGTTCGCCCTGACCTTGACAGCGGAACTGACTGGGTAAGACAACTTCTTGATCAAGATTGCCGCTAGAATTTATACTGACAAGATGGCCATCAGGGTGACCAACCTGCGCCCTAGCGATAGTGAGGAGAACCCGTTTTGGTATACATTCACGGTGCAATGCACATCATGCCGCGAGACACACCCGAATACCGTCGGCGTCAGCAGATTCGTAGGTCCAACGAAGAATCATACTGCAAGAGGGATTTCCTTACTAACCCCAAACAGGAAAACAATGAGATGAGCGGCAGCAGAGGCGAGGCCAACTTTGTGTGGAAGTGCAAGAACTGCAAGGTGAGAATCGCAACTACTTGTAGAGAGAGGAGGAATTGACATTATGATGTAGCGCGAGTCCACTGCCTCCATCAAGACGTCGCCCAAGCCGTACGAGCAGGGAGAGCCTCCCAAGGCTCAATCCGTCATTGAGTTTGACTGCCGTGGACTTGAGTTCACTGACTTCCACCCAGAGGTAGGTTCATCTCTGATATTCTACTTGGAGTCGTTAGGCTAACTGGCACAGGGAACTTGGCTTGCCGAGGGCCTCGACTCGGGCACGAAATTCACCGAAATAGAGCTCACTGATGGAGAATGGTACGACTACGATGATAAATCGGGAGAGGAGGTCAGTATCAAGGATCTCAAGTGGAATATCAAGAGAGCTTGATCGTATGCCAAACGCTTCTTAAACAGCCCGCGGTTATGTACAGACCATATGAGAACAACCCAATCAAGAAAGTACTTTACATGCTTGAGAAAAATTGCAATGCATAGGTAATAATGTTGAAAAGTGTCGCGCTGAAGAGGGCAAGCACAAAGTCGTAAATATGCACGTAGCGAGGTTCAGGCTTTCTGCCTGCCCCGCTAGCTGGAGCTCTGCCCCAGACGTGCTGCCCTTAAGTTTAACCAGTCGCAAACCCGACCCAAGACGTGAAGCTTTACCTGCCAGACGCGACGAGCAATTACAAGGCGCGCAGGGAAAATCTCACCGAATCTGCCCACCATGAGTGTGAGTTCGAGACTGGCCATCCTTCTGCTGCTCGGGAAGATCCTCTTGCTGACCAGATAACCGCAGTTCATGCCCATCAACCCGCGGCCTATGCTGCAAGACCTGTACGTTTCTTCTGCCCGGCCCCCCAGCGAAGCAGGCCTTTTGCGTCGCGAGGCCCTCGGGACCTGCTGGCCTCCCGAGCCCTCCTTGCAACATGATGCTGACAAGACACCTTCTCTACAGGGTCAACAAGGACATCGTCGTGCGCCTGAAGTGGGGCGAGACCGAGTACAAGGGCAGGCTGGTGTCGACCGACAGCTACATGAACATCCAGCTCACCAACGCGCAAGAGTTCATCGACCAGAAGTTCACCAGCGACCTGGGCCAGATCCTGATCCGGTGCAACAACGTGCTGTGGATCAAGGCCGCCGACGGCGAGGGCGACGTCAAGATGGAGGGATGATCGACCGAATCGACACGACGAAATGATGTGGGCTCGCCGCTGAGCGCTCGGGGGAGGAGGAAATACTTGAGAACCGAATCGAGATGGGGGTTAGAAGCCTCTACTTTGTGGTCGCCAACGAAAGTGCTATCGCACGGCTGACAGAGCCCATAGTCTGGGCCATCCCATTTCAAGTCGCCTGGTCAGAATCTCGCATTGTCGATTGGTGGGAAAGGGCCATCGCGCGTGGAATCGAGCGTATCACGATCTCGTGAGAGGAATTGAAGAAAAGATGTCCGCCGGCAGACCGATTTTGAATGTCACGGTAGAATCACAAGGCGTTCGGTCATGTCATCCAGAAAATACCATGTCGTTTTTTTTGCATTTAGGTACACTCAACAAGGAAGAACGAGGATGCCTCCCCAAATTTTGCCAATTAACTTGCTCTCATTTTGGAATTACCCAATCCATCAGAATCCAGCCCTGCAAATTTACATTATGCACGCAATCTTGCGGCTGCTGCACATCTCCGACTCTCCCACCTTGATCCTCTGGGTCTCGCTAACCCACATGTAGGTCTCGACCATCCATTCGTACCAGACCTTTGCATCATCCGTCTGCCTCCACATGCTCACCTCAACCTCCGCGTCTGGCGGGAGATATAGTGGTTTCTAGAATCGTTAGCGTATACACTCTTTGGCATCAGACGTGAGGACCATACCTTGAGCGGGAAGAAGATTGGGAACCACGAGATCATGTCCTTGCTCTTGCGCTGAATGTTGTCAGGCAGAATACTGAGCTCCACCAACTCCTTACCCTCAATCCTCGGGCGGTAGAGAACCGACTCAAAGTATCCAGCCAGACCGTGGATGACGCCTCTGTCTCTGCAAACAAAGGTCAAGTGGCAGTGCCTGGAGTTGTGGTCATTGGCACCAACGCCACCTGCCATGGAGCCGCCGCCACCTCCGACCACACCTCCGGTTCTGCGTGCCTCGATCATGTCCATGGTAGACTGTGGCAAAGGATGAACAAACTCCCATGCTTGTTGGAATCTGCCGTGGCCCGGAACACGCTGGCTGACAAAGTCGATTTGGAATAGCCGGACTACCCATGGCGTGTCGAAAGCATTCTCATCGAGAGGCGCACGCCGGCTTATGTCGGCATGAAGGCGGGGTGTCGAGATCGGCGACAGGTGCGCTGTGTACGACTCTGGAATAGAGATGCCGTGAGGTTTGGCAAGGACATGTTGGATTCCGTCCAGACACTCCGGCGACAGTTCGTTATCGCCAAACGAGCCCAACAACTCTGACACCAGGATATCGACTTTTCCGTGCTCCGGCTCGTCCGCACTGCCGCCGATGATGGGGCCTTTCCAAGCCCGCATATCTGTCTTAACGACTGTGACTCGTCCGTTCCAAACCTTTTGGTTCTGACGAAGCAAGTAGACGTAAGCATTGGGATTCTTCTCAACAGCCCAGACTTTTACAGGCACGCCGGTGCTTTCGCTTGCCCGGAGCGCGCGCGTGACCAGCGGCCCACGTCCCGACCCGGCGACAGCAATAACGACTTCTCCGGTGGGAGAGGACGTGGCTTTTCGTTGGTGTGACCACTCAGCCAAAGCTTGGGCAATGGCCAGCTCGTACTGGTTATACTTGACCGGATCGGTCTCGAAGACTTCGTAGGTGATGGACTCCAGATTGTCGGACAGTGGCTGCAGAGGAGATTGGAGCCAATCTTGGAAATTGGTAAGTGTGGCTTGCTCGAGAGCCGACTGCGACTCTTGTTGCCGTTCAAGGTGTCTCAGGTACGAAGAATATCGATTGTGAATCGGGAATGGCTGGTTCTCCTTCTTCGGCTGCTTGGCGGCCTCTGCGAGAGATGGGAAGTCGTCCGCTTTGGGCAGCTCAGCTGGCCTTTCGAGATCCTTGACGTCCGGACCGATATCACAGAGCAAGAAGTACGGGGCAATCTTGAGCTTCATGTAGTTCATGATCATGTCTTGGTGGTTTCGAGATAAGGACGGATTGCCACCCTTGTTGGCCTGGAAAGTCTTTGGGCCAAACGAGAGGTACTGGATAGGCTCAGAAAACCAGCGGTTCTGGAGTTCCTTCAGCGGCAGCACGCGAGGCATTCGAATGGCTAAAGCTGTGGATTAGCAGGTGCCCCATTGCAATGGAAAGCCGGGAGTCGAAGAGAAGGAACATACCAACAAAGAGTCTCGAGTCATAGTCACACGTCGAGCGGATAAGGTGCCAAGAGTCCCACGAGCTGAATATGTCAATGTCGTCCTGCTCGTTGGCCGCGGCGGCCTTGCTGTTGTCAAGCTCGGAAGAAAGAGTGCTTGTGACCTCTTCGAGGCCTGGCTCTCGGTACATGGGCAAGTGAATCACAAAGTTCATGCGTGTACCGATGAGCAGGGTCTCCTGTATTGCTCGCGCATACTGGGCCACGCCCCGGCTACTGCCAGCTTTGATGGCATCCTGTCGCGGGCCAGGGAAGATGATTGTTCGCACACCACAAAAATTGGCATAAGCGACCTCGAGGTTGAGAACCTGCCTCGAGATGCTCGAGATGGCAGGGTTATCCGAGCACAGGTCAGTCCACGGGCTCGAGTATGCGATCAGGCCACTGGTGGAGTGACCAGGAAAGAGGGACGTATCCTCCGTGGTCAGCGGGGGTACAATGGGATCCGGGTGGCAGCTTGGGATCTCCGAATTCTGGAGCTCTGCGCAGCTTTTTGTGGCCAGCTCGGTGACTCTCTTTCGAAAGTTGTCGTTTGTGACGGGGGTCGTCACAAAGCTGAACTGTTTCTTGGTCAGGGAAATCGGCTACGTGAAGCAACGGGCGGCTCACTTACACCAGAGTTTAGCACACGACCATATTGCAGATCGGTCAAAGTCTCGGACCTGGCAGAGTCGTGCTGCCCAATGTAGAAGATGGGACGGTTCTCATCATAGTCCTCGCCGCCTTGGTCGTACGACGTGTGCGACATGATGTGGTTGTGTCCTTTGGTCAATTTGGCCTGGAGTGCCGCGCTTTCTTGTTGGTGTTTGGGCGGCGTCTGAAATTTGCAAACGAGGTTTGCAGGCTTGGAGAAAAACAAATTCGCTTTAGTCACGAATTCATGACCGGCGACGAAAGTAGGCCAGCTGCAGGGTCTTTGTCGCGAGTGCTGATGGGCAGCTCACCGTCGAGAACAGAATGGCTCGTCTAGGACAGCTTTAGGGAGAATATAAAGATCCAAGAACCTCGACTTGTAACAAGAGGGCGCACCCGGATCGATCGACGCAATACTCAAAATGATTGGTGAGATGGGCTGGGCCAGGTTCGCAAATGTGTGCCAGTGTGCGCAAAGAAAACTCCAGTGTACGGTACCTAGGTAGGCTACGGCAGGTACGTTTAGTTTAGGCCTTAGGCAGTTTGGCACGGCTGGAACTATCAAATTGATGCCCAGCTTATGGTTCAAGGTACAAGAATTCTAATTCTATCATCACACGATCACACAAGCTCTTTGTGTATTTTCTTCTCATGTTGCACCCGTTATCAATAAGCATGTGCGAACACAAAGCTAATCCAGGAAACTCTGTCAGACTGTTTGTAGTGAGTTTTTAGCTCTAATAAAGACCCTGGGAAGAAGAAGAAAAAAACCCTCCTCAGTAGTATTACCGACGGAGTATGATTGAAAGGTACAGTTCCAAGCCGGGCTTATCGATTGGCCAGCTCCCTCATATCGTCCTTGACCCCACTACGATACCTGGAAGCTAGGCGGGCAGGAAATCGCGGGGGATGTTTTTGAAGTCGACCGACTCCTGGCTAGGCGCTCTCAGTTCACCCAATCCGAAAAAGCAGCACGTTTGTCTCGTCGCGCGACACATACAATATGAACCGACGCATGGTGTGTTGTCCTTCCGTATATATGCTGCGACCACTGTATACTAATGGAGCATTTCCCGCAGCTGACCAAGGACGAGGAAGGTGCCGGCGACGAGGTCGAGGTCCGTCGCGAGGATCAAGACAAGATCAACAAGTTCAGCCGGCTACACCAGAAGGAGCTCAAGATCGAGGACGCGCTCAAGGCCAAGAACGTGAGTCTGGCCCATGCGATTAGTGTGAGGACGTGTTTGCTGACTCCTCGCGCCCCCTGTTGCAGAAGGAGAAAGAAGAGCTCGACGATATCACGATGGAGCTGGAATTAGCAGACGAAGACGACCTTGTACCGTACGTTGCAGAGAAATCCAAACGAGACCATCAATAAGACTCCAGCTTACTGATACGAATCACCACAGATACAAGGTCGGCGACGCCTTCTTCCACGTGTCCCTCGAGCAAGCACAAGAGATGCTGGCAACATCGACGTCCAAGATCGAGGAGGAGGTGTCGGCCCTGGAAGACAACATGGGCACTGTCAAGGACGAGATGACACAGCTCAAGGTCCAACTATACGCCAGATTCGGACGCAGTATCAATCTCGAAACGTAAAGCTTATAACAAAACATGCGCTTTCCCTACCTAGCTGCGAGTAATAGGATTAGCCATCATCAGCACAGCCCGGAGATACTGTACCTGCCTCGCCCGTGACGGAATTAAGGCATTGACTAATTTGGCGATCTCAACAACGATAACTTTATATGGCCGCGGTGGACTATGCAACGTGCTGGTGCTTTGAAGCCCAGCCAGGCTTCTTCGGCATAGTAGTGCATCGGTCCAAGGAGACCGAGAGATCTCAGTTGCCCAATGCAGACCTCAGCCGATCCGAATCGGGGGTTTCGGGAGAAAAGGATAGATATGGAGACATGACACAAGCCAAGATCAAGCTTAAAAGTGCCTTGGGGCTGGAATGGGGAGCCAGAGGAGCCAAAGGGGCCAGAGAGGGCGCCGAGGGGAGCCGCGGTGCTGGAAGTTGGATCCAGGCCTGCAAGAATTGCTGAAACGACGCTAGAATTCGGCGGTCCAGGGTGTGAGATGATGTCACTGGCTCCCCTGGCGGCGACCTAACCCATGTGCAGCCTTGACTCTTAGCGACCCAGGATCCAAACAAAACCATGGCAGGGCCTGGACAATTGAAACCTGCTGCCAGGAACATCCTCAATTAGACGGTCAGATGTGGGAAGTTGCCCGATCCTCCATAATTCCGTTGGTGTGGTAGGTAGTATCCAGGCTACCGCTTTCTCTTAGAAAACCTCCGTGATCTCCAGGCACGACCCGAAGATCTCTTTCCTTCCAGGCCAATCGAGTTTCGCGTGTTGTCTGCCTCTTCGGGACAACTTCCTTCGTTTGGCTCGCGTGACTATATTGCCAACCTCGCAGATAGTCTGCCCTCTTCGTCTTTCCTACGTCCCTCCTGTCAACACGCCTTCCACCACGAGCTGCCAACATGTCGTACAAGAGGGAGATCGTCACGTCGTGCTTGTTTGCGGCTGTGGCCGTAGCTGTGCCTGCTCCCGAGCCGGTGCCGCATCCCATGATTACGCCGGCGCCAGCGCTACAACGCGACCTCCAACGGCGAAGTTTGGATCCGGCATCCTATGTCGAAAGCTTGGTCAGTGGCCTAGGCAGCACCGTGTCTTCCTACGTCGCGTCCGGCATCCCGCAGTATTTCCAGGACTTCCCCGTCGGCGATTCGGTAGAGAGCTCTCTCGGTATCAACGACGATGATCTGAAAGCCACGCCTACCCAGGTGCTGAATATACCGTAAGTAGTGTTGCCCCACAAGAAGTCATTATATATAGCAAAACACTTGCGCAGGGCTCTCTACCTTTTCGTGATCAAGGGTATGTGGCTAAACAACCAAACGCAGGGGCTACGCGAACTGGACGGACCAAGGCTGGAACGTCCGCGTTCACGGCAATGTATTCAAGCAGCCGAACATCTCGCAAGAAAAGGTGGACGATCTTGCCAACGTCTTTCTGATCGACACGGATGTCGACAGTCTGCCCACCGATCAGGCAGACCAGGCAAGAAACCTTACGAGAGAAATCTTCGTAGTACAGCAAAAGGACTTGAATGTCACCATCAACTTCGTCAACGATGTGTCGGTAGAGCCTGATGCCAGCGGCGGTGTCATCAATGCGGTAAGACAGTACACGAATGATTCATTCGAGAGGGAGACTAAGATTTGTCACGTCTATAGGAAGGAGGTAATCAAACCATTCAGCTACCCTACCCAACGACCGACGAGGGAGACTTCGACACCTTTGTCGTGCTGGCCAACACCACGGGCCCGAATGGGGGCTACATGATTGCCGGCAATGCGACCGACTCGATCCAGTCGCTGAACATGTACGCAGAGGGCACTGACACGGGCAATGCCACGGCGTACTTGGTCCCACCCAACGGCTTGACCATCATCTCTGACATCGACGATATTCTCCGGATAACCAAGATTTATGATCCCAAGGAAGGTCTGCTCAACTCGTTTGCCAGACCCTTTACTCAATGGGAAAACATGCCCGAGATCTATGCCAACTGGAGTGCTTCGATCCCAAACTTCCACTTCCATTACCTCACAACGACACCGGAACAAGTCACAAGAAATTACATGGAGTAAGTTCGCGCGGCTGCCCGAGACAAACTTTCTTCGAGTACCCCTGGGTGCAGCAAAGTCGGTATCAGTACACATAAGCTAACATTGGCCACCAGGTTTATTTACAAGACGTATCCGCTCGGATCCTTCGACACACGTCCTTTAAACTTCTCGGACGTGTCTGCTACCCTCCAAATTCGTCGTTTTCTGCTGGACAAGATCTTCCAGACCTTCCCTGACCGCAAGTTCGTCTTGATGGGTGACACGACCAACTCGGATGTTATGAAGGCCTATCCAGCGCTGGCACACGATTATCCTGGCCAGGTCCAGTGTATCTTCCTGCGCAACACTTCGGCAACTGATTCTACGGATCTTTTCCCGTACGATACATCGGGCTTTGAGGGTCTCAACCAAACTCAGTACATGGTGAGTGCCCGCGATCCTGTTGAATTTCCTTTCGTTCCGTATATGAATCTAACTGTGTAATTAGTTTTTCCTTCATTCAAACGATTTGACTAATTTGGATATTGTCGGTGGTAATTGCTACAATTCGACAATTCCTCAAAACGTCACCTTCGGATACCAAGGTTATGGCTTTGGTAATGCCGCGAGTTCCTCCGGCCAAGAGGCCCGCATGTTCTCGATCATCTCGGGAGTAATTGCGTCCCTCACCGTCCTGTTATTCCTTTAGGGAATTATTTTTTAGGCGTCCAGCCAGAAAAGGATACGAGAACTAGATATGAGAAATGAATAGCAGACCCACAGTCTGACGGTATGGCTTAGGGAGTGATTTCCCGCGAGATATTGTTTCAAGGCATTCGCGATTGGCGTTGAGGAAATGGCTAGGTTATGGGTTTGGTAGTGCTTGGGTAATTGGCTATCAACTTTCAATATGGAGTTTCTCTTGAAGAGATAACCTTGGTGCAAAATTCTGTGAAGTTTCCATTCCACTGGCTAGCGAACATGACAAGATGGTTTCCTCTTGCTGCAGAAAGACCCAGCAAAGTATTTTCAAGGAGTATCACAACCAGAGAGTAGACTTAAAATCAAAAGCATACCTACGATTACTCTGTCCGACCAGTCCCAGAAACATCACAAATCTGTTGGTTGCAGGCCAGTCAAAAACAGTAAAGTATTGCCTCGACCGGACACCGAGAGACGGCAAGTCTGGAACCGCATCGCAAATAGTTATTTGCTTTGAAGTCCGAAGTCTCGTTGTCGTTTTGGAATGGGATAGCCCTCTCGACAGTTTCGTTGGCCGTGGCTGTCCAGATAGACTCGGTACGAGCTCCTGTGTACAAAGGAGCGATACTAGAGAATTCTGCTGCGTCCTGCTCGCGTCAGGGCACTGAACCGTCTCAGAGCTCGTCGGGTCGACGACGTGTTACTTGGGTATTGTCCATGACCTGTCTTTTTTCTTGTTTTCTGCGAATCTGTCCGTGACATGATCATTGGAGGGAGAATACTTATAGCTTGGTCTGATGGTTTTGTCTATCGAGACTGTTCACAGAGGGACAAGAAGACATGTTCCTCTCGACCCGAGTCTCCGCGATGCAATGTTTTCCATCTGGGGCTGTCGAACTACACCAGCTCAACAACACAAATGTATCTTGTGATCGATTTGGGCCGATCTGGGTAGCGACAGGAGTCGTATGTGCGTGGTCAACTATCTCCAGATTTTTATTTCATACCCAGTTCGCAAGCGCTATATCGCGAAAAATCTAGGTTCGTGGTTTAGATTCATGGGACGTCACGCAACCGGTTCTTGGAGGCTACAAGAAATTTCAGTGCTAGCCAATGGTTTCGTAGCAGGAATCGGCATATAGGTTTCGAGAGAGAGAGAGACACACAGAGATAAAAAGTATGAGAAAAACATGTCTAGAAAGACCAAGCGGACCAGTCAGTCAGTCCTCCATTCCAACTGGCGAGGAAGTAACCGAAAAGAAGGACCCTCAAAAGTCACGATACTTGGCTTTACAGACTTTTACCTAGAATACTACTTTCATGCTTATTACGCCAGCCACATTTTACCTTAACTCCCTACTACCCAGCAAGCCCAGACAGGGTTGCCGGGGGTTTATTGATTTTGGCCGAGCTGACCCTCTTTCGACGCGATCCACGTCCGAGGTCTCGGGAACGTTCCCCCTGGGGCTGGCCTCGCTGGCGTCGTTTTCCTCGGCCGCTTACTCGGCAGATGGGTTCCCAAAGCCCTGGAGACAATTAATCTGAGCTGTGGCCGGGAATCCACAGACAGATATCGATACTATTTGTATGACTTATATCAGAAGAGGCGGGTCACACGTACCTGGGACAATATATTCGTCCTGCCGTGGGAGAGCGAGACCTGGTCGGCTGATTTCGTACTTGTCCATGGAACCGTGTCAGCTGTGTCGTTGAAAGCAGAGGGCCCTCAATTTCATAACGCTTCGTGAAAATCCCAAGAATGCGAAAGTGTCACGGCACAGGTGGTACTAGGTAGTAGGGTACAAAAAGAAGGATGAGAGCGCTTGGGGAGGGTCCCGGGTCGTCGTCACATTGGGGCGGTGATCCCCGACCTAGTCGATGGGACCCCGATCTCAGCTCCGTTGCGAGAAGTCGACTCGCCGTCGACCACGTCAAGGTTCGACTGTGCAGCTCGCCCAGGTGAGGGAGGCCCGTTACGGCTCGGGACGAACGGGGAAAGGGGAGCCTCCCGAACAAAATGGCTCACCAGACTGCCACTCTACGAGCCACTACGTACCGGGCGCCTGCAGGGTCGAGAGAGATAGAGTGTGAGGCACTACTACTATCTGGTATAACTCCATATAAAATCATACTTTTTTCTGACATATAATGCATGCAGTATGCAGTATGCAGTATGCAGAGTGTCGGTAGGACTGGGGGGATTCGACTTGACTTGGGGGCCGACTTCCTGCTTCTCAGTTGGAACATCCAATAATCATGATCCATGTCTCTCTCTTAAGTGGATCATTTTTTCGATGACACTACACTGGTTAGTTTTAGTCGCTCGGCTGGGTTGTTAACCGTTGGGTTAGGCTGGTTCCATTCCAATGTGGAACTCTTTCTTGCAGCTGGTAGGGATCAAAAACCTGAGAGGCCATTAACAAGAGAAAAAGAAAGGTGCCAAACGGAACGAGTATAGACACCACCATCGTGTATATGGTTGGTTCGCGCCGAGGGGCGGTTTCGCTAGTCATGGCAGCACAGCAGCAGCAAGCAGACCCGTAGCCGAGAAGGATCATATCTGACACTTTGCCAAGCCGGCAGACGGTGGTAGATAGGTATCTATGCACACGCGTCGCGCCGGTGGTTCGATGATCAACAGTTCTCTTGTTCTTTCAGCCGGTTCGACGTTGGTGATGACTTGGGTAGGTTGCTTGCTTGTTGCTTGTTGCTTGCTGCTTGCTGCTGTCGCGTAAACGAGAGTTATAGCTGAACCCCGTCTTATCTATTCCTTCGTAGTAGGTTAGTAGGTTAGTACCTTACCTATCTCCTTGCTAGAGCGCCTGTCCTGGTCGGCCCCCGTAACGGCAGTCAATCGGAGCCTTTGCCGTGGCCCGTCTCTACTGTGTACTCCGCCAGAGCGGAGCCATCGTCGTGGTGTGTGCTTTTTTTTCTTCTCCCTCTCACTCACTCACTCACTCACACACTCTCTGCTCTGCCTCTCTGTCCTGGTAATAGTAGCTGGGCTGGTCAGTACGTCTGCAGACTCGAGCCCATCTGCTGCCAACTTGCCAATGTCCTTTGAGTTTTAGTGTCAATTTTACTGCGAGTCTGCGGCACGGACAGGATCCTGACCTGGTTTAGCCTGTCTGCCGTCGCTATCTGGGCTCTCTGGTAGGAGGGACCTTGGCACCAGGGTTTTCTCATTTCGGAGATCGTCATCGAAGGACTCATTGGGATCTCCTAGGGTTGCGTACGTACGGCCACTGGTACCCAGGTAGGTATTACTGATCATTGTGTACATCGTAGTAGCCGCCTGTTAGTTGGGGCTCTTCCCTCCATCTCGCCCATACGCTTTCCCCCCAACGGCATTTCGCATAAACCCGGCTTGCTCGGGAAAACGCCTGTATGTGTGCGCGTGAGTGTAGTTTGTGCCGTGCGGACGGAATTCCGTCAAGAATGTAGCTTCCGATGGATTTTCTTTGCATGTCGCAAGTACCGGCGAGCTGGTTTGTGTTACTTAACAAAAGGAAGTCAGCCTGCATGAACCTGTATATCGTGTAGAGGGATCGTCCAATAAACCATCCAGAACCGTAGAAAATCGTTCCGGGACTCGCTCGTTCGTGTCATCTCACCAAGGGCCCACCGATCTATGGAGAACAGCTGTTGCCAATGTGGGGAGAATGTGGCCTCAGTATAGAGTCTATTGAACGAGGATCCAATCTAACTAGCCTCGCTGATTCGGTTCTAGAAGATGGGTGAAGTCAACGGCCGACGGTTGTTGCTCCAAGGTACGTACGACGCTGGGTAGTCTCCCAGGGGAATACCACGGGCTGACCAGGTCGCATCCCTGACGTGACCGTTTGGCTCGTCTCGTGCACGCTGCCTTCTTGGCCAGGTCGAGCATGCCACCTGCAAAGTACGTACGTACTAGCACATAGGCGGTAGTGTCGACTGTCGAGGTCTGCCGTGGGAAGTCCACGCAGGAGCGCAAGATTGAGCCAATCAACGATGCTACCGTTCGACCTACGATATGTGGTCCCCAGCCCGCGGGTGGATGGGTGTTGCTGCATGTTTATACGTAGCGCTGGCTCAACTATACGTATGTATGGACAAGGAGGTTGGCTAGACCCGCCTTCTTCGACGATGCCAAGACATGAAGATGCCGGGAACATGTAGCCCGCGCCATTGGAACGAACATAGCGTACAAGCATTGCTTCAAACCATGCTCAGCTCTGCCCGGGTTGGTGTGGACAGTGATGCACAGTGCATCGGCGGTTCACAGTGGCCTGTTCGCTGTCTTGTGGAATCTCATCCTTGACAGTAGGCGTCCAATGATACCTTTTGTTCTGGTCTAGATCACTGATGATGTTCATTCAGTCAATTCGTAAGCCGGGCCACTGCAGGCTGACTGGGTCCCTTGTATGTGTCTCATCTATACGTTTGTAAGAGGTGCCGAGCTACCGGCAAAAGTTGAAATCAAAGCACACTGCTCTGTGCATCTCGAAACTGATCCTGTTGTCCCAAGTCGAAGGGATTTGCTGCGTTCTCATAACAGTCTTTGCAGACTCCAAGTCCTGCTGCTCTCAGCGGGTTTGTTCGCGAACCAGAGCACATCTCAAGCGTCGACAAGATATCTCCCTCGAACATAGTATATACTATAAGCCTTTCGATATGATCGGCGCGTTCGGTGTCGCACTCGTCGTGATTGTGGCCAGCTGCGGCTTCTGCGCCGTCTTATATCGCAGGCTCCAGTCGCTACTGGCTTCGTCGACATTGACCATCTCCATCATGGTGTATTTAATTATGCCGTCAGCTGCTTTCGGCACGAATATATCTCGAGAAGAGTAACGTGACAGGCCAGCGGTTGATGTCTCACTATCACGTCCTTCTGCCTAGAGACGGTATCAGTACAAACGGCCAGAGATGGGACAATCCTTGACGGTGAGAGCTTACACAACAGTTCGCACAAGGCGAATTGTTCACGTATACCCAATTCGGGCAGTTGTGGGTATAAAAGTACTTGCAGCGGTACTTGTAGAAGCCTCCGCCACCGCTACTCATGGTGACTGGCTGGATCGAATCAAAGCTCGACGGACTATGTGACGCAAACTTGGTATCGAGAGTCGTGTAGGTATCGCAGACGTGCTGTCTAGTAACTGCCCGCTGGCAGCAAGCGGTTCGGTATGGCTGAAGACGGGTATCTTGTCTACGGATGCAGTCGAGTCTGCGTACCACGCAGATGTAGTCCGGCCTTATAGAGTATTGTGAGGCGTGGGTATATGAGAAGGGGCGAAGAATGAGAGAAGCAGGCGATCTGGGGAAGCCTTGTTCAAGAAAAGCAGCAGTTGCTTTGGTGCCTGGGGTTCGTCGATATATATGTGCTGGGGCATATTGAATGAGTGATCATCCCTGTCAGGACATGTCCATTGTCTTTCATGGCCTATTCCCCATGCAGCCCAGGAAGAGGGCATGTCTATCACGCATGCAAGCAGGGAGCTGCACGGCTTGTGTAGAAGCAGTGTCGTTCCTACAATATCCGTCATTCCTTCGAGACAAGGCCCAGCCGTTGCCTCTCCAGTGCATATCACCCTTGTAGATTTTCGAGGGATAACCCCGGCAGCAAATGAAAAGAGACTGGCTCACTCCACGGGACGCACAAGCCGGGAATATTACATATCTCCACCGTCCACCCATCAAGACCTGCACATAGGTGACTTGGATGGGAGCGCAGTAGGTACCACAAGTCGGCAGAAGTGGACTGGAGTCCAATTTTCCTGGTGTTCTATTTTGACCATCTTTCCCTCTGTAATGATTAATCAAGCCACATTGCCATGGGAGCCACAAGGCGCCAGCAAGGGGGGCCTTTAATGTGTTGAGATACAGCCAAGAGGTTTTTTGCGGCTTGCACCTACGCGCGACAATGGGCTTTGGGGGTGACATGCATGTGCTCACTAGGGAATGGAGGCGTCTACACATGTAAGACCGGCGCCGGGTCGGATCGCCCATCTGTGGGTGTTCCTGTCCCGCGGACATTTCGCTCTGCCACTCAGCGCGAACACTGCCCGGTCCGGCAGAGATGGAGCGCAGGTATAATGGGCAGAGACTTCTTTGGAGGAGTGATTGGGGAGGCCGGCTCTGAAGCTGATGGACTGCCGATTGGCATATGCGCACAAGTGCAGACGGCCCAGCCACGGGTTGCAATACTTGTGAAGAAGATGTAGGTAAATTTGGCACGTAGGATCGCCATGGCCGGAAGTGGTTTGGATCGTGACTTGACCATGTGGAAATCAGACGATCCGAGAGTGTCCATCCATGAATACATCCATGAATCCCAGCAGAGGGGAAGCCGCTAAGGTCAAGGTCCATGCCGAAGTGAGGTTAGGTTCCAGGTGAGGTGCCGCCGTGGTATTGTAAATACTAGTTCGCAGGTAGCGCTGTTCCAACGGTTTCTTGTCGTCTGGCTGCCGAGCATAGGTATTTCTTGTGAGAAGTCATGGAGGGAAAAGAGCTGCCACTGATACGCCGCGGCTTGTGGTGCGAAAGGGTCGCGGCGAGGAGTCGAACGGGACCAGTCGACCATCCTTGCAATGATTCTGTTCAGGTCGACGGGCATCAAAGAGGGACGTGGAGACATCTGGATGCCATTCGTCTTCTATCATCTATGTACTCGGAGCACGGGAAGAAACGGGAGCAGTAGAGAAGTAGAGCAAGCAAGCAAGCAGGCAGGCAGGCTGATGTTGTGAGGATGGTGAAGCGAGTTGGCAAACATGCTTGGGTAATTGCCGCCTGCTTTCGAAGATGCTCGGCGGCCCAGGTTCGTTCGTCATGCTTGCGTCGTCGGCAACCGTTCGGCTTGACTACGGGAAACTCGGACGGCTTCACGTTGGGTCTCTGGGCGCTTTTCATCGGAGGGCTGCTGCATTGCAGATGGCGCCGACTGTGCCGCCGGCAGGTGCATTTCTCTGCATTCTGCGGCGCAGGGATTGTATGGTTCGGTGATCAACCGGATTGATGAGGCTGACAATTGACAACTTGAGTCGTTGGAGTAATGGTCGCCGAAACGAGTGAATGACAGGAGGGATGAAAAAAACGGGAAAAGGGAAAAAGAAAGCAGAAAGTTGGTCGGACAGAGGGAGCAACCCAGCCTCGGCTGCCTGGCCACGGGCAGGTGAGAGAGCCCTTTCCCCTAGGTAAGGTAGAAGAACTGATGGCACGATGGCAATTGATGTTGCGTGGTGAGGTCGCTACCACATGTCTGGAAAGTACGAAGCATTTGAACTTGGTCATATGTGTACACCAATACCCTGCCTGGATACATGCACCCTAATACCTATATATTACGTATGTACATACCTTACTGATGTAAGTAGTACATGGTAGATGGAAGCCGAAGCGATTGACGATTGGCGGGTGCAGGCGCATGCCATCGGAGACAGCTCGAGACTGCCGATCCCCCCGAAGGATCGCCGACTGCCCCTACTCTAACACAACCACCCGCCCTTTTCACACTGCGTGCACAATGGCGTTGGGAAGAGCTTCAGTCAATGTGGGAGATCCAGGGAAAACTTGACGCTTCTGTACTGAGGATCTACGTCCAATACATCAATAGAGGGACTTGACCGCTTTCGTTTTCACCCAGCACTTACATGCGTCTGTCTAGATTCAAGGAACATGGGAAGGTGCTACCCTCTTGCATACATTGATACTTGCTTACCTACATACATTGATAGTCAAGTACACTTGTAGTATCTGGCCATTACGCACTAGATTTTGTTTACTTCTCTTTAGTTTCGATTCATCCCTCCTACACATGTGAGCTCCATGTTACGACTTCTCGAACCACACCGGTGTTTCGATCTTCAAATTTCCATTCATTCGCCCAACACTCCTTGTACAGTCACCCACTGGCGGCAAAGGGCGCAGACTGTACACTTCTTGATGTGGCTGCAATGATGCCCTCTAGGAAAGTTCTGAGACACCCTCCCCAATCAGCCCTTGGCATGTCTCTGGCGCCAAGGTCCTCGCTCGATGCCCGCCGTCCAATTGTTGTAAGGAAGAGTCGCTGATTGATGGGGTGGCTATCTATCTATACACTCGATATGCTCCACCGCGAGGATCGTTTCAGGAAACAGATCGCTTGACGTTGCATAGTTCTTGTTAATCCCGGGCCGGTCATCGAAGAACCAGCAGCTTCCAAGTATTGATCTGCTGCCCTTATTCTTAGAGCCTAAGCTCAGGCTTCATGACGACACGTCCGGGATCATTGTGGCATGATCTAGCAGCCGCCGCCGCCCCTTTTCGACGTCAACCGACAACCCAAGTGCCATTGCTTTTCCACCATGCACCGGCCCTGCTTCATTTTCCCTTGTTTCGTCGGCATACATGCCAGATCCAATACCAAAAGGCCACTGTGGTCGGAGAAGACCCGCGGGCAGTTGGTTGTCCGCACCCAACAGGGAGACGGAGGATGACAAGTGGGCTTCGGTTGTGTGGGCGCCATCCCATTCGCCCCGAGTGCCTCACTCCCAGGTTCTGACAGCATCAAGCTCCAATCCGAACTTTTGACGCTTGCGAACCTGGCATCTTTCGGCTTTCTGCCATTGGCTGACTGTACGCGTCACCTCTCTCTGAGATCAAGCCTAGGCAGGGCATCGACAAGGCCGCTTTGGCAGAACGACTCTGTGCAGGTCTTCAGCTCATGGTACGATGGAGAACGTGTTATCAGAGCGGGCATGGAGTACTTCAAGCAACACACCCCTTACCAACCGTCCATCATGATAGACTGGTTACGACCTCACCATACACTATCCCATAATTTCATTCGTGCAGACCAGGAACTCTCGATGCAGAGACCAGGACCCTTTATCACAATCGCACCAAGGCTCGGGAATGGTTAGATGGGGACACTCTCGCTCTATAGGCAGCCAACAACAGGCCGAAATGCACGCCGTCCTAGGCGACAACAATCCTGCCCTATCTGTGGAGTGGATAGAATCTTCATCCCTTTCACTTCTTGCTTGTGGAACGCTACTATCGCAATCTCGAGAATCTTCTGTCTGTCATGGAAACGATTATCGAAGTTCTCTCAAAGGACTGCTCACACCGGAATCAAACCTTCGAAAAGAGCTACAGCCTACCTCTGAATGTTCGATCTGGGATATGATGGCCCAGATGATGCACAACATAATATCGATGCCTCCGATCATGGCCACAGAAAGAAGTAGATGCCAATCTTCAGTTCCAAGGTCGGGTTTCCAAAATGAAAACAATGCATATCCAGCCCAGATATTAGGACCACGGTCAAACATTTCTGCATCGACTCTTGGCAAGTTACAAGACACGGTCCAAGGACGAAAAGCCTGTGCCGCATAGACGCAAGCTCCAGTCACTATTTGGCGCTCTAGCCGGTGAAAAACACGAGACCAATGGGATTCATCAAGGCCAAGACGGCATACTTGTCTTTGAGAAAAAAAAGGCACCTCTGCTCTAACTCACCGGTCAATGGGCAGATGATCTTGTTCCACGCCTCCCGGGAGCCTGGGACAAGCAGAGCAGAAGAAAACCACCGAAATCTAGCTTTGAGTGCGACTTAGCTTAATGACTGCTCAACAATTCGCATGAGGTCTTGCCCGTGCGCAAGCAATGTGCCACCCCTTACAAAGGCCAGTGCGATCCACTATGTTGGTAGCAGAGGGTGCTGTATTGTCACATTGTTCATCCAAAAGGGGCGTCTTGATTGAAGCGCTTGCTGGTGGAAGCTGCAGCTGCCTTAGTTCGTTCATTACCTCCTGTGAAGAGGTACCTCCAAAGCCCGGCTTGTTGCGGTTGGCCGGCCTTCGTAGGGAGTGTTGCTGGGCTTCTGCCACATTGAATGAGGAGATGACACCGAAGTGGCGGCTTGGTGATCCGAGATGACGACCAGTACCGACTTAGCATGGCATATACCCTGTCATTTGAGAAACCGCTGGCGCCAGGAGACTCCCGGACTTCCAGAAGAGACTTGAAGACTTCCTTCCGAAGCATTGGACAGAGTACAATTCCTCGAGACGGGGTTCCCGTTTCGCGCCGAAGAATAAGCTTCATCAAGACACTGGAGACGACTGCTGATCATGCGAGTGCCAAGTTGCTACGGCCCAGATCCCATCTGATGAAAGATCTGATCACTCTTTTGGGCTGCAGGGATTCTCAGTTACATACAACAGCTTTTATTGCTTTCGTCGCATTGGAAAGCCAAGTCAACCTGCTAGCAACAGTTATTCAGTCAGGTCAGTCGCCTACTGCTTAACATCCCGAGAGCCGCAGCCCCAGTCATCATTACCAGCAAGTGGCAAAACGCCACTGTCTACTGACAGATACTACATGTCACACGGAACCCCGATGGACTCTACAGAGATCCGCCAGACGAGAATCACCAGATAGAAAGGCTGAAGCGGTTCAATAGTGGATCCTGCTATACCTGGCACCAACAAACATGCTTTGTTTGACAAGATCAGGCGGGACCCGGCTTCCGAGTAGACTTGTCTTCTCCCCTCAGGTAGATTGACCTCAGGTGAAACTCAAGACCAAGACAGGTGAGTTGCATCACATCCCGCGTACTCTTTACAGATTTCACTCGGTTATGTACTGATGAAGGCTACCGATATCTCTCCGAGAGAGTGTTATACCACTCGATCCTCTTTCCGACAGAGATCTGCACGTCTACCTAGTGTGCCAGATACTCAAGTCGGCCCCAAGACGACCGAATATGCAGACGGAAGCAAGAGAGACCTTCAGGTCATGTATCACTCTCTCACCATCCCTCTTCAAGCTACGCATTCGTCTCTTCTGACCTTGCACAGCTCTTATTTGGTGTGCCTCCCTGCATGATCAGATTAATGACCCCCCTGTCTGGTCGTCCTCTCTTGGTGGGGGCCCTGGAGGGAGGAGATGCGATTTAGTATAAGAGTGCCAAGCCCAGTAGCTCGAGAAAGTAACATTTGGGAACACTGAACACTTGAGTTTTTTTTTTTTTTTTTTTTTCCTTCTTCCCCCCTCGGCATCGTTTCGAACAGAGAGGCCTTATGTCCGCCAGCTGGACTGCTAACTACGTATATACTACTTTGTATACACATCAATCACCCACCCGCCCACCGGAGATCCCAGTCGGCGACTGCATAGAGCTGAGCTGCCGTCTTTCCAAGCCGCCTTTCTCCTGATGTACGTCTACTTACTTACCTAGGTAGAGCGCACACCTAGTTCATGCCATGCCATGCCATGCGCTGTTGAACTATCAGGGTCGCAGTGGAGCCGACTTATTTGATGTCTTGCATTGAAAAGGGCCACGATGGGGCAAACGGGAAAGCCAAGTCAAAAAAGAACCCAGCTTGTCAAATTTATCAACTGCCGGCAAGGCTAGGCCAGTCCATACATATACACGTCCATTGTTCGGAACGGGAAAAACGACCGAAAAATCCAACAGGGCCAAGAGTTCATGTAGTCGTCTATTTTGGGGTTTCAATTCTATATTATTGATCTCTGTACAGTTCTGCTTTTTTTTATTTTTCCCTTCCCTCTCAATATGGCTCATGGTCCCCTTGGTCCTGTCTCCCGCTTCGGAAATTTCTGGTTGCCGAATCCTCGGCCGATCAATTCCTCTTGGTCCCTTAGCTCCTATATCTCCCCCTGGAGGGAGAAGGATGCGCTTCATGGTTGCCAAGTTACATTGCATACGTAGGAATACAAGTGACTCCATCATGGTGATACTGTCCCAAAGCGGACTGGGAACAAGAGACCTTATTTTTTCTTAGCTTTCCCTCCTCGACTCTGACCACGTGTTGGCAGCTAGTAGATAGTGCCTAGTGGTCAGGGAAATGTCGGGAGGAGGGCAAGTCCTCGGGATTCCGCCGGGGGGCAACCCGGCAGAGAATCACTCCAGCCTTTTTGCGTATGGGTTTCCCCCGGCAATGCGCCGGCGAACAGCAAGTACTGTAAAATGGGATCGTGATGTGGGTGTCGATAGATTGCCGAAAAAGAGCCGGCGCGACTATCGGTCGGCCTTCATGGCGGCGCGGCGGCGCATCTTGTCCTGGACCGACTTGAGGGCCAGCTTGACATCCTTTTGCCCATCCCAATGGTCGACGTCGTAGTAAACGGGAGCAATTTCCTATTTTTGATGAGTCAGCATAAGAGTTGTCAAGAAATGAAGAATGATCGTCTGAGACTTACCAGGAGCCACTCGGGCCGGATGCCGGTCACCGTCCGCACATACTGCTTCGTGGTGAGGACGAATTCGTTGTAGAGGACCCACTCGTAGTCGGTCTGGAGGACGCTGCTGGGGTGGATCATGACGGCCTGGTTGTTGTCCTTCATGGTGCGGTAGATCTTGCCGCTCGACTCCTTCTTGGCGACCTGCATGAAGAAGCCGGCGACCAGGGCGCGGCGGATGTTGGTGTAGTAGTTCTTGTCGTTGAAGTCGGTGCTGAGCAGCTCGAGGCCTTGCGTCTCCATGATTCGCTTCAGCTGGGCGCGAACGCTGTCTGCGCTCGCGAGGTGCCGTGCCGAGAGATAGTGCCTGTGGCACCACTGCTTCGTGTCCTCGCCCTTGTTCTGCTCCGACTTGAAAGCATGGTAGACGTTGAGCATGGTGAGATGGTCTCCCTCGGGGTGCTTGAAGAGGTCCTTCATCTGGTCCGCCTCGCGTCTCTTGTTCGCCGGGCGGACAAACAAGTTGGGTACCGACAAGAGTGCAGTGATCGAGAGCATCTCGTTTGAGCAGTAGAATTCGGGACTGGAGATGAGCATCACGGCCAGAGTGGGATCCAAGGGAAACTCCGAGGCCAGACTGCCGAGGGGAGTAAGCTCACCCTCGTCATCAAGACAAGCCAGGTAGTTGAGCTCCTCCAGAGCGCGCATCATGGTCTCAGGGGCCGGAGGGTCCATGAGATCAAAGTGCACAAGATCTTCCACGCCCAGCTTCTTCAGCTCCAGCACGGTGTTTGCCAGGTTGGACCGGAGGATCTCGGGGTATGTCTGCTCAATCAGTTCCTTCTTGAAGGCCTCCTCGGTGTACAGTCTGAAGCACTTTCCAGGCTTTGTACGACCAGCACGACCAGCACGTTGCTGGGCCGAGGCCTTGGAGATGGCAGAGACCAGCAGTGATTCGACTCGGATGCGAGGATTGTAGATCTTTTGCTTGCTGAAACCCGGATCAACAACGTAGACGATACCGTCAATAGTCAAACTTGTCTCGGCGATATTCGTCGAAACAACGACTTTCCTGCCAGGGCGGCCGCCCTTCTTCAAAGGCTGAGGTGCAGCCGAGAAGATCTTCTGCTGCTGGTGAGGTGGCAGCGTACCGTAAAGCGGGTAGACTGCCATGGGGCCACAATCGGCCTCCCGGACCATTTCATCAGCCTCGAGCGACAGCTTGCGGCAAGTGTCCTCGATTTCTTCTTCACCGGTCAGGAACAGAAGAATATCGCCCTCGGGCTCGGAGGCATGAATTTGCAGAACGGTCCGAATGGCGGCCTCAACATAATCCTTCTCGGCCTCGGGGGTGTAAAAGATCTCTACAGGGTGGGTTCGACCGGGCACCGCGAGCAGGGGTGCGTCGTAAAAGTACTTTTGGAATTTCTGGGCGTCCAGGGTGGCGGACATGACGATGATCTTGAGATCAGGGCGGCGCTGGGCCAATTGCTTGAGCAGAGCCATCAAGATGTCGGTGGCCAGTGTACGCTCGTGAGCCTCGTCAAGAATGATGCAGCTGTAGCGAGACATCATGTGGTCGTGCATGGCCTCTCGCAGTAGCATACCATCCGTCATATACTTGAGCATGGTACGAGGGCCAGTCCTGTCCTCAAATCTGATGCTGTAACCGACCTCTTGACCCAGCTCGACGTCCATCTCGTCTGCGACACGCTGGGCGACCGACATGGCAGCGACTCGACGAGGTTGTGTACAGGCAATAAGCTTCCTGTTGAGCTGCGGTAGCTCGTCGTACACGACATATTGGGGAATCTGTGTTGTCTTTCCGGAACCAGTCTCACCGACGAAGACCAGGATTTGCGTGCTGTGGTAGGCATTCAGGAATTCCTGTCTAGTCAAGGAACAAATATCAGCATCTGGTCGCAAAGGACATTGAACGCGAGGGCTTCTCTCTTGCCCACTCACCTCTGTTTGTGGACTGGGAGGTCTCTCCGGCCCTTCAAAATCTTGAAGTATTGCTGCGAATGCGGCTCTCCAGTGAAGGGGTTGTCGTTGCAATCCTCGGCCTCGGCTGCTTGCTTGGCCGTCGTCTCCCGGCGGGTGAACTTGTGCAGCGGAGAACCAGAGGGGATGTCGCCCGAGTTGCCCGTCGTCTCTTGGTTCAAATGTGCCAAGTAAGGGTTGTTCTCGACACTCGAGTCGCCTTTCCTCATGCGCTTAGTAGTAGTGGCGAGCGAGTCCGAGGCGTCGCTGGATCGCTTTCTGTCGCCCTTGGAGGACAATGAAGAGTAATCGCCTGCCATGTTGAAGGTTTCGATGTTGCGAGCACAGACCTTGGTTCGTTGCTGTGACTGCTCCGAAACAAGAGGCTCGACGAGGTTGCAGAGATCGAGTTGGCGACAGCTCAAGAAAATTCTGTCTTGGTGGGAAAATGCAGGCGCATCATGAACAAATCGATTAGGTATCCGATCAAAGGGTAGCGGCGATGCAAGGCTGAACAAAAAAATAATTGGGACCCCACCTTTGCCGCATGGCGACTGCTGCGGACCAATGAAACGATTGGGTGCGCCAAACTTGCCCCCCACTTGGAATATACCTGTAATCACGGTGCGCCGGCCAGGGACCGTCGTTTAGTAGTGGGCGATTATAGTTATACCATTTCGTAAAATACACCTGGACTTATTAGGTACCATTCCAAGATCTATTTTCCATTTGTACCATACCGAATGGCTACTCAATTACATTGCAGCTTATTAGGCCCTCCTTGGTAGCTCGATTATACATGATGAGCTCGCGGCCTCAACACCTATAAACTACTGTACAACAGTGGCATCTCCGCCATGCTCGAGACACCGCTTGACCCCCGTTCGCCCCCCTGAGAGCAAGCCTCCTGTACTCCTCACCATGATGGCAAGAGTGTTTGAATAGGTATCCGTACAAGTAATCGCATGTCTTGTTTACACTTGCGCCGGCATCAATGTCGTGTGGAAGCCAACGACCAAAAACACAAACACCTCTAAACGCCCTCGACTCCGGTGATTATAAAGTTCCTTTATACGCCATGCCAGGCATAAATTTTTTCCATTTCAAAATTCCGCCCAACGCCTTGCTCAGCGGCATGATGCATCATCTGTGACCTTGGGCCAGACCTGACCCCGTTGCGCATCTGTGGTTGCACTTGTGATGAGCCGTTACTGGCGCGCAAAATCCGAGCCGCTAGCTCTCTTTGCATTCCTGATGATTTCCTCGACCAAGTCAAAAGAGCCCGCCGGTACCTCGGGGAATGTCTGGTGACCTAGAGTAAGCGGCGACGCGGGTTCTGCTTGCCTCTCTACTGAAAATTGATGAACTGGAACGGGTCGAAGCTGCTCTGCGGGCTGAGACTATTGCGGTTAGGCATTGTCTGCGGGAACGTCTGCCAGTGAGGTCCGCTTACATTACTGGGCTGGAGCCCGTGATCAGGAATTGCATCCGAAACATTGGAGTCCGTATTGGCCGTCGCCATGGTGGGAGTCGTAGCTGGGAGTGGCGCAGGCGACGCTGCACTGGCCTTGGGCACACTCCTCTGAAGTTGTTCCCACGGCCGTGGTGGTGGCACGGGGGTTACCTTGGATGGAACCGGGCGTGGTTGCACAACAGGAGTGACAGGCTCTGGCCGACGCTCTGGAATCGGGGTTTGCTGCGGCTCCATCTGTTGCATGGGTGCTTCAACTGACATGCCTTGACTTGAAGCATGGTGGGGATCAAAGGCACCATGTCGGTAAATTCTGCCATCCATTTGGGGCGTATGCTGTGTAGGTGATGGCTGGACTTGGCCATAGTATTGAAGCTGATCCTCGTAAGGAGGGCGCGGGAGGCTTGAAATGCTGCTGGACCTGTTGTTCTGTATGCTCTCTTGCTGTACAAATGGGGTCTGAACTATCGAGTTGGAACTTGGCGAATTCTGCGCATGGTCCTGCGCCGAGGCTGGCGCCTGCGACTGCTCCTGCGCCTGCTTCCTCTGAAGCATGGCAGCATACTGCGCTCGGATTGCAGGGTGCAGCTTGGTAAGTACAGAGTCGGGATCATAAGGCCCACTAGCCGTTTGTAATATGTTCGATCCGCCTGAAATGGGAGTTTGCGGAGGTGGAGCAGCTTGAACGGGTGCGCCTACAGCAGGGGCTGGCTGGCGAGCAGGAGCGCCATGGCCAGGTGTATGCGACAAGCGGTCGACTGCGGCCATGGATCCCTCATTCGGGTTCGAAGCATACCGTGGTGGAGGGGGTTGGGCAACAGTGCCGGCACTCCGAGGAGATGGCTTATTGTAGCTAAACAACGCATCTGGGGACTTCATGAGATGGGCTCGGAGATTACCTTCATAACCATTGGTGAACCCTCCCCATGGTCCATACGGTGTCCGATACTTTGTCGAGTCCCTGTGTCCGGATCAACAAAAGGCTCGGTGGTGGAGAACAACGGAATTCACATACCTGTTATGATGAACCTGGAAGTAAGCATACTTTTGTAGAACGCTCGGCGGTTGGGGTCGAGGAATCGGAAGCTTGACGACCTGAGGCTGCCCGCCGCTACCCTGACTTGCAGACGCTGATGGTCCAATTGCTGACGAAGTCATGGGCATAGACATGGCAGACGCAGCCGAGCTTGACCTTTCCCTGGCCTGTGCTTGGAACACCTGCCCGTTCCGCGGCGACGGCGTCGCACCGAGACCGGGTGGTTGCATGATACCATAGCTGAATGGTGAGCTTGAGCCTTTGTCATAGCGAGCGGAGCCATACGTAGATGAGGTTCTTCTATGTCGCGGATCTGTGCCAAATGGCAAAGACCTATTACGCGAATGAGCCGGAGCAGAGTGTGGCGTCGACGACTTCTGTGTCTGAGCCGTCCTCGGGGTTGATTGGAACATGGCTCCTGGCCTATGCTGGGGCTCATGAGGAGGAGCCGTGTTTGGTATTGCCTGCGGCGGCCGAGGTGGAGCTTGAGGCGTGGTCTGATTCGGATAGAATGCCCCGTGCCCGGACTGGGGGGCAAATGTAGATGTCGAAGTAGGAAAAGGCTTTGCAGCAAGGCCGATCGGCGCAAACTGCTGGGCAGTATATGGTTGCCCACTGTACGTTTGCTGCTGCTGCGGCTGGAGCTGATGCTGCTGCTGCTGGACGCCATATTGTGGAGAGACGAACATTTGGCCAATCTGCGGCTGTTGATTGTGCTGGTACGGACTGTACTGCGGCACGGCCGGCGTCTTGGGCTTATACTGATACGGTCTGTCAACCTTGCCAGGGGCACTGTATGGCACTGGCCAAGGTCGAGTGACGACCGGAGGAGGCGGCCGAGGGATCGTGTCCAGGAAATTACTCTTTGAGTTGTGCACTTGCTTGGCGACATCGTCCGTATACTGTGCTCGGGCTTCTGTTGAAGTCTTGCCCAGGTAGTGCCACAATTGCGTCTCCTTCGTGAAATCAACCTTGACCTGCGCTTTGTTAGTAGGCATCTCCGCAGTGTGGAACTCTGCCCAAGTGAATCCCTCGACGAAATCATCTTGGGCTCTTGGGAGCTCTTCAGCTGCGCGTTTAGTGGCATTGATCTTCTCCTTCGCTGATCTTGATGTCGGCATCGGTATGGCGTTCGGCGAAGCCTTTTGGAGTCGGTAATCCGACGCTTCCGGTACGAGGAGCCATTTCCATTCGACCTCGACACGATCACTGGCGAGCGTTAGCTTTGTTACCTTTCCATTGGAATATTCTGTGTGTTCTGCGCACCCATTTGGAATGACCTCGATGAGGAGTGTTTGCTCATCGACTCTGTTCTCCACCACGACGCCAGCAAAGATATCACCACGATATAGTTGAAGCTGGGCAATGTCACCCTTGTGGAGAGCCGCGGCGGCATCACGTGTCTTCTTGCAGTTGTCCAGTGCCTCTCCGTCAAGCTTCTTGTCCCTCTTGCCGCGGTGGAATCGACAGCTGAACTCGAAAGCCTGTTCCTTGTACTCGGTGCCGTCTTCACCAAAGATGGGTACCTCACCCTCCTCAACGAATACTCCCGCAGCTGCGGCACAGGTGGCATGGTAGGACCGTGCACATTTCCTGTAGGAGCACTGGAAGCACGCGCCTCGTTTGGAGCGGCAGTACAAGCATTTGAGCTCCAGACGGGCCTTGCTGATGTTCGCAACATTAACCACAGTCTCCTTGTCGTCCACTGTCTCGATCCACGTTTCTGGGCCGTATAGAGCACACATGCGGTGTGCCAAGCGGCCGTCATCGGTAGGCAGCAACTCAGACTCGAGAACATTGTTGGGGCAGAGACAGCAGGGCGGCTCAGCCTGGGTCTTGACCCGAACCCGCAAGCGGATCTTCTTGGCCTTCTTTTCACCCTTGTCGCCAGTAGCACGCTTTCTTTTGCGACTCGGTTGCTTGATCTTGATGGTGCTGGACGATTGTGCGAGATCCTCTTCGTCGTCGACTTCATCTTCGTCATCGTCTTCCTCGTCGTCGGTCTCTTCATAGTCCGTAGACTCGCCTCGGAGTTTGCGCTCGACCTCGTGGACGTCAATCCAGACGCTGTCTTGTGCCTGAGCACATTCACACTTCTTGGCAATTCTGCCCATGGGCAGCCAGGAATCCAAGGCAAAATTGACAGCCTCTGCACAATTGTAGCCGAGATTGTATCCTGAATGATAGCCGTAGGGGTAGGTAACGACGAATTCTCCAGGGTATGAGATGACCTTGTTCACTTTGATGTTGAAGTGAGACTGTAGATGACTCGGCGAGATGAGGAAAGCTTTGTGACGCAGAAACTGATCACATGCTTTGGCATCTGTTGGCCAAATACTCTTCATTGCCTGCTCGAAACGTCGCGCGTCGGGCTGCGAAATGCTATACCATTGCTTGGGAGCACCAAAGTGAAGATAGTTGATACTGTATAGATCAACATCCTCGAGATGCCAAGCAAAGGTCGCCTTCCACATGCCCAAGTAGAGGTATGCTGTATTGACACCAGGAATCTTGCTACCAAGCACGTCCAACAGATTGGGGAGCTTGTTCAGATTCCACATCTCTGTTTCTTCAGAGAAGAGGGTACCGAGCAGATCAGCACCGTATAAAGGAGGAGCATACGTGAGCGTCTTCCAGTAGATACGTTCGAGCTCTTCGCATCTCTCAGGTGTATAGTCCGAGATGTCCATGTTGTAGTCCCAGTCCTTGAAAGCTTCTTCATCGATTCGAGCTGAGGCTTCCCTTCTGGAGAATTTTCTCCGTGCCGAGGTTGATTGCGTTTGAGCTTTAGGCTGTCTGGCGCCACCCACCCTGCCGGGCGCTCGAGGCGCTTCTTCTTCTTCTTCGTCCATGGCAGCGTCTGCGTCGTCCTGTTCAACAGATTCCATGATGTCCTCCGTCGGCTTGGGCGATACCGGGGTCATGGGGCGATCTTGTCCATCAGTACCATTCTTGGCCTTCCTTCCTCTACTTCGGGTAGCACGGCCGCCGCGTCCCCTAGATGCAGCAGGCGCATTTGAAGAAGATGAGGCAGCTTTGGACCTGGTAGCGGGCTTGGCCTTTTCTGCATTGGCTCGGCGCTCGCCGCGTCTTGCAGGGGGCTGATGTTCGCTCTGATCACAGAGCTGGCGCCATTGAGGAAGGTTGTACGAGCGCTGATGAAGGAAGTTGACCTGTCGGTAGGTTCCATTTGATCCCATGATGTCTTGCTTAATAGGCTCCCGCACGCGGATCTGCTTGACAAGGTCATGGTACTCGGGCAGTTTTTCCTTCCAGTCATCAGGAGGAATGATCTTGACAATTCCAGACTTCATTCCGTAGTGATCAATCTTCTCCATCTGTCACAGAAAGTTAGCGACTAGCACCAGAGGGGAGAGGGGATTTCATGCTGGAGTTTTTCCTGGCTGTAACGTACGAATTGCTTGAAGTCCTTGAATTGGCGCATGTCTGGCTTGAAGACGGGGACGGTGCCTGACCAGTGATCTGGCAAAACCTCGCCGATATCTTCCACGACAGTTTCGGCGTCAGCCTTGGGGCCGTCATCAGTGGGTGCATCGTGAGGGCCATCGGCGGGTTGCGATGGCTGCAGGTAGTCAAGCGATGCATCGGGTTCGGGGTCGTCGAGATCGCTGAGTTCAGAGTCGTCGTCACTGCCATCAAGCTTCATGGCATTATTGCTATCGGGAGGCGAGTGCAGGCCCATGGTGGGCTTGGGGGAGGATTTCGCATGCGGCGGCTGGTTTGCGACATCATCGATCTGAGCGGCGTGCTCAGGCGCCGGTGCGGCAGTCGCTTCAGCCGACATTTTGGACGGCGGCTACATGCGATCGATCACTCGAAAAAGGCTTGGCCATCCGACGGTGCAATCATTTGGCAGATCGCACAAGTCGGGATCGCTGAGAGGGTTCCCGGTTGTTGTGTCGCGCGGCCAGCAGGAGGTTTGAAAGGAGTGGCCGAGACGGGAATAATATCAAATGGTTGGTAGGTACTGACTGACTGACTGACTGACTGCACTGCAGGCGAAGCAGGAGGAGAGGGCAGCGGCAGTAGAAAGCAGCAGGGGAACGTTCAGTTTGGCCGTCAACCACTGTGAGGTGAAGCGATCGGCTTAACTGCGGGACCGATTGGGCTTGGTGGTGGATAACTGCGCTACCGGGGTACGTGACGTGCAGCGATTTATTAAATGGGGACGGGAAGTTTGGAGGGAGAGGCGAACTTCGATGAAAGGCTGCGAGGGCGGACAAAAATTGTCTGGGCGGGGGGTGAGAGTAGGCAGACCAGTTCCTTTGGGGAGTGGGGAAAAAAAAAAGGATGACAAGAAGATGCGACTCGTAGTTACCCTCTTCACGTCCGTTGCGACAGCACGAGAAGTTTCGGCTGAGAATTGCGAGAAAATGTGAGAGGGTGATCTGGGGATTGGTGAATTGTTGGACTTGGAAAAGGTGCAGCATCAGGAGACGGGAATATGGTTCGATTTCTCTTCTGTAGTGCGGAGATCCGTCCAGTCCCCTGGGCAAGAGGCGTGCGGGCAGCTGGAGCGATACGTACCTACCTACCAGCAGCAATTGCTAGGTAGGCGCAGTGCGGTACCTGCTAATCAGATCTTGTTGCCCCAATCATGTACCTCGTACCTTACGCAACACTGACCTACCTAAGGTTGGCGGCTTGGGTAATATAGGGAAGTTTGGTACTTGCTAGACACCCAGCAAATACATACACCGTACCTCGTAGAGCTCAATTCATCAATGGCCAACAAACCCCCGACGTTAACCTGCGCGATTTCGACATGTATTGAAACAGTCTACGCAAGTAGGTTAGGCACCTCATTCGCTCAGGCTGAATGGTAACCCACTTGTGCTGGTTTTGCGGGACATGATATTGTTCAACATCATTCTTATTTTTATTTTTCCCTGCCCGCGCAGTTCTGACTTTGAATGGAGTTCCTAACGCTGAATCATCACGTCCATACTCAGGTACCCCCTCGAAATGATCGTCCATATGCTAGGTACGTATAATGTGACTCTCTGAATGCATTAGCCACTGCCTGCAGCCTGGTGAGGTCTTAAGGTTTGCAGCACAACAGGCCATAGTTCACACTTGCAGCAGACGGAGTATGTATGCGGCGAGTGCGGCTTCAGTGACGCATTTTGCACTATTAGATAGATAGTAGTATTACCGATGGAAACGAATATGTGACCTGCATACCCTCGTGAGCTCTTGGCCTGCAAGTTTGCTGTACTAATAATAGTCTATCAAAGTGTATAGATATGGTATGCGCACAAGAACAACATCAGGAATCGACATATTGCCAAACGTATTTAACAGACTCGACGGAGGTAAGCACGGCATGCGCAAGAGTCTTCAGTCCGGTGATCCGGCTAGGCGATCGTCCCAGCTCAGGATTGAGCATCTCTGACATGCGCTGGTATGGAAGTATTTCTGGCTGATGGTGGATTCTCCGATAGTGATCAACTACCCTTCTATAAATAGTTTTTTATAGTACGTGTACAAGATACACCATGTCGAATTTTATACCTTTTACGTACCTTCTTTCGCATGCAGTATTCTTCATGAGAATCGTTTTATTTTTTTAACAGTATTGTGTACCAATGCTATTATCTTGGTAGTTGTATAGGTAATTGGCGGACTATCTACGCATGTAAGCCAGAATCCTTCAATGTGCATCACTGAGACTCGTTGGTTGGAAGTGGGTCATTGACAATACTAGTAGAAGAATCACATGCGACGGTCTTGCAGAGCGGTCATGATTAGTATCTGGAATGCATGTAGCACAAATGATGCAGGAAGTTGGCAGATTGCAGCCAGGTTTATTGCACATTAACTGTACGAAGCATGTATCTCACCTTTGGTATCCTGAATGGGTGCCGACACCGCGTATTTGTTCATCCTAGAGAAGAGAATACGTAAACATGGCGAGACCTACAATATAGAGCACCAGCTATTCTACGATATATTTAGGTGATGTTTAAAACATTTCCCAGTATTTGGGACTGAAGTACCATTGATAATGAAAGCATCTACACACCTACCCAAGAAACCGTGGCCAGCCTGGAGATTGGTTGCAGTTCCTGTGCTGTATCTTGTTACATGCAAGTGCAGCTGCAGAGCCCAAAGCCGCATGTGGGGTCGCGCGCGACTCACCTCGGACCCGTCACTCAAAAATCAATACACAACAACAACGCTCCTTTACACACTTACAACCAGCCAATCCGGAGCACCAGAGACTGCAAAGGTCACAATGGCTCCCGGACAGAAACTCTACCCCCGAGCGACGGTCAAGAAGATCGTCAAGGCTCAGTCAAAGTGCAATGTCAGCAAGAATGTCGATGTCATGGTGCGAAGAAGCCCTTCCCGTCTCGCTCAAGGCGTGTTTGCTCACAATATCCATGGCAGATCTTTCTCGACTATGTCCTCTTCATGCAGACGTGAGATAGCACCCGGACTGTGATTAAGTCATTCGGAATTGGATCTGACAGATCAACAGGCTTGTGAAAGAGGCCGCCATCGACTCCAAGCAAGCGGGTGAGCGAGGCATCAGCGCGAAGAGCGTCAAGAAGGTGACGGCTGTATGTTGACCCCCAACGAAACCCGCCCATTCGCGCTGCTCTTATTGACATTCGACGGGCAGGACACGCTGGCGAAATTCAAAGGATGAAAGAGTACTGGCTACACTTCTCGGTCTGCCTTATACACACTCGCAGACATGTCTTCCTACGCAGGACATTCATCTGATTTGCGAACTCTGGGGCCGAATCATTGTTCGTTGGCCCGGATCAAGTGCATCCTTACGCGAACCATTGTGATCGTTCGGGCTGCCTTCAGAACTGCCTCTGCTCATGGTATGCCAGGGATGTTCGGACGACACGGATCGAGGAAGGTGGATCGATACGACACCTGGCTGAAGACCAAGCCGCCTGGGCATCATTGATGTCAGCACACCAGAATACCTACTCGAAGACGCGTCAAGCTTTCAAAGCTATCGCGTGGTGGATCCTCCATCAGCCTAATGAGCTGCCTAGGTCAGGTACCTGGGGAGCTACCCAGGAAAGAGTACATAGGTAGCTCTTTTGGGCTCGGAGTCCACATGGGAGGGGCAGAGAGAGATCGAGCACGAGACCAGAGTTCACACATTTCCGTCCCTGGCAGGACTCGGCATTGCATGAGCAAGCCATCGCAGTGATAAGTTAGATACATTGGGATTCGCTATGGACGTCAAGAATTGAAGCCTGAGATCAACACGAATTGCCTCCCATGGTATCGTGCTGATTAGTTGTGCCATGAATCGTCTCGATCTAATGCCAAGCCTCGATGGCTTCCCCAGAATTCTTCAGAGTTCCTTAAGCAAGAGCTTAGGTAGCTGCCAGCCCAGTTGGTTGGTTGGTTGGTTGCTTGGTTTAGACCTGCAGGGATTATCGAAAACCCGATCGTGAGCGGGAGGACGACCAGCACAGCTAGCTGCTAGCGCCATCCTAGGTCCCAGTACCTACCTGGGCAATTGCAGTGACTTGACCTCGAATTTTGGACCCTGCCGCCCATCATTCGAATCTCGCAACTCGAAACCCAATCCTCTTACCTATTTGCACCGCTGATCACCAGCTTCCGAACCTACAACCAGATACTCAGTATCTCTTCCGCCTCCATAATTCTTCAGGTAAGAAGCCCCTCTCCTCCGAAGACTTGCACCGCAGCTATCCGTGTTCCTCGTCTCGAACTCGCAGCAAACAGAAAGTAAACATCGACGTGCCGACGTCGCCTTCTTACTATCAGTACTGACAGCTCCGCCAGCCCTCTCCCGCCGAACCTCGTCTCGCACCTGAACCGATTCTCAGAAACTGCCATCATGCCTCTCGCTGCTGTCCAGAACCCGCAGGCGCAGACAGAGTCCAAGTCTGCCAAGAAGAAGAAGGCCAGGGCTGAACAGCAGCGCACCGAGTCCCCTGCCCCTACAACTTCTCCTGCTCCGGAGAAGGCCGCTTCTGTCTCTGGTGAAGATTCCGAGAGCCCCTACGTGAAAGAGCTTCAGAAGTCAGTTCTTGACGACTCCTTATTTTGACAGGCCTTTTCAATTGACACTCCCGCGCAGGAACATTCGTAACGTGGCCAAGAAGATCGTGGGTTTCTACCGTTCATGCCGCCTCTGTTTTTGTCTGCAGCGGCTCGCACTTTTTTCTGTGATGTATTACTAACACATCACGAAGACCAATGTCAACAAGACTGCCGAACTGATTAGCCAGCACAAGGGCAAGTCTCTCGAAGAGCTCGTCGCTGCCAAGATCATCAACCCCGACCAGAAGGCCCAGATCTCAAAGAAGCCGCAACTCGAGTCCCAGCTCGCCCAGCTCGAGGAGCAAGTCGCTCAGTACAAGAAGGTGGACGAAGAGTACCGCTCTCGTGGTGCTGCTGACAAGGCCAAGCTCGAGAAGGAGCTCACAGAGAAGCTCGAAAAGGAAAAGGCCGACGCTCTGGTTGCCGCGACTGCCAAGGCCGCTGCCGATATCCAGAACGCCCAACATGATGGCTTGCTCGTTCTCTCCCAGTTCCTTAGATTGGCAGCTGCCCGACGATCGGAGGATGCTGATGCATCTTTGGATGAGAACATGGCCCTCGAGGGCGTTCTACTGAACGTCTACTCGGGTGACGAGAATGCTGTCTCCACCATGCTCAAGCTCATCCAGGGTTCCGAGGAGAAGACTCGAAGCGTCAGCGGTGATGAGCTCCAGACAACCTGTAAGTTTCAAGAAGTATCATCCACCCGACAATTTTGCTCACTCTTTATTTCTTGTCACAGATTCCCAGGTCAAGGACGCCTCCACTGCCCACGCCAGAACATTCGCTGCCGAGGCCGAGGCAGAGGAGGTCGACACTTCCCTTGAATCGGCAGAGTCAGCTCCCGTTCAGTCTGCCGACACTATCGAGACCGATCCCACTGTCGCCTATGCTGGTCTGACCGAGCTTGACACCGGCGCTTCTGCTGCACCTGCAAACGGACATGCTGGATCGACGCCAGCCTCTGGTATCCCCGCAAGTGCTGATGTGGGTGACGATGCCGCAAATGCTGCTGCTGAATCTCAGTGGGATCCTGCAAGCAACGATCTGAGCGCTTCGGTCACACAGGAGGACTGGGTTAAGGTTCCCCGTGATCCTACCGAGACGGACACTGGCCTGGACGCCACACCCGCTGCGGCTGGACCTGTTCAGTCCTGGGCAGACGACCAGCCCGAACACCCTATCGAGGTTCATATCCCCCTCCTCTCGCCTGAGCTATAGAAGTGATGCTAACACAATGAGTAGACCCCGGCAGCTCAAGCCGACGACGGATTCCAGTCTGTCCAGCGCAACCGACCTCGTGGCCAGGGTGAGAACAATGGACACCGCGGTCGCGGCAAGGGCGATGGCTACCGTGGACGGGGCCGCGGCGATGGTCGCGGAAGAGGTCGTGGTCAGGGCCGCGGCAACTTTGGCGGCAACCGTGGCGACCGTGGTGCTCGACGTGGTGGGGAGTCGTAGAGACGTATCTCTTCACACATGTCCCCCCGAACAGCGGATGAGCGCGCGTACGGTCGACATCGATGGAGGGACGAGATGGTGGATACACGACCTAGGCTTACCGACCCGAACCGGCGGTTCTCCATACCTGCCTCATGGACGCCTCCTGATGACTTCTAGGGAGTATTGTAGAGGAGGAATGCATCTTGGCCAGCCTTTGATTTGTTTTTTCGCAGCACTAGATCGGCATCCCGTATTGGCGTTGGCTGTCCCATGAAACCTGGGCGAACACGGCTTAGGAAGGATCATGATAAAAAGTCTACTTGCATTTAATGAGACGAGGCCCGGAAATGAAAAAAGAACGAGCTACGACCCAATGAAGACCTGCTTCCCGCTCTTGCTGATGTGTTCTTTCTGCAATGGATACTTACTTGCCAGATTGCCGGAATTGTTCTTGTAACCCTAGACTGTGAGTATCGTCTTCACCAGGAATCGTTTCCACACCTGTCACTTTGTTCACTTTGTGCTTCTTGCCAGAGGACTTTGAGGTTTCCGTTATACGAGCACCAATTAACTGATATCATTACTATAGAGAAAGTATGCTCCTTGGGCACCAGTCCCGCAATGTCACCTGATCATCCTGGGGATGATTCCTTTCACTTCTGCTCTTGGTTCCAATGCTGATTTATTGAATAATGGATCTCAATATTACAGCACGCTCCCAGGCCTAAATATTGTTCTGGGGCGGTTTACAACTTTGGGGTATCAGGAAATGTAAGTGTTTGCTTCCAGCCACTCCTTGATAATTGATGTGTCCCGCTGACGGTATGTGACGCGGCCCCGCACATTGTCCTTGACCTGCTCCAAGGTCCGGTTGAAGCTCGCTGTATCCTTGTCCTTGAAGAAGTTGTCGATTTCATCCAAATACTTGGCCTCGGTGAACCGACCCAATGTTAGGCGAACGAAGCGGTCGAGAATGACGGGGTTTGCCATCTTGTCAGTCGCCTTTCCCCAGTTGTCCTGGAGATATTTCCACAACAGTGGGCGTGCGGCTGAGTTGGCAGCAAGGACGGATCCCAGGGCGTGCATGTCGCCGGACGGTACAGAGTCAGAAGTGGTGTTGAACAGGAAGGGAAGGATCTTGCTGCTAATCAATTCCGTGTCACGGATGTTTCCAATCGCGGAGAGCGCAAAGTCTTTGCCATCTGGTGATGTGGTCGTCTCCCACTCCTTCTTCAGTGCGTCGAAGGCGGTCGTGGGGTCTGCTTTCACACCAGTACGGTAGATAACAGAACGCAGGTTGGGGTTGAGCTCAGCTCCGTCTTTGTGCCAGGCGCCAAAGAGCTGTTGGCCTTTCTCGAGTGTCCTGAAAGATGATCAGATTCTTACATGTGCGTTTCAAGGGCAATGGTTTTGGAACTTGGTCAGTGCTTACTCGGTATGGTTATTTGCAGCGGCGCTGAGAAGAATCTTCTTGCGTAGAAGACTGGTAAGGAACCCTTCGTCATTTTGTTCTTCCCAGCCGACCTTCTCAATTGTGGCATTGATGAGCTTGAGGGTAAACTTTTCAAGACCGGTCTTGATAGCCTCGTCGTCCTCGAATACAGCTTTGACATAACTGATGGAATCCAGGGCCGTTTCCCAGACAATCTGGCTCGACTCGGCAGAGAAGCCCTCAAGAAATGAGAGCAGAGCAGGCGTTGTGCCATATCCAGCCTTGGCCACGGCGGCAGCAGAACCAATGATCGAGGCCCTGTCATCGACGCTCAGCCTGTCGAGCTGCGAACCGAGCTTTGCTAGACGCTCGGGTGGGTAATTGGTCCGGTAAAAGCCAGTGCCGTTGTTGTTCAGCTTGTAGAAGTCATTGTCGATGTCGCGAATGGTGTCCTCCTTAGCAGTCAATGCAAGAGTCTGGACCTCACTGGTGCCAGCCTTGCCTTGGAAGCCAAGTGGCATCCACCAGACAGTCTCGTCTTCCTCGGGCTTTACATCACCAGTCGCAATAAAGCGAGACTGCTTGACGGTAATCTGGCCGGGTTCTTCGGCAACAGTCAGTACCGGAAATCCAATCTTCTTGATCCAGGTGCTCATGAGCGAGTCAATGTCGGCGCCGGACGCTTCCCGCAGGCCGTCCCATAAGGCTTCCGTCTTTGCGTTACCATATGTGTGCTTGCTTAGGTAGATGGAGACGCCCTTGAGGAATTTTTCGACGCCCAGGTGGTTGACGAGCATGCGCAAAACAGAGCAGCCCTTGAGGTAGCTAATATGGTCAAAAATCTGGTTCACGTCGAGCGCATCTCTGACGGGGACATGGACTGGGTGCGAAGAACGCAAAGAGTCCAGATTGAATGCAAGCTCTGTGCCATCATTGAGGAAATGCGGCCAAACCTGCCAGTCTGGATGGAACTTGTCGATGGCATACCAACCAGCCCAGGTTGCGAACGATTCGTTGAGCCAGAGTTCGTCCCACCAGTCCATGGTTACGAGGTTGCCAAACCATTGGTGAGCAAGCTCATGAGCGACAACATAAGCAATGCGCCTCTTGAACTGAGCATCAGAGGTCTTGGGGTCGAAAAGGACAGCGGTCGTTCTGTACGTGACGAGACCCCAGTTCTCCATGGCGCCGTGGGTAAACTCGTGGACAGCAAGAAGGTCAGACTTGGGGAGGGGGTAGTCGATACCGAAGCTCTCAGAGAAAAGGTCGATGGTCTTGGGAGCATGCTCGAGCGCCCATCGGCCCTGCTCCTTGAGACCCCGGGTAGTGTAAACCCTGACTGGAATCTGCTTGCCATTGTACTTGCGGTCCGTCAGAGCCTCAATGTACTCGAAATCGCCAACAGCCCAGGCCAAAAGATAGGTGCTCATGATGGGAGTGCGCTCAAAGGCGACCACGTGACGGCCCTCGCCTGACGGGGTGGTGCTCTTGACCGGCATGTTGGACAAAGCAACCTGGTCGTCGGGAATCTCAATCTCAAAGTCGAAGGTGGACTTGAGCCTGGGCTCATCGAAGCAAGGGAATGCCCTTCGAGCATCACATGACTCGAACTGAGTGCTGAACATGTAATGGAAATCGTCGTCGCGGGGAACAGACTTTGCAGCAGGAACAACAGGCTTGTACTGGCTGCGGTAAAAACCTGCCATGTCATGATTCAAGATTCCCTCGAATGCAATCTCGATGGAGGCTTGTTGTGACGCCGGGATCTCCTCCTCAAAGATGAGGGTTGCACGTTGTTGTCTCTCATTGTAGGAGAAGTTGGTGGTCTCGAACGCCTGTGTGCCCTTGTTCTGAGAGGCTGTCACCTTTGCCGAGGCCAACTTGAGTTCAATGGCATTGAGAATAATCTCCTTGGTGGGCTCCGCTATTTGGACATCGATGCTATTTGTCTGTCAGAATATGGATTTTTGCTCTAGCACATGATTTTCAAGGTTGTGACGAGTGAATCAAGATGCAACCCGCCCAAGCCACTATTTCATGACTGCCTGGTAGTGGGGGGAAGACGGGAAAATGTGCCTCCTGGTTGCTTTCTCTCTCTATTGGATATCGAGCCAGTGGGTAATGGAGAATGAAGCATTCAGACGAATTCAGACGATACGCTTGAAAGGGAAATAATGGATGATGTAGAGGGAGTCAAAGCAGCCAGCTGTGGGCTGGCTACATGAATGCAGCATGCACTTACGTCACCTTGCCCTGGAAGGTCCAATTCTTGAAGTCGAGAGAGGAAATCGACAGGTTGTAGTGAGAAGGTTTTACGTTCTCGGAGAGAATGTCTCTGTCGGCCATGATGGAAGAGGGAATGATGCACGAACAGCGGGTCGAGGTTGTAGAGGAGAAGGACCTGGAGGATATAAAACGCAGCAATGGGGTTGTGACGGGAGTGGGGTTGTGGAAAGCTGCCAGCGCCAGTGGTGGTCGTTGTGGTTGTTGTCTGTTGCGGCGGGCCCCGAATATCGAATTGGCAGGTGCCCGAAGCTTAAATCGGGAGTAGACGACGCTTTCCCTGTCGAAGGGACTGACGCGCGCCGCCTGGGCGCTTACACTGTTACTGCTGGCCGAGGAGGCTGCATCATGATGGTAGGACTCGAGCCGCTGCTGCTGCTGCTGGAAGTTCTCCTGTGCAGGTACGGACGGCACACGGGGTCGCTGTCGATGATGATGATGATGATGCTCCTGTCTGACCCGGGCGCTTGCGGCCAAGGGGTGGGTGGCAGCAGTAGCGGTAGCGGTGGCAGCGGCAGCGGCAGCACTCGATGCTCTCAGGATCTCCAGGACGTTACCATTCCTAGCAGCAGCAGGCGCAAACACCCAAGTCCGCCCCAGGACGAAGCGACCAATGGCGTCCATGACGGGACATCTGCGCCCCCTAGAGAGAGCGGGAACAAGTGATGCGGCTCAGTAGAATGATGCTGATACCTCACGAATGGATGAGAGTCGCTAAACAATAAGGGTCGATCGATGTCGCGCATGTATGTAGGAGCAGTATGTAGGTAATCATCGTATGTTCTTGGTTACCCCAGATTTTTCTTCTCCCTGTGGCCTATCTCGGCTCCCGGCCCCGTGCCCACCTACATTAGGTAGTCGGGTCGCTGGGCACCCTGTCCTGGGATCTGTTTCGAGAAGAACATGTCTCCTGTTTACCAATGCAATGCACCGGCCAGAATCTCAAGTGTAGTAACGGAGAGGCCTGTCAAGTTACATGCCTTTTTCGTTGTCAAGTAATCATGTGCTGATGTAGGTATAATGGTTGTTGTATAGATCACATGCGCTGGGCCAACCAATTTTCTAGGTAGTTAGCTGAAATGGAGACTGCGGCTGAGGTAGGCTTAAAACCAGAACGAACCCAGCTGTTCTGGAACCCGTAAATCGTCCGAGGAACAATTGACTTACGACCATAAAAGATGACAAAATGCAATCAGACTGTAGTTACAAGATGTTGAACAATAAAAAATTACACATAGATGCACATACTAGTCTTATGGCCAGTCGCAGGACATAACGACCTCCGGAAAAAGGTACTCCAAGGATGACTTGATTAATAAA